>CM065130.1:30357527-31052527 GCA_033026305.1 Cirrhinus molitorella
CTCAACACACAGGGCTATTGTGCTGTTCATCAACAGCTTTGGAGATTATTTTCGATCGTTTGGATGGACAGATAAGGATGAGACATGCAGTGCAATGTCCTTTTATACATTTTTGGATATGATAATAGTAATAGTATGGTTTTTGTATGCTACTATGAAGGTAATACCATGGTATTACCATTGTAAATATATTAATCATACAGTAACACAATAATATGCCATCACTATAGAACACACCACTGTAAAAATTTGAAGAAAAATGCAAATGATTTTGTTTTAAGATCTGTTTTTTTGTATTTTGCCTTGTGGTTAAATATAATAAGTCATATCCGTTTTCTTTCATAGGCAGATCATAATCATCAAGGTCATAATCCGGCTTGTGCTCAACCACTTATTGGACCTGGTGAATCAGGTTAATCATGTTCCTTTCATATTATTTAATGCCATATTGGTTAATGGCACTTTTCAATTATTATTACTCATGCTTTCTTGAACAAAGTTGCATTTGGTGCTATACGGTCATGAGAGGTGTCCTATTATTTTTCTATGCAAATGAACTTTTCTCCTGGTGGATGATATTGGCTGTGTTTTAAAGGGAAGTTAACCAACAATTTGCTCAAAGATTCACCCACAGGCCATCAAATGAGTAAATGAGTTTTGTTTCTTTATTGAAAGATATTTGGAGAAATTTAGCATTACGTCACTTGCCAGCCCGATCTCACGACAATTCGTACGTATTTTGTGAGGTGGCTAATTCGTACAAATTCGTATGACCTCATTCATACGTTTTTGGCTAAATCGTACATATTTTATGAATTCGTACGAATGCCCTTCACCTAGCCCCGCCCCTAAACCTACCCGTCATTGGGGTCTAGGCGAATTCGTATGAGATAGCGTTGCACTTGCTCACCAGTAGATCCTCTGCAGTGAATGGGTGCCATCAGAATGAGAATCCAAACTGATAAAAATATCACAATAATCCACAAGTAATCCATAAAGCTCCAGTCCATCAATTAACATCTTGTGAAGTGAAAAGCTGTGTTTGTGGGTCATTCCTGGAATTTGGTAATAAGTCCCCCGAAGTTTCTTAAGTGTTGGTTCACCAAAATGAATTGTTAGAAGCTTTTCACAAAACTTTGGGATGCCCATTATAATGAATAAAAATAATTATTGCATTTTAATATTTTTAGCATAAAAATAAAGTCTTATATCTATCTTAAACCAAGGATTTTGTCATGTCCCTGAGGCACTTCACTGAGTTTGTACTCAGAACAAAGTCCCTCACTATGAACTCAACCCCGTCACACTCACTATTCTGCGCCCATAATAATTTAGACTTCACTCTTACGTGACATCATTTACCAAAAATGACATCATTCAGGTCTCTTTAATAATGGTGCAGAAAATGGTTAGTAGAATCATACTTTCTATTCATATTTTTGAGGCACATTATAGTCAGAGGGTACTGTCAAGCTTAACAACTCAACCCCGTCACATAAAATTAAGATGGAAAATTATTACTTTTTCAGCATTTTATTTGAATCCATAAGTATATACAATGTACTTATTTTATTGCTGCCATATATTGTCTACTCTGCTACACTATGAGGAGCAGTGGCCATTTTGAGTGAAAAACCACAACCCCGTCACAAATATATCTATTTCTCATTATTATGGGGTTGTAAACTTGTGACGGGGTTGAGTTATTTGCTTCATTTATTACTAATTTTAATGAAAAATAATATAAAATCGTCATGGTTTCAGTAAATATATACACTTCTAAATCATATTTTTGCTTTAAATAGAATTTTTGACGTAATATGTCCACTTAAATGTTGACAAGCATGCATCAGAAATTGCACCCACATTTGCAGCAGAAAGACATGTTGACCTAGAAACAAGGGGACAATTTGAGAGAGAAACCAAACCAAAAATTTACCTTTAAGGCAATGTATCTCTTCAAATGTGTTACAGTCTTCAACCCTTTCACTCACTGTCACATTAATATTTTTAGAAAAATATAGGAAAGACAATTAAGAACAAAAGTATTTCCTGCTGATAACCATCTGACATTAAGGGCTAAAACAATAAAAATGTGGCTTTAGTAATAATAATTAATAATTAATATTTTTTACAAAAATAAAAAGACCATAGACCCTCAGTTTTTATATATATTTTTGCTTCAGTCCTATAAAAATAATTTTGTCCATTATGGGTTGAGAAAAAAAAAGGTGTCTAAAGCTGAAAACAACTGAAAATGATTAAAAAAATATTTAATGCCTGAGGTGGGAAAATATTTTTTAATTTTTTGAGGTTTGATATGTGCCTAATGATGTGGAGTATTTAGAAGTTGAATCAAATGTTGTTTAAAAACATGTATATTCCAAGTTGAAAATGAATGGGATTTGTAAGAAACAAATTCGGTATTAAGATGTTTAAGATGTCTTTTGGTGAACTATTCCTGTAATAAAATACTCTCTTTTGCTTCTCGCTCCTTTAGACTTAGTCTCTGATCTTGTATCCGTGATAGACCCTGATCAGAGGTGGTCCAGAGAAGAGGATTTAGACCAGAGCAAGTTGCTTCCTGAGCAAACGGACAGCGGTTACTATGAGGAGCTCATCAGGCCCAAAAAGCTCCACAATCCCATCAAAGCGTCTAAGAGCCACCGGGAGCTCCAGCGAGAGCTGATTATTACACACAAAAGGTGCAGACTGACCCAGAATTTGAGTTGAAAGCATGTTCACATTTTGAGGCATGAACAAGCTTAGTTGCAGCCTTAATTTATCACCTGACCCAATTCCTAATCTCACTTCAAACATGTGCCCGCAGAAGGATTGCTGAGCTTACGTCTCGCTTGCATGTACATGTTTTGTCCAACAGATGGCAATAAAGTCAAAGTTGTGAGTGCAGCTAATGTAGTTTGTACAGATCCTCAGGCGTGATATTTCCCTCTTGTGGATATATTAAAAAGGCCAAACGCATTTTAGTAGAAATTATTGCTGGATGTGATGTTTTTAAAGTGAAATAACTGAAATCAACCCTATTTGCTTCCTTAATACACACTCCTTATCCACCTTATTCTTCAAAGCAAAAGTAAGCTCATGGGCGAGAAGAATAACAACATGCAGTAAACCATAAAACTGTTTGCTCTACAAACCAGTGTGCTTTTTAAGATAGAGTACAGTAAAATAATATGGTAAGACACACCTATTTGCAATATCAAGCAGCAAAACTAACTAGTTTTGTACAGCTAAAAATAGCTTGACGTGGATGAGACCAGAAGCCACCCTGCTGAAAAAAAACAAAAAAAACCAGCTAAAACCAGCCTAGACTGGTTGGCTGGTTTTAGCTGGTCAACCAGGCTGGTTTTAGAGGGGTTTTGGCTCTGTTTCTGTGAGACCAGCTAAAACCAGCTACTTCCAGCTTAAACCAGCTAAGACCAGCCAACCAGCTATAGGCTTCAGCCAGGCAGACCCATAAAATTTACAAATGGCTACGCCCACTTTTACAGAAAATAAAAGGTGGATAGAGAAGAATCCGTCCATGTATATTGTTTAAAAACAATACAAAAAAAACTTTATATTTCATCCATTAAAACATGTCATAACTTGCTTCACCTCTAAATGGTTTCCCTTTTGGCTGACATCACTAAGGCTGTATGATTAATAAATTAAGATGAATAAAAACGGTAACAAATGAAAACGTTTGTTTACAATATTTTTAATAGTTAAAATATAATAGTTTCTGATCATTATCCAGCCATTTATACTGTATGTAATACAACTGAATTAACTATTTTTGTGTTTGTGTTTCCTTCTGGAGCATCAGTAAGTTTTTGAACCTACTGTAATAATTGCATATGAGTCCCTCAGTTGTCCTCAGTGTGAAAAGATGGATCTCAAAATCATACAGTCATTGTTGGAAAGGGTTCAAATACACAAAAATGCTGAAAAACCAAAGAATTTGTAGGACCTGATGAATTTTTCAGAAGAACAGCAGGCAGTTTAACTGTTCAGGACAAACAAGGGACTCTTGAACAACTTTCACAAAACAAAACAAAAACAAAAACAGCTGTGGATTATTCAGGTAACAACACAATATTAAGAATCAAGCCCATGTAAACCTTCGAACGGGGTCATTTTTATAAATTCAACTATTATTTTCTAAATGTCTTTTATGTGAAATATCTTATTCAGGTCAGTGCTAAATAAAAAATAACATGCAATTTGTATGATCTCTCTTATTTTGAAAACTTTTATTTTGTGAACTCTTTATTTTAACATTTGACTTCAACTGTAATAACACTTTTCTTATCTATCAGAGGAGTAGTGGTGGAGGAAAAGCCAGAGTTACAAAGAGTACTGGAACAGAGAAACAGATTTCAAGCTCTGAAACAAGACAGAAAACAGGACGAGGAGAGATCACCACTGGAGCAGGAGTTAATGAAGAGACACATGAGGTTAGAGAAGGTAAAACCTGAAATACCATTCCTCAAACTATAGTACTAAAATGAGTATTTTTGTACACTTTCACTGTTGAACGGACAATATTGTTTGATATACACTAACAACGCATTTAAATGTGGGGAAGTGATTAAAATAACACAAAATGTTCCCTAATTTTAGTTATTTTTGCATCTTTCACACTAGCACTTTTGGTGCGCACCCGGGTTCGATTGACGTCAGAGTTCGATACGTTTGGATGATGTGAACGCGGTCTTCCGAACTCGGGTAAAAAGGGTGGTCTGGGGAACGGTTCGCTGCTGATATGAACGCAGTCGTACCAAATCAAGGAAGTGAACCGCTATTAATGACGTATTATGTGATAAAAATGTGTGTTTGTGTGTGTTTCACTTACTTTACTGACGAACGTGAGTGAGGCGCTGCAAGCAGAGAGTTGTATATTTAATTTCTGTTCGTCGTCAGCGGTCTTTAGAGCATTTGCTGTACATCTGTAAGACAGTATACTGAAGCTTTGGGAACAAAACCAACGTCTCAAAAACTAAAAATATATATAAGTGAAAAGAGAGATGTTATGCATTTTGCCGCCTTCTCTTGCACTGTCGTTGAGTCTTGCTGTCGTTACTAAGCAACGGGGTAAACAGCTGCTGGCATGATGACGCAAACGAACCACTGTTCGGACCCAAATAAAACAATATGAACACAGCCAAAGACTATAGAATACCCAAGACGTGTATAGTTTTGAATGGGGAAAAATGCAACGCTCATTATGGCTGCCCCGCCCTCTTAATGAAAGAGCCAGTCATTGATTAGTAAATTCAGCGCATTACTGCAGCTGCCGTTAGAAGTCCCGGTTGCTATAGAAACTGTCGTTTTTTAACGCTATTGAAGCACAAGGAACCATATTTATGAGGCAGTTCTTGTCAGATTTCATTGGTGATATTAAATATGAAATTTAATCATAAACTTAGTTTTGGAGAATTTGATGTTCAATCGAACTCGGGTTCAGACCAGGCAGTTGAACCAAGTGTGAAAGCACCTGTAAAGGGATAGTTCACCCAAAAAGGAAAATTCTCTACTCACCTGCATGTCGTTTCAAACAGTAAGATCTTCGTTCATCTTTAGAACACAAATTAAGATATTTTTGGTGGAATCAGAGAGCTTTCTGACCCTCCATAGACAGCAAGGGTCCTACCACATTCAAGTCCTAGAAAGGTGCCAAGAACATCAACAAAATAGTCACCATGACTTCAACAAATTTTATGAAGCTATATGAGAATACTCTCGATCATGGTGGCAGACTGTCCCAAGAGAGAAGAAATTGTTGAAAAAAGTCATTCTTTTTGTGCACAAAAACTATTCTCATAGTTTCATAACATTACAGTTGAATCACTGATGTCACATGGACTATTTTGTCAATATTCTTGGTACCTTTCTAGATCTTGAAAGTGGTGGGACGCTTGCTGTCTATAGAGGGTCAGAAAGCTCTCTGGTTTCATCAAAAATATCTTGATCTTGGCTTCCAAAAATGTGCTGTCAATCATAATGTATACTATACCATGTACTATATGACCTCATTCAGAAATGATTTAACCTTAATAATTATTCTTCTCAGTTTGAGAGGGAGGCTGAAGAGCAGAGAGAAAGGTCGAAGTGTGCGCCTGAGTTCGTCAGGGTCAAAGAGAGCCTGAAGAGGACAGCCATCACAAGTGCTGTGGAGAAAGAGCTGTAATCACACCTCACCTTATAACACTGATCTACAGGAGTGAAAATACTCCTCCAGCTGCTGATTTGTCCGGTTCTTTAGTTTTATTTAGAAAGTGTGAGGTTTGGATAATGAATGCAGTCACAGAATGTGAAAAACCATTGTGAAGGACAGGAGTGTTGAAAGCGTGGGCTGATGTTATGTCAGTGTTAAGACATAAGTAATGGTCTAATAATATTTCACCCTAATTGCTGATTAAATGACTGCAATTTGCACCAATGAGAGAAGCACACAAGAAGAGAACTACTCCAGTATACTGGAACTGTATTTAATGTTCAAGTATAGATTATTTTTATAGATTATATCCACCTTTTTCTTCAATGCGGAAGTAAGCTTATGAGTGAGACTTCATTAGCCGCTATAGGAAAATTATGAGAAGAATAACAAAGTGCAGTAAATGGTAAAACTGTTTGCACTACAAACCAGTGTGTTCATAATTAAGATAATACATGAATAAAATAATATGGTAGGACACCAATTTGAAATAAGCAGCAAAACTAGCTGTTTTGTACCGCTAAAAACAGCTAGAAGCGGATTAGAATGGAAGCCAGACCCATCAAATTTACAAATAGCCGCTCCCACTCTTACATGAAGAAAAAGGTGGATACTTTTATAAACAGACAACAGTTCTTTCCACTTTTTCCACATTTATGTGATATGAATATGGTTTAAACCATTTGGTATGTTCAAATATGCATACTACTTTCAAAAGACTACTAAATTTAACAAAACGAAAAATAGCATAGGGAAAAGGACACTGTATCCCATAATGCAATGTTTTAAACTTGATTTTACATTTATAGTATGACAAATTTTTGCATCTCTTTTCTTGACTTACTATTTCATTGGACAGGTTAATCTGGAATTAAAATGTATTAAAATAACTCACACATGGATTTTTTAAACAAAAAAATAATAATTGTAAAATTACAAAATTATCATTTATAGTTAAGATATTGTTGATTTATACTTCTTGTATACATGACTTTTTACTGAAAAAAAAAAAAGAATAGTTTGTTTCTTCATTGCAGATTTGGATAAATGTAGCATTACATCACTTGCTTAACATGGGTGCCATCAGAATGAGAGTCACACAACTCCAGTTCATCACTTAAGGTCTTGTGCAGTGAAAACCTGTGTGGTGTAATAAACAAATGCATCATTAAAGGAAAAGTTCACTTCCAGAACAAAAACGTAGTTAATTTAATCACCCCTTGTCATTGAAGATATTCATGTCTTTCTTTCTTTAGTCGTAAAGAAATTATGAAATCTTTTAAGAAGTTTTTGAGGAAAACATTTCTCTCCATATAGTGGACTTCTATGATACCTGCGAGTTTTAACTTTCAAAATGCAGTTTAAATGCAGCTTCAAAAGGCTCTAAATGACCCCAGCTGAGGAAGAAGCGTCTTTTCTAGTGAAACGATGGGTTTTCTAAAAAAAATTGACAATTTATATACTTTTAACCTCAAATGCTCATCTTGTCTAGCTCTGTGTCTTCTAGTTCATGACAGTTAGGGTCGGTCGAAAAACTCCCATTTCATTTTCTTCTCCAACTTCAAAATCGTCAAAATCACTTTGTAAACACTGTATCGATGTAGGACGATTTTCAAGCTCGAGGAAAAAATGAGATGGGAATTTTTCGACCTACCCTAACTGTCTTGAACCAGAATACACAGAGTTCACACAAAGCTAGACAAGATGAGCATTTGAGGTTAAAAAGTATATAAATTGTCTTTTTTTCACTAGGTAAGACTCTTCTTCATCGGCTAGGATCGTTTAGAGCCCTTTGAAGCTGCATTTAAATGGCATTTTGGAAGTTCAAACACAGAGGCACTATAGACGTCCACTATATGGAGAGAAATCCTGAAATGTTTTTCTCAAAAAACGTAATTTCTTTACGACTGAAGAAAGAAAGACATGAACATCTTGGATGACAAGGGGGAGCTTAAATCATCTGTAAATTTTTGTTCTGAAAGTGAACTACTCCTTTAAAGGATTAGTTCACTTCAGAACAAAAAATTATAGATAATCTACTCACTCATTTCAGAATTTCTCTTCATATAATGGATATCTATGGTGCCCCCAAGTTTGAACTTCCAAAATGCAGTTTAAATGCAGCTTCTATGCAGCTCTAAACGATCCCAGCAGAGGAAGAAGGGTCTTATCTAGTGACACAATTGGTAATTTGATAAATAAATTGACAATTTAGATACTTTTTAACCTCAAATGCGTGTCTTGTATCGTCTCTGCGATGCGCATGCGTAGTCTGTGTGATCTGGGTCAATACAGTTAGGGTATGTCGAAAAACTCCCATCTCTGTTTGTTCCCCAACTTCAAAATTGTCGTACATCGCTGCAGAAATACCAATCTAATGTTTACAAAATGAACATACAAAGATGATCAAATGCCCTTTACAAAAAAAAGGTAAAACAGCGTTGTAGGACGATTTTGAAGTTGAAGACGAAAACGAGATTGGAGGTTTTCGACATACCCTAACTGTATTGACCTGGATCACACAGACTACACATGCACATCGCAGAGACAAGACAAGACAAGCATTTGAGGTTAAAAGTATATAAATTTTCAATTTGTTTTGAAAATAACCAAGAGATTCGCTAGATAAGACTCCTTTTCAATCGGCTGAGATTGTGCAGAGCCCTTTTGAAGCTGGATTTAAACTGCATTTTAGAAGTTCAAACTTGGGGGCACTATAGAAGTTCATTATATGGAGAGAAATCCTGAAATGTTTTCCTCAAAAAACAATTTCTTTATGACTGAAGAAAGAAAGACATCTACATCTTAATGGGCCTGAGGGTGAGTAAACTGTTAGCAAATTGTAATTTTTCATGAGCTTTTCCACTCATATAATGTTAACATCATAAATCATACGATTGTTCGACTAACAACACAACTTAGTTTTTTGTAAATATGTTTTGTACATTTTGTAATAATCTTCAAATAAAGGGATTTTGACATATCACACAGTTTAGAGTATATAACCTGAAAGTACCAACCACAGTCTGCCTTTGCATAGCACTCTGATGTGAACTTTATTTGCACTGTACACAAAGATTTTACTGAACACACAATGCATAGACAAGGAGTGTTTATTCATAACGTGCTACTACCTGTATATCTTCTTTAAGGGTACAAATCATTGGCTCATCATAACTCCATCGATAACACATGATGCATTGCATCCATACATTTGTAGCTTTTACAAAAAAGATATACAATATATGTATACATCATCTTTATGTATAATACACATACTGTATTTGTGTCTCCTCTTCGCTTCCCGAAGCGCGCGTGCACCTTCAAGGGAAAAACAAATTGATCGATGGAGAAATCAACTACCTAGAAACAGGGGTGCAACTTCCTATAGTACTTTTTCAAAGCCAAAGAAAGGCATAGATGACTCCTAGTGATATTTAATCAGCCCTTCTGAGGCAGTTTGCATAATTACCATAATGAACTGATTGCTGAACTGCTCATTAGACGGTTGCATTTATATACTAATTACATCAGTGTTTGCACTTGGGTTTGACGCAGTTCTAAAATTAAATATTTTAATTATTCATGTATGTATGTACCTAATATTTTAGAATTCCATTGAATTGAATAAATATAAAATGTAAATAAAACGCATTTTACATTTAATGACAACACTGTTCTGACAAACTAGAAATGTACTATGCAAATAAATGATAAATACAGCTATATCAGACAGATATCAGTGTCAAAATGAAAATCTCTCTAATATAAGGGGTCCATTCGCAAAACATACATTTTGAAATATTATTGTTGGCTTCAAGTAAGTAGTGTGCTCAAATTGGCACAGATATGATACTGATGAACAAGGTGATAAATGTTCTTGCATTGTTCTTTTTGTATTAATCCAGTTTTAAAGTAAGGCCAGTATTTTAACATGTATATTTTATAAAGAAATAGAAAACGAAATAGATCAGGTGTCAAAATTTCTTGTGCCTCCAGTCTCACAATTACTTGTGACAGTCTTATTTTGCGATTAGTATTGTAGTAAAGATATAAATATGTTTATGTATATTTTATATTTTGATCATCGCTCTTGTAAACATATTTTTACGAGGTCATGCAAACATTAGACGTCTTCTGCACAGGAGAACAGTACAGATTATGGCCAGCGACCCAAACAACCAATCAGCTCACACAACATGCACAACATGGAATAACTAATAATCATGGACAGATAAATCATTTCGGTTGCAGAACTCAGAATCACTGTTGTGACAAAAATAGTAGTTGATCAACATCTGTTCCAAAACCTTCTAAGGCAGAATGCTAATTTAAACTAAATCTCATAAGTAACACTCACAACTAATAGTGCCTCACATGTGAAGCACAATACGACACTTGACTTACAGCTGCATAAGGACTCGATGCCAGCATACTCTAAAAAGCATAAATCCACATTAGCTCTCACAAATATATTGGCTAACATAGTGTTTTTATATTTCATATTTAATCAAATATATTTACTGAGCTTGATTTTGCAGCCAATGATACAATCTGCTTTAGTTTTTGGCCAAAATAAAGCATCTAAAAAACACCTACGTTTTGGACCAGGAGTGTACATTTGATTTATAATATTACTATTCATTTGGATTACACAGATTTAGTGTAAACAAACTAATAAACTTAATGTAATGCATATTTGTCAGTCATACACTACTGGTCAAAAGTTTTTGAACAGTAAGTTCTTTTTGAACATTTATTGGATCTGAAGTACAGCGAAAACAGTTATTTTAAATAGTAAAAGTATTTCAAAATTGTACTGTTTTCTATTTAAATGTATTTTAAAATGTAATTGTGATTTCAAAGCTGAATTTTTAGCATCATTACTCACATTACAGTCACATGATCCTGCAGAAATCATTCTAATATTTGGATTTGCTGCTCAAAAAAGATTCATTATTATTATGTTGAAAACAGCCGAGTAGAATTTTTCTTTGATGAATAGAAAGTTCAGAAGAACAGCATTTATCTGAAACCAAAATCTTTTGTAACATTATATGTCTTTATCATCACTTTTGATTTTTGAAAGCACCCTTGCTAAATAAAAGTATTATTTTTTGAATGGTATAGTGTATAATGTTACAAAAGCTTTTTTTTTTCATTACAGATAAATGCTGAACTTTGGATCTTTCTATTCATCAAAGAATCCTGAAAAAAAATGTACTCAACTGTTTTAAATATTTATATAATAAAATGTTTCTTGAACAGCAAATCAGCATATTAAAATTATTTCTAAAGGATCATGTGACACTACAAACTGGAGTAATGATGCTGAAAATTTAGATTTGATCCCAGGAATAAATAAGATTTTAAAATATATTAAAATAGAAAACTGTTATTTTAAATAGAAAAAAAAAATACTGTTTTTGTTGTACTTTGGATCCAATAAATGTAGGCTTGGTGAGCAGAAGAGACTTCTTTAAAAACTTTTGTTCAAAAACTTTTGACGGGTAGTGTAAATAACTGAAATTGCTTGGGAAAAAAACATGGCACAGTTTATTAGTAACTATTTGCATCTATGGAATTTTATTTAAATAATTTTTTTTTTTTAAATCCATTTATTCAAATTGCTTAGAATTAGCATCAGTTTGTTAATTGTGCAAACAATAAAATTTATTTAGTTAAAATAAAGTATGAACATGGTTAAAATATGTCTAGATGTAGAAAAAGCAATATTTAATTAGTAAAATGCGTTTGATCGAAACAAATCAAATGAATTAATGATAACTGTATAAACCTGGTTACTGTGTATAATGTAAAATACATTCAGTTTATGAGTTTGTTCATGCTAAAACTGTGTCATTCAAATGGCTGAATATTTTATATGCAATGCAACATACATCTTAAATTAAGGCCCAAATATATATATACAGCTGCATCTCAATAAATTAGAATGTTGTGGAAAAGTTCATTTATTTCAACTTCAACTTAAATTGTGAAACTCGTGTATTAAATAAATTCAATGCACACAGACTGAAGTAGTTTAAGTGTGAAGTAGTTTAGTTGTGATGATTTTGGCTCACATTTAACAAAAACCCACCAATTCACTCAACAAATTAGCTAATCAATGCTAATCAACTCAAAACACCTGCAAAGGTTTGCTGAGCCTTCAAAATGGTCTCTCAGTTTGGTTCACTAGGCTACACAATCATGGGGAAGACTGCTGATCTGGCAGTTGTCCAAAAGACAATCATTGACACCCTTCACAAGGAGGGTAAGCCACAAGCATTCATTGCCAAGGAAGCTGGCTGTTTACAGAGTGCTGTATCCAAGCATGTTGAGTGGAAGGAAAAAGTGTGGTAGAAAAAGATGCACAACCAACCAATTTGGGTGAACTTCACAAGGAATGGACTGAGGCTAGGGTCAAGGCATCAAGAGCCACCACACACAGACGTGTCAAGGAATTTGGCTACAGTTGTCATATTCCTCTTGTCAAGCCACTCCTAAACCACAGACAGAGGCATCTTACCTGGGCTAAGAAGAAGAACTGGACTGTTGCCCAGTGGTCCAAAGTCCTCTTTTCAGATGAGATTAAGTTTTGTATTTCATTTGGAAACCAAGGTCCTAGAGTCTGGAGGAAGGGTGGAGAAGCTCATAGCCCAGGTTGCTTGAAGTACAGTGTTAAGTTTCCACAGTCTGTGATGATTTGGGGTGCAATGTCATCTGCTAGTGTTGGTCCACTGTGTTTTTTGAAAACCAAAGTCACTGCACCTGTTTACCAAGGAATTTTAGAGCACTTCATGCTTCCTTCTGCTGACCAGCTTTTTAAAGATGCTGATTTCATTTTCCAGGAGGGTTTGGCACCTGCCCACACTGCCAAAAGCACCAAAAGGTTGGTTAAATGACCATGATGTTGGTGTGCTTGACTGGCCAGCAAACTCACCAGACCTGAACCCCATAGAATCTATGGGGTATTGTCAAAAGGGAAAATGAGAAACAAGAGACCAAAAAATGCAGATGAGCTGAAGGCCAGTGTCAAAAAAAAAAAAAAACCTGGGCTTCCATATCACCTCAGCAGTGCCACAGACTGATCACCTCCATGCCACGCCGAATTGAGGCAGTAATTAAAGCAAAATGAGCCCCTACCAAGTATTGAGTACAGATACAGTAAATGAACATACTTTCCAGAAGGCCAACAATTCACTAAAAATGTTTTTTTTATTGGTCTTAAGTAGTATTCAAATTTGTTGAGATTTCTTGTGAATTGGTGAGTTTTTGTTAAATGTGAGCCAAAATCATCACAATTAAAAGAACCAAAGACTTAAACTACTTCAGTCTCTGTGCACTGAATTTATTTAATACACGAGTTCCACAATTTGAGTTGAATTACTAAAATAAATGAACTTTTCCACGACATTCTAATTCTACATGCAACTGTATATATTTTAAATGTAGGTTTTGGAACTGAGCTACGGACTACTTTTGCCCCATAAATCTAAAGCTAGAAATCTTTATTGATTGTGGAGATTATCAAGGTATTGCATTTAATCTGGGTGTAAAAAAAGCATCTGGACTGTGGCTCAAAGCTCTAACCCCATTACAATTAACCCCTGTTTTGTCCAGGTTTATACCCACAACAAACAGTTTGGAAATACTCCTGCTCTGACTTCACACGCAGTTTTGTACCAGTCTGAACCAGATCACAAAATCAACGACATGGACAACTCTATCCAACAGACCTTACAAAACAAAACCACAATGGATTAAGGCTTAAAAATGTCTTAAAGATAATACGATCTTGTTTTCTCTTGAATTTATCGCCTGAGCAATTGGGGCTTTTTAAGACATTAATATTTATTAAGACGTTGTATAACTAGTGGCTTTCCAAGAAAGTCCAAATTGCTACAGGGTACAGACCTGAACGCTTTCTTAAAAAAATAATGATCATAAAATAAATAATTAAACCTTACATAAACATACAACTTAAACATATTTTTGTCTTTGGTTGGGGTACAGAAATATTAATCAGACAAAATAAAATGATAGAGAAGTTACGTGTCTGTCAATGATATACCCAAGTCTGAATGTCTGGAACAATGACGCTCTCCTCTCACGTCCCACCAGCAGCACTAGTGCCATCTAGTGCATGTTCCCAGGAAAGCTCTGTGTTCTGGGTCAGACTGGTGCGGTGGACGTGCATGTGTGGGTCCCACTGGGTTCCTCTAGGTTCGGCTGGGCTCAGAATTCTGCTTCAGATCCTGCTGGTTGGTCGGCAACAGTAAGCACAGCTTCTGAGACTGTCCCGATCAGCACTGCCTCGACGCCCATCCACACTCGGAGAACCTAAACATAAATGTTTATGTGAAAACAAACAAATTAATGTAAGAATTTTCATTTTTGGGTGAACTATCCCTTTAAAAGCTAGACTAAAATATGCGTAAAACACATTATCTTATCAATTACGTTCAAATTCAGTATTAACATTTAGGTTTATATATTTAGTACATGCTGTAGTGCTTGCTATTTTTTTACAACTAAAGAAAAGTTACAAACTCCTCTTTTTGTGTTTCCTGAATGGGAAGTATGTACTAAAACTGAGACCTAATAATTCCTGCTTTCCAATTGGGATGGATAGTATGTGACTTTCATTCGAGAATGTTCTCAGACTTACTGTTCTCATCTTCCTCCTCGTCCTCGTCCTCCTCTTGGTCGAGCTCTTTGGCGGGCAGGAGCAGGTGTCTGTGGTAGGGGCTGGTGGTGGTTATTTGGCTCGGCCCCTCTAGGCTGGTGCTCAGCTGCAGTCTCCGCATGTGTCTCACCACTGCTGTCGCATTGAATGCTTGCTACAGGGACAAAAACAAGAAATAACGTGCCTCAGAAATGTCTTTACAAGCATCTTTGGGAACAATTTTGTGAGATTAATGAGGAAATCATACAGTTCAAGAATCTTTCTCTCTATTTATGTATTTATTTTGTGCCTTGCGAAAGTATTCATACTCTTTTCATTATTTTCATTAGTTTTGTTACGTTGCAGCCTTATGTTAAACTGCTTTAAAAAACTTTTTCCCCCTACATCAATCTGGACTTCATACACCATAATGACAAAAAAATCTGGTTTGTAAAATCATTGCAAATTTATTAGAAATAAAACACTTAAATGATTCACTTGCATAAGTATTTCTTTTTTTTTGTTCACTTTTTCTACATTGCAGCCTTATGTTAAACTGCTTTAAATTACTTTTTCCCCTCAATCTGGACTTCATATACCATAATGACAAAAAAAAAAAAAACTTGTCAAAAGTAGTATTCATATCCTTTTTTGGGACACTTGATATCTAGCTCAGGAGCATTCATATCGCTTGTAGATGTTACTACACTTAGTTAGTTAAGCTAATTCATTTGAATGGGTATGATTTGGAAAGGCACACACGTCTTAAAAGGTCAAAAGCCCTGCACAGGCCTCGAAAATAGGCCCTAGCCCGGCCCTGGCCCAAGGTGCTCAGGCTTATAAAAATTCTCTTTTTTCCCAGCTCACACAAAACAGCTTATACTACTGTTTTGTAACTATTAAAATAGATCAGTTTTGTATGTAATGGCAAAAAAACATATATATATATATATATATATATATATATGTTGTTTAGTTTTTTTTTTTAATTAAGTTAAAAAACATTTGGAGCATTTATTGTTCATTAAATATACATTTTTGAGAATTGCCTTATCAAATCATCACAACTTGCTTAAAATAAAATCTATAGATATAAAACAGTTCAAGTATAAAACAATATTTGTTTAAACGTTAAACATAGATAAATGTGCGGAAGTGGAGAGTGGAAGCTAAAGCCGCTTTGCAGGACATGGAGGCGCCAGTGTGATCACTTGCATTTTTTTTTCAGTGTAAACAATTTAAAATTGCCTGTAATTTTTGCTCACAAAGATAAGAGTAATACATCATTTGGAACAGTAAAGAGTCTACTTTTATTTATGTGCACTCACAATATGGACAAAACTTTAGAAACAGTGCTTTTATAAAATAAAGAAAACAAACATGATGCACTTTCTGCAATCTCATTCTTGAACAGGAGTGCTTCACAAAAATTAGCCGAAACTCAGCGAATACATGCCTCACAAACATGATAAGTAGATATATACAGAGAAAGCTTTAAATTATTACTTAATGAAATAAAATAAATTGTAAACAAAAACTCTTTCATTATGTAATCCGTAAAGATACATTTCTGTCTAAAGGCAAGTCCAAAGAGGAGATTGCGAGTCAGGATCTTGCGACACTTCAAACAGCCTGTCTCCTTACTGTTTCCCACCAACACATTCATTGTTTGCCGGTGCTTTGTGGCAAGTTTCAGCCTATTGCGTGCGCTTAAACGCGGATCTCTTCCAGCTGCGCTGAAGGCACTGCTACTGGCTGAGACATTAAACGCCATCCGAGCCAGTCTCGAAAGTGAACGCGAAGTCTACTGTTGTTTCCACCAGCGCAGCATTTGTTTTCATCACCGGACCTAGGGGCGTAAAAAAGTTGGGGCCCATCGGGCTCGGGCTGAAATGCAGGCCTCTAAAAGGGTCTGAAAATGCATATCAGAGCAAAAACCAAGCCCTGAGGTAAAACAAAGAAGTTTGGAACAACTAGGACTCTTCCTAGAGCTGGCCTCCTGGCAAAACTGAGCATTCAATGGATACAGGACTTGGTTATCCTGCTGACCAAGAAGCTGATGGTCACTCTAGTTGAGCTCTATGATAATATATGCAGATGGGAGAAACTTACAGAAGGACAAAAATTCACTGCAACACTCCATCGATCTGGGCTTTATGGCAGTGTGGCCAAACTCAATAGTCTCCCCAGTGAAAACACATTTGGAATTTGCAATAAAACACCTAAAGAACCCTCAGATTCTGTGGTCTGTTGAACCTCAATTCCAAGTTCAATGCACAAATATTTTAAGACAGCCTTAATGAAACCCTAGAACATTCAGAACCTCAAACTGGGCAGAAGATTTACTTTACAACAGGACAGTGACCTTAAGCACACAGCAAGAGTTGCCATAGCCTGGGCTTGAACCCAATCAAACATTTCTGGAGAAACCTGAAAATGTCTGCCAGACCCCATCCAAGCTGACAGAGCTTGAGAGGTGAAGAGGTGAGGCAAAGAATGGCAGATAATTGCCAAATGTTGATGTACAATTTTGTCGCATCATACCAAAAAGACTTGAGGCTGTAAAGGTGCTTCAGCTAAGTACTGAGTTAAGGGTATGAATACTTATGCAATGTACTTTTTTTTTTTTTTATATATAATTTATGAAGTTGTGACAATTCTGTTATTGCTTTGTCATTATTGTGCATGGAGTGTAGATTGATGTGGGAAAAAAGTCATTTAAAACAGCTTAACATAAGGCAGCAACATAAAAAAAAACATGAAAAAATGAAGGGGTATGAATACTTTTGCAAGGTTTATTGTTATTGACAACAGTTTAAATGATTGATTAACGTAATTGGGTAAATGTAAGTATTTGACATTAAAGAAAACATATGGTTTTTATAATAACAAGGTGATTAGAAAAATTGCCTTCACAGATGTAAAAATCCTGACCCTGATATACAGTATATGTAATATAGCCAATGTTTATAGCAAGTCACCCAGATCTGTTTTGCTGAAAATGCAAGATGTGGAAGATTCTCACCTTCCATTTACTTTTGGCAAAGTTCTTCTTGATCTGAGCGCTGACGGACTCATGAATGTTCCTATCGAGAGCCGTGTCTCCAGAAATCCTTCAAAATTAGAGATGAGGGATGAGTTACTAATGCAGTTTTGGTGAAAGGAGAAAAAGGGTATTATGATTATAGATAAATAACACTAATTTTTAGGTAAACCTACCATGGGTGCTGTAAAGCCTGCTCACATGTGTATCTCAGAGATGGATCTTTCTCCATCAAGTGACTGATAAAATCCTTGGCTGGGATGAGATGTGATTGATAATGTTTGTCAAACAATATTCAAGCATTAAGAAACAGAAATGCCCAGAATAGAGCTCAACAGCAGTTTGTCTTCACGGTCTCAAACTGCATAAAAATGAACTCAGCTCAACATTGTTACTTCAGTAAAAACCTGCTGTTGAGCTCAATCTGTGCAGTCATTTGAATGATGGTATTGGATTATGATTAGATTACCATGATTGAAGATCTACCTGAGTCAGAGATGTCGTCCCAGTATGGAGAGTCAAACTCATACTCTGCTTTGAGAATCTGCTCAAACAGCTTGGCATCGTTTTCATCGTAAAATGGAGGGTAGCCACATAAGCTATAAAAGACAGAGCTTTGTAATAACAACCGACTGTAAATTATGCGTCTTATTATTTGGATTCAAATATTGATTTATATTTATTCATTGTAAATATCTGACTATAATTTGGAATGAGAGAATGAATAAATAAAAACATAAATAAATAAAGGATTGACCATAAATAATACAAACTATTTTGAAAAAAGAAAGAAAGAAAAAGAAAGAAAGAAAGAATAAATAATTATATACATGTTAACAAATTAAATTAAATAAATTCCTATTAGAATTGACTACAAACAAACAATCAAATAATAAAATAAAAATAGGAGAATTGACAATAAATAAATAGAATGAAATGGTATTTATGATAAACAAACAAATAAATAGAAGATTGGCCATAAATACAAATAATGAAATAAACTCAACAAATTAAATATCATAAGTTCTTATAATGATTGTTGGTAAACCAACAATGAAATGATAAAATAAAAATAAACAAATATATATGAGAATTGACCATAAATTAAAATAATAAATACATTCAATAAATTCAAATAATATTATGGTTGATAAATAAATAAATGAATGATTGCCCATATATATATAAAAAAAACCCGAAATAAAACAAATTCCTATAAATATTGAACATAAACAAACAAATGAATGGATAAGAAATACTGCTTTAGACTAAAATGGATGTATGTTGAAACATTATACATATCTAACTATTTTAAATGAAAGAAAGAAAAAAAAAAGAAAGAAAGAACTGAAGGACTGACCATAAATACAAAAAATGTAAATGAAATGAAAATGAAATATTATTAATGTATATTTAAAATATTAATGAAATATTAAATAAATTCAACAAATAAAATAAAATAAAGGCCTATAAGAATTGCCTATAACAAACAACCAAATAATAAAATAAATATATATATAGGAATTGACACTATTTATTGTAATAAATAAAAAGAATTAAATAAAAAAATGTATGCTGGATAAATAAATAAATTATAAAAATGATTAACCATAAATACAAATAATTAAATAAATTTAACAAATAAATAAAATACATTCCTATAAAAAATACTATGAACAAACAATCAAATAATAAAAGTAACAAATATGAGAACTGACCGTAAATAAAAAATGTAAAAATTATATTTATGATAAATAAATAAATAAAGGATTGACTTAAAAAAAAAAAACAAATTAGTTCCTATAAATACTCACAATTAACAAATAAATAAATGGATAAGAAATTTATTTCTGATTTAGACTGAATTTGATTTATGTTGAAACATTATACATAACTATTCTGAATGAATGAATAAAAGAAAGAAAGAAAATAAATTAATAAATAAATGAAAGATTCACCATGAATACAAATAATTATCAATCATTTAAGAAATAAAATAAAATCAATTCCTATAAGAAGTGATTATACACCATCAAATTATAAAATCAAAATAACAAATGTGAGAACTGACCATAAATAAAAATTATTAAATACATTTGAATAATATTTATGATGAATAAATAAATTATTGACCGTTAATACTAATATTTAAATAAATTCAATAAATTAAATTTAATAAATTCCTATTAAAAAGTGACTATAAACAATCTATATATATATATATATATATATATATATGAGAACAGATCATAAATAAAACTAATTAAATCAATTTATTATTAAATTAATTATATTATTATTTTAATTACATTTATGGTAAATAAATAAATAAGTAAGTAAATAAATAAATAAATATATGCATGCAAATCATTTAATAGATTCAAGAATTTGAATCTAAATTTAAATTTAATAAATTCCTATAAAAATTGACTATAAACAACCAAATAAGAAAATAAGAAAAAAAGAGAAAAAATAAATAAATAAAATAAATTCTAATTATATTTATGCTAAATAAATTAATAAATAGAAATAAATTAATAAATTCAACAAATGAAGAAAAAAGGCTATAAACAAGCAATCAAATGATACAATAAAAAAGAGAACCATGAAAACAAATAATTTAATCAATTCAAATATTGTGTATGCTAAATAATAAATGAATCAATCAAATAAACAATAAACAATAATAACAAAAATAAACATATTTCTG
This sequence comes from Cirrhinus molitorella, assembly GCA_033026305.1. Lineage (NCBI taxonomy): Eukaryota > Metazoa > Chordata > Actinopteri > Cypriniformes > Cyprinidae > Cirrhinus > Cirrhinus molitorella. Next base: position 30,378,169 of record CM065130.1, read on the forward strand.
ATATGACAGATCAAGAACAAGCAATACTTACAGAATATAAGAAATCACTCCTATAGACCAACAGTCTACAGCTTTACTGTATGGTTTCTGTGCCAAGACCTCGGGAGCTGAATGAAAGAGCGGTTGAGAGAGAGAAGCTTTCAGCGTTCCTTTTTTATTTCTGTTTAGATCACTTTCCTTTGAGCTTTGTAGAGAATGAGGGCAGCATCAAAGAGCCACTTTAAAAATGTGAACACTTGACACTGTACAGCATTTCAAACGACTGAGAGCCTCTAAAAACTGACACGTTACTGACCCTTACTACAGATGGTAAAACAGATTTAAAAAAAAAACAGCCCTCATTCGTACCTACGTATCCAGGTGTTCCACAGGCAGTTGACATCACACTTCCTGAGTCCTCGATCTTAGACAGGCCAAAGTCACTGATCATGATATTGGAGTCCTCCTCCATACTGTAGTATAACAGATTCTCTGGCTGCATATACGAATATGAATATACGAATGAATGTATTTTGATTTCAAACACAGCCTATTTCTGTCAAGTTATGCAGCACTGCCTACTGTTAAATCTCATTGGTCTGATTCTCAGATGAATATTAAACATTAAATACTTTTGTCAGTGATTTTGTCCCTTCGTGGCAGCATCTGGCTTTCAGTGAGGACATATAAAAGATTGCATGCTGAATAATTTGTCACATTACGCCTGGTTAGAAAGGCAGAGTGTAAATATAGTGAAAGAATATGTAAGCGTTACCTTCAGGTCTCTGTGCACAATGCCCATATCGTGCAGATACTTCACTGCGTCTAAAATCTGCCGAATAAGTTTGCTGGCATCTCTCTCGGTGTAGAAGCCCTTTTCGACAATCCTGTCAAAGAGCTCTCCCCCTGATACGCTGTGAAGAGCCACACAAACAAACTACAATTAGCACCTCTGCTATAATGACACTAGCATTCAATTGACACTGCAAATTAAATGAACATCAGCCAGTATTTTAGTAAAGTATGTCACTATGGTTGATGTGGGTGTGAGTGCTGAGGGAAAAACTCACAGCTGCATGACCAAATACAAATGCGACTGACTTTCGAAGATGTCCTCCAGTGAAACAATATTCTCATGTTTTATTCTGAAACAAAGATGACAGCAGTGATTAGAATCTAATCTAGCAATCAAACTTGTTATTTCAGCTGATGGACAGTAAAATGGCTTAAGATCCTAGCATAGGCTGCAGATTCCTATTTTACATTGTGTGTATGTTTATTTATTTCACTATAAGGCAGTGTTATTTTAGTATTATTTATCTTAGTTTTATTTTATATCATATATATTTTTTATTATTATATAAATAAAAAAAATATGTGACGTTTTAGTGATTTTGTCTTTTTTTTTAGTTTTTAATACATCTATGTAAGTCATTTTATTTCAGTTTTAGTAATTTGAGTACTTCAACTTATTTGCAAAAAATGGTATTAAATATATTTTTATGCGTATATATATATATATATATATATATATATATATTAATAGATAAATTTAAGTACTAAAATGACTGAAAAATAAAATTACAAGTACTTATATTTATTACTAAAACAAACTAAAATAGAAATTAAACTGAACATGAACTTTAATTAAAATGAAAACTGAAAACGAAAATACAAACACTATATATATAAAACTGAAATGAAATTAAACAGATTTATTACTAAAACATGAAAACAAAAGTAGAAAAATTCATTAATTCATAAATAAATTGAAGTACTGAAATTGCTCAAATTGAAATAACATTAGTTTTATCTCAGTTTTACTCATTTTAGTACTTCAATTTATTTATTTATTCAATTTATTTATTAATTAATTAATTTAGCTTTTATTTAACCTTAGTTTGTTAAATCTGTTACTAATCTTATTTCAGTTTTAGTCATTTTAGTACTTAGATTAATTTATTCACTTTATTTATTAAAAAAAATTAATTCGTTTTCGGTTTTTACTTAATTTTCTTTTTTATTCAGTTTTAGTAATACATCTCTCTTACTAATACTTTTCAGTTTTAGTAATACATCTCTCTTACTTATTTTATTCAGTTTATTAATTAATTATTAATTGAATTTTTTTTTTATTTATTTTTGTTTTCAGTTTTTATTTTAATCATGTTTAAGCAATTTAAAAAAAATTGTTTTCAGTTTTTATTTCAATCATTTTATTTCATTTTTATATATATGTTTTTATTTTTATGTTTTCAGTTTTTATTTCAATTCTAGTTCATTTTTAGTAATTTTAGTAAAAAATGTTTTTGTCTTTTCCATTTAGTTTTTAATATATATTGAAAACTAAATATATAGTTTTTAATATTTAATTACAATTTAGTAATTATAATACTTCAATATATCCTTATTGACCCGAATATAAGACAATGTTTTTTTTTCTTGGAAATACATCTGAAAAAACGCTTTCGTCTTATATTCAGGGTCTAGACCAGAGGTGCCCAACCCTGTTCTTGGAGATCTACCTTCCTGCAGAGTTAAGCTCCAACCCTGATCAAACACAACGAAGCAGCTAATTAGGATCTGAAAGAACACTTGATAATTACAGACAGGTGTGTTTGATCAGGGTTGGAATTGAAGTCTGCAGGAAGCTAGGGCAGGATCTCCAGGAACAGGGTTGGGCACCCCTGGTCCTGGACTTTGACATGTCAATAATACACCCACAACTATGGGTGGCGTCAAATATATGTAAAACGAGTGTCCCAAGAACTAAACTTCCTCTGTAAGATATTTTAAAATGTAAGACAATACCCAGATCTATTGAACGAAAACCATTTTTTATCATTTTAATTTGTGTTAAAAACAGCACTGCGGTAAGGAAATGTAATACGCGTGTGAATGTCCCTGCAATGCTCTAAAGATTTTTATCTTTTTATGCTTTATTCACAATGGATTTCCTTCTTTCTTTCAAATTTAATGCGCTTTCTCAGTCTCTTTTATGAAGCCACACGGCTATACTCCATCTCCATTTGACTTCCACTCTTTTGGATTCCTGCTTTCCATCTGATTACAGTTTTTCACACCAGTGGTGGGATTCTCTCTCTCTCTCTCTTAATTCTCTTTCTATTCCTCCTCTTTGGTCCCTTTCTTCCTCTCTTTCACAATACTGCTGCGGGGAACCTCCATACCATCTCAGCCTCTGTGTGTGCTGTTGCCCTGGCAACAGAGACACTAAAAATAGGACTATCTCCAGTACTCTTGACATTTCCGGTGCACACTTCTACGATTTCTAAAGCTATAGCGCTTTTTTATGGCACAGATAGCATTTACAAGAACTTTTCTTCTCTCAAAGAGCAATCAGGCTTTTAAGAGGAAAAGGAAGAGACCTTTCAGCATCTTGACTGCCAATTATCCTTAACACTACCTCACAAAGAGTCAAGCTCTCGGCAGCATCCGTCCTATATCTGCGCACAAATCATGACATGGTTTCGCTTGATCACAAACAGTGCTGTCATCTGCTATTCACCCTGTAATCAAGGAGTTCAGTCCTAAACACTATGGTAAAGGTACTCTGCAGCCTACAGTTTTCCTTTTCTCCATATATGATAAATATATCCTGTCCCAGTAAAAAAAAATTAACAGCTTAAACCAGCATAAGGCCAAGTTGCTTCTTAGCTGGTTTAGATGGTTGATCCGCTGGCTGTCTATCCTGACCATCAAGCTAGTTTAGACTGTTTTTTATGCTGTGAATCATTAGAGAGTCGGTTCTGACCTGTGTAGCACAGCAATCTCATTCTCAATGCTGTTCTCCTTTCCCTCCAATGCTTTCTTAGGGATGCATTTAATGGCCACGAGTCGCTGGGTCTTCTTCTCCTCAGCCAGGAACACCTCAGAGAAGGCACCGCTGGAGGACAGAAAAGATGGATTTAGTACTATTGGATACTTAACTTTCCCCAGTGGACCTGTAAGTAGACATAAACCAATATATTGACCAGAGCTGCTTTTCTCAAAAGTAAATGCACCCACAGTCTCTATTAACTGCTTAGGCTAATTAATTGACCAGTATTTCAAATAACATCAGCCAGTAACTATAATCAAATTCAATTATTATATAAAAAAAAACCCTGCATTTATTTAATTTAAAGAGCAGGTCATATGGGGTTTTCAGAAATATATTTTTTGCAGTTTGTAACGTAGCTATTCTTCAATGTAAACAGTCTGCAAAGTTGTTAATCTAATCTGTTAATTCTAATTTTAACGAGTTGTCATATTTTCGAATCTTTTGCCTGTTTCCGATCTAGGTCACTGGGTAACACATTATTCCCGCCTGCCTGCGAAATACGAACAGTCTGACCTGCCCACAAACACTTCTGCTAGTTAGTGTGTTTACATCATGTCGAGAAAGCAAGTTTGTTTTGTTTCCAGTGCTAAAAGATGATGATGTGGAGAATCATTGGTTAATTTTTTTTTTCCTGAGATACCACAGCAACCCTGCTGAAAATAACAGCTAAAGCCAGCCTAGGGTGGTTGGCTGGTTTTAGCTGGTCATAGCTGGTCAGCAGAGTGGTTTTAGAGGGGTTTAGGGCACTTTCCCAGCCTGGCCAGGCTGGTCTTAGCTGGTCAGGCTGGGAGACCACCAGCTAAAAACCAGCCTGACCAGCCTGGCCAGGCTGGAAGACCAGCTTAAACCATTCGCTAAATGCTTGTCCATGAAAGATAAGTCTGTACTTTCATTATTTGGACCAACATGCGTCACTGAACCACAACCTGTAAGTATGTTATGCTATGTTTATGCTATGTTATGCTATACATTTTCAGTGGGGTATATGATGAATGTCACCTGACCAAACCCGGAAAACAGGTCTCATCGCTTCCGCTTGTCGGAGAACGTGTTAATAGCCATAATAAATAATGGCAATATCAATTGACTTTTAAGGTAATCAGTAAAAGAGCTAGTTGTTTTTATTGTGGACATTTTATTTGATATTTATATATAAATGTTAGTGAAAATAATAAAAATAAAAAACTGTTATATATCAATCCACATATTGATATATAACATTGGTTATGATCATCTTTAGTGTCTAATCTGAAGGCATCTTGAGTAAATCATCTTCATATTTAAAGGGATACTCCACCCCAAAATGAAAATTTTGTCATTAATCACTTACCCCCATGTCGTTTCAAACCCATAAAAGGTTCGATCGTCTTCGGAACACAATTTAAGATAGTTTGGATGAAATCCGGTAGCTTTTTGACTGTCCCATTGACTGCCAATAAATAAAACTGTCAAGGCCGAGAAATGTATGAAAGACGTTGTCAAAATAGTCCATCTGCCATCAGTGGTTCAACCAGAATTTTACGAAGCTACGAGAATACTTTTTGTACGCAAAGAAAACAACAATAACGACTTTAGTCAACAATTCGTCTCCTCTATATCACCGTAGCGCCATTTTGGAAAGTATCCACTGGACGTAAACAACGTACGCTGTTCTGTATCAGCCACAACACACAGATACGTTTTCTATGTGTATTTACGCTATGATTCGAACGAAAACAGCGCATCCGTGTGTTGTTCTAGTAAACCCCCAAAACAAAAGCAAGACTTTGTAAAAGAGCATAATAGGACCCCTTTGACAATTTCTTATTTTCCCTGTCAATCCTTGAGGTACGTTCACAACAGTACCACGCATGCATCAGAAAGCTCTCATATTTCATCAAAAATATCTTAATTTGTGTTCTGAAGAAGAATGAGGATCTTACAGGTTTGGAATGACATGAAGGTGAGCAATTAATGACAGAATTTAAATTTTTGGGTAAACTATCCCTTGTAAGTTTTTCTACACCACTGATGGAAAAAGCAGACAAAAAAAAATACTCTTCAGCGGTAATTCAACCCTGATTGTTGTGTAACGCAACACAAAAGGGAAGTAAACAGTGCTCACACCTTTTCCACAATATGTTTCTTTTTGTGTGCGTTGTTTGTGCAACAAAAATATTGTGAACGGCTGATATTTTATCAGGTCAGACTCATCAGGTGGGGAAAGATGAAACAGTGTGCTGTACGTCTGCATCCTCCAGAGGGACACAGGTAGTGCCAGAAAAAGACAAACAGCACAAGCTGTTTAATCATCCAAGGAATGTTTCCATGTGTTCAGGCATCTGTGTGTGTGTTTGTCCTATTTTGAGCATCTTTTCAGGCTTTTACAGGTTTGTAGACAAAACACATTCATTCTTGTTCTCTTGCTTAAACACAAAGCCTGTGTGTTAAAACAAGAACTCTCATGTATAATCTAGCTGTCCCAAACACACACTCCCTAAACTGCCTTCTTAATCACAGAGGGAGCAATTAAACATACAATTTGCCACTAAGGAAAAGAGAAATAAACAAGTCAGAGAATAAATGACAGTAGAGGAAATTTCTTTTCCTCACTTCCAACAATTTATAAGCGTTACTGGAAGAACGTGTTCTTAATTTTCAGAGAACCTTAAAAAAAAATCAAATTTGACTTAATATTTAAAACTCTGTAAATAATAAGTATAAAACATATATAATGAAGAAAAACAAGTAAACAGAAAATGTCAGTCAATTTTCTGAAATCACAAAAGATTTTTTTTTTATATTCTTGCATGCATGCTTGTCTGTTTCCATGAGGATGATTTCAATTAACAGGACCTTATGATTTGTTGTTGTTGAGATAATAAAAATAAAACGGAAATCTCCAATGACCTGGAAGCCATGCAAGTGAGTCATGATCACAGCAGGGTTGTTTAGTGAGAGAGAGCAGCTCATACAGCGCTGCAGCTGTCAACAAACTTTCTACTGGACTCGTATCACAGACTTATCAGACTGCCTTAAGTGGAAAGGGGGAGGCGCGGGGGGCAAAAAAAGGAGGTCGGGAAGAAAGAATGAAGGAAAGAAAGAGAGAGTGAGAGGAAATGAAGAGAGCGAGAGCTGTGCTGTTGCCGTGAGACATGGTGTAATTAAGGCCTCCCGTGGCTTCCTGTGGGTAAAGGAGGAGGAAGAGAGGAGAGAGAATGGAGATTAGGAAATGATACAAGACAGCCAGTGTGGGTGTTTGGGTCTGTAAATAAGAAAATTGTTTTGTAGAGACATATCGTATAACTGATGGAATGCCTTACATATGTTACAAGGCTAATCATTTCCCAAACAGCAGCTCTGTGCACTAAAATAAATATATTAAATATTACAGTTTTACCTAATTTAAAACTTGATTCTTAATCCTGTGTCCTGTTTTTTTTAGCATTTCTGTGCATTTGAACCCTTTCCAACAATGACTGTATAATTTTGAGATCCATCTTTTTACACTGAGGACAACTGAGGGACTCATACACAACTATTACAGAAGGTTCAAATGCTCAGATGCTTCAGAAGGAAACACAATGAATTAAGCAGGAGGTGAAAACCTTTTGAATTTGAAGATCAGGGTAAATTTAACTTCTTTTGTCTTCTGGGAAACATCTAAGTATCTTTTGTAGCTTCTGAAGGGCAGTACTAAATGAAAAAAATATATATATTTAGGCAAAATAAGAAAAATGTACACATTTTCATTTTGTTCAAAAGTTACATTCCTTGCTCTTAATGCATTCTTTTTCCTTCTGGAGCATCAATGAGCATTTGAACCTCCTGTATGAGTTCATATGAGTCCCTCAGTGTGAAAAGATGGATCTCAAAATCACACAGTCATTGTTGGAAAGGTTTCAAATACTCAAAAATGCTAAAAAACCAAGAAGAATTTGTGGGACCTGAAGGATATTTCTGAAGAACAGCAGGCAGTTTAACTGTTCAGGACAAACAAGGGACTCCTGAACAACTAAACAAGAAAAAAAAACAGCTGTGGATCATTCAGGTAACTAAACAGTATTAAGTAAGTGTACGTACATTTTTGAACGGGGTCATTTTTAAAAATGTAAGTATTATGGACTGTATGTAAACGTCTTTTATGTGAAGTATCTTATTCAGGTCAGTACTAAATAAAAAAAATACCATGCATTTTGTATGATCTCTCATACGTATTCTCTCATATTTTGGTAAAATAATTAACATTTTGCATATTCTGTATAAAAGTGTGAGGTGGAACAACAAATTAACATGCAAGTGCATTTTGAGAATTACAGAAAATTTGTTTGATATGTGGGACTATACTAAAATATTAAAGTACCCCTATTTTGCAATATCCAATATTGCTTTGCATGCAGTGTGTAATGTAGCTGTATGTGAAATGTTAACAATCTGCAAAGTTGCAAAGCCAAAAGTGCACAGTAAACAAACTTAACTGTCCCCCAAAATAATCAGTCGGCTCTGCACAGCCTAAACGATTCGTTGGTATTCGAATCCCACTTCTGTTACGGCTACATGTCACAGGGTAACTCATTTGCATAATTCCCACCTATGATCTACATTGGCTGGTCGCGAACAACTCAACCTGCCCTCAAACATGTCACTTTTTTGACAACTGGTTTGGAGAGGGGGTGTGTGATATTGACAAAAAAATAATATCTCGATATTCACTGGGATTTTATCGATAACGGTAATCAATATTTTGCTGTGTTTGTTATTGTGCTTAAGGACTACAGTGCTGACTTCTAAAATTTTTGATATTCTTCATATTCTGTGTGATCAGTTATTAATAAAAATGATTCTTTTCATAAAAGTTTAAACTGATTTTTATCTTTTATGGGCATTTTTACCTTTATAAAATCATTTTTTTCTAAGAATGTACATCATCTTTTGAGTCTAATTCTTACATTTAATCAGTCAATTATAATAATTATAACAATTTAGGCTGTTACTAAACAAATTAAATCAGTATCAGCAAAATTAATCTTTGCAGAAGTTGCATATAACGTGGCATTTAGATGCATTTACACATGATAATGCAACTAAAAATTGAAAAAATACTTTGAATATGAAATTAAAACCGCCAGTAGGTGGCAGTAAGTCACTGTTAATAACTAAGTCATTGCGATTGAACCGAATCGAAAACAGTTGATTCATTCAGAAACTAAACTCCTTCATGTTGCAGAGAAGCAAAACAGTGCTGTGGCTGTGTTTAGAATGTTTTTTGTTTGATCTAAACGTAAGTCTTTTATTATTAACTTCTTGTTTATTGAACTGTTGTATAAAATCAATATCACATTTGTAGTCAGGCTGATTTTTGAAGGAAAAAATTACACTCTTCATATGAAATGTTATAAATATATACAATTTCTGCTCCCATATCTTGAATTCTGTGATCAGAATAAATGCATTTTAATAGACTGAATCATGCAGTGAAAGAATGCACTCTAAATTAGTTGTTAGTTTTATTATTGTTAGTTTTTCGCATTATACTCAACACTGTCAAATTGCACATCGTTGAAACAACAATTACAATATTATCGCAGACAATATATATGACCCTGGACCACAAAACCAGTCATAAGTGTCAATTTTTTGAAACTGAAATATATATATAAAATATAAATAAGCTTTTCATTGACGTATGGCTCGTTATGATAGGACAATATTTGGCCAAAATACAACTATTTGATAATCAGGAATCTGAGTGTGCAAAAAAAAAAAAAAAAAAAAAATCGCCTTTAAAGTTGTCTAAATTACATTCTTATCAATGCATATTACTAAGCAAAAATTAAGTTTTGATATACTTACGATGGGAAATTTCTTGATGGAACATGATCTTTACTTAATATCATAATGATTTTTGCCATAAAAGAAAAATACCTGTGCTACTTAAGATTAGTTTTGTGGTCCAGGGTCACATATATTGCACACCCCTAAGAGAGACTGAATCTTTGAACTTTTAAACAAACGATTGAGAAGCACTAGAAAATGAGGTGATATTAAATGCATATTTTGAAAAAACAAAAGCGTTTTTTGACATTGCATGCATGTAAAATTATTGTAGGAGATTTCCAAAACAATATGAGGAACCTTAAGAATGGCATAATAGAGGCACAAGTAATTTAACTTTTAGAATACCTAGTAGAGTTACTCTAGTAATGACCCTGCATTTTATTTAACCTGACCTGAACAATAATCTGTAAAGCAATAATCCAGTCATTCAAAGATTTAGTGCCAGAACACTAGACATCTCTCATTCCTATTTTAACTCTAGAAGCACCTCAATTTTTTATCTATTATGTTATTTTCTGCCACAATAAATTATCAGTTTAATTTACTACATTAAATTGAAGTATGTTTTTTCTCAGTAAATACTGATAGAATTGATTGATATTCCTTGTAAAAAAGCATTTAAAAACCTCAAACAGACTCGCTCTAACAAGCTGTGATTAATAATTGAACAGAAATGCAGCATGAGTGGCCCTGTTTTCTTTTTTATGGACGTTTTATAAAAGGCTAGGTTGTTTGAGGAGCTTTTTAGATTCCCTTTTAGATTTGGCCGAAAAAAACTCTGACATCATACCAACCTGACAAAACGTGCTAAATAAAACTGGCCTTCTGTTAAACTAAGCGTAGTCTACACAAAGTCTTGTTTGAAAAACACCTTTCTTATTTTGTTTGAAAAGGTTTAAATCAACAAAGGGACCTTTGACAAAAACAGCTCTGAAGTCTCATTCATCCTACTTCTGTGACACTCACATGAATGTAAACTTTTGTCTAAAAATATAATATCTCATCCTGCCACCATAGCAACCAGTCCCCTTTGACCTATTCGGCCCACTCTGTAAATAAGATGAACACTGTGAATGACGAAACCAAAAACAAAACAGTGAAGTCAAAGGGATATTTGAATTTTGCAAGCTTTGATAGAGCACAAATGTTTAAACAGTACCATTTGGTTTTCTAAATATCACCATTTTCAGACATCACAAATGTAAAATACTAACCTCTTGTCTTACAAAAACAGACCTTCTCCTTTTTACAGAAACAAGATAAGCACTGTTATGTGTATATATTAGTTAGCACAATGACTTAAGCACATACTCATAACATTTCATAACAAAGTCTCCAAAGTACCACCTGTTTGTAATGTTAACACCCATGTACAATTGTATAAACTGTATAAATTACAATATGGAAAGCAAGCAGAATGGATAATGCTTACAACCCTTACCTCTATTTATCTCCTCTCGATATATGTAGCAAATCCTACACCGTTTGCTAAAATTAAAAACACTCTAGTGTCCAATTGTAAACCGTTCTCCGTGTTCTAATCAAAATCCAGGTCCGCAGCTAGATAAGCCAGAGCAGATACAATTTCCCCAGAATAAATCAATTGACTCCACTCAAAGAATTCACGGATAAACCAATTCCATAATCTACTTTAGAAAAGAGGCTTTCTGTCAACATATACAGTTAAATCCTCTGAACAACGCCTTACTGGCAAACTAGTCAAAACCGCATGACACTGTGAAAACAAAGCTAGGTTGCAGATATGCCTATGCAGAGAAACTGTTCCATTTTCTGTCTATAGTTGCATTAATGTGAGATTAATTGTGCAGAACTGACAAAGTGCACATTTTGATTTATGACCATACAGTGTGTGGTCTAAGAGTGACAGAAATCTTTTGAGCCACATTTCTAAAGATTAGCAGTCTACCCTTCCCACAATGTTTACTATTGCTATTGGTCCAAACCTCAAGGAAGGTCTCCTTGAGATTTTGGACTTCCCCATGATTTATCACACTCTTTCTCTCTGTTTATTTCTGCTGATAGGGCAGACAGGTCCCAGCTGCAGCAATCTTGCCTACTACACAGTCCGCTTCAGTTCATTCAGCTCTCTGTAGGATTCGTTGTTTGCCGACAAAAGAAAACAAGCATGGCCTGTGCCTCTCAGCACAATGCTAAAATTGCTCATTGACATTGATAGTTCCATTGTGCCATTTACAATTAAAAGGATAGTTCACCCAAAAATGAAAATTCTGTCATTAATTACCCTCATGTCCTTCCAAATCCGTAAGACCTTTGTTCGTCTTCGTAATACAAATTAAGATATTTTTGATGAAATTCAAGAGCTTTCTGACCCTGCATAGACAACAAGGGTCCTAACACGTACAAGATCCAGAAAGAGTCAATGAAACATTGACAAAACAGTCCATGTGACATGTCATTTTTGGTTGAACTATCCCTTTTAAATGCACTGGATGTTTAATACAGCTATAGTTATAAAGTCCATAGAGTGTTAACTGACTATCTATATGTGTATTTATAGATGTCATGTACAGTAACACTATGCAACTTTCGGAAGTCAGGGAGCACAGATTTTTATCAGATTGCTAAGAAACAAGTCATGTTTGCAAGTAAAATGGGATGCATTTATGAAACGAATTGTGTAAAACCATTCTACCATAAATTGTCGCATTCAATTCGATGCAACAATTTATGTAATATCGTGTCTATGCCAGAAGTGACGGACGTCACATTGCTAGCTGGAAGTGTTGAAGTTGCAAGTCACCTTAAAGTGGTCACACAAAAATGTAAACTATTTCATCATACACACCTTCTAGTGAGTCCAAACCTGTATGCATTCCGTTCTACTGTTTAACATAACAGAAGATATTTTGAAAAATGTGCATAACCAAACAATTTCTGGTCTCCATTCACTTGGCTGCGTAATCAGTCTCTGCTCTTGAAGGCATATTTATTTGATCAAAAATACTCTAACAACAGTAAAAAATAAAAGGGAAATTAAAGGATAGTTCACCAAAAAAATTACACAAGCAAAAAATGTTTTTCTTACTTAGATTTTTGTCTTGTTTCCAGCCTAAATATCTATTCTATAGATTTTCTAGACGAGCTGGAAACAAGATTATTTTGCTTACCCTATTGCCAAATTATTTGCTTGCTCTAAGTAAAAACTCACTTAATTTTGACTTTTACTTGTCAAGAAAATCCTTCTTGATTTACATTTTTTTTTTAGATATTTTGGCTAAAAACAAGACAAAAAAAATCTAAGTAGGAAAAGCGTTTTTTTTCTGCAGTGTAATCCAATCCCACAACAGCTTTCTAACCCTGCATAAATCACGTTTAAGGCCCAGAAGGGTAGTAATGACATTATGAACTCACATCAGGGACATGGAAGAGAAAAAAATGTTCAATAAAGTCATTATTTTAGTTTTATTTGCACACAAAAAGTTTTCTCGTAGCCTCATAAAATTACAGTTGAACCACTGATTAGTTATTTTGACAATGTCCTTACTACTTTTCTGAGCCTTGAACATGCTAGTTGTGTTGTTGTCTATGCATGCAGGGTCAGAAACTCTTGGATTTCATCAAAAATATCTTCTTTTGTGTTCTGAAGATGAACAAAGATCCAACAGGTTTGGAACGACATGATGGTGAGTAATTGATGATGGAATTTTCATTTTTGGGTGAACTAACCCTTTAAAGTTGCTGAAAAAACTGTTACAAAAATAGAAAAGTGGGATCTGTCAACTAAAGGTGCATTGCAATTTGTATATTTGTAGCAATAGCCAACATACGACGGCGTTTTAGTGCCATGTAAAAAAAAAAAAAATCTAAGATTCCGAGATTAAAGTCGAAACTCCGAGATTAAAGTCGAAACTCCGAGATTAAAGTCGAAATGTTTCGAGATTAAAGTTGAATTGTTTCGAGAATAAAGTCGAAATATTCCGAGAATAAAGTCGAAATGTTCCGAGAATAAAGTCGAAATACTTCGAGAATAAAGTCGAAATATTCCGAGAATAAAGTCGAAATGTTCCGAGAATAAAGTCGAAATGTTCCGAACTACTTCCGTGCGGAAACAAAGGCCGCTGTGACGGTGACCTGCTTGATTTATTAGCCTAATGTTTATTTGATGTCTGTTTTTAAAAGCACGGAAGATTTGTGCTGTTCTGTATGCATTTAGAGACAGAACATAACAAAACATAACGTTTAGATATTGTTTCAGCTATTAAAACAGTTCTGTTTTGTAAATCCGCCAGGAAGGAATGTGAAAGATAGGTGTTCTATATCAATAAACACGCAGGCTTCTCGTATACAAAAACATTGTTTTTAGGTCAAACCTGATTTGTGAAAAGTTTTTATCGCTTGTCTTTGCACTGCTCCCATTTTCTTGTATCATAATGTTTGCCATTCTAGCGAATAATGGTTTCCAAACCATTATCATACCCAGCTCTGATAGACTGATAGACTATTGTGACTATCGCGATTTGTATTTTGATTGTGACCTTCCACAGTTTGATTGTTATAGGCTACCTTTCCTTGAGTCCTTGGGTTCTCTATATTTTCTGATAAAGGTTTTAAAGTATAATTTTGTCAGTTAACCCTTTCCTGTGTCACTAACATCACTATTCTGATCTGTAAAAACTTAACTCACAGTTAAATGTTTATCTAAGATAGTGGAACTTTCATATTTATTTGGTTCCACAGTGTTTGCTGATTTGTATTTATTAAAACGATATACGATATGCGTTATTTTATTTTATATTAGTCTACATCAAGGTGTATTCCTTGTAAATAACAAATGCATGTGTGGGAGGGTAAGGGGACATTTGAATTATTTATGAATAAACTAGTGTATTCTGAATCAGTGTCGCAAATATCCTGACTAGAAATCTTCACTTTGAAATGCATCTTTACAGATTAGCTACATTATGAAAGAGTTTTTGGTTTTGATTTGTTTTAATTCGTTAAGTAATAATTTAAAGCTCTCCATATATGTTTTTATCATGCCTGTAAGGCATGTATTGTTTTGATGGATAATTTTAAATTGTTTCCACTGGAAAAAAGTGCAAGTGACGGCGCTGGCGCCTGCATGCCTTTAGCTTCCACTCTCCGCACAAACGAATGGATATGCGCATAGAACACGATATTTAACGTTTAAACCAACATTGTTTTATACTTTAACTGTTTTATATCTATAGATTTTATTTTAGTCAATTCGTGATGATTTGAGAAGGCAAAATGCTCAAACAAACAGTCTTCTGCTGGCAGCTGTTCGTTACTTAAAAAAATAAAATAAAATAAAAAAAACCATTTATATTTGACAAATAAAAAATCCTCCCAACAACATTCCAACTTAACTTAATAAAAACAGACACGAAATCACTTTGCCATACCAAGGGGTTTACGGACAAGAGCTTTGCTGCAAAAAAATTCACAAATCAAGCTGATGAAAATGACAGTTTCAATCTTCTAAGTGTCCAACTTTCTGAGCGATAGGCATTATACAATTAAAAATATCAATGATTAAAACATTATTTTGGCCAGGAGGACGCCGTCACCTGAATTCATAAATCATGCAGAATGGCATTCAGTTTTATTTTCATGTCTATGACAGCGCACGGTGTATTTATAGACAAACGAAATCCGCAAACTATCTTTACTGCGGTAACTTAAAACAGAAAGGAAATGCCATACATACATTTCACATTCCTTCCTGGCGGATTTACAAAACGGAACTGTTTTAATAGCTGAAACAATATCTAAACGTTATGTTTTGTTATGTTCCGTTTCTAAATGCATAAACAGAACAGCACAAATTCTCTTCCGTGCTTTTAAAAACAGACATCAAATAAACATTAGGCTAATAAATCAAGCAGGTCACCATCACAACGGCCTTTGTTTCCGCACGGAAGTATTTCGGAACATTTCGACTTTATTCTCGAAGTATTTCGACTTTATTCTCTGAACATTTCGACTTTATTCTCGGAATATTTCGACTTTATTCTCGAAGTATTTCGACTTTAATCTCGAAACATTTCGACTTTAATCTCGAAACATTTCGACTTTAATCTCGAAACATTTCGACTTTAATCTCGGAGTTTCGACTTTAATCTCGGAGTTTCGACTTTAATCTCGGAATCTTAGATTTTTTTTATTTTTTTTTACATGGCACTAAAACGTCGTCGTACCAACAATACATTGTATGGTTCAAAATTATAAATTTTTCTTTTATGACAAAATCATTAGGATATTAAGTAAAGATCATGTTCTATAAAGATATTTTGTAAATGTCCTACCATAAATATATTTAAACGTAATTTTTGATAAGTAATATGCATTCCTAAGAACTTCATTTGCACAAATTTAAAGGTGATTTCCTCAATATTTAGATATTTTTGCACCGTCAAGTTTCCAGGTTTTCAAATAGTTGTATCTCTGCCAAATATTGTTCTATCCTAACAAGCCTAGCAATCCTAAAAGCTTATTTATTCAGCTTTAAGATGATGTATAAATCTCAATTTCCCCTTTTAACTGGTTTTGTGTACCAGGGTCACATTTGCCACAAGCAAGAGAATCCACCTCTAAACAAGACAACTGTGGCACTTGGCCACAGTAGATATCAGAATAAGCTGCAAAATGGTCCAAACTTTGCTCATAGTCAAACACAAAAGTATTAAGGATTGAGGTTTTGGTTCAACAAAGGTCAAGACTGACAACTGCTCCACAGTGATGCTACGAATGTATCTGTGGTGATTGTATAGCAGGCACAGTTCCAAAGAAGGGGATTTAACATGAGGCTGGCCATGTGAACTCAAGCTGAAGTAAGCATGCCCAAATGATTATGTTATGCCATCTGAAATAGCAGTCATTCTGGCCGCAGGAGGGGAGAGACACTCATAACAACCCCCTGATGAATATTATATGCTTGTGTATGTGTCTGTGTGTGCGTGTCTGAAGGTTTCATCACAGCTCAACACTAGTGACTTTCCCCTCAGCAGTGCCTTGGAGGTTGACGATGTGCTTCCCACCCAGTATTCGCCGTCCTGCTTCTCACGTGCTTCGTGAAAGATCTTGCGTGAGTGTCGCTAAGATTCGGCATGGCAGATCGGTCTGTCCATCTGCTTATTCCTCTCTCTGGCTCTCGTCCTCAGCCACGTCGCCCAAGATGCGCCGAACGTGACAGTAAAATGTACACACTCAGCCCACGCACTATAAATATATCTGCGACATAAAAGGGCTAGTGCACTTAGGGTCGACGAACACTCTCTTGTCCTCTACTATGACTGGCTTCATGAATAATAGAAGCATGACTTCAAAACAAACTGAAATTTTGTTGTGGTTTTGTAAGAAGGCACCTGGGAATAATATAGATCCGAATGTAAATTTAACTAATTCCCAATATTGACGGGTAACGAAAGCCATGCTGTGTGCCACACTGAGGTGTCATTAATCACACCCGGCAAAGTGAGAAAAAGAGGCAACTGCTCCAACAGAAAATGGATGAGATCTGTTTCTGACGCCACTCAGTGCCAATATACTCTGAATATTGTTTTCATAATGCCAACATGACATATTGTTATTCTCAACTGACTAAAACAAATGAAGGGGATCTACAGAGCTACAGAAGAAGATTAAGAATAAGAATACTTGTTGATACAGTAGTTGCAGGTGTGATTCAACAGTCTGATTTTGAAGACCTAATTTTCCAGTCATTATGAATTCTTTATATTATTATATACTATATTATTATATATTATTATATGACAAATTATAATATATTATTATATGACAAAATTATTGCTCTTGCACCAAACCCCAATTAGGTTTAAGTTGCAGCACAAAAATTACTGACTGAAAATTAATAAAACTAAAACTGAAATAACAATAAATTAACCCTAAACAAAAAATATTAAAAATTAAAATATAAAAAAAAAAAAAAAAAAAAAAAAAATAGTATATAAATAATACTGAACTAACACTTGACTCAAAATCGAATAAAAAAAATCCAAATAAAAGCCAATCGAATCTGAGACTAATCAAAAAAAGCTCTGAGCACTTTCATTGTAAATCAAGGAAGAAATTTATCAAACACTCACGTCCCCAAGACCTCCTTGAAATCATAATTTTCTTTGATATCAGTTGTCTTCTTTTTCCATCCATTTTCATCCTCTCCTAAAGGCATTGTATAGTTGATTTCCTCTCAGGAACTACAAAGACAACAACAGAAGTCAATGAATAAGTCACTGCTAAAGAAAGTTCATCAATTCAGTAGTAAATTACACAAAACACAGACAATAATGTTGCAAAAAAAACTTGGATCAAAGAAGTTTTTGGTTTCTTGGCTATTATTAAAAGTGACATATCATATCATATCTGTCTTTTTCCATGTTTAAGTGCTATAATTAGGCTCCTGGTGCATCTACCAACCCTGAAAACGTGAAAAAGGACAGCCCAGTAACTTTGTTATGGTAAGCCTTTTTCTGCAAGCATGTGAAAAAATGAGCTGGTCAGATTTTGCTCCCCCTGTGATGTAGAAAGGGGATCTTATTATAATATTACCGCCCCTTAATCTGCACATTTCCACCCGCGGTGCCGCTATGGTGTACCAGTTGAGCAAAGCATGCTAACTGTTCTGTCTTTGGCTGCACAGACGAACACAGAACAAGCCTCAGAGAAGACAAGAGAGAAGTGGATTTATTGATTTATTTACTGTATATTACACTGCTGCCACACAGATCTAATATAAACATACGATTTCTTTCCCAGCTGTTTACCTTCACAGACATAACTGTTTTTTGTAACTCATATGTGTTTTAAACATAAACTTGTGTGTATTTGACAGTTTAAGCAAAATAAGACATGAAAGAGAACTTAGTTTAGTACTCACTTGCTGAGTGACAGCCACTCTCTGTGTGCGTGCTTTGGATATGTATGCTCAGAAAACCGTATATCAGAAGTTTAAACTAATATGGTTTAAAACGGATGATTTCAGCATGATAGACATGGTAATCAAAACCAAACAGATGTTTTTTAGCAGAGGTAAAGGCACAGCCCTATTCTGGAAAAGGGGGCGGGGAGCAGTAGCTCATTTGCATTTAAAGAGACATGCGCAAAACCGAGTGTTTCTGCTTCCAATCAAAACTGGCATTTTTAATATGATATAATAAATTATCTGTGGGGTGTTTTGAACTGAAGCTTCATAGACACGGGGACACATGAGACTTATATTACATCTTGTAAAAAGGGGCATAAATAGGTATCCTTTAAATATTACTGCGATAATGTGGCATTGTTCATGTGTGGATTAACACATCACACCTCCACTGAAGCCTGCATGTGTGAATTCTGTCATCGCACTGTACCTGTTACTCTTCTCAGTGCAGGGGAAGATAGGCCAAACCAATAGTTTGTGGTTGCATAAGGCATTTCATTTAGCCTAAGCATCTGCAGAGACTGCGTTAGAACACTGTAAGCCAGTGACCAGTTTTGCTATTTATAGATTTTGAGATTTTTTTTTATAGACAAACTCTAGTGACTCTGTTATCAAAATGATTAAAACAAAAAAGAAAGGAAGTAATGCACATTCACGTATTCATTAAGACTTTTAAACAGTTTTGTCATGGAAAATACTTGTTTAAAACTGACCTATCCACCATACTTAAAGGGATAGTTTACCAAAAAAATGCTAATTCTGTCTTTATTTACTCACTTTCATGTTGTCCCAAATCTATATTGTGTTAACCCTAACACAAAAGAAGATATTTTGAAGAATGTGGGTAGCAAAACAGTTGCTGGCCCTTATTGACTTTGATAGTAAGAAAATAATTTTTCAAATTACCTTTCATTTTCAACAGATAAAAGAAACTCAGGTTTAAAACAACTTGAGTGATGACAGAATTTTCATTTTTGGGTGAACTATCCCTTTAACTCCACAAGTCATACGTGAAGTCCTCAAAAACGTCCTTTACATGAAACTATTAATGAGTCGAAATGGATCATTGTGAATTACACCACTAATAATGCTCCTCTGAGCAGTCACTACTCTGTTTATCTGACACACACTTATTGATATTTCCAACAAGCTCTAGGATGAATTACATGACATAGTATATCATGACATCATAGGACTACTACCTAATTATATTACATATGGAATTGATCTTTAGCTCACAGTTTCAGTGCAAACCATGTGTTCAAATTTAAGAAAAGAAATTGATTAAATATGACACGTTTTACATTCTATGTATTTTTTATTAGCAAGCCCCTACATTTTGTTTTGTTTTCTAATTTTCTGTCATTTTAATTAGTCATATATTACTAAAATTAGTTATTTTATATTTTATATCTATCATTCTACAACTGATTAACTTAAAATCTAATTTTCTCTATTACTATGCTTTTATATCTGTCTTTGGTCATTCCTCATTCATTGTGATCTTTGTCATCCTTAAAGACATTTAAAATAGATAATGACTGTTATATGGTCAATTTGACTGATGTAATTCTAAAACTTATAAAAAATATTTTTCAAATGCCACAGCTTTTTTCACTGATCATTTGTTAAAAAATAACAAAAAAGCATCAGCTCAGCTTTGTTCTCAGTTTGTAGAAAGCACCACATAACCAAACCAAAGCAATCCATAGGACCCATACATACACTGACTTAATTTACTTACGTCCAGTACAAGTTGGATATTTCAGACCCGTGCAACAATGCACAAAAAGTACTTTTATTATATTTTTGTACCTGGTACCATAGCAATGCTATGGTCTTTTAACATGCATCATAGTTCCATATTATGGAATATGAATATGAAAATCATTCAGTTCCATTCTATACCATCAGTATACCTTAGTACTGCCACATTACTTTTAGCAAAGGAATACACATACGACAAAGCAAGGGGAAAAAATCAACTATTCAAAAAAACTAAACAAACAAAAAAAAAACGCCTTACCACTATCTGAAAGTGTTCCGCATCTCGAGTCATTGAACAAGCAATGCGCTATGCCAGTGGATGCATATTGTTCGTGTATAAGTGTGTGTGTATTCAGACACTGCGCATAGATGCGCATGCAGGAGTCTGTTGCCACCTGCACTAATAATCTTCTAGGAACAGACAACGAAGTATTAACATGAATTGACTGAAAACATCAAATGTTTATTTTTAATCGACGTTATCTTACACAGACTCCTAATGTGCAACATGGACAATTATGTGCTGTCCACATCATGCATGAAAGCTTGCAGTGGCATTGCAGAAGATTCTGCTACTACATGTAAATCAGTTCATACACTTCAACCGCTGACTTCGAGGAAAACTTAAAATAAATGCAATACCTGATCGTCTGCTCCTACGGACGGATGGTCCTCTTCTGCCTCTTTATCTATCCGCAATTCTCTTTCGATGCAATAGTTGCGGGATCTACCCTGACGTCAAGTAGCGACTGGAGGAGGCGTCTTTCATTTGACAATATAATGATACAGTCCGGATACTATGATACTATTCCCGAGTGCCATTCGCAGAGCCCTATAGATTTATATAAGATAGTAAGTTCTGTAAGTAGATGAGGTTTGAAAACGCCAAATGACAGGACATTAACAAATTACAGTCAATAAATTGAATAAATAAATAAACATCTCTCAAAATACATGTTAATTTTTTGTTATTGTTTTAAATTGTATTCAGACACCTTCAACATTTCTCACATTATCAGTTTATTCGCTATGGTTTCGAAAAAGGTAATAAAATATGACAAGAACTCAGAGTGTGTCAGAACAATTAATCTTGAAAATGTCAGATAACTTTGATAGAAGGATACGTTTACATGTCAGCTGTTAGTATGACAATATTCACACAGCTATCAATATTTTGTTGAACAGCTACCGAGCTTAATTTTGTTCAGTCTGTGGTATAAAAAGGTTGCATTAGCAATTAAAGAAAAATACTTAAGCAAAACATGGTCAGGTCAGTGTCTGAATAATTTTTGATTTATATATTTTTTTATCAATTCAGTAGTCCACTGTATGAAGAATTTTTTGGTATAATATGTAACAGTTTACTTTATTTTGCTATCCTCACTTACATAAATGGACTATTGTCCTGCACTCACTAGTAAAAAAAAAAAAAAAAAAAAAAAATCAAAAATTATATCTGATGTCTGACTATTTTTGGTTTGACTTTATATAGACAGTGTAATTCTTTTCAGTCTTATTTTAAATAATGTATTTACTATGCAGCAAGTTCATTTTGTGGCCTAAACCCAGAGAGAGTTAGCGGTTTCAAGCAAATAATGGGTTCCGTTGGGAATTTCAATAGGTTTTTTTTGAATGCTGCATCTTACTATCTTTCTAAATGTTCTTTGAAGTAGCCTAATAGTCGTGGCCTAAAATTTGTATTAGTAATAGTATACTTATTTTAAGTAGTAACAATATATTTATTGAAACTGTTAAACTATTATTTTTCATTATTATTATATGTTATATTTAATATTTTTTTCTTTAGTCGGCTCTATTACTTTGCTTTTATATCTATATTTTGTCCTTATATTTTGTTTATATTTTCGTCTTTAACGACCTTTAAAATGGATAAACACTGACTATGTGGATATATTATGTTTAGTTGCGTTGTAATTCTGGAATCTGTTCTTAAAATAAAACATTAGATCTCTTGTAGATGTTTATCTTATCTCGAATGTCGTTTGTTTTCATTTTCTCAGAGAATATCTAATAGTCTACATTTTCGGAAGTAAGGAGGGGCTTCTTAAATGTACTTCCGGTTTCGTATGACGAAGGAGGTGGGACTCTGCTAGCTATCAACGCTACATGCTGGCTAACAGTTGCCGCTCTGTTGTTACTGAGGGATAAATCCTAACTGCGCCAATAAAGTCGAGATTTTAATACGGGTATGTTAGCGTATTTCTAAAACCTTTTGTTCCATAGTACGTTTATAAACCTCAGAAGATTAATATACGAAATCGAAGTGCGCTTTTATTGGGACGTGAGTGAGTGGGAGAGCACACTACGAGACCGCTCTTTTGTTTGACTGAAACACGGAGTGTCGATTGGCTGTTGACGGTTAGGGATTGTTTACCGGAAGATTAGCACGCGGCTAAGTATGCTATTCCACATAACACTGGACATGCATGTAGTCCACAGCATAATCGCTTGTATTTTAAGGATACTTTGAAGCTGGTATGAAATAATGCATATAGGGGAGATGAATTCATGTCCAAACTTTCCTTTGTCCTCCATTTAGCAGGTCAACTGTGGTTTGTTTATGTCTAGTAGCTCATATAGGTATTGTAAACAACATTTATTATGGAAAAATAAAAATGAATCTACAGATATGTAATACCATCTTTAAAATCATGAACATCTGTGATAGTTATTGTAAGACTTCCTTATTATGTTATACTCTATAATATTCCGCTTTTTTTTGAGCAATTCACAGTTATTGCATTCAGATGTGAAGGCGTTTTGGTCTAACAGTAGCTGGTGCAAATGTATAGCTATCTAGGATTGGTACCTAACATACAAATGGCATTTATTTTTATCAGAACAAGTCATGGAACTTAATTAGTCAAATGTGCCTAAAGCCCAGAGTCTAAAAGGATGTTTGTTGATCAACAGGTACCATTTCAATGGGCTCCAAGAGAAGACGAGCCACCTCTCCCTCCAGCAATGGCAGCGGAGGAGACTATGATGATGCCACCTCATCCACCCCAGTCAGTGGATGGAAAAGGAGAAGAGCTTCCACTGCTCCTTCTGTTGATCAAGTGAGTATATTCAATGGACTTGGTTTAGCTCACAGTTTGGTCATAGATCCGTTTAGATCATAACACTGATCTTGTCTGTTTAACTTTGACTTTATCTCTCCTTTAGATTGCTGTGTGCCATGAATTGTACAACACTGTCAGAGATTACAAAGATGACCAAGGCAGACAGATCTGTGAGCTCTTTGTTCGTGCACCAAAGAGGAGGTACAAGTGTATTACTTGTCTTTTAATGGACACTGTCAGTCAAATTTTTCATTGCAATTTTTGTGACTTGAAGTAAAGTAAATTTTAAGTAAAATAAAATAGAATGTAAAAAAACCCTACATTTATTTCAGCAAGTTACCAAGGCAGCATTTATTAACAATAAATGTTATTTAATATCAACTTTTAAAAAACAAAAACTAATAAAAATGTAAAAAAAAAACAACCAAACAAAAAAAAAACCCCTAAAACTTAAAAAGAAACGCATTTTAAATAATACTTTTATTTAGCATGGATGCTTTAGATTGATTAAAAGTGGTGAAAAAGACACGTATAATGTTACAAAAGATTTCTATTTTAGATGATATGCTGTTCTTCTGAACTTTCTATTCATAAAAAAAAACTGCAAAAATCTACTAAGCTGTTTTCAACATATTAACAATTATAAATGTTTTCTGAGCAACAAATATAAGATTGATTTCTGAAGAATCATGTAACTGGAGTAGTGATGCTAAAAATTCAGCTTTGAAATCACAGGAATAAATTACATTTTAACACATGAATAGAAAAGAGTTTTAAATGTTAAAAATATAAAAAAACTCTACTTTGGATCAAATAAATTACAGGCTTGTTGAGCAGAAGAGACTTCTTTAAAAAAACAGTAAAAATCTTACTGTTCAAATAGTGTATTTGTTAAAAAACAAAAATGAATAAAAATGAAAAAAAAAGCTAAATATATAAAATGTTTTTTTTAAATGTGTATATAATAAAAAAATGCATTCGAAATAAATTGTGTAATTAATTTTTTAATTAATTTTACAATGTAATTAAATAAACCATACTCCATTTAATGAATGCAATTGACACTAACCTATGCCTCAATCCTTCTTGTTTTAGAAATCAGCCTGACTATTATGAAGTGGTGAGCCAGCCCATAGACATGATGAAAATACAGCAGAAGCTCAGGGCAGAGGAATACCAGGATGTCGAGCAGTTTTCAGCTGATTTTCATCTGCTTATTAATAACGCCAAAGCGTACTATCAAGTGAGTTCGCATTTACATTTGCACATTTAAATTAAATTAACACTGAAGTTCAGCATCACAGCCACTGTCAACTCAGAAATGCTAATACACCTGTAAATCTCTTACAACAGGCTGACAGTGCAGAGTACAGAGCTGCCTCCAGGCTTTTGAACATCTTCCTGTCTACCAAGAATGAACTGCTACAGGGAGCCGAAGTAGAGGAGGCTGAGGATGATGAGGAAGGTGAAGATGGAGAAAACCCTAGTGCTTCCATGGAGGAGGAGGTAAAGAAAATTGACATATTTTTTTTTATTTGTTTGTGTTCATGGATGTTTGGTGGTTTCTTTTATTATTATTATTAATGTGCCTTTGCTCAACAGAGACCACCAAGCTATCTAAAAGCCATACTGGAGCAGCTCTTGGAAGCCATAGTATCATCCACTGATTCCTCAGGGAGGCTTGTTAGCGAGCTATTCCAAAAACTTCCTTCCAAATTGGTGAGACCCATGTTTGTGTGGTTACTTAATGTCAGACTAGTTACTTTAATCAAAACTGACTTAAGTTCTCATTTCTTCCTTTTTACAGCATTATCCAGACTATTATGCTGTAATAAAAGAACCAATAGATCTGCGCGCTGTGGCTCAGAGGATACAGGTACGTAGTACTTTAAAAAATATGCTGCCAGACTTTAGAACTGGACTTTATTCTTTATTCACAATGAATTGGAAATATCTAATATTGACATGAAATGTTGCAAAATAAGGTAAATGGTAATATTTTGTTCTGTTTTTAGGCGGGACATTACAAATCCATCAGTGCCATGGCCAAGGACATCGATCTTTTGACAAAAAACGCCAAGACGTACAACGAGCCAGGGTCACAAGTTTTCAAGGTTTGTGCACGTTATACCCTTTTTCTCTCTTCATCATAAACGTTTAACCTCCTTGTATACAACATAAACTAATTTTTGTCTTTTCAAAGGATGCAAACACAATCAAGAAAGTATTTGCCCAGAGAAGGACTGAGATTGAGCAGGCTGAACCCACTAAATCTAGCCTGCGCATCAGGTAATAATTATTTTCCTCAACTGGTTGCTGTAAAAGATGCCTTTTTTAGTCTATAACATGCTGTGTTTTACTAGAAATCGGAGATCTGCTCAGGGTGACCGGCTGTCTGCCATCACTATGGCCCTTCAGGCTGGATCTGAAAGTGATGAGGACTCTATTCTCACAGGTACATATCTGCAGTTTCTTTTGTCTAAAATGACTCTATAGCAATCCATTCGAGAGAGTCTGCCAACTCTACTCTACAAAATACATTTGCAAGGTCTGGAATTTTGTAATCTGGAAGGATTTTTTTTTTTTTTAAATACCTTTGTTTGTCCTTAATAATTTGTTTCAGGCACTGTACGTTATGACACTGGAGAATCGGAGACTGATTGTGGACTAAGTGCAGGTGACCCAATCTTCCTGTTGTACCAGTCAGTGCGAGGAGCCCGAAGTGTTCAGGGACTGCTTCTCGCTGAACCCTTCCTTCAACTGCCCACACGAAGGGAATACCCAGACTACTACCATCAGATCAAAAACCCCATCTCCCTGCAACAGATCAGGTGTGGATAACCCACATGATGTATCTACTGATTTTAAGTCGTACCGTTTGAAAACGCTTAACATTTACAAAATCTTTCCATATTCTTTATAGGGATAAGATGAAGAATGGGGATTATGAAGGAGTCGAGCAGATTGAGGCCGACCTCACGTTAATGGTTGAGAATGCTAAGCGCTACAACATGCCCAACTCCACCATATACAAACGTGCTCAGAGGTTACAGCAAATAATACAGGTCAGTCTGCTTTAAAAACCAAAGGTCTTCTTTGAAACCTATTGCAAGAATGTTCTAATGTTTCAGAGAAATGACAAAGGATGATTATTTTGTTTGGTTGAATTTGTATCCTAGCAAAAGAAAAGAGAGCTTCGAGATGACGACGAGGGAGATGTGTCTACTGCAAATTCTGACTTGGGAAGTAGTAAAAGGAAAAGGTGATTTTTAATGTCACTCACATTATTTTTACCCGTATGATTTGCAATCAGTATTATGTTTTATAACATTCTATTCTTTTTGCTGCTATTATCTGGTCCTTAAAGCCACAAGAAGAACACCAAGAAAAACCGAATGAAGATGCTGTATGCCACAGTGACTGAGGCACGTGAGACCGGCAGTGGACGACGGCTCTGTGATCTCTTCATGGTGAAGCCCTCTAAGAAGGATTACCCAGACTACTACCAGATCATCCAAGATCCAATTGACCTGCGTACCATCGAGAACAATATCCGCACTGAGCGTTATAACAATGAGGAAGCACTTATGGATGACATGAAGCTTATGTTTCGCAATGCCCGCCACTATAATGAAGAGGGATCTCAGGTGGGCATCATTACGTTATTCAGGCTGAATGAAGTTGTAATACACTACTGTTCAAAAGTTTGGGGTCAGTAAGTTTTTGTTTTTGTGACAGAAATGTATACTTTTATTAAGCACGGAGGCATTAAAATACTTATAGTGTTGCAAAAAAAAAAACTTTCTGATAAATGCTGTGCTTTTGAACTTTCTATTCATCAAATAATCCTGAACAATGTCACAGTTTCCACAAAAGTATTAAGCAGTAAAAATCATTTTCATGTTGATGGTAAAAAAAAAATTTTGAGCACCAAATCAGCATATTGCTCTTTTTGGACAGTTAGATTTTTAATGTTTTCTAAACAAGTCTCTTCTGCTCGCCAAGCCTGCGTTTATTTGAAGAAAAATGCAGCAAAAGCAGTAATATTGTGATTTTTTTTTTTTTTTTTTTTTTTTTTTTACTATTTAAACAATGACATTTTATTTGAATATGTTTTAAAATGTAATTTATTCCTGTGTTCAAAGTTACATTTTCAGCATCATTACTCCGTTCTTCAGTGTCACATGATCCTTCAGAAATCATTCTAATATGCTGATTTGCTGTTCAGGAAACATTTATTATTATTATTATTATTAAAATAATCAGTATTTAAAGCAGTTGAGTACATTTTTTTTTCAGGATTCTTTGATGAAGAGAAAGATCCAAAGATCAGCATTTATCTGAAATAAAAAGCTTTTGTAACATTATGTACTATACCATTCAAAAGCTTTGAGTCGGTATCAGTTTTTTTCTTTGAGGAAGAAAAGAAATGATAGAAATGAATACTTTTATTTAGCAAGGATGCTTTAAATTGATCGAAAGTGATGATAAAGACATCTTATAATGTTACAAAAGATTTCTATTTCTGATAAATGCTGTTCTTCTGAACTTTCTATTCATCAAAGAAACCTGAAAAAATTATACTCTGCTGTTTTCAACAATGTTTTTTGAGCAGCAAATCAAAATATTAGAATGATTTCTGAAGGATCTGACTGGAGTAATGATCCTAAAAATTCAGCTTTGAAACTTACATTTTAAAATGTATTCAAATAGAAAGCAGTTATTTTAAATGGTAAAAAATATTTCACAATTTTACTGTTTTTGCTGTACTTTGAATCAAATAAATGCCGGCTTAGTGAAAAGAAGAGACTTCTTTAAAAACATTAAAAATCTTTCTGTCAAAAAACTTTTGACTGGTTGCATAGAATGATTTCTGAAGAATCATGTGACACTAAAGACTGGAGTAATGGCTGCTGAGAATTCAGATTTGCATCACTGGAATAATTTGTAATAATAAATAATTTTTAAATATTAAAAAATATATATTTTAAAATTGAATAATAATTGGCAATATAACTGTTACTGGTTTTTTAATAATTTATTGATGAGCATAAGAAACTATCTTTCAAAAGCATTACAAAACCTTACCAACCCCACACTTTCTGTCCATCTTTAGGTCTGTGATGAGAATGAATGAATGATTTCTTTTTACCCTCAGGTTTATAATGATGCAAACGTCTTAGAGAAAATGGTTAAGGATAAACAGAAGGAGCTTGGCCCTCCTCCAGAGGAAGATGACATGGGCTCTCCCAAACTCAAGCTTCGTATGTTTTTATTAATGCACTAATAAAGACTATTTCATTATTTTAGATGTAACTATTTTATTTACTAAGTTCGTTCCTTTTTTTTTCTAGGCCGTAGTGGAGTTGCTGCCTCCCCTAAAAAGGCCCGCACCCAGACCACACCACTCCAGCAGAAGCTTACTGATCTCTACGAAGCTGTGCGCAACTTTACCGACAACCGTGGACGACGTCTCAGCGCCGTTTTCCTGCGTCTACCTTCACGTTCTGAACTTCCTGACTATTATGCCGCCATTAAGCGTCCTATTGACATGGAGCGTATACGCAGCTACATGGTACAGGGGCGCTACCAAGACGTCGACTCGGTAGCAGAAGATTTTATCCTTATGTTCAACAACGCCTGCACCTACAACGAGCCAGAGTCTCTGATATACCGAGATGCGCTGCTGCTCCATCGGGCCTTTCTGGAAGCCCGTCGACAGATTGAGGATGAAGAGGATGGAGATGAAGGTGGACTGGGTGGATTGTCGGTTGCCTCTCTCGTGCGTGAGCTCATCCGGAACCTCTTCGTTTCGATGATGGGGCATCAGGATGATGAAGGTCGCTGCTATAGTGACTCTTTGGCAGAGGTTCCCGCGATCGACCCAGCTAACCCAGAGGACCCACCACTCACTTTAGAGATTATTCGTAATAATGTGGATAACGGCCGCTATCGGAGACTGGATGTGTTCCAGGAGCATGTGTTTGAAGTGCTAGAGAAAGCAAGACGTCTCAACAGGTAAGCAAGAGTATGAAAATAAGCTATTCTTGTTGTCATTTAAGAAACCTTGGTTTGTTTTATTTTTTATTTTTTCTGTGGAATTCAAAAGATGCCACTTTTAATAAAATAAACAGGTGTTGATTACAGCTGAGCTGTTGTGCATTTTCAGGACCGATTCTGAGATCTTTGAGGATTCTGTGGAGTTGCAGCATTTCTTTGTGAAGATCCGTGACGAGCTGTGCAAGAATGGCGAAATTTTGCTGACCCCAGCGCTGAGCTACACATCCAAACATCTGCATGCCGACATAGATCAAGAGAAGCGAGAGAAACTGCCCCAGGAAATTGAGGAAGACCGGCTGAAAAGGGAGGAAGACAAAAAAGGTTCTTTCCTCTTGATGTTTTCAGAAATTGCTTTGCCGTTGCTTCTAGCATTTTTAAAGTTATGTAACACTTTGGGATACCCTTTAAAGTCTTGCTGCTGTAATGACTCTCTATTATAGAAGTGCAATAATGTTTGCTCTTATGATTAATAGCTCTTCCAGAAGAGGACAAAGCAGAGTGTGCTGCAGGAAGCCAGTGGCCGTCAGGTCCTCAAAGCTCATATAGTCAAGACTGCAACTTTGAGAACAACACCTATAGCGTGGGAGATTGTGTATATGTTCAGCCTTCAGAAGCGAATTTGCAACCTCACATTGTCTGCATTGAGAAACTCTGGAAGGATGAAGCTGGTGCGCACATCCTCACTTTTTCTTTATTGCTGCTGGTTAATTCTCTTGCTTTTTTGCTAATGTATCACCTCCATTCAACTTTTTTTTAAAATATTTTTTAAACCTTTTCCATTTTCTTGTATTAACAATTGGTTGTGTTTGTTAATTGAAGGTGAGCAGTGGATGTACGGATGTTGGTTTTATCGTCCAGGAGAGACGTTCCATCTGGCGACGCGCAAGTTTCTGGAGAAGGAAGTATTCAAGAGCGACTACTACAACCGTGTGCCTTTCAGCAAGATTTTGGGGAAATGTGTTGTGTTGTTCGTAAAGGTGAATAACATGAGCCACAGTCCAAGTACAGTTGAGGTCAAAATTTACATAAACCTTGCAGAATCTGCAAAATGTTAATTATTTTTCCAAAAAAAGAGGGATCAAACAAGATGCATGTTATTTTATATTTAGTACTGACCTGAATAAGATATTTCACATAAAAGACTTTACATAGTCCACAAGACAAAATAATAGTTGAATTTATAAAAATGATGTTACCTGAATGATCCACAGCTGTGCTTTTTTTTTTTATTTATTTTTTTTATTTAGTGATAGTTGTCCATGAGCCCCTTATTTGTTCTGAACAGTTAAAATGCCAGCTGTACTTCAGAAAAATGCTTCAGGTCCCACAAATTCTTAAATTTTTTTTTTTTTTTTTTTTTTTTTCAGCATTTTTGTGTATTTCAACCCTTTCCAACACTAACTGTATAATTTTGAGATTCATCTTTTCACACTGAGGATAACTGGGGGACTCATATGCAACTATTACAGAAGGTTGAAACGCTCATTGATGCTTCATAAGGAAACGCAATGCATTAAGAGCCGAGGAATGAAAACTTTGAATTTGAAGGTCCAGGGTCATTGTAACTTATTTTGTCTTCTGGGAAACATCTACCTGCTGTAGCTTCTGAAGGGCAGTACTAAATAAAAAAAATATGATATTTAGGCAAAATAAGAAAAATGTACACATCTGTTCAAAAGTTTACATCCCTGGCTCTCAATGAATCGTTTTCCCTACTGGAGCATCAGTGAGCATTTGAACCTTCTGTAATAGTTGCATATGAGTCCCTCAGGTGTCCTCTGTGTGAAAAGATGGAACTCAAAATCATACGGTTATTGTTGGTAAAGGTTCCAATACACAAAAATGCTGAAAAAACAAAGAATTTGTGAGATCTGAAGGATTTTTTTGAAGAACAGAGGGCAGTTTAACTGTTCAGAACAAACAGGGCTCATGAACAACTATCACTAAACAAAAAAACATAGCTGTGGATCATTCAGTTACAACACAATATTAAGAAGCAAGCATATGTAAAGTTTTGAACGGGGTTATTTTTAAAAATTTAACTGTGAAATATCGTAACATTTTGCAGATTCTGTAAGGTGTATGTAAACCTTTGACCTCAACTCTGTGTGTGTGTGTGTGTGTGTGTGTGTGTGTGTGTGTGTGTGTATGCATGTATACATGATATGTTAATGTGAGGGGGAAGAAAAAAAGATTTTACTTTAGTTTGTAACTCACAGGCTCTTGAAGAATGTTGGATTTAATTCTCTTGAATGTGGTATTGTCATTTTAGGACTATTTTAAGTTGCAACCTGAAGGGTTTAGACCCGAAGACGTCTATGTCTGTGAATCCCGCTACACTGCCAGGACCAAAACCTTCAAGAAGATCAAAGTTTGGTCCATGCCGCCAAGCTCTGTCAAACTCGTCACTCGGGAGGTTCTGTTACCCGTAGTCAGAGTTGCCTCCATGTTTGTCAGTGCAAAAGACAAAGTGTCTGATCTTCCTGATGGAGAGAGTGGTGGCTTTATCGAGAAGGTATGAAGAAAATGATTGAGTACATTTGAATACATTTCTTTTTTCTTAAATGAATCATATAACTTTCTTTTGCACCTACTCCCCACAGGAGCGAGAAGACGTTCCAGTCGAAATGGCCAATGGGGAGCCGGGATGCCAGTACTACGAACAGCTCCACTACAATGACCTGTGGCTTAAATTGGGTGACTGTGTCTACATACGCTCCCACGGGCTGGTGCGACCACGAGTTGGCAGGTGGGCTTATTTTACCTAAATAACTCATTATAAAAGTACACACTGACCAAAATAATTTCAGTAGAAGCAATGCTCTGAATTGTAATGGTTGATATGGACAGAATCGACAAGATGTGGTTGCGGGATGGAGCAGCATTCTTCTTTGGACCCATCTTCATCCACCCTGAGGAAACAGAACATGAGCCAACAAAGATGTTTTACAAACGTGAGGTGTTCCTCAGCAGCCTGGAGGAGACCTGTCCTATGACTTGCATCTTAGGTATGAGCACCAAGTAAATTTTATTTATTGTAACTGTAATGAAATTCTAGATTCATATCAGTTTGCTGTCCATCCACAACCTGTGGATGTTCAAGCTGTGATAAAGGATTTTTGCCAGCCGTTCTTGTCACATGCTGGTGCCTTTGGGATCATGCTAAGAGACTTATCATTTCACAAAGACACTGGACAATTAAGACCTTCTTCTTGTGGAAGTCTGCAGTGATTTTTATAGTATAAAACTAGCCACCTCAGAGCCCTGAATGCATAATTGAATCAGTGCGGGATCACTTGGCTTAAGTAGGAGCAAAAAGCAGCCAAGTGAAATAAATCATTGCAGATCCAGTAGCAAATGCATCATGTTGAAACTAATAAGAGTGTGTATTCCCACAAATGTGATTTGTACAGCTGATTAAGTCTGTGAACATTTTCATTTTAACTCCTCTGTTCTCTTCTTCGGTTCCTAAACTTGTATTTGAAAGTGAAAACTTACTATAGACCAACTTTTAAATCTATTCTCTTTCTTTTCACAGGGAAATGTGTGGTCTCCTCTTTTAAGGACTTCCTGTCCTGCAGACCAACTGAGTGTCCAGAAGAAGATGTGCTCCTGTTTGAAAGTCGCTACATTGAGAGTGAAAAGCAGATGAAGAAGTTTAAAGCCCTTAAACGCTTCTCCCTCTCAGCCAAAGTGGTTGATGATGAGATTTTCTACTTTAGGTGCTTTTTACTTTCCTACCTTACTTTTAGTGGGCAGTATGTGTTACAGTTTATGTGAATATGAAGAGGTTATTTAAAAGCTCCTTTAGTATGTCTTATTGCTGTTTTAATAATTAATGTACAAGACTTCAAATTAAGGCTTAAAATGATTGATTCCGTTTAGCGACTAACTATTCCTCTAAATTCATTTTCAGAAAACCCATCGTGCCCCAGAAGGTGCCATCCCCCCTGCTGGATAAGAAGATTGAAGAGCTAGAGGCTAAGTTTGCAGACATGGAGGATCTGGATGAAGATATGGACGACCTCGATGAAGATGACGACGAAGCGGTAGCGACGCCCTCAATGCCACCCAGTCAGGCATCCACCACAAGTGACATGGATATGCCTTATACGC
This sequence comes from Cirrhinus molitorella, assembly GCA_033026305.1. Classification (NCBI taxonomy): domain Eukaryota; kingdom Metazoa; phylum Chordata; class Actinopteri; order Cypriniformes; family Cyprinidae; genus Cirrhinus; species Cirrhinus molitorella. Next base: position 30,411,779 of record CM065130.1, read on the forward strand.
CACCACAGGTACTTCAATCTCCCAGTAAATCAGTCATCACCCATCCAGTTTACATGCATGATAATATTTAGATATTAATCATTTTCTGAATTTGTATTTTGCTATCAGAAATCCATTTTTATCTGATAGTTATCATATTTAATATCAGTCATATATTTTTCGTATTTAACAATAGCTGACATTTTCTTTACGCCCGTTTGCTATGTGCAGTCTACGCCAAAGATTAAGGGCATGTCCAAAAAGGAAGGAGCCAAGCGTAAGATCAACATGAGTGGCTACATCCTCTTTAGCAGTGAAGTGAGGTCTATCATAAAGGCTCGTCACCCTGATTTCTCCTTTGGAGAGCTGAGCCGGCTGGTGGGCACAGAATGGAGGAACCTGGAAGCTTCTAAGAAGGCGGAATATGAAGGTACGTTCTCAACCCTTCCTGAGAAGTTGCTCTAGTCCTGATTGCCATTGTTCACCTTAAGTGATCCAAGATGTAGATGAGTTTGTGTCATTTCTATTAACTTAATTTGGACAATTTTTCTTTTTCTTTCTTTTTTTTTTTTTTTTTTTTTTTTTTTTGCACCCTCAGATTACAGATTTTCAAAGTTGTATCTCGGCCAGATATTGTCCAATCCTAATAAACCATACATCAATGGAAAGCTGGAAAAAATTACCCAGCTGTTTTTGTGGTCCAGGGTCACAAATTTTGTAATGAAAAGCTGTGTGTTTTAATAAATCCATCATTAAGATGTTTCAAACCACTGCATCCAGCTAAAATACCACTACCCATAACATTGCATTCTCCTATTTTGGCTGGAAGTGATGGTTTAATGTTATATGATGTACTGTGATAAGCAGCTTCTTTCATTCATTGATAGCACCTGTTGCTAAATTCCAAGTATGTTTTCTGAAAGAAGAAAAATCATCTCCATCTTTTGTAAAAAGATTTTAAGGTGAAATATTCCGTTAGGATAAATATCCTTTTTTTTTTGTTGTTGTTGTTTGTTTTTTTTACGAGATACTGCTATGAATAGAACCAGTTCAGTTCAAGAAAAGATAAGAGATGCATTTGTGACCTCACATCTGAATGTTTGCATGTCCGCAGACTTTTCTTTGTGGGATTTTTTTTTTTTTAAAGGTTATTTGTCCTTTATAAAAATAGTCAGCAGTTCATTTTTCCTATAGAACCCCATAACAATGGTAACCGGGATTAGTTTTTCTCCATGCACAATGTATGATGCTTTGCTGACTATTTATATATGGAAACTGTTTCTCTTATTCAGAACGTTGCAATGTTTTCGCAGAACGAGCAGCTAAACTGGTAGAGCAGCAGGAACGGGAGAGGGTCCTTCAGCAGCAGCAGCAACAGCAGCAGCAGGCTTCCCCAAGAGCAGGTACCCCAGTCGGCTCAATGATGGGGGTGGTACCTCCCCCAAGCGCTATGGGGATGCTAAACCAGGCCATGCCACCTGTGCCAGGTAACGCCAAATCGCCCCCACCCTTGCTGAAAGAGACAGATGCAGCGTCTGGGCACCCTCCGACAATTCTCATATATTTAAACCATCTAAAAAACCTCAACTCATCAGTCACGTCTCCATCTTCCCCATACCAAAAGTGTGCCCCATTAGAGATGATTCAGTTCATTTCACTATATGCCTTTTGTTTGTAAGCACACTTTTATTTTTGGTTTGGAATATTGCCACGTTCTTTATTTCACATTTATGCTTTTCTTTTTGCATGACTACCTTATTTTTTTATTAACCTGGTAAAATGTAGCTCTGTTTTTTTTACACATTAACCACATTTAAGAATTCACACTTTCTTTGACATTGATATGACTTATTTTGTAGTTGCATGACTTGTTAGACAACTGCATGTCATCAATGCATGGATCTTTTTGTGCTATCTTCTCCTCACCCAAGGCATGATGGGAAATTATGGCCCACCCTACATGCCTATGCAGGGTCCTTCTGAGGGCATGATGGGCATGGGTGGCACACCACCTCATCTCATGGGGGTGCCCCAGCTGCCTTCCCAGCACTACCTTCTACCAGGCATGGCCGGGTTCCCTGGTATGCCCCATCCGGGTAAGAAGCACCCCGATTAAACAGAAACCCCACCTGAAGATCTTCTGACCAGCTCCAATCTAAATTTTTTTAAAAATACGAAATCTGTTTCACTTTCTTGGTTTGAAATCATGGCTTTGTTCCAAAAACTAGAGTGCTGCCTAGACAGCTTATTTGGTTTTGTAACAGAGCTGATTGTTTGTACATTGGTTTAGTGAATGAAGAAATGTTTTGTATTAGATAATATCTGTATTTCTGCATGGTCTAATTTTAGTTGTATCTAATTCATAGGGTGGGAATATTCACACAACACCAGTAACACGCTAATGTTTTTTTTTTCCTCAATGTGTCACTTCTCACTTTCCTAATCTAATTTCTACACATGATTTGTCACCTCCACTTTTACACGAATTCTTCTACTTCACTGAATCTTTGTTTTATACAAACACCATTTGCTTGGGGAAAATGTAACTCATAGAAATTATATTTACAGTTGAGGTCAAAAGTTTACATACATCTTGCAGAATCAGGGATTATATGAAATGCATGTTATTTTTTGTTTAATACTGACCTGAATAAGATATTTCACATAAAAGACGTTAACATATAGTCCACAAGAAAATAATTAAAAAATAGTTTAATTTATAAAAATTACCCCATTTAAAAGTTTCCATACGCTTGAGTCTTAATGATTTTTTGTTGTTTAGTGATCATGAGTCCTTTGTTTGTCCTGAACAGTTAAACTGCTTCCTGTTCTTCAGAAAAATCATTTAGGTCTCACAATTTTTTTTGTTTTTCAGCATTTTTAAGGATTTTAATCCTTTCCAACAATGACTGTATGATTTTGAGATCCATCTTTTCACACTGAGGACAACTGAGGGACTCAGTTCAAATGCTCACTGATGCTCCAGAAGGAAAAACAATGCATTAAGAGCCAGGGGTGTAAACTTTTGAACAGAATGGAGTGTACTTTTTTTTTTCTTATTTTGCCTAAATATCATATTTGTTTCATTTAGTACTGCCCTTCAAAAGCTACAGAAGATACTTACTTGATTACTTGATTCCCAGAAGACAAAATATGTTACATTAACCTTGATCTTCAAATTCTCTTAATGCATTGTTTTTCCTTCTGGAGCATTTGAACCTTCTGCATATGAGTCCCTCAGTTCTCTTCAGTGCGAAAAGATGCAGATACAGTCATTGTTTGAAAGGGTTCAAATACACAAAGAATTCTGAAAAACCAAAGAATTTGTGGGACTCATAAACAACTAACACTAAACAAAAAACAGCAGTGGATCATTCAGGTAACAAAGTATTAAGAATCAAGTGTATGTAAATTTTTGAACAAGGTAATATTTATAAATTATTTTCTCTTGTGGACTATATGTAAATGTTTTATGTGAAATATCTTATTCAGGTCAGTACTACATAAACAATAACATGCATTGTATGATCCCTCTTATTTTGCTAAAATGGTGACCATTTTGCAGATTCTGCAAGGTAAACTTTTGACCTGTATTTATTCAGTCAGCGCACATTATTTGCAGCCTTATTCATTGGCGTTGAGATTTAACCTATTTTTGCTTTCTCAGGTGTGATGGGCCCAGGAATGAACGGCATGGCTGGAAGTCCTGGTCCTGGAAACCATTATGGCATGCAGGTGAACAACATATTCTTGCAACTTTCAGTAGTGTCGCTAAACCAGATTCAGATTGTCATCTCTGTCTTTACTTTTCTCTCTCTTTGTGCTCTCAGATGGGTGCATATGGGCCAGGACAACAAGCTCCACCGCCATATCCAGGTCAAGGTCAACCAGGCCAGCAGCCAACCCCGCCTGTTTTTGTTGCCCCACCTCCAAAACCTCAGCGTCTTCTGCATTCAGAAGCTTATTTGAAGTACATTGAGGGCCTCAGTGCTGAATCCTCCACTATTAGCAAGTGGGACCAAAGCCTTAAGGGTAAAGACGATTTGCATGGAAATTGCATATGAGAGTTGTTTTATGTGTGACCCTGGATCACAAAACCAGTCATAAGGGTAATTTTTTTTAAAATAAAAAAAAAGTAAATGAGCTTTCCATAGATGTATGGTTTGTTAGGATAAAAAAGTATTTGGCTGAGATCTGGAATCTGAGGGTGCAAAAAAAATCTAAATATTGAGAAAATCGCCTTTAAAGTTGTCCAAATGAAGTTCTTAGCAATGCATATTACTAATCAAAATTGAGTTTTGATATACGGTAGGAAATTTACTAAATATCTTTATGGAACATGATTTTTACTTAATATTTTTGGCATAAGAAAAATGAATAACTTTGACCCATACAATTTATTTTTTGCGATGGCTATTGCTACAAATATACACATGCTGCTTAAGACTGGTTTTGTGGTCCAGGGTCACATACTTCTTTTGAAGTTATATAGTTACACTACTGTTCAGAAGTCTAAGGTCAGAAAGATTATCTTAATTTGACCAAAATTTATCTTTTATCTAGATTTAATAAAAGTGACAGTAGGACACAATAATGTAAAAGGATTTCAAATGAATGCTGTTATTTTGAACTTGAAGTGAAAAAATGTATCTTTTTTTTTTTTTTTTATGAACATAGTAAACAGCATAGCTGTTTTCAACACTTGATATATTAGAATGATTTCTGAAGGATCATGTGACACTGAAGACTCAAGTAATGGCTGCTGAGAATTCAGCTTTGCATCACAGGAATAAATTACATGTTTAAATAGTTAGAAAATGGTTGAAATGTGTTTTAAAAATGTTTACTTTTCATTCCTTCAGCACAAAGAAAAGACTGTCGGCTCACCAGGGAGCAGGAGAGCCGTCTCCCTACTCACTGGCTGAAAAGCAAGGGCGCTCACACCACGATGGCCGACGCATTATGGAGACTCCGAGACCTGATGATGAAAGACACACTCAACATCCGACAGGCGTACAACCTCTAAACCTTCGTTTCATCCCCAACTCTCAGGACTCTAATTTATGCAAGACTTCTCCTTACCAAATCTTTCCTATCACAATGTGATAAAGTATTATGTACTGTCAGAACTGCTTCAGCAATAATTATATCTCCTTGTTGTGTGTATAAGTGTGTGTGAGAAATAAAGGTTTTAGCCACAATTAGGTACAAATGACGCACTGGAAATTAAGTCACTCATGCATCAATTTATCACTACTGACATGGATTTGAAATATGTCACTTTGACTGTTACTTTAGATGAATTTTGGCTGTTTATGATGTTGAACCACATGAATACATCAATCCTTAAAGTTCTCAAATGGGCAAAAGTTGTGAAAGAACACAGAAGCATTTTATAAATATATTTTCTTTTTATACAGAAGCAGAATACGCTGAGTTCCTCTTTATTTTAATGATAATGTAATTTGTTATTGTTTTCATTGTGTACATACAAAAAAACTCCTGTGAGAAATGCTTAAACGCAGTTGCATTAAAAATGACAAAATTGTCTGTTTCACCAATAAACAGCATTTCAATAAAAAGGATAAAGTGTGCTTCAAGAGAGTCCAAAACATGTTTGTGAGAGGATTGGGTTACCAGCCCCTCCACCCACCATCACCACTGTAACATAAGGCCCGTGTAACCACGGCACAAACCCCTGCAGATGCATTTTTATGTTTAAACACGACTAATTAAAAGGCTGAGTAGTATTTTACAATAGGCGTCAATTATTAAAAACCCGTTTTTCCATCATTTTTAATCCCACAAATGTCTGTCGTGATGTCATTTCCTGGCAGGGGCGGAAAATATCGGGCTATTCTCTTTAGTGTTTGCCCTGTCTACACTCACCCTCTCTACCTCTTCCCCGTATTTTCATACTAAACCAGTCCAGAACCCCTTAAAACAGGACGAAACCGAACAGACACTACACTTTAACATCGTAACTCATGGAGTAAATCACAACCGGAGAGAAATAAACCGAGGTGAGCTTCATTCAGCCGGCGTTTGTGGAGATGCGCGAACTGCTAGTGTGTTAGCTCGAGCCATTCATATTGATCTCAATGGATCTTATCGCATATTGTCCCAACGGCTTTTCACGAAATAACACATATAATATTGTGTAAACCGGACTGGTTTGGTTATGCCATGCTTGTTGTATTTATAGCGCTTGAATGTGTATATTGCTGGCTTTGATACTTGTGCAAGGGTAGGAGGAGTCTTGACAGCTGATATTTATTTTTCTGTTCATATTTCCATCTTGAGAGTTCGTTTTACATTTATTTTTAATGTTAAGAAAACAAACTCTGCATGCTGTAATTCAGTAGATCAGAATATAATGTACATACTAATTATGTTAAAGCTGTGCTAATGTTAATTTGTAAAATAATCAGTTGATTCTAAGTGACGGTGTAGTATTATTGCAGTATTAGTTTGTCGCAACTTTATGCAAAGGCGATGTCTTTTGATTTTGTGCTGTTAATCAGGTTTTTAGGAATTGCCAGGCAATAAGAGATTGTTGCCATGTTATTGTAATATGATGGTTTTCCAAACATTTGGCATCATTGCATTAACCCCATAAATTAAATTTGGCATCATTGCATTAACTCCATAAATGTGTAATTTCTAAAGCTTTTGAATTATCTCTATGATCTATGGAAGCCCGTTTCCCGTTTTAACTCGCAATTTCGAGTTTATTTCTCAATTTGTATCTCACAAAAAAAAAGTCAGAATTGCGAGATACAAACTCTCAATTGCGAGAAAAAATTGCGATGTAAACTCGTAATTGTAAGAAAAGAGTCAGAACTGTGAGAGACAAACTCAGAAGTCAAAAAGTCAGATTTGTGTAAAGAAAAAAAAAATCTGAATTGCGAGATACAAACTCGGAATTGCGAGGAAAAAAAGTCAGAATTGCGAGACAAAGGTTAGAATTACAGGAAAAGGGTCAGCATTGCAGGGAAAAAAGTCAGAATTGCAAGATAAAAAAAATCGGAATTGCAAGAAAAGTGTCAGAATTGCGAGAGAAATTCGGAAATGAGAGGAAAAAGAGTCGGAATTGCGAAACAAACTGGGGATTATGAGACAAAATCTGAATGCGAGATAAAAGTCAAAATTGTGAATTGTTTTTATCTTGCAATTCTGACTTTTTTCTCGCACTTGCCAGTTCATTTCTGAAAATTGCAAGTTTATATCTCACAATTATAAAAAAGAAAAAAAAAGGCAGAATTGTGAGAGAAAAAGTCACAATAACTTTTTTTTATTATTATTCAGTGTATCCATACATAATTGTTTTAGGAAAATTCTATTAGAATAAGTCTCAAATATGATCCATCAGGGTTTTGAGGAACATTTATTTGGATCTCTTTTTATCTTTTATCAATTATCATTGTTTGGCACTGCATTATATGTTTTGCCTTCCACAATGAAAACTACAGAGCTTTGATTATAAAACTTAAATATTATCTTAATAGGACATAATTGGGAGATACAGGTTTTTTTTTTCATCCCTAGGTGTGAACTCCATATGGACCACAAAACCAGTCATAATGATCAATTTAGAAACTGAAAGCTGAATACATAAGCTTTTTACAACTATTTGAAAGTCTGGAATCTGAGGGTGCAAAAAATGTAAATATTGAGAAAATCGCCTTTAAAGTTGAAGTTCTAGCAATGCATATTACTTATCAAAAACTAAGTTTGATACATTTACGGTAGGAAAATACTTTCAACCCATACAATGTATTTTTTTTGCAATTGCTACAAATATACCCCAGCGACTTATAACTGGTTATGTGGTCCAGGGTCACATATTTTCCAGTATCATACTGTATGAGCCATACAAGCCTGATGTTTCTAATATGACACAAAACAGAAAACACACATGCACATTTTTTGTTCATTAACCCTTTTTTAGTTTAAAAAAAGTAGACTATTGTTTAATATGTCAACCTTTGCAGGGTTAAATGAGTCTGCTGTTAATTCAACCTAAAAAACTTGCACTCTTTTTAAATATTTGTGGATCATATAAATGAAGTGTTGCTAAGTTTGAAAATATTTTATTTACATTTTTGTTGTTTTGTTAGTAAGAGAACAAGCATGATTTATTTACTCCAAACAAATCTAAGCTCACCAAATACTTTATTAAAGGGACAGTTCACCCACAAATGAAAATTCTGTCATTAACTACTCACCGTTATTATATGTTGTTCCAAACCTGTTGTGTTCGGAACACAAATTAAGATATTTTTGATTAAATCCGAAGGCTTTCTGACCCTACATAGTAGGTTGATCTTTTGGTTAATTAATCAACCATAAGAACTAATCACAATCTTTTTCATTTTTCCTCTATGCAGGTAGAGCTTTGCAGTCGCCATTCATTCTACAAACCTTCACTGTGTCAATCTCTCTTTCGCTTACAATACTTTTTTGTGAAGATCTCTTCCTACCTGACTGCAAAGTCTATACCTGGTTATTCAAATAACCCACCTTCCTACCAGCCAATCAGAATGTCACAGCTTCAGTTCCAGGCACCTGGCAACCCTGCACCCAGTGCTACCCCTTTACAGCTGGCCCCGCCCCAACCCGGGTTCAGCATTCCCTGTGCTGCTGTTCCCTTACCCTCAGAGAATGCCAGTCACCCGCTCCGAAACTCCGCCCTGCCTTCTGCCTCGGCCACGCCCTTCTGCAACCCCACAGGTGGGTGATGCATTGCTTCAAGTATTTTTAGTGAAAAGCATCATCTAGGACTTGACAGTTTGTACATTTAAATTCTTTTGTTATGCCCAGGCCCATATAGAAATCTCATATGGAAAGTTTTTAATAATATTTTCCATTCACAAATAAAATCTATGGAAGTCTGTTTCCACCGCTAAATAAAAAAAAGGTAATTGTGAATTTATCTTATAATTCTGACCTTTTTTTCTTGCAAGGTTACATCTCATAATTCTGAAATCGGAATAACAGGATATAAACTTGCAATCACGAAAAAGAAATCCACCTTCCACCTTCCACCTTTTTTCTTAGAAAAAAAAAGTCTGAATTGCAAGATGTATATTCAGAATTGTGAGGGGGAAAAAAAGTCAGAATTATGAGAGAATGATATCGCAGTTACCTTGTTTTATTCAGTGGTGGAAATGGGCTTCCATAAAAATCTGACAACAATCATAAAAAAGTTGCCTTTTTATCTCAGAACATGCTGAAAAATATACACTACACATTTGAATTTTGTGAAGTTTTTTTTTTTTTTTTTTTTTTTTTTTTTTTTAATTAAGAAATGAATATTTATTGTTTTTATCTCAAACGTGCTGCAAAAAATTCATGCTACTGTTCAAAAGTTTAGGATCTGTTAAATTGTGTGTGTGTGTTTTAAAGAAATTAAGACAATATTAGCCTGGATATTATTAATCAACAGCAGTAAAAAAAAAAAAAAATTATATATAATATTTATAATGTTACAAAATATTTTTATTTCACATCAATGCTGTTCTTAATGTTAACTAAAATATTAAGCAGCACAACTATCAACATTGATAAGAAATGTTTCTTGCGCTGCATACTAGAATGATTTCTAAAGGATCATTTGTCACTGAAGACTGGGGTAATGATGCTGAAAATGTAGCTTTGCCATCACAGGAATAAATTACATTTGAAAATATATTAAAATAAAAAAGCTCTTTTAAATTCTAATTATATTTCATAGTGTTACTGTTTCATGTATTTTTATCAAATAAATATAGCCTTGGTAACATTTTCAAAACCATAATGATCCCAAACCTTTAAACAATCTGGACCTGGTTATGCCCTGATAACAAAAATAATTTCTTGGACTGTTAGAGTTTTCAAATGTTTCCTCCTTTATTTAATCTTTTAATGTTGTCTTCTAGTATCTAACATGGCAAACCCTAAAGAGAAGACCCCTATGTGTCTGGTAAATGAGTTAGCCCGTTACAATAAAATCCAACCTGAATACAAGCTACTCAGTGAACAAGGACCAGCCCACTCCAAGGTAAGACTTGGTGGTTTACTGTATACACAAACACACAAAACTATCTCTTCCTGTCTGCCTGACGTTTCTGATGTGGTTGTGTGTTGTTCAGATTTTCTCAGTGCGGTTAACTCTTGGGGATCAGCACTGGGATGCAGAGGGGACCAGTATCAAGAAAGCCCAGCACTCAGCAGCAACATGTGCTCTCGCCCAAACCACCCTCCCCAAACCCAGTCACAGAAGCCCCTGCCACCCAGGCAGAAACCCAGGTGGGATCTACAAGGGCTCAGAGTGTACGTCATGTTTTTTTCTCTTTATCTTCCCAAGTGAACGCTTTCTCTTCCTGAGTATCAAAACCTGAATAGTGTTTTCACCAAGCATCATCAGTTGGCCATATTGGTGGCACTGAACGTAAACAATGCCAGTGTATCGAACAAAACTTGCATATTTCTTTGATTACTGCTGCTGAAAATGGTTAATTATTGTCATGATTTAGGCTGTAGTAATCGGTCGGACCGGGAAAAACATTCAGAGTACTATTGACTGCTAAAGGTTATAACAAATCACGGAGAAGTGTGCAAAAACTGTCGGGGGCCAAACTGAACCAGGATTTCCAGGCCAAGAATCAACATTCGTGTTTATTCTTATCATTATCATTAATACTGCTTGTAAGTATCTTTACCACCTATTAACTTTTGTGCCCTATTGTGCCCTTTCCTGCTTACTAAGACCTTCTTTATATGATATAGCAGCTTCCACACATTTTTTTTTTCTGTGGTTTAGACAGCATAATTTAGCAGAACAACATATCCAGTAGTACATTAACTGTGCAATCCATGCTGTTGTTTACATCCAAGTATCACCAGTATGGCCATGCATCCAGTTAACTGAACAAATTGTGAGGTAAGTGCAAACGTTCTATTGTATGAATGCTTGTTTCCACCACAGAATAAAAAAATAAAAAGGTAATATCTCACAATTACATAATTTTTTTTTCCCTGAGAGTTCTAAATTTTATTTTTCTAAGTTCTGACTGTTTTCTGTAATTACTAGGAATGTAACGAGATCGGTACTCGTGGTAGATCTTATGTTAATGTGACAGTGTCCTTGCAAAACGGTTTGAAGGGTTTACATTAGAGCTGCAAGGTTAATCCTTAAAAGATTGCGATCTCTGTTCAAACATCTTATTCCTGAATGACGACGATTCAGCTGTGTCTATTACGACTGTTTCACATGGTGCTGCTCACGCTTCACTGACGCTTACGATGTAAAACAGGTGTTAAAGACATTCAAATCTGCATTCATGTTTCTGCTGATCCATAAAGAGCAACACAAACAGTTTTTTTCAACCACATAATGATCATCATTTCTGTGTTACAGACATTTAAATAACAGCAGTACTGAGATGAAAGTTTATAGTTTGGGTATAAACACTTATTGTCTACATTTGCGATCAAAATGCAAGTATCTTACACTTGCATGTATTGTAACGTTTATCCTCTTTCACCAGGAGGTGGCGACAACTGCATGTTTAAAAACATTTTTATTATTGAATCATTAATTCAATCATTCCAATAGTGAAACAAGTCTTTATTAATTGAGACACTGACTTCATTTCTTTTAAATTTTGAGCAGATATATATTTCTTTAAGCAATTAGCATTGTGTCAGAACCACTAGTAAATTACGTTATTTATTTTTTTTTAATCTCTTTTTTTTTCTTCAGAATCGTGATCTCCAATTTATTAAAAAAATTTTGATTTTTTTTAGTTATTTTTTAGTTTAGGATTATTACTGCATATAATTCATTAAAATAGAAGTTTAATTTCATAAAGTACAAGTTCATATCAAAATGCACCTAATTTTTTTGAATTTTGTGTTTTACAGTTGAATAAAATACTGTTTTTCCCTATATATTCCGTAATTGAGGATTTCTTTAAAAAAAGTTTAAAAATCTTGTCTCGTTCTCATGAACCCAGTCTTGTGGGATAAGTAATTATGAGGGAAAAAGGTTAGAATTGTGAAATATACCAAAAGCAATTACCTTTTTCCATGACAAAAACAGGCTTCCATAGAATTGGACTGTCAAGCCCTAAAAAGACAAAAAAAAAAAAAAAAACAAGTCTGTATTACTTGTATTGCTTTAGAGAAGGGGTATACCTAGTGTCCAGAGTTGAGCTCCAACCCTAATCAAATGCACCTGAACCATCAGCTATAGCAAGGGTTTTCAGAATTACTTGAAAATTACAGGCAGGTGTGTTGGAGCTGTGTTAAAACGGAACTGTCTAGAAACAGCGTTTGATATATCTGCTTTAAAATCATCAAATGTACAGTCACATGAACTACTTTCACACATGGTGAGTAGTTAATTCTAGATTTTACATTTTTTGGGTTAACTGTTCCTTTAAAATTTCAAATTAAATGTCTACTTGCCATCTATTTTAACTTGGAGTATGTCTATTGGGGTTCATTTGTTTTTATGATGTAGTGTACAGTATATATCATAGTGTATTCAGAAAGGATGTGTTAAATTGATCTAAAGTGACTGTAAAGACATTTAAAGTGTTATAAAAAAAATGTTGGTAACACATTACAATGTTTTGTGTTAACTAATTTGTTAACATGAACTAGCAATAAAGTCTTAGTTTCTAAGTTTTATCTGTTAATATTATTTGATGGATCCAAGCTAACATGAACTAAAAATGACCAGTCTGATTTTTATTAAATAACATTAACAAAGGTTGATCAGTTCAAATGATTTGCTCATGGTTGGTTAACATTAAAAAAATGCATTAGCATTGATAATAATAGGAAATGTTTCTTAAGTGCAAACCCGCTATATGTTGATTAGCTGCTCATGTCACGATTTGGTCAGTTCTCCGGATGCATAGCCATACTGGCGATACTCTGATGTAAACAACAGCATTGATTGCATGGTTAATGTACTACTATATATGTTGTTCTACTCATTTATGCTGTGGAAACCACGGAAAAAACGTGTGGACGCTGAAGCATATAGAGAAGGACTTAGTAAGCAGAAAAGGGCATGGTATTTTGACAAACTAAAGTTAATAGGTGGTAAAGATGTGTACAAGAAGTAATAATTAAGATACTAGCCTAATATTTTACCTAAATAACTGGAAATGAAAAGAAGAAACACGAAAGTTGCCACATTTTTTGCCCTGGATATCCTGGTTCAGTTTGGTCAGCCACAAACGCTTTTGGCTCTTCAGACAAAGGAGACGTTTTTGCACTCTTCTCCTTGATTTGCGATAACTTTTGGTAGTATGTAGTACTCCAAATGTCCAATAATTGGCCATTTTCAGCAGCAGTAATAAGCAAAATATGTGAGTTTCGTTTGGTTCAGTGGCACTGTTTACGTTCGGTGCTGCCAATATGGCCGATTGATGATGTGTTGTGGAAACACTCTAGGTTGAATCTCATGAATATTAGCAGTGAAATCATTTGTTTGACATGTTTCTCTCTTATGCAGATAATGTAACCCACACTGTGGAGCTTAATGCACTTTGTATGAAGTTGGGCAAGAAGCCCATCTACAAACCTATAGATGCCTACCAGGGGATGAGACCAGCATTCAACTACAACATCAGAGCACCAGGCCCTTATGCACGCTCCATGCAGCAGTATGGCTATTTTATCCATTCCTTTTGCTTATTAAATGATGCGCAATAGATATTTTGGTGATATGATAGCTGTTTGTGATTATATGAGAGAATTAGTGGTGTCTATCTATTACTAATTAATCAGACATTTTTCCTGAAATTAATCGTGATGAATCCTACCTGACATTAAAGTTTTTAATTATAGTTTTATATTGCAATAATTTCACATTCATGCTTCAAATTAATGTAGAAACAACGTAATGTATATTTTTAATATTCATTTAATGCCATCTTTTTTTTATGACTGAAGGCAAGTATCACTGATACCAACTGATGTCTCTATGAATTTTTTTCGTAATATTTAACCATTGAATATAACCATTCAACATTACAGTATAATTGAGAGCTATCACTTTAACATTTATTAGACGTTAAAAAATAACTTCTAATTTAAGTGAACTTCTTACATAAACCCATTATATGTCATATATTTGATATATATATATATATATATATATATACACACACATATAAAATGAAAAAAATCATCGCCTGCGTTAACCTGCTAATTTTGACACCACTAGAGAGAATATTTGTTATATACGTTTTTGTCTCTTTTTCTCTTGATCAGTTATTACTACCCATTTCCTCCTGTGGGGCCAGTACTGTATCAAATGGAGCTGTCTATCGGTGGACAACAATTCCACGGCAAGGGCCGCACGCGTCAAGCAGCCAAACATGACGCTGCGGCTAAAGCTATCAAATATCTGCAGAAAGAGCCAATAATTCAGCAACTAGCTGAGGTGAGAGTTCATACTACTAACATGATAAATGGGCTGTCAGTAGATTGTTCTTCCAAGAGAGCTGCTGTGAAATTTTGAACCATAATACATTTATCTAGTCTGTATTATTAAATTGTGACTGAAAATCCATGTCATGTTCATCCTGTAGATGAAAGAAGAGCCAGTACAAGAAAACCTTAACAAATCAGAGATCAGCCAAGTGTTTGAAATTGCACTGAAACGCAACATGCCTGTGAATTTCGAGGTATGTTATGATCCCATCATGCAAAGGATACACATATATAATAAAATGCACAAAATTGCTGACTTTTCTTTAACTGTCCTTACTATATACAGGTGCTAAAAGAGACTGGGCCTCCCCACATGAAGAGTTTTGTGGTGAGGGTAACTGTGGGCGAGTTTGCAGGGGAGGGTGAGGGCAAAAGCAAGAAGATCGCCAAGAAACTAGCTGCCATTGCTGTCCTGGAGGAGCTCCGCAAACTGCCTCAACTACCAGTTACAGACAAGATACCACTACGTATTAAAAAGAAAAGCAAGTCCATTATTAAGGTAAATTTTTTTTTTTATACTTTTTTTGACTGACAGAATTAGTTTGATTGTCGAGTGCTGATTCAAAAACTCAACAGATCACATCTTTGCTAATAAATATTAAGTAAAAAGTCATTGATTTTCAGTCTTTTGGTTTATTAAAGTACATTAATGTATTTGCAGTGACAGATCAAAAAATTGTTCTAGAAAAGTTAATCAGCTTTTCTCAGTGTTTATATTCATTTCATCTCATTTAGAGATTTCAAGATTTCAGAAGTGGCTGTTTTGTTTTGTTGTCTAAAATCTGCCTAGTGGCTTGATGAACAATTTGTCTAATTTCAAAAATTCTATACAATGCCCTGTGTTTGTATGTGTGTATGTATGTATATGTGTGTATATATATATATATATATATATATATATATATATATATATTTTAACATTCAAAAGTTTGGGGTCAATACGATTATTTAATTACATTTTATTTGTTTTATTTATTTATTTTCCACAAAACCAGTCATAAGTGCCAATTTTTTTTTTATGATCAGACAATATTTAGCTGAGATCAACTATTTGAAAATCTGGAATCTGAGGATGCAAAAAAATCAAAATATTGAGAAAATCACCTTTAAAGTTGTCTAAATTAAGTTCTTAGCAATGCAAATTACTAATCAAAAATTACCTTCGAAATATTTACGGTAGAAAATTTACACAATATCTTCATGGAATATGATTTTTACTTAATATCCAAATGATTTTTGGCATAAAAGAAAAATCATGAATTTTGATCCATACAATACATGTTTTTGGCTATTGCTATAAATATACCCGTGGTATTTAAGACTGGTTCTGTGGTCCAGGGTCACATATTTTAAAATGTATTTCATTTTCATCTTTTAGTGTCACATGATCCTGCAGAAATCATTCTAAAATGGCAATTTTATGCTCAAGAATTTCAGTTTCAGTTTGATTTTTTTTTTTTTTTTTTTTTTTTTTTTTAATTGTTGCTTAATATTTTTTTTTTTTGTAAAAACTGTTACATTTTCATAATTCTTTGATTTAAGGAAAAATTCAAAAGAACAGCATTTATTTGAAATAGAACATGAAATAGAAATGTCTCGCTGATGCCAAATTTTTAAATGGTATAGAGGTACATTTCTTGTAATGCCAAAGCAAACTTGACAGTGTAACTGAAATATTTCTAACTTAATTAATATTGAGTGATGGAAATGAGCAATTATACCAACACAGACGTTAGCTGTCATTATGTGTGTGTTGTGTTTTAAGTTCATTCATTGAATGTCAAATTACTCCTTCCTTTAGATTCTCTAAATGCATTGATGAAGTGTTTTAATACAAGTTGTTTTTTTTCTTAATGAATCTTGTACCCGCTCTCAGCTGCAGACCAGTCCTGAGTACGGTCAGGGCATGAACCCCATCAGCAGACTGGCTCAGATCCAGCAGGCTAAGAAAGAAAAAGAGCCTGAGTACACTTTAGTGACTGAGAGAGGACTGCCTCGACGCAGGGAGTTTGTCATGCAGGTACTCCATCAGAGAGAAGACTCTGTTCTCTGACTCAGCACTTTTATAATAGTTCAGTGCACATTTTGTGTGAGGGACATGTTCTTCTTCTGCCCACCATTTTCTTCTACAGCCTGTAAAAGTGCTTCTTGCGAGAAGCGTTTCTTAGGAAGTAACATCCCCCATTACTTTGTTTTTCCTCTCACTCAGGTGTCAGTTGCAGGTCAGAATGCAGAGGGAATGGGACCTAGTAAAAAAGTGGCCAAGCGAAATGCAGCCGAGAAGATGCTGGAGCTTCTGGGCTTCAAAGTGCCTCAGCCACAGCCACCCAAACCGGCACTGAAGACAGATGAGAAGGTGAGTGCCTGTTTATTAACAGCATTTACATGTTAGCTGCAGTGGGCTGATAAGCGGGTTCATGAAAAATTTGAGAAGAAAAAAGATTTTACAGATTTTTTTTTTTAAAGTGTTTTTAGGGCTGTTAAAGTTAAGGTGTGTGTTTAATTATGGAAGCCTGTTTTCACAACTGAATAAAATATACAAAAAAGTAATTGCGAGTTTTTATCTGTTTATATCTCACTGTTTATATCTCACAATTCTGACTTTTCTCACAATTACGAATCTCTTCCTCTCAATTCTGACTTTTTTCAGAGTTTATATCTCGCAGTTGCAAGTTTGTATCTCACAACTTTTTTTTTTCTCACAATTTCAACATTTTCCTCGCAATACTGACTTATTCATTGCAATTCCGAGTTTGTATCTTGCAATTCTGACTTTTCTCACAATTCCAACTTTTTTCCTCGCAACTCTTTTTTTTTTCTTGCAATTCCGAGTTTGTACTGTATGTTGCAATTGCGAGTTTATATCTCAATTCTGACTTCTCTCACAATTTTTTTTTTTTCCTCTCAATTCAGACTTTTTTCTCTAAATTCTGAGTTCATATCTAGCAATTGCAAGTTTGTATTTCACAATTTTTTTCTCACAATTTCAGCATTTTCCTTGTAATACTGACTTTTTAATTTTTATCCTGAGTGTCGAGTTATTTCAGGTTTCCACATCAAACTGCCTCAAACTCGAAAAGGGCTTAATCAATCACAGACACAGAGATCAACTCCAAAAGCTTTACTGACTTCAATCTTCAAAAAATGTTTGCTACAATCTTGGTTGCAGTGATATTAAACATCAACAACAAAAGCCAACAGATACAATTCACATAAACTTGAAACGTTCTTGATTACAGTATGTTCTAAGCTCAAAAGGTCTCTCAACTTAAGTTCCAACTAACTTCAGTCAGCTTCAGATGAATTCAGTTAACTTCAATTGGGTTCCATTTGCTCCAGTTAGCTCCAGGAATTTCCAGTTAGCTTAAAGTGGATTCAGTTAGCTTCAAGTGAGGTCAATTAGCTTCAAGAAAGTTCAGTTAGCTTCAAGTGAGTTCAGTGAGCTTCAATTCATTCAGTCAGCTTCCAGTGAATTCAGTTAGCTTCAAGAAAGTTCAGTTAGCTTCAAGTGAGTTCAGTGAGCTTCAATTCATTCAGTCAGCTTCCAGTGAATTCAGTTAGCTTCAAGAAAGTTCAGTTAGCTTCAAGTGAGTTCAGTGAGCTTCAATTCATTCAGTCAGCTTCCAGTGAATTCAGTTAGCTTCAAGAAAATTCAGTTAGCTTCAAGTGAGTTCAGTGAATTCCAAATGAATCAGTTAGCTTCGAGAAAGTTCAGTGAGCTTCAAATAGGTCGATAACCTTTCAAAATAAAGTAAAACAAAACAAATAAATTAACTTACGTATAGCACATCTTGTGCAATAAACAATACTTTATACAAAACACACACATCGGTGTAACCAATAAAACATTATTAAATATCACATGAATGTTTCAAGGTTCTCCACTTAACACAAGATGGCACCAATCAGCTAAAATTCGAAATGAAATGTTCTTAATCCTACCATCAGCGTGTCATGTTGATTAATCATTGATGTGCTTTCCTGTCTTCTCTAACTCACGTCCGTTGAGAGAAGAAATGTGTACAAACGGGGCATTAAAATGATTCTGCTACTCCTTTAGACCGCAGCATTCATCCCTCGCACGCAGCATTGCTCAGCGTGTTCAGCTCGCGTTCGCCATGCGCTCTCGCCTCTTCCGCCTTTACGCTCCTATCCGCCCGTTGCGTCATCAAACAGAAGAGCGAATCATAGGCATCAAAGTCAGAAACTACGAATCATCGTTCCGATTTTCGTGTCATTCAATCATGTTGTATCACATTCAAATCAATCCCATTCATCCCGATTGTTTCTGGCTTCACACCTCCCACTTGACATTCTTGGTTCTTGAACCAAAGATGTCACTCAACTACCTCCTTTCAAATTCTTTAATTGCTCCTCCACTGGAATCAGCACAACTAATCGCCTGACATCCCTGTGAAGAATGGCTGATGGAAGTTTGGTACTTCCACTTTTGATGATTTTCCTTGAATTGATCTCTTTAGGACGACCAGAACGATGAACTGGATGACTTGAGCAAACTCTGACATCAACATCTCTCACGATGCCATTAGAATCAGCATTTACCTTGACGACATTTCCCAATCTATATTGACCTCTCAGAGCATTCTGGTCCGCAACCCATACGATATCTCCCACAGCAACATTCCTCTCTCTTGTATGCCACTTGTTTCTTATGAACAAGTTTGGCCCAGCTAGTTGGCTCCACCTTTCCCAGAATTTGTTAACTTCCCTTTGGATAACTCTCAATCTTTTGTATGGGTATCCAACAAAATCAAAATCACTTGGGTCTCTTCTTGTATTGACTCTTCCCAACAAGAGAGAATTAGGTGTAACATACTCCAAACAATACTCACGACTTTGTGTCCGTGCATCTATGGGCCTTTCATTTGCCAGGTTCGCTGCCATGTAAAGAAAAGTTTGAAACTCTCCCCATGTAAAGATACCATCTCCGCCGAGATTGTGAAGGGCTCTCTTCATTACTCTGACAGCAGCTTCAGCTGCCCCATTTCTATGGGGGGAGTCCGCTGGATGAAATTTCCATGACCATTCAGTTCCATGTTTTGCAGCTTCTTCTTCAAGCTCCGGTTTCTCTACTTTCCCCAGAAACGTATAGAGATCTTTCAGGACTGACCTAGCCCCTACAAAATTCGAGCCTGAATCCGACCACACTTTCTGGGGATGTCCCCTCAGAGCCGTGAACCTTTTATAAGCCAACAGGAAACCTTCAGCGGATTGGTCACTTACGACATCTGCATGAATAGCCCTTGAAGCCATACAACAGTAGACAATTCCCCAAACCTTTAGTCGCACCCTCTTCTTCACTTCGTCCTTCACCTCATAGGGACCAAACAGATCAACAGTCATGAACTCAAACGGTGAAGCTGGTTGAGTTCTTTCAGGTGGGAGCTCACCCATAATCTGCCTGCATCTCCTTGCTCTTGCTTTCCTGCAGACAATGCATCCGTCCACCACTTTCTTCGCTAATCTTCGACCTTTCACCACCCATGCTACTTTCCTCATCCTCAAGAGAGTCCCGGCAATCTCCTCATGGTTTGCATTATGTGCTTCCTGAGCCAATAACATAGATACTCTTGCCGTATTGGGTAATATCGGAATAGGTCTCTCCCCAAAGCCTCTGTACCTACCACCACATACAAGGAGCCCATCCTCATCCTTGAATGTGGCCAGTCTACACAAAGTGGTCTCTGTAAATGTTGCATCCTTTTGAACTGCTAGAAAAAGTGCCTTCAAAGCGTCCTCTCGTTCTTTCACTGTTAGTACACACCCACTGAGTCCTTCTTTTAGATGTTGATTGGCACATTTTAGATCGTTGGTCTTTAACATCTGCCACTTCCTCACACTGCGACACACCCATCCAATAACTCTTGTTAGCTTGGAAAGGCTACTAAATTTTCCAACATCCACCAAACCTTTGGTAACCACTCTGCTCAGCATTTCCACTTGAGATGACTCCGATCCTTCATATACTCCCTTCTTAACTATGCCCTTTCTCACCTGAGATCTTGTTAATGCAGCTGAGAAAACTTTTCTTTGAAGTTTGTTTACCTTTTCTCTTGCATCATCAGCAATTTCAGATGCTGATCTCTTGGGCCATTCATCCACTGGCTTTTTAAGAAATTCAGGTCCATTTTGCCACACAGATGCCTCATCGAGATCTTTAGGGCTTGCTCCTCTTGTTATGAGATCTGCAATGTTCAAACTCCCTGGAATCCACCACCAGTCACTGTTAACGGTTACCTTCTGTATCTCTCCAATCCTATTAGCAAAAAATGTCTGATACCCATAACTGTCACGCTGGATAGATCCCAGTACTGTCTGACTGTCCACAAGATGGAACCACTTCTCTACTTCAATTTGTCCATGCTTTTCAAAGTACTTTCTGAGACGTACTGCAAATACTGCACCGCAGACTTCAGCTTTTATGGGATCCCCCTTCAGTTCCAGTGGTGTCAGCTTAGCTTTCGACTCTACAAGTCGGACCTGTACTCCTTGGCTTGTGCTCCATCTGAGATATAGCACTGCTCCATAGGTCATCTGAGACCCATCTGAGAACGTGACCCCCCATGGTTTTCCTCTCCAGTTTGGAGGTGTAAGACTTCTGTGGAACTTAATTTTCTGGAGCTGCACATACTCTTTAAACAACTCAATAGCCTCTCCTCGGATACCTTCTGAGAGTGCTGAGTCCCATGTATGCAGTGTCAAACATCCACCTCCAGCTTCCTGAAATGCCTTCCTAACAATGATTGCGCCTTTCTGCTTAGCTGGTGTAACAAGGCCAATAGGGTCATAGAGTCCAGCCACCTGACTTAACAGATGCCTTCTAGTTAATGGATTTGGGGTCTTCATACTCACTTCATCTTCAAGGAGGTTCTGCTCTGTTCTTAACTTCTTTTTCCTCTTAGAAAAGTTGACAGAGGTCATAACATACAACTTGTCCTCTCCTGCTAGATACCCAATCCCTAGGGCCTTATCATCTTCTTCACCCAGCTGGTTAGGAAGCATCACAATGTGTTTTCCTGGAATCAGGTTTGAGGACTCTTTTGCAGACCTCCCACTTTGCCCAGACCAGACCCACGCTTTCAAGAAGAATCCGCCAGCTTCTAAAATTTCTTCAAGCCCCTTCACTATCTTGACAAGTCCGTTTTGATCATTGTGAGATGTGAGAATATCATCCACGTAGCTATCTTCTTCTAAAACTCTGCATTCTTCCTTTAGATGAACGAAAGCTGCTAGATGAGCCGTTTCCCGCATTGCCAGTTGTGCGATGCACCCAGCTGGACGATCCCCTATATTGACTCTAGTTATGGCATACTCCTCTATCTCCTCTTCTGGTGTGTCTCTCCAGAGAAACCGGTGAAGATGCATTTCCCGTTCTTCTAGCCACACAGAATTGTACATCTTTTTAATGTCTCCCAAAACACCGAACACTCCTTTCCTGAACCTGAGCAAGACAGCTCTAATGGGATTCAACACATCAGGCCCTTTCAGAAGGAGGTCATTCAAACAGAGCCCCTTAAACCTCTGGCTGCTGTTCCACACAAGACGCACGGGCGTGGTAACTGAATGTGGATTTGGTGCAACTAAATGGCTTACGTACCAGACTGGACCAACCCAGTTTTGGAGTACTTCTTCAGTGAGTTTTATTGCAGCACCTCTCTCTACCATATCGTGAACTTGAGCAGTGTAGACCTCTTTCCACTCAGGTACCCTCCCAAGCTGCTTTTCAGTCCTCAAGAAAGTTGCCTCAACTCCACCTTTATTATACGGGAGAGTCATTGGATCTTGAATCCACGGATATCTTGCATCCCAATGAGGGCGATCACTGTGAGCATCTGCTTGCACATAAGTGAGACCATTCCTTATAATCTCAAGCTCTTTTTCCTCTGCTAGAGTCATCTCTTTTCCTCCTGGCTGGCAATTCCCACACCGACAGCCTCCACACTTTGGCTCGCATGCAGCTCCTATGCTATCCCAGCTCCACCACTGAAGAAACTCTTTGCCACTTACATGTGTGCTCCTTGCTCCAGCACAGACTGCTTTAGCTCCTCTAGAAATCCATGCCGTTCCTCTTTTCCTGGGGACTTCCTCATATCTGGCCACAGCAGTTCTCATAGATCGTGCAAAGTGTGTTTTCGACTCATATGCCGCCATGCTCACTGCTTCAAACAAATCTGGATGTGCACCGCCCACTATCTTTCCTAGTGGACTGTCCCACAGAACAAGATCTCCTATGATTTTCACCCTTTGCGGAGCAAGTCTTCCCTCCCTATGGCTGAGAAGTAGTTCTATTGTTTCAGGCCTCTTCAGCTCTGCTATGTCTACTTCTGGAAAAAATGTTTTCAAACGTTGGGGACTCACACTTTTGTGCACCTTTGCAATCTCTTCAAGCCCATAACAGACTAGCTGGTGAGCCTTTTCTGTTCCTGCTGGCGTTCTCACTCGAATTCTGAGAAGATATCTCTTAGTGCTCACTCGAATTGCCATCTTTCCAACTCCATAAACAACCAAGTTGATCTCCTCTCCTCTCAATCTGAGTCTATGGGCTGCTTTATGAGTTATATAGTTCGTGTCAGAAGCCAGGTCAATGAGGGTGCCGATCTTCTGCCCTGCATTAGTTGTCACTTCTTTGAGCATCATGATAACAGGAAGTTCTTTAAATCCACTTTCCTCTAACAATTCCAACTGGCCATTTTGTGTTGGGGATTTGCTTACCCCAGCTCTATTGGTGAATGCCTTCTTGCACTTTTCCGCCAACTCAGGAGACAGCTCAGAAAGGAATTCTTCTTGCTCGACTGTTAGTCTCCCTCCTTTAGTCCCCTCTCTGAGGTTCACTCTGGCTTCAGACTCAGGCTTGGCTTCCCATCTGGGGCACATGAGGTAGTGATGATCTGCAAATGAGCCTCCTCTGCAATCCTTATTTCTGCACAGAAAAGCTTTTACACACTTACTATCATCTTCATGATGTCCCAGGCACTTCCTGCACACTCCAAGCGTTCTCAGGATTGCCTTCTTTTCCCTCAGCTTCAATTCTTTAAACTTTTTGCAGAAGAAGATCTTCCCTTTATGTCTCTCAGACCCACACACAATGCACACACTTCCAGGCGACACAGTTTTTATAGATCTAGTGAATGCATGACTTCTTTCTAGCTTCCTTTCATGCTTTTCCCCCTTCTCAGGTACTTTAAGATGGTCGAGTCTCTCAAGGATTCCCTCCTCTTTCTTTAAGAACTCAAGAAGCTTGTCAAAGTGATTACCTACGGTAACGTCACTTCCAGAAGCCATCATCAGAGCCAGCCAATCCCTCTTCATGAATTCAGGAAGTTTACTCTCGATGGATTTGACTACAAGAGGATTTTTTATAGCTTCAGCATCTCCAAGGTCAACCAAGTCAACCACAGCTTTCTCCACAGTTTGAACTAACTCAATCACTTTGCGTGGCTGGTTTCCTTTTACAGCAGGAATCCTATCGAGTTCCTCCATTATTTCCAATGTGATTGCATACTTGTTACCATACCGATTCACAAGCACTCTGAATATGTCTTCCACTGTGTTATAAGAGGATAGTCTTAGATCTTTTACAATTTTATCATCCACACTATCAAGTAGCTGGATCTTCTTGACCTCTCGGGATCCAGATGGGTCCCCTTGGTGTTGGAGGCTCTCCCAATCTTTCTTCCATCGATAAAAATCTCTTTTACTTCCGCTAAATACAGGTAAGGTGGTTGGCTTTAATCTCACAAGTGGTGCAACTTGAGATGTGAGTGGTGCAGTGTTTAACATCGTTGCTGTGCTGACATTTGTAGGTGCTTTATCTTCAGCCATTCTACGAGCTCTAGCAAACTCACCTCTTCTTGCTTCAAGGTCAGTGCTGCTTGCTTTGAGTTCTCTCACCCGTTTCTCTAAGGCCTTTCTTTCAGTATCTGGGGTCCACTTCTCCCAACGTGACAAAGCAACAATTGCTTCTCTGACGAGTTTTGCAAGAAAACTAATTTGAACTTCATAATTTTCATAGTCACTACTGCTGACGGCTATATTTGTCACTGAATCACAGGCTTTTTCTGCTGAGGATATTAAACCAATCACTTCATGCGAACCATATCTTGACCACAAATTTTCTTGAACAATACTTTCAACTTCATTGAACTTTGTCTCACACTCACTTGCAGTCTTTATGATGTCTGCTTCCTGTTGTGCTGAAAGTTCCGCTTCTTCCTCTTTACCTGCATCAACTTCCAAGTCAGCAAGAAGTCCAACCTTGTAATCATCGTTAGTCTCAAAAACTTTCCTTGCAGCAAGTGAGAGCTTCTTATATTCTTCCTTGAGCTCCTCTTCTACTAATCTATGTACTTCTCTATTAAGGAAATTACCTTGTCTGGAAAAGATGATTTTTGCTGCCGTTCTATCTTTCTTAAGCTGCTCAATTGATTTTCCCACTGCCTCTTCAGCCATCTTTCCACGAGCAGCAGCAACCTTGCCTTGATTCACCTTCCTGCTCCAGTGGTACACGATGAACAGTTCCACACACCGTCACCTTCCGAGCTTGGCTTCTTTACACTGCCACAATTGTGAATCCACGTCTGTTGTTGCTGAATATTGCCATATGTGGTTATAGCTGTTGGCTGTGGTTATCGACTGTCGAGTTATTTCAGGTTTCCACATCAAACTGCCTCAAACTCGAAAAGGGCTTAATCAATCACAGACACAGAGATCAACTCCAAAAGCTTTACTGACTTCAATCTTCAAAAAATGTTTGCTACAATCTTGGTTGCAGTGATATTAAACATCAACAACAAAAGCCAACAGATACAATTCACATAAACTTGAAACGTTCTTGATTACAGTATGTTCTAAGCTCAAAAGGTCTCTCAACTTAAGTTCCAACTAACTTCAGTCAGCTTCAGATGAATTCAGTTAACTTCAATTGGGTTCCATTTGCTCCAGTTAGCTCCAGGAATTTCCAGTTAGCTTAAAGTGGATTCAGTTAGCTTCAAGTGAGGTCAATTAGCTTCAAGAAAGTTCAGTTAGCTTCAAGTGAGTTCAGTGAGCTTCAATTCATTCAGTCAGCTTCCAGTGAATTCAGTTAGCTTCAAGAAAGTTCAGTTAGCTTCAAGTGAGTTCAGTGAGCTTCAATTCATTCAGTCAGCTTCCAGTGAATTCAGTTAGCTTCAAGAAAGTTCAGTTAGCTTCAAGTGAGTTCAGTGAGCTTCAATTCATTCAGTCAGCTTCCAGTGAATTCAGTTAGCTTCAAGAAAATTCAGTTAGCTTCAAGTGAGTTCAGTGAATTCCAAATGAATCAGTTAGCTTCGAGAAAGTTCAGTGAGCTTCAAATAGGTCGATAACCTTTCAAAATAAAGTAAAACAAAACAAATAAATTAACTTACGTATAGCACATCTTGTGCAATAAACAATACTTTATACAAAACACACACATCGGTGTAACCAATAAAACATTATTAAATATCACATGAATGTTTCAAGGTTCTCCACTTAACACAAGATGGCACCAATCAGCTAAAATTCGAAATGAAATGTTCTTAATCCTACCATCAGCGTGTCATGTTGATTAATCATTGATGTGCTTTCCTGTCTTCTCTAACTCACGTCCGTTGAGAGAAGAAATGTGTACAAACGGGGCATTAAAATGATTCTGCTACTCCTTTAGACCGCAGCATTCATCCCTCGCACGCAGCATTGCTCAGCGTGTTCAGCTCGCGTTCGCCATGCGCTCTCGCCTCTTCCGCCTTTACGCTCCTATCCGCCCGTTGCGTCATCAAACAGAAGAGCGAATCATAGGCATCAAAGTCAGAAACTACGAATCATCGTTCCGATTTTCGTGTCATTCAATCATGTTGTATCACATTCAAATCAATCCCATTCATCCCGATTGTTTCTGGCTTCACACTGAGTTTGTATCTTGCAATTCTGACTTTTTTCTTCTCACAAATGTGAGTTTGTATCTCGCATTTCTGACTTTTTTTTTCACAAATGCAATTTTATCTCTCACAATTGACTCTTTTCCATTTGACTTTTTTTTTCTCGCAATTCTGACTTTTTTTTTTCTTGCAATTCCGAGTTTGTATCTTGCAATTCTGACTTTTTTTCTTCTCACAAATGCGAGTTTGTATCTCGCAATTCAGTTTTTTTTTTTTTTTTCTTGCAATTCTGAGTTTATAGCTCACAATTCTGAATTTTTCTTGCAATTTTGACTTTTTTCTCGCAATCCAGTGACGGTATCTCGCAATTCTGACTCTTTTTTTTTTTTTGCAATTCCGAGTTGATATCTCTATAAAGTCCAAATCGGAGAGGAAAATAAGACAGTTTTTAGAATTGTGAGTTTATAGTGAGAAAAAAAAACTCACAATTGTGAGTTTATATCTTGCTATTCTGATATAAAAAGTATTTCATTTGGAAAATAAATAACTTTTGTCTTTTGTAATGTCGTACCTGATAATTTTACCACCCAGCAGGAATTATTTTCTAAAACATGGAAAATAGGCTATATTTCATTCCTGTCTATTTTTGGAAGGAGATCCCTCATAAGGGGAACGTCGTATTTTGGACACTTTCGCCTCAAAACATTCACAGACAAAAGGAAGATTTAGTAATTTTCATGTCGTTCCAAATCTTCCAAAATGTCTCACATTTGCATGGTAAAGTGTTAGTTTAAATAGTGTTAAACTTTCTTTATCTTTGTAAAGCCACCTGCTAAGAAACCTGGAGATGGACGTAAAGTGACCTTCTTTGAGCCGGGCTCTGTGGAGAAAGCTGGTCTTGGTATGTGTTTTGTAGTCAGTCGTCATAATCAGCTGTCAGCAATATCACATTCACATGAATGTTATCATATTTCTATGGTCCTTGTATCATATTACAATCTCATTGTTCATTCTAGTGAACATTTCCTGCTTGCAATTGATTTTTGTGTTTCTCAAAGCAGTCAATAAGGAGGAGGATTTCCGAGTTCCTTTCCTCAGCCATCAGCAGCTTCCTGCTGGCATTTTACCCATGGTGCCTGAGGTGGCACAGGCAGTGGGTGCCAACCAGGGACCCCATGCCAAAGACTACGGTCGCACAGCTGCCCCTAACCCAGCCAAGGCCACAGTAACGGCCATGATTGCCAATGAGCTGCTGTATGCTGGGACATCCCCAACCGCAGAGGGTATTCTGAAGACCAACAACAGCTTGGCACACAGACCCCACGGACCCCTTACCAGACCGTCCGAACAGCTCAGCTACCTTGCCACTGTACAGGGCTTACAGGTATTGAATATAATAATAATAATAATAATAATAATAATAAACACACTTATCCACCCCAGTGACATTGCTCAACCAGTCTGTATATTTTGTCTTTTCTACAGGTCGAATACAAAGACTTTCCCAAAAATAACAAGAATGAGTTTGTGTCTCTGATCAACTGCTCCTCTCAGCCCCCTCTCATCAGCCACGGCATCGGCAAGGATGTGGAGTCCTGCCATGACATGGTAAGTAAAATTTTACAATAAAAATACAAATATTTACAGTTGAAGTCAAAAGTTTACATTACATACACCTTGCAGAATCTGGATTTTTCTTTTTACCTGAATAAGATATTTCACATAAAAGATGTTTACTTGTAGTCCACAAGAGAAAATAATAGTTGAAGTTCAGAATTTGAAATTTATTTGAACTCTTTCGAACAATGACTGTATGATTTTGAGATCCATCTTTTCCACACTTTGAATTATAGTGTGTGTGTGTAACTTGTATGTTTGTTTACTGTATTGCATTTTTGTCTCTGGACAGGCTGCTCTGAACATCCTGAAGCTCCTGTCAGAACTTGACCAGCAGTCCAATGAGCGCACAGCTAATGGACCAATGACAGGGTCAGTTTCAAGTGTTCAGGAAAATGCCTTTGTAGATGCCTTCCAAGAAGGCACAAGTGACAAATATTAAAGCACATAGCTAAAATGTAATAATTGCATACATTGCAATTAATTTCTTACCTGTCTCCTCCTCCATAGGTGCAACAAACAAGACCTCGAGGGCGATGCATTACTAAAACCGGCTAACTCAAGCACCATCGGAAAGACTCTGGATGGCACAGTGTAGAATTTACTATTTGATTGGTCGTTATTTTTGTGAAACACTAGAGAAAAGTCAGAAGCAGAGTTTCGATTGGCTGCTCAAAAGGCCTTGGAGTATTTCTTAATAGATCTTAGATTAAAGAAGTTAAAGTATTCAAAACCGTTAAACGAGGTCGAGAGGTGTTGATGTTGGAAATTGTTCACATGCAGTGATACACTTTTAAACGCTAAGGCTTTGGAAAAGTCGCCTCATCATATCCAGTGAAGTGGTGGTTTTGTTTTCGTTGTTAAATTGTAAAACGATTATCGTGAATTTGACTTGACTTTGTTGCTCCAAGGAAGTTATGTTTTCAGTGTCATGATTTAGTTTGTTCTCGCTTTTATTTTTCGTTTATTTTTAACGTTGTATCATAGGAACCCAGCAAGATGGGTTGTTGTGTTAGCGCTGTTGTGAAGTGCAGTATAAAACCCCATTGAAGGATATGATGATGAAGCTCTCAAACACGTTTCTGCTTTGGTGGTTTTTCTCCAGTGCTTTTTGAGTTACAAAGACGACCATAACACAAAAAAAAACCTTAAATTCTGTCTACATTTTTATGTAGGTCTGGGAAAATTATGTTGTGACTTCAGTGTAGAGTGTGTGGTGGTGTTTTTTGTTGTGCGTATGGAAGTGAGTGAGTGAATGTATGTTTCAAGCACGATAATCTTCAGTCATGTCAGTTCAACTGATGTATTCTCATATCAGTGTTGACCCGCCCATCTCTCTACCAGTTACATCCTGTTTTCCTCATGAAATATGAGTAAAAATTATGTGCCTCTTGCACAAATGAAAACATTGTCTGTGTGTGCGTGCTGTAAATACTATACTCGGGGATTCCACAGTTATGGGAAGCCTGTAAATAAGGGAATTTAAAAAATTATTTAAATGCCTTTTCTAGTAATCTTCAAAAAAAAAGTAAAGTTTTTTTTAAATATTACATATAGAAATAAATACATATCAAATAAAATGTAAAATATTTTACAAAAAAAAAAAAAGATTTTTTTTAACAGCCTTTTATGGCACCACTAGCTGCTCTTTTCTTCCTCATGGTTTCAGTGAATGAGTCCATACACTTATCTAAATGCAGAAAGCGACATGTCACCACATTGGATTCCCATGGAAACAGGCTGCAAAGGCAAGATGTCATTTAAGTAAAACACTGATGGGTAGGGCAGCTCTTATAAAAACAGCAAGACTGTGTGGTGCCATTAATGAGGCAGAATTATGTACTGTTGTGCCCATGTGAATGGAAGAAAAAAAAAAAAAAAGAGTTAAAGTCAAGCATGTTGTAGTTGGTCTGGTTGGGTCAGTATAGGGATGTGTGGCTGCTTTATGAGAATGGCATTCATGGCCTGCTGTACGCAATATAAGGGCTCCAGGGGAGGCAGGATCAGTTCAGATTTAACCAATGAGCATTTGGGAGGTTAAAAAGTACATACATTTTTGTTTTTCAGCATTTTTGTGTATTTGAAACCTTTCCAACAATGACTGGATGGTTTTGGGGGACTCTTATGCAACGACTACAAAAGGTTCAAACGCTTACTGATGCTTCAGAAAGAAAAACAATGCAACAAACATTGCTCTTAATGCATTTGGTTTCCTTCTGAAGCATCAATGAGCATTTGAACCTTCTGTAATAGTTGCATTTGAGTCTCTCAGTTGTACTCAGTGTGAACAGATGGATCTCAAAATCATTCAGTCATTGTTGGAAAGGGTTCAAATACACAAAAATGCTGAAAAACCAAAGAATTTGTGGGACCTTAAGGATTTTTCTGAAAAACAGCAGCCAGTTTAACTGTTCAGGACAAACAAGGTACTCATGAACAACTACCACTAAACAAAAAAACAACTGGATCATTCACATAATAACACAGTATTAAGAAACTTTTGAATGGGTTCATTCAACTTATTTTCTCAGGTGGACTATCTGTAAACACCATTTATGTGAAATATATTATTCAGTTCAGTACTAAAAAAAATTACATGCATTTTGTCTGATCCTTCTTAATTTGGTAAAATAATTAACGTTTTGCTGATTCTGCGCTGAAATTGCAATTTGAGCCTTCAACCCTTTGGCTCCCTTTAAAGTCCACTATATGGAGAAAAATCCTGGAAAGTTTTCCTTAATCTTTCTTTTGAGCTGAAACAAGAAAGTCATGAACATCTGTTTAGGTCATTAAAGTCATGAACATCTTGAATGACATGAAATGATCAGGAAAAGTTTATTCTGGAAGTGAACTAATCTTGAAACACATAGCTCACCTTCAAATTTCATTTGAAATCCACATTTCACTCTATAAAAAAAACATAACTGCACAATTAAAGTACTCAGTATTATCCGTTTACATTCCATGTTTTCTAAAAACAAACAATAGCTTTGTCTGAGGAAGAGATTGAAATTTAAGTCATAATTCGATGATAATCTTTCCCTCAGGCAAAGTTTTGAAATCTCATTTGGTTCGGTTGGGAATGAGATTTCTCACACGTTCAGTCATTTTACAACCAAAGAGCTTTGTCAGCGGGTGTATTTATGATGTTTTTGTCCTTTTTGGATCTTGAGAACCACAATTATCAATAGTTGCATGAATGTGCTTCCAAAATCACCAAATTGTTTCCCACAGAAAAAGACCAACATATAGGTTTTGTACATCATTTCAAGGCACTAACGTAGCCAAAAGTAACACCATGGATTTCTAGAAATGTACTGTGGTAGTACCATGGTATTCGTTGTACTTAAATATAGTATTTTATAACCTATATATATAAATGGTTGTACATATTAACGTGATAAATCAAATATTTACATTATTTCACCCCTGTTCACCAAGTAGGTCACATCTCTTCCCACCTCTTTCCGTACCTGGTCGGCTGTGCGCGGTATAGCCTCATCCATTTTGTCACATCCACCTTATACGCGTGTGCCTGGCCCCTCTTGCGCCCTCACCAGCTTGGCTGTCTCCTCAATAGTTTTTCCGCTGATGTCCCACAGCACCAATTCTGCACCGTGCTTTGAAAACTCCTGGGCGAAACAGCGGCCCGGGGCTCCTCCAGAGCCGGTTATTAGCACCAACTCTCCGTCTATGGGCTTCGTGTGTGGTCTCAGCACGATACACAGACAAGAGCGCAGGATTAAATACACTACGCCCAGAAGCCCATCTGTAAATACATTAGGATACAATATGGCTAGTCTCTGGACTAGCCATATTGGTTCTTCATAAGAAACAGAAATTATTAGTTCACCTCCAGTGTCCAGAGTCCAGAAATTCTTAAATCCTTATAAGGTCCCACAAATTCTTTGTTTTTTCAGCATTTTTGTGTATTTGAACCCTTTCCAACAATGACTGATTGATTTTGAGGGACTCGTATGCAACTATTTCAAAAGGTTCCCTCTCGCTTACTGATGCTTCAGAAGGAAAAACGATGCAAAATATCTTCTTGGAACGTGATCTTTACTTAATAACCTGATTTGTGATCATTTTGATCTATACAATGTGTTTTTGGCAATTTGAACAAATATGGTTTTGTGGTCCAGGGTCACAAATGATATGAAAATTTACCTTTGTACTTTTATTTGAAGACAATTTTGGAAGGAATACTTTACTGGAGTAATATATGGGTTTCTGTATTTTTTTTATTTTCTTCAGTCTAAGGTCTGTACAGACCTTTGTAGACCAACACTGGCCAAAATTTAAATTGATGTAATATTGCAATATCGCATCAAAATGTAAACCTTCAGAAATGATTAATTCCTCAGTAAATCCATTTCACATGTTTATAGTACTAGCAAGTAATCAAGTCAAACTCGCTCTAATTTGTACATAATGGGGAATTAATGAGTTCCCTAAATCACAAAAACAACCAATACAGTGGACATTTGTAAACCACATATTAGTTCAAGCTGTGCCTTTGCACAAAATACATTTTAAACAAACTAACAACTGTATTGTTTTAACTAACTTAAATGAAGCACATTGAATGTACTAGACTAAAAATTAATCATACTTGAGACAAGAAATGCACCCTAAAATTTCTTAAAGCCCAGCGTACATGTAAAAGTTTAGCTAACAATATCAAACCTCCAGTTATTTTTGCACACACATGCATCCTTTCATGTACCCATTTACCTCACAAAACTATTAAGTCCCTCTGTCTTTGCATATGAGACATGGGATTGTAAATATATGAGGCCCTACAATTCAGCAGTGC
The DNA here is from genome assembly GCA_033026305.1 of Cirrhinus molitorella. NCBI lineage: Eukaryota > Metazoa > Chordata > Actinopteri > Cypriniformes > Cyprinidae > Cirrhinus > Cirrhinus molitorella. The sequence goes on from CM065130.1 coordinate 30,444,584, forward strand.
CTATGGTATTGTTCTTTCTGCATGAATAGCCTCTAGCTACAGGAATTAATTTAAGCCTCTCTTTTCACATGTTTCAGCATCAATGGGCAATACCAGCTGGCTAAGGAAACACTGAAGAGGGTCCTCAACCATAAAAACTGATCTAACAACTGTATATGCAAAACAAACGTACATACATTAGAACCTATATACATTTTATTGACTAAATACAAACTATTTTAGGTCATTCATGACCTTCAAACAGTAAATTTTGATGTGAGAGGACAACAGGACATGGACATTTTATTTGTAGGGAGCATTATGGACTAGTATTTTGGCCACTATCAACAGTTTAAGTTTGTTTTTGTTTGCATCACAAGATATTAACTGGAGTCATGTAGATTACTTGTGTATTACTGTTTTTATCAGCTGTTTGGACTCTCATTCTGACGGCACCTATTCACTGGTGAGGACCCATTGCTGAGCAAGTGATGGAATGCTACATTTCTCCAAATCTGTTTCAGTGACTAAACTCGTAAATGCCTGAAGCTGAGTAAATTTTAAGCAAGGTTTCATTTTTGAGTAAACTATTCCTTTAAGTGCCATGAGGCACAAAATGGAAAACTAAAATCTCTGAGTGAGTGAAGCATGTCATCTAAAACAGGCCCAGCAAATGTTACAGTCCAGCTCGGAGGTGCAGCAAGATGTAGAAGTCAATTACATGCATGAGTTCTTCAGATGAGGGGAGCGACATATTCAGGCTGCTCATTATCATGTCAGCGTGCAGGTCCAGACACTCATGGGTGGTTTTTTACCTCGCTCTGCTGGTAACACTGGTGTCCCAGAGCGAAGGAGGTTGTCAGGATACGGGACTGTGTTGCATTGGACAAAACCATTCATGTATTACTGAAGACTGGAGGAAAGATCGCTCCTATGGGGAATGTTACTGCGACCAGGCATGCAAGACGACTTTGGACTGTTGTCACGACTATGACCTTGCCTGTCCAGGTTTCTAGAATTTTACATTTTTCAGATGCAATATACTGAAATTATAAAACAGGTTCAGGCTACTTTAGGCCATGTCTGTACTGGACAGCAGATTTTGTCCAGATGTTATCCAGAGCTTTGTATTTAAACTTTTTTTTTCTAGAAAAACTGAGTTTTTAGTATGAAATATTGTGAACTGTATATTTAATATAATATTTTAAGATATATTAAGATTTCTAATATCTTTGAAAGACATCTCTAATGCCCAGAGGCTGCATTTATTAGATTAAAAATATAAATTACAATTTAAAATAATGTTTTTTAAAAAATATCTATTAAAATGTAATTCATTCCTGTGATGCAAAGCTGATTTTTCAGCTCCAGTCTTCAGTGTCACATGATCCTTCAGAAATCATTCTAATATGCTGATTTGCTGCTCAAGAAACGTATTTTTGTCTTCTTAATATTTTTGTGGAAACCATGATACATAGAAAAAAAATTAAAATAAGAGAAGAACAGCATTTATTTTAAATATCTTTTGTAACATTATAAATGTCTTTGCTGTCATTTTTATTCAATTTAATGCATTGAAAAAATGTATATGACTGCATTTGGGAAAGAAGCTGTAGCTTTTTCTTATTTCACATTTTATTTTTTGCTACAAATGAATCTTTTGAGTAATTAATGTATAATTAAGGATGCATGCATCCTTACAAAACTAAGTTCAAGGGGCCTTTGAAAACTTTTCACTGTAGTGCTTTACAAACGTTTCCGCTTTTTATTATTTAACGCGCTGGAGGACAAAAGCTTTCAAACATCTTTTTAGTGCAGATTGTTTTGTGATCCTGTCACCGCGTAATGTGTAATGGTTCGGTTAAAAACTACACTGGAGACACTAAACCTCATTTCTCATGCAAAGAAGCCTTAAAGGCACAACAACAACAGCAAAAAAGCCTGTGTAGTTTAAAATTTCAGAGGGAGGGTGGGGAAAAAGTCACGACTTTTTTTTTTTTTGGTGCAAGAAAAAACTGGCCTTGAATGAAGTAAAAGTGATAAAATGCATTATATGACCCCTTTATTTCTGTTTCTGCTACTTATCATATTTGTGGATATCCTTGCAGCTGCCACATCTACTATGTGTGTGTGTGTGTGTGTGTGTGTGTGTGTGTGTGTGTGTGTGTGTTTTAGCCGTATCCTGTGTGGTGAGCGAATGGAGCGTGTGGTCTGGCTGCCTGGAGCCATGTAAACCCACACTGCGCATCAGGCGGAGACAGGTGATCCAGGAAGCACATAATGGAGGCAAGCCCTGTCCCTCTCTGCAACAGACGGCAGGCTGTGCAGAGTATCACGACCAGCATGGTCCCTGCTTACAATCACTAGGTATGGTCTATGTCCCTAAGCAATGCCTTTTGCCATCCATCAACACAAATGTCACATTTCATAATCAACAATGAATAATATCTCAGTAGGTCTGAGGTCAACCCTTATGATCTATAATAAAAGCAACTGGTAGTCACATAAACATATTTAAATTGATTTATACAACCATTATTCTTCCATTGAATTGTTGCTCTTGGGAGGAGTCCACAGTACACATTACATCCCATTTATCCGAGTGAATATTTATCTTATATAATCGCGTTATCAGTACATGGGCTCGTTCTGACTGTAATCAAATGATGAACTGTAATCATCTTCGTCAGTGCATATTCTCCAGGCACTAAAGCAGCAATCTAAATGTCGCCTGTTATCCTGAGCAGCCATGTGCCTTTGCAAATGAGTTGAACCTTCTTATGAGACTGCAGGTGAAGTATGGGGGCACGTATGCTTTAAAATCTCTCTTCCTTAATCTTTGACCCACTCTTCTGTCTCATTATTTTACAGTCCCAGCTCTCATCACCACGGGTGGCTATGGAAATGCAAGGAAAAAGAGGGAGATTTTGGTCAACAATATCATAGGGTAAGATTTGACAATCTAACACTAAAAAGTAACAGAAAGTGCCATTATTTTAAATATAAAAGATCTCACAAATCACCACTTAAAAGAACACTCCACTTTTTTTGAAAATAGGAGTCTCCTAGAGTTAAACAGATGAGTTTTACCATTTTTGAATCCATTCAGCCGATCTTTGGGTCTGCCGGTAGCACTTTTAGCCTAGCTTAGCATAAATCATTGAATCTGATTAGACCATTAGCATCTCGTTCAAAAATGACCAAATATTTTCGATATCTTTCCAATTTAAAGCTTGACTCTTCTGTAGTTACATTAGGGCTTTTCACACTTGAAATTGTTAACCCTGGGTTATCCTAAACACCGGATAAACGGAATCCTGGGTTATCTGAAATCACGTTTCACACTGCTCATACTATACCCGGGGTTAAGAGTTAATCCTGGGTAATCATTAACAGACGTTGCACACTGTACATTTCTAAACCCTGGGTAAACGTTCTTATTTGCATATTTCTGAATGGCTGTCTGTTGCCAAGCGACCAACAGCAACAAGCAAACACCGCTCCGTTTCACACTGAACAAACTTAGCACTGCAATGCGGGGTTAACACCGCAATTGCGGTGCTAACCCTGCTCCGGAGCAGGGTTTCATAACCCCGGGTAAAAAGCGGTGCTAACACCGCTTTCAAATTACAGGTGTGAAACGCTTCATTACCCGGGATTAAAAGCGGTGTTTAGAACGTCGATAACCCGGGGTTAAGCGCAGTGTGAAAAGCCTTATTGTGTACTAAGACCAACAGAAATTGAAAAGTTGCGATTTTCCAGGCTGATATACTCTTATTCTGGTGTAATAATCAGGGAACTTTGCTGCCATACCATATTATGCAGCGCCTGAAAATAGTCCCCAGCTAGGTAACTTCCAACGTGACCAGCACTAAGCCACTAAGGTAATAGTAAAATAGCTGGGGATTATATTCAGGCGCTGCGTAATATCATTGCGCCTGCTGCACCCATGGTACGACAGCAAAGTTCCTTGATTTTTACGGAATTAAGTGACGAAAGTGACGAGACGTGAGGCCAAGTATGGTGACCCATACTAGGAATTTGTGCTCTGCATTTAACCCATCCAAGTGCACACACACAGTAGTGAACAGTAGTGAACACACACACACACACACACCATGAACCATGAACATACAGTTGGGGGTTCGGTGCCTTGCTCAAGGGTCTCACCTCAGTCGTGGTATTGACGATGGAGAGAGCGCTGGATATTCACTCCCCCCACCATCAATCCCTGCCGGACCTGGGACTCGAACTCACAACCTCTTGGTTACAAGTCAGACTCCCTAACCATTAGGCCACGGCTGCCCCACTATACATTAGAGTATAGCTCCCACCATATCAGCTTGGAAAATTGCAATTTTTCATTTTCTGTCGGTCTTTGTACACAATGTAACTACAGAAGAGTCAAGTTTTAAATAGGAAAATATTGAAAATCTTTGGTCATTTTTGAACAAGATGCTAATGGTCTAATCTGATTCAGTGATTTATGCTAAGCTATGCTAAAAGTGGTAACGGCAGACCTGGAGATATGCTGAATGGATTCAAAAATGGTAAAACTCATCTGTTTAACTCTAGGGGAGTTGGAAAGTGAGCCTATTTTAAAAAAAAAAGTGTAGTGTTCCTTTAAAAGTACTTTTTTTTTTTTTCTGATATACACATACCCTGGCAATACATTTATTTGTTTATAGGTTTATTAGCACTGTAAGATTTTAATGTTTTTGAAGTCTCTTATGATGCATTTATTAGATTTTTTCAGATTTTAATATATTTTAGAATTTTTAGCATAATTACTCCAGTCTTCAGTGTCACATGATCCTTCAGAAACCATTCTAATATGCTGATTTGCTGAAGAAGAAACAAGAAACATTTATTATCATTATAAAATTGCTAACAGTTGCGTTATTTAATATTGTTGCTGACACCATGATATATTTACTTTCAGGATTCTTTGAAGAATATCATGTTCAGAACAACAGCGTTTATTTGAAAAATCATTTTTTTTATTTGCAAGCCTTGCCAGTCTTTAAAGGCACAATATGTACTTTTCGCCGCTAGAGGGCGCATATTTAAAACACACAAAGAAACAAAAGGCGGAGTTTGATGACGCTGTGATTAAGTGTGAAATCGTGGAAGGTGTCGTCTTCATCCCCACAGGCAATGCAAGCCTTTGGGACTCAGGCAAACATCATGTTAATGGATGAGCTAATGTATTAAAGATTTGTTAATATCATTGTAGTATGAAGCAGGATGGGGCTAAAAGGCATGAGTGATTGCTAACTGGAGTGATTGCTAACGAGAGACGAGCATGATGCGGCTCAAAAAATAAAGCAGAGCTTTTATTATGCTACAGTCGACCGCTTGAACTTTTGAACATTTGGGACAATGTAAGTACACAAGTCAATAAAATGTAACACTGTTCTAGTGGTTTTTGGATATTTTAATTAAAAAAACTTACATATTGTGCCTTTAATATGACTTTTGGTAATTTGGATTAAGGTAAGTACACAAGTCAACAAAATATAAACACTGTTCTAGTGGCTTTTGGATATTTGAATCGAAAAAATCTTACATATTGTGCATTTAATATGATTTTTGATCATTTTAATGCATCCTTGCCAAAAGTATATACAAAAAAAAAATACTTTTTTATATAGTTTACAAATGTTTATATAGTACTGTATATGTAATTTATTGTGTATTTATGTGTTTCTGTATGTGCACATTTCAGTTACTGTGTGGAGTTCAAACTCACGTACCTGACGGCGGATTGTCAACGCAGTTTCGGTCCGCACACTCGCTGGATGCGGTACCTGAAGGAGGGGCATCAGGTGTGCGTGGAGTGCCAGCCACCAGCACTGGCCAAGGGCCAACACTATTGCTCCGGGGACGGAGAGAACATGGGACAGGACAGGTAAGTGCAGAGAGACTTTCAAGATAAAAGCCTTTTATTTTTACATTTATTTTTACATTTATTCGAAGAACACACATTTTTGTATGTAGGAATTAATATACAGTACTGTCTTTTATGCTCACCAAGGTTGCATTTGTTTAATCAAAATACAGTTAAAACAGTAATATTGTGAAATATTATTATTATATATATATAGAGTATAGTCATACCAAAATTTATTCAGACACCTTCAACATTTCTCACATTATCACAGTTTATCCGCCGTACTTTAGAAGATGGTAATAAAATATGACAAGAACTCAGAGTTACACTGTGTCAGAAGAAATTCATCTTGATAATGTCAGATAACTTTGATAATAAGGTATGTAATGGATTACAATCAACCAAAAAATATTCAGACAACTGTTAGTATGACAATATTTACACTGCTAGCAATACTTTGTTGACCAGTTACCAAGCAATGCTTAATTTTGTTCAGTCTGTGGTGTAAAAAAGTCACTTTAGCAATTAAAGAAAAAATACTTAACAGTACAACATGGTCAGATTAAAGTGTCTGAATAATTTTGGTCTAAAATTCCTATCAATTTTACTGGTAGTCCACTCTGTGATACATTTTTGGGTATAATGTCACCGTTTATTTTGCTATCCTCACTTACATAAATGAACTATAGTGTCCTGCACCCACTAGTAAAACAATATCAAAAATTATATCTGGTGTCTGAATAATTTTTGGTTTGACTGTTGAAGTCAAAAGTTTACATACACCTTGCAGAATGTGCAAAATTTTAATTATTTTCACCCCCGGCTCTTAATGCATCGTGTTTCCTTCTGAAGCATAAGTGGGTGTTTGAGTCCCTCAGTTGTCCACGGTGTGAAAAGATGGATCTCAAAGTCATACAGTCATTGTTGGAAAGGGTTCAAATACACAGAAATGCTGAAAAACCAAAGAATTTATAGGACCTGAATATTTTTTCTGAAGAACAGTGGGCAGTTTAACTGTTCAGAATAAACATGGGACTCATGAACAACTATCACTAAACAAAAAAAGACAGCTGTGGATCATTCAGGTAACAACACAGTATTAAGAATCAAGTGTATGTAAACTTTTGAACAGGGTCATTTTTATAAATTCAACTATTATTTTCTCTTGTGGACTAAATGTAAACACCTTTTATGTGAAATATCTTACTCAGGTCAGTAGTAAATAAAAAATAGCATGTATTTTGTTATTCTGGTAAAATAATTATTTTATGTTTATTAATTATTAATTATTTTAAATAATTATAATAATTACTTTGCAGAATCTGCAAGGCGTATGCAAACTTTTGACTTCAACTGTGTATAGCTGTTTTCTATTTCAATATATTTTGAAATGTAATTTATTCCTGTGATGACAAAGCTGAATTTTCAGCAGCCTGTCTTCAGTGTCACATGATCCTTCAGAAATCATTTCAATATGCTGATTTGGGAAACGTTTGTTACTGCTAGTGTCACTTTTGATTTAATGCTTCATTGCTGAATAAAAGTCTTGCTTTCACTGACTCCAAACATTTGAACTGTAGTTGACAAGCTGTAGATTTATTATTAGGTACTTCAGCTGTAAATTGAGCTGTAAATCATTATACATTTCATAACAAGCTAAAAAAAAATGACTATGACAAGCCATTGCAAAATATCGTGACACGTCTAAAAATCTAAAAAAGAAATATGGTCTCCTGAACTGAAGTAGGCCAGGTTTTTCAAGGAATTCAAGGCCTTGAGACTAAATCTTGGCCACTAGAGGGAACCATGACACATCTTTAAAATATTCAAAAGCTTGTGTATAAAACATCTTGTACTGCTTTAAGATGTGCACTCATTTGGAGCACTCTAGAGCCTTGATATGTTTTTAATAAAAAGAGAGCAGTTTAATCTAGGCTAAATTTAGAACCGCAATGATGCTGGTGCATTTTTATATATAGTATTTTTAATAATACTAAAATGATATTTCATATTAACCAGTGTAAAATGCTTGTATTATTCATAAGGTACGATTGAAATTCTTAACCTAGCTCAAGGACAACAGCCAGAGTGATACCCATCACTGTATCTGTCTTCCTATATCATCTTTTTCCATCACATTCTCACTCTCTCACTCTTAGGAGCTTGTCTCTGCAGTGGCAGGCCGTGGGGAATTCTCGGTGCAGAGGGCTGTGGAGAAGGGTCCGTCGACTAGACTCCTGTTCCTGTCCTACTGTACACAGTTTTCTCTTCATCTAACTTGCAGTTCAATCAGCCTTAAACGGGTCATGAAATTTCACACTTAAAGAAGTGATGGTAGAATGTGCAGAGGCTATTTTGGTAGCTCAAACCAGCTTTAGGCTTGTATGCCAAATGATACAGTTGGTACCTCATTACAGTACGTTATCAAGAAAAGATTCAATATTAGTCACAGTTAATTCCCATTTATTCATTAAAGACTAATGCTAATGGCCCTCATTTTATGATTAAAGGAAATTCACGCAAGAATTTTAATTTTCTGACAATTTACTCACCCCCAGGCCATCAAAAATGCAGATAGGTTTGTTTCTTCATCAGATTTGGAGAAATTGTATTATTGCTCACCAATGGATCCTTTGCAGTGAATGGGTGCCGTCAGAATGAGAGTTTAAAAAGCTGATAAAAACATCCATCAAATAACATCTTGTGAAGCAAAAAAATGTGAGAGGACAACATAAAATGGGCTTTTTCACTGGAGGAACTGCGTTATTATGGATTATTGACTAGAAAAATTAGGTTGCTTGTGGAATTTTTCTTTGCAACATTACTTTAAGTATACGACGGCATTTAGTGCCATGTTAAAAAATGAAAAATATATAAGATTACCAGAATAAAGTCGAAATATTTAGAGAATAAAGTCAAAAATATGAGAACAAAGTCGAAATATTTCAACATTATTCTCATTTTTTCAACTTTATTCACAAAATATTTTGATTTTATCGTTTGTTTTATCTCGTAATCTTATATTTAATTTTTTTTTAATGTCAATATTTTGACTTTATTCTTTATTTTCAATAAAGTCAAAATATTTTGAGAATAAAGTCAAAGTATTTTGAGAATAAAGTCGAAATGTTTTGAGAATAAAGTCGAAATATTTCGAGAATAAAGTCAAAATTACGAGAATTAATTTGTAGCAATTACAAGATTAAAGTTATAATATTTTGAGAGTATATTCTAGTTTATTTTGCATGCAAATGGCCTGGAATTAGGAGCATCGGGAGATATTCTAAAGTCTTATCTTACAAAATCTGTCAGTTTTATAGCGAAATACAAACAATATGTCTATTACAATTACACTTATTCTGGAACCATTTAAAATTTATTCTTGTAATTTCGACTTTATTCTCTAAACATTTAGACTTTATTCTTGTAATTTCAACTTTATTCTCAAAATTTCAACTTTATTCTTGAAACATTTCAACTTTATTTTCATAATTTTGACTTTATTCTCAAAACATTTCGCCTTTATTCTCAAAACATTTCTACTATATTCTCGAAATTTCGACTATATTCTCATAATTTCAACTTTATTCTCCAAACATTTAAAATTTATTCTTGTAATTTTGACTTTATTCTCAACACATTTCCACAATATTCTTGTCATTTCGTCTTTATTCTCGTAATTTCGACTTTATTCTTGTAATTTCAACTTTATTCTCGAAACTTCTACTTTATTCTTGAAACATTGAAAATTTATTCTCGTAATTTTGACTTTATTCTTGAAACATTTTGACTTTATTCTCATAATTTTGACTTTATTCTCGAAAATTTTCGACTTTATTCTCGTAATTTCTACTTTATTCTCTGAAAATTTCTACTTTATTCTCGAAACATTTAGATCATATTCTTGTAATTTCATCTTTATTCTCGAAACATTTAGACTTTATTCTCATCATTTCAACTTTCTCGAAACATTTCAATTTTATTCTCGTAATTTTGACGTTATTCTCGAAACATTTCTACTTTATTCTTGAAATTTCAACTTTATTCTCGAAATTTCAGCTTTATTCTTCAATCATTCTAACTTTATTCTCGAAACATAAAAAATGTAACATGGCACTAAAACGTCGTCGTATACGTGTGAATGTTTAGTTTTTTATGGGCCTGTAGGGATACACCATTCAAATTCATTTGTATAAACTCTAATGACAACACAGAATAATAGGTAAAATTAATAATCTGTATCATTTATTTGATTTCCAGCCAACCAAGGGGGGAGGGGGATATCTCTTCTTCATACTGCAAAGAAATCAAAAGATTTCAGGACATTTTGACACATTTTTGGCTCTTTTTCCTATACAAGACAAGGAATTGGCTTTTTGTCACATACAGAACAAGTTACAGCTTCAGAGGTACGACATGCATTAAACAACAGAACACACATACAGAAACAACGGCATAGAAAGTCAACAGGTAGAAAGATTACAAAACAAACAGCCTTTAGACCTACAAACAACATTGTAGAAGATTTAGGGGAAGGGAGGGATTGTAAACAGTGCTCTCTTTTTTTTAATTCCCTGGAAATTCTATATGGATGTTTACGGTAGTTTTTTTAAAATCATGAAATACTTCCTACATTTCATACTTCTAGTTACCACTGTTATTGTACAATCTCATGAGAAAACAAGAAAAATCAAATAAATCTTACTTGTGCTTTCTCGTTGAAATTAAATACATAAATCATCACAAACCCTCTGAATAATAAACTGAATTAGAAGTCAAAGTGTCGATTATCTAACACATATCACTGTAAACCAAAAATAACAAAAGTCACAATTCATTTTCAAACAGCGTCCATGTTGATGCTGGAAGCATCATCAGGTCGTCACAGTTGGACACGTCTGTGAGCAAAAGTTAATACCACTTAATTTGAATGAATTGCAACCTGCACTGTCGTGTGGGTGGGTATTTTAGACAAAACACCTTTAATGCCACTGACATTGGACTCAAATTACTGATTGTCATCACTGTTTGTAGACTGGTGTCAAAAACTATCCCTAAAATAATCACCCATTTATAATATGCTCTAATCTTTGTAAATGCTCTATGCATACTGCACTGCAAGTGTTCCTGTGGGACTTTACAGAAAGACATCAAATAACACAACATATGCTAATCTCTGACATCTCTGATTGAGTAATTAACATGGACTATATGAGGGTGAATCTCAAAAAAAAAAAAACGGTCAAGAACATGTCTGGGTTGTATTGCAATAGAAAAATAAATCAATAAAAATTACTACATTAGGTACTACATATGTGACCCTGAACCACAAAACCAGTCATAATGGTATGTTTTTTTTTTTAATTGAGATTTATACATCATCTGAAAGCTGAATAAATAAGCTTTCCATTGATGTATGGTTTGTTAGGATAGTATGATTGTATCTTAGCCAAATAAAAAATCTGGAATCAAAAAAAAAAAAATACTGAGAAAATTGCCTTTAAAGTTGTCCAGATTAAGTTCTTAGCAATGCAATATAGTAATTAAGTTTTAAGATATTTACGGTAGGAAATTTACAAAATATCTTCATGGAACTTGATCTTTACTTCGTGTCCTACTGATTTTTGGCATAAAAGAATGTAATGTAATTTTGGCTATTGCTACAAATATACCCATGCTACTTAAGGGCCCGTTCGCATGCCGCTTTCTCCTTCTTTTCAAAGCGCTCTGTAGCTTGCGCTCCCGTGGCGTCTGCTGTTGCTAAGCAACAATGACCTGCGCTCTCCATGAAGACGCAGAAGTTTCAGCAAAGGATAAATGGATTTCCAACACTAAAAATTGCAATAGCTCTGCTACTAAATGAATTTAAAAATGTACAGCTGTCATCAGCTGTTCCTCCTTCTTGGCTGAGCTTTCAATGTTATTAGGGGAAAGGATGAAGTGAGATTCCAATTCAAAGGGAGCGAACATAGGGAATAAGACATCGATACATCACTTCACAGGAACTGGAGAGGGAAAATCATCCAACTGTCATTGCGCACCGCATCACTACTTAGGACTAACGATGGAGCAGAGCTGTTGAAAGTTTTTTAAAGGCTCTGCAATGGAGCGGTTGCAATGAATGTTGTTATTATACAGATTAGAGTATTTATGAATGGTAGGGTGACGAATGTTACATTTACATATTGTATGAATAGGTGGAACTAAGTGAAATTGGCAAGAAACAGCTGAGGCTCTATATAATTTTTTATTTTACTTGATTTACGATAGTATGGTTAAATATAAGGCTGCGTGTGGGAAAGAAAGCGCACGAGATGAGACCACTACAAACAACCGTCTAAACATACATTTTGATTTTATTTATTAGATAACGTATTGCATATGTCTTTTATATGTCTTGTAAATTTGAAATAAATTACAATATTTATTTATATCATAATCTGCGTGACCCCGGAACGCACTATGGTTTGATCCTGATGCAGTGCTTGCACATACTGCGCGTCTACATTTAAAATAACAAACTTGAGCGCGCAAAAGACGCGACATGTGAACAGCCCCTAAGATTGGTTTTGTGTTTCAGGGCCACATATTTATAGAAAATGAAATTTTATTAACAATCTGCATGGTGAAAATTGTAAAAATGCACTTTAAATCATTTTTAGAATGCACATATTAAATTTTCTTTAGATTTTTGGATGAAATTTGTCAGACATTTCTTTGTGAGATTCACCCATGGATCATTACTAAAAAAACAGGGTTGACACTGACCTCAGGGCATAGCCTAACACAGATACAGGAAGGAGAGTTTTGAATGGCTTCAGAAAAGTCACATTTTAGCGCTAATGTTCTCTCCATACGAATCTACAGAATGAATAGGGCATTAAATGTGGACCATACACCCGACAGATCATGGATATTATATAATATCCACATAAAAGACAACAAGTGGAGCAAGGGACCTCAGCACTCGGAAAGCAGCTTCCTCTCCCACCATTACAGTAAGCAGTACACATGGTTGCATTCATAAATTATTCTTTATTGAGGGGAGAGGGAAGATCCCTCTCACTTGCAGATTTTTTTTCATCTTCCTCCCAATCACACCCTTCTCCTGCTCTCTTGCAGAAAATTGGTATTCCATTCACACCTTAGTTCAACTCAGCTAAAATCGTTGAGACAAGGATGAAAGCGTACACACACTCACAAGTCTCGGGAGAGGCCGAGTTTCCTCCCTTCTCTATCATCTTCGCGCTCCCCAGATAACACATGCACACACATACATATTCGAAGAGACAAGCACATTCTGACAATGTGACTTTTAGTGATGGTATTTGTTGACACAGATGCAATTGAGTGTATGTTTTTGATCTAATTTAGCCCTCGCTATCCGGTTTTTTAAATTGGATACGAGCGCTAGCAGGGAGGGCTTGTGGTCACCATGGAAACTAGATATAGTCGTCTTCAGGACATTGTCTACATACCTGTGAATACATGCTGGATGGAATATGTGTATGCGCGTGGTTACAGAATGGTGATGCTGGCGATAAGGATCTAATCTTTTAAGGATATTAGGTTTGTGCAGCGTGAAAGGATTGTATCAAATTCGGAGGCAAACATGGCCATGCAGTATGTACTGTATTACAGAGCTCTCTATCAAAAAGGATAAATGTTTGGGATTAACCTGTGGTCATCTTGGTCACGCAGTGTATGTTGAGCTTGAATAACAACTGAGGACACAAATGGTCCCATAAAACCTTTTATTAAATCAAATATTTTAAAATAAACATTCTCCCTGGCAATGCAAAAGTATGAGACCATCTCCCTCATGTCATATGATCATCTAGAAAATATTTTAGAAATATATATTTCCTCTTATATTCAGAAATATTTGTGTTTGAGACAGCATCTACTGCTACGAAACTGGTAATTCGAACTGAAATGTTGAATTGACCTGAAGTTTTTCAGTAGTTTCTACCTTGGTCAGATTTATTCTAGCCTTCCATCATTTACCAAGATCTGGTAAAAGCAGGCGAGGTATGTGTTGTCCATTCGCTCTCATTGTTGCTTCTCATTGTTTTGGGCTGCCAATATGCATGTGCTACGTCATTTTTTTTTTTTACATCATTTAAATAAAAATGCAATCATAAACATGGGCTTTTTGCAAGACAATATTACACATGTAAGCGAACCTTCAGTAATAACAACATCTTTTTAATTTTAAAGGGAGAGTAACACAAAAATGAAAATTCTGTCATCATTTGCTCACCCTCTTAAATCTGTAAGCATATTCTGCAGAACGCAAATGATAATATTTGGCTCAGAACAACATCAGACCCCGTGGACTGTGCAAAGAAATACAAGTTATACAAAAGAAATATAGAACACAGGAATGAAATGAGACAACAGATTTTTCATTTATTGGTGAACTATCCCTTTAAACTCTGTTAAACTAGGATAGTTCACCCAAAAATGAAAATTCTGTCATTAATTACTCACCCTCATGTCGTTCCGAATTTTAGTGCATTGGCTGACACAAAAGAGAAAAAAAATGTTGAATACAGTTGTTATTCTTGTAGCATCTATTTTTTTCATAGCGTTGGACTATTTTATCGATGTCCTTACTACCTTTTTCTTGGAAAGCTCTTGGAATTCATCAAAAATATCTCAATTTGTCTTCTGAAATGACATGAGGGTGAGTAATTAATGACAGAATTTTCATTTTTGCATGAACTATCCCTTTAAAGATGACACAAGTAAATGAGGGGAGGTAAATTTAAACAGATTTTGGTTTTCCGATGAAACAATTGACGGTTTATTCTTACACTGGTGAATATAACACAAGAAATATGTGAGACAGACTTCTACAGATAATCTTCATGTCTATATAAAAATAAATTAATCAAGTAGAATCACACACCATGTGGAGAGTGAGCTTATGTGCAGGAATGTTAATTACTTTGTACGTGCACATTATCATACCATCAGCCCTCCCTATTTCAAAGACGCTTGCACACAAACACTCATACTTTATGCAGACCCATAACTGCAGTTAAGTAAGGCCAGTTTATTAGGGGACAGGGGAAGGGTGCACTAGTAAACAGGGTATAACATGTCTCTAATGCTAATCTTTAAGGAGGGCTCTGGACAGTGACTAGCTGAAGTGGGCAGTGACGGACTGTCCCCCTTGATTTACCGTACACATCTGCTCTTAAATGTCTGATAAGTTTTCAGCCTCAAGCTAAATAAGCTTTAGCATACATTCTGTTATTTTCACAAACAACCGCAGAGCAGATCCGCTCTGGCTTTATCTTACCCCTGCGACGCACCAGTGCAGGCTTGTTTACAGAAGAGGAAAAAGGACAAGAGGTGTAGGCAGTGGTACATCCTCAAGATCCTGTTCCTTAATGATGTAACATGACCACTGTTTTCCAGTGAACTCTCCCGCATAAAGTCACCAGGGTAGGCCCCCTGGTCAGATGCCTGTAAAATAATTCTCCAGTGTACATTAGTCTCTGCTTTCTCTAAAGTCCTTGACTGAACTTGGCCTTTGTTCCCTTCTTGGAGTCCAACTCACGACCCTGAGGCCTCAGAGGCCCTTATCAAATGCGTTGGAATGTCCCCTGTCCCCTTTAGGCCTTCGTGAGTTCTCTGAAGCCACATGGTTCTCATGGCCAACGCTTGGGCTACTTCCCAGTGGGAATAGGCAGTTCTGACCTAGCAGCCTTTGGGCAGCTTCCAAGTGGTTGGTGGCCCCCTGGTAACCACTGAGCCGAGGCTTGGAGCTCAGGCCACCCAGTAGGCGCTCCGATGGGCCACCTTCGCGCAAGTGCTCCTCGTCATCTGTGTCTGCATCGATGTACTTGCTGATGGATGCGTCGTGAAAAGTGAAGACTGCAGGGGTGAGTGCCTTTCTCTCGGGTGTCTTAGGTGGAGTCCTGCTGCTGGCAGTTGTGTAAACTGACACCTCAGGGCTTAGGATGGAGTGGTCAGAAAGAATAGAGCTGTCAGACAGAGGACCACCTGATGGGCTGGCCTCCCCACAGTTGCGATGATTCACCCTAACCGAATGGATTTTCTGAGAGTTTCCAAGAAGTCCAGGTTGCCGTAAACCCTCGCTGCTCAGAGGTTTAGCACCAGAACATGGTGGTGTGAGCATAGTCTCGTGCTCCAAGGTGGTCTGCAGGCTCGGATTAGCACTGACCCGACCAGAGAGGCCAGAACCAGGGCTGTGGGAGAACCGAGAGCTCTCGTGGAGCGATAGACCTCCTGCCGGACTGTAGGGAAATCGTGGGTTCTCTTGGAAGTCTGTTGCACAGCTGATATAACTGTCAATGCTTGAAAGACTTTTCATGTCTACCACCCCTTCACGACCTCCAATCAGTGGGTCACCTCCTTGATTTGGCAAGGCTCCCAGCTCAATCTCATCCCTTCTATGGCCTGCTCGGGATGAATTTCTGTCTTTGGTGTTTAGGTTAGGCTGTGACTGAGTCTTTGCCATCTGGTTGTACATCTCTTCTAGTTTCTGTGCGTTAAGCCTCTGTGGACTAGAAGCTCTCGCCTTGCTAGGAGAACCTTGGTCTGGGTTGAAGGATCGATTGGAACTCGTCTCTGAAGTTGCCCGCTTGGATGACCATTTCCATCGACTGGGTGAGAGATGGTTGTCCTGGGTTCTCTCACCTTTGTCCATGACCACCACATCCAGAAGCTCAGCACCACGGGAGAACGCCTCTCTAACATTCATGGACACTATGCTGCCATTGCGTTTGGCCCGCTCTAGAGCCTCACGTCTCTTTATGGCCTTCTCTTGCCGTTTCTGCTCTTTGTAGAATTCAGAGAAATTGTTGACGATGATGGGAATGGGTAGGGCAATAACTAACACTCCTGCTATGCAGCAGAGACCACCAACGATCTTACCCAGAAGCGTCTTAGGGTAAATGTCCCCATATCCAACAGTGGTCATGGTAATAGTGGCCCACCAGAAGGAAGCAGGGATGCTTTTGAACTTGGTGTCATCCTCGTCTTTCTCTGCAAAGAAAACGAGACTCGAAAAGATCATGATCCCCATTGCTAAGAAGAGGATAAGCAGGCCCAGCTCATTGTAACTCCGTCGTAGCGTGAAGCCCAGTGACTGCAACCCAGTGGAGTGACGTGCTAACTTGAGGATGCGCAAAATCCGCATGATTCGAAAGATTTGCACCACCCGCCGTACATTCTGAAATTGCAGCACGCTCTTATTGGACTCTGTCAGGAATATGGTGACATAATATGGTAGGATGGCCAGCAAGTCGATGACATTGAGCGGACCTTTAAAGAATTTCCATTTGTTTGGTGAGGAAAGGAAGCGAAGAAGATATTCCATGGTGAACCAAGCGATGCACACCGCCTCCACATGGGCCAGCTGAGGATTATCAGTTGTCTGACCAAACTCGTCTGTGTCTTGCAGCTCCGGGAGGGTGTTAAGAGACAAAGCGATAGTGGAGAGTACGATGAATAGAATAGAAATGATGGCCAAGATCTGAAAGACAAAAAAGCAAACAAAAATCCACCATTAAAGTGAAGAAATACTGAGACTTGTATCTCATACAAGTTGCAATATTGGTAAAAACGTTGGATACACCAGTATCCAGTGATGGTTTGAAAGATCATTCATACATTCATCATTCATCTGAAATTTTTCTCTACTAACCGTAAGCGAAATCCAACACTGGTGCTGATGAAATGCATGGTGGCACTGAATACAAAGATTCCACTAAGGAGTTTCGTCTTTAATTTACACTATAGGTGCATAGTCAGGATTAATTAAAGTGAGGCCAACAGAGAATGAGCTTGAAAAAATGGTGAGTAAGGTCTCGGCAAATCATAGCACCTGACAATGAGTTTTTCTTTGACTGGGAGCAAGAGATTATACCACTTTTTGCAAACCTTGTAGAAATAGGCTTTGCACTGTACAAAAGAAATTGTCAACTACATTGTCAGCCAAAGCATCTACATCTAAATCTTTTTACTCACTGCTGAGTAGTGAATGTCAAGACATTGCATAATAATGGGTTTACCTGTATCGTTAGGTCATGAGAGCAGTATAAAATAATGAATGAGCTGATGGTTGTTGAGAAATACAGAAATGTTGTGAAACACGCAATAACCAGTAAAACCAGAAGGCAAATGCTTCTTAAAAATGACCAAAAAGTCTAATTATTATGACAGAAAACTACACTAAAACTTCTAAAATCACTTGCTAATAAATACAGCTATCAACTAAACCCTAAATTGGGTATTTAATTTTCTTTAGAGAGTGAGACAGCCATGAACACTTGTGTAAGGTCTCACAACCAAAATCTCAGATAAAATTTGTACTGCTGTCTAAACAGAATAGCTCCCTGTGGAATTTCCAAAAAAAGAAAAGAAAACTGTAAAGCTAAAAAGTTAGAAAAAGATCCGTAAAGCTCTAAACCTCCCACAGAACAACATAAAGTCCATTCGAACAAAATGGCAAAAACATGGCATAATCCTAACACTAAGAGACTTTCTTACCAAATAACTCAATAAGAAGGACGATTGACTCGAACAGGGTAGGGGAAATTGATCACTTACAGCCATATTGCTGTTGTGATGCCAAGACATAATAGAGTTATAAATCCTAACTTTTATTTTCTTCTTCTATTTTAGCCTGCTAATCTCTTTTTGTCAGTATTATCAAATGACTCGCCTTAATATGAATAGTATGGAAAATCGGTTGTGACTCATTGCATTTGTAGGTGTTTCTCTGTGTGTATTAATGTGTCTAAGAAGAGATGATACCCTGCAGTCACGTGAGTCATAAGGGTAAGTTGGGAACGGTAATAAGATTAAAAACAGCCCATAACCTATAAACAGCAAAGATTAGTCTTTTATTTATAAGCTTGCCAGAGCTTCAGCAGCATTATTTACACACCGGTATCAGCAACCACAATCTCTAAGTCACACTGGAGCTCCCATCCCCCTTCAGTTTTAACGTCACTGTCTGATAAAAGCAGATAATGTTGGCTTGTGATGTCATTAGTATATATTGTACTAGAGATATAAGTTTTTTTATTGGTCCAATGTGGTTAGCCATGTAGTTCTGGTCATTAAAACTCTTCTATAAAAGACAAATAAACAAAAGAGTAAACAAAAAGACAATTCTCTTAAGAGAAATTACAAATCGGATGTCTTTAATATCCCAAGTTTTTCTCCAACAAAGCAACCATATTAAATCTTGTGAAAAGACTCTAGTAATCTAATTCGTTTCCTTTAGATTTCAGTCATTGTCATATTTTTGCAGTATGTTTAGTTTCAACTCAATTCTCCTCAAATATTTCCAACCCAAATGGAGACAAATGTAATACCTAAATTAAAGAAACACAACTGACAAGTCCATTACATCTCCTGAGCTATGAAAGAGCAACCTCTGAGCAACAACAATTTACTACAGCTCTGAGTGATTCTGAACCCTGAAGGTAAGAAATCCTTTCTAGGTCATATTCTTGGCCTTTTACAGCAAACATGTGTGTGCACATGTGCCTTACAAAGTATCCTTAATGTTAAAAAGTGAAAAGGGCAACTAAAAAAAGCCCACTACGGTGACAATGAATGTTAAATGGGGAATACATTTTTAAAGAGTTCAGCACAAATTCTCAGTGCGCAATCAATTGAGCCATTGACCAAGTGATAATCTGTAAATAATGTCTGTACGCACTGAAGCTGAGGAAGGCATAACAGGGTCAACTCCCTGTGTAGAGATGGCTAAGGATGCACTGGGAGAAATCCCAGCATCTTTGCGTCATCTCAGGTGTGCGGCTCATTATCACATCCAGTGGGGTGCTCCTGCGAGCATGTACAAATTATGTTCTCCTGAGACACACAACTTAATATACTCATGCATACAAACACACACACATAAGTGTGCAAATGCTCCAAAAGCTGTTTTATACAGCAGGGCATGCCATAAAGAGCAATTAAACGGCATGCAATTCCACAGGAAAGAAAATTTACAAATGAGATCTGTCTCCCTAAAAGCCTCCCATATATGTGACCCTCTACCACAAAAACAGTCATAAGACAATATTTGGCTGAGATACAATTATTTAAAAATCTGTTTTGTTGAAATGAAGTTTTTAGCAATGCATATTACTAATCAAAAATTAAGTTTTGATATATTACTGTAGGAAATTTACAAAATATCTTCATGGAACATAATCTTTATTTAAAGGTCCACTGAGATGCCTTGAAACATGCAGCGTTATTCTATGTGGTGACGTAATTTCAACTGAAATAGGAAAACAGGGCGGGCCATATCGACCAGCCCCGCCCACTTTTTAAAATAGCCAATAGCGTTCCATTTATATCTGCTCGGCCCAGAGCCGATGCGCTCGGTAAAGCCGCATTTGACAGCTTATGACAGCCACAGTCTAATAGATTACCCTCTTGATTCAATATGAAACTCTTACTAAAACAAAATAGTGATCATAATCATCCTGAGTCTGTGTAGTTTAATACATGCCAACTCACGCACAGGGATGTACTGGCCATCGGGAGTACCGGGACATTCCCGGTGGGCCGGTCCAGTAGTGGGCCGATCACCAAAGTGAGGGAGACCTCCCAAATATTGGGCTTTGTTTTTAAGTTACAGCGCATGTGAAACTACAAACGCCAAATATTCCAAAAAAGTGTGCAGCACTACGCAATGTATCCGCCAGCTGCGTGCAAAACCAGAGTGGGATCAGTCATGCGCACAGCGCTGACGAATGTGCACTGCTCCACAAAGTGATAAACGGCGCAAATCGCTTTATCCATTCAGATGTCACACAGAACTGTGTTTTACAGCTGTTTACCACAATCTTACTAATAGGACTATTCAGTTAAACTGACCCTATAGCAAGGACTTCTTAGATGTTTCTATTTACTTTTAATTGAAGTAAAATGTTGATTTAGTAAGAGCCTGATTAAAGATAAAGTGTCTTATATAAATCAGTTGATTATTATTTATAAATATTAATGTTCTTAAAGGGACAGTTCACCAAAAAATGAAAACTCTCACCATTTTCTCAACATCATGTCATTCCAAACCTGTATGATTTATTTATTAATTTTTTTTTTTTTGTGGAACATAAAAGAACATAATTTAAGAAATTATTATAACTTTTTCTTTTGTCCATACAGTGGAAATCAAGGGTAACAAAATGGTTTGGTAACATTCTACAAAATATCTTTTGATGTTCCACAGAAGAAAGCAAGTCATACAGGTTTGGAATGACATGCACAGTAAAAAGTTTTCACCAGTTTCAACTTAAAAACTTAAGTTCAGCAAGTTAAATCAACTTAAAACTACAAGTCATTTCAACTCACTACAATAAAATGAAGTAAAATGACTTGTAATTTAAAGTTGACTTAACTTATGAGTTAAAATGACTTGTAGTTTAAAGTTGATTTAACTTAAAAACTTAAGTTTAGCAGCTGCTTTAAAAATTTAAGGTCAAACTGGTGAAAACTTTCAGTGTGAGGATGAGGAAATGATGAGCGAATGTTTTGGCAATAAATTTCTTGTATTCTAGCCCAAAATCAGTACTTTACTGTGGGCCGGATGAGCTGGATTTGTCCAGGGCCGAATTTTAACCCCAGTCCAGCCCTGCTCGCACATATGATCTGCTCCGTGCTATCGCGTTTCTGGACCGGAGTCAAAGTCCGGAGTAGACTGCTTGGTGCCGCGGTTCGTGTGACACAGCGTCAAAACCAGACCTCATTTACTCTGACGGAAAGCATGTTTACACTGTCTGAATCGTTCCCTATCGCCTACATTGCGCACTACATACGTTCTCTATCATGACACACATCCAAAAACCATGAACAAATCGCCTGAGTGAAAGATCCATTCATAAAATCACTAGTTGCTTCGTTCCTTTATGAATCAGTCCTTTTGAACGAATAGAATGATTTAATGAATCATTCATTAAGACATTGACTTGTCCCCACCTGCTGGCGGTTTTATTTTTTTATGTTCCATGAAGATATTTTGTAAATTTCCTACTGTAAATATATCAAAACTTAATTTTTAATTAGTAATATGCATAACTAAGAACTTGATTTGGACAACTTTAAAGGCGATTTTCTCAATATTTAAATTTTTTGCAGCTCAGATTCTAGTTTTTCAAATAGTTGTATCTTGGCCAAATATTTTCCTATCCTAACAAGCCATACATTACTGGAAGGCTTATGTATTTATATACATATATGACTGGTTTTGTGGTCCAGGGTCATATATGTTTTTTTTAAAGAGAGAATTTTTAAAAACTCAAGTAATCTAGGTAGAATAATAATGTTTTAGTTCCTCTTTACTTGATAGTTACCTGCTTGACAATTTAGAGCCATTAATGATGACAACTCAGCATTTGTTTTGTTTTTTAGAGAGACAAAATTGCCTTGATTTTTTTTCCTAGACCGTATACTCATTTCTCATGATCTGTAATTTATTACTATTTGTAAAAATAAGCCTGCATAACCCATTCGTTGTGCAGATGTTTCTGTGACTCTTCAGTGAAAACTCCTTTGACCTTGACCACTGACATTCAACCGCTGCTGCAGCATTGTCATGGCAACCTTCGTCAAGCTCAGTAGGAGGCAGTCACATGAAGAGGTTTGTTTGAAAAGTGTAGAAGTCTCTGTCCCTCTTATGATCAGCATCAACACCATGCTAGACTGGTTGCTACATATAAACACACAGCGGTCTGAAGAAGAGGGGAAATGACAGCTGGCAGTCCTGGGTACATTTGGAAGTATTTATTTTAAGGCTGTGTGTTGTGCTGTTTCTTTTGTTCTTTTTTTTTGGCCTTTAGTATAGTATAGTGACGCTAGAATAGGAAATGATGTGGAACAGAACTGGAAAATGTCACAAGCCAGATTTGAACTTTTACTACTCAATTTGCCAGAGCATGTGCAATAAATGTTAGGCCACGGCTCTAATAACAATACATCCCATTGATGTCAATTTTTGATTTTGAGTGTATGGCATTTGTCACTATCTAAACAAACCCTAAGCCTAAGTACTAAGTATGTAATTCACCCTGCACCGTTTCTGCCCTAACTGAACTATAACCTGCCCAACTTTTTTCACAGGTCTTAGTTTTGGAAGCATTTTTTCCATTTGTGTTACCCATAGGCATTTAAAAAGGAGTATTCGTTGAATACTCATTGAAACAAACCAAACCAACCAGCAAAAAAGTTATTTAAATATCTGTCAAAAAGACCAAAGTACAAGGCTGTGTACTTAAAGGGATAGTTCACCCAAAAAATTAAATTACTGCTATTAATTTCTCACCCTCATGTCATTTCAAACCCATAACACAAATATTTTTTATGAAATCCGAGAGCTTGCTGACCTTGCATAGACACAACTACCACATTCAAGGCCCAGAAAAGTAGTAAGGACATCCATAAAATAGTCCATGTGACACCAGTGGTTCAACTGTAATTTTAAAAAGCTATGAGAATACTTTTTGTGCACAAATAAAATAACAATAACTACTTTATTCAACACTTTCTTCTCTTCCCTGCCAGTTTTTGTTTCTGTAATACAATCTAATTGATTTTGGGCTAGCAAGCAACCACTCAGAAACACCCTAGCAACAAGATAGCAATGCTTTTGCAACCACCTACAATGACCTAGCATCATAACTAGGAGTTTTGCTTCTAGTTTGTTACATTCCTTCATTATCATTTATGTGAATGTGAGCAATCATTTAAAAAATGCAACAAAGTGAGAATCCAGACAGACCCAGACTTGCCGTTGTTGCGGGTTGACGTAAGGGGAGCAGGGAGAGATGAGCTTCTGATAGTGTTGCCGAACACGCCTTCACGTCCCTCTGAAAGTGACACTGTCACCATGGTTACCAGAGGAGACCATGTCTTCTACATTTTCCACCAAACGATGGCATGACAAAGCAGTCAAACGCATGCTCACATTCTCGTGAATATCAATGCAAAACGAGTCATTTCAAAACCCTGTTTGGTTTAAAGTACTGCCCTTGAAGAATTGTCCTCGTCTTCTGTTTGTCTCTTGGAACAGCTCTGACCTGAGCTGGAAGACAAGGTTCGGCTGTATCTGCGAAGCCCTTGAGATACATAGGCAACAGCTGTGTCCTCGTGTGTGTGCATGGACACACACACACACACACACACACACACATACAGAAACAGCTAGATGACCTGAGTGACTGGTCCTTGGCAGAGCCCTATTTTTTTCGTTCATTATTCATTTGTCTGCAATGAGAGGGAAAATCCAGTCGCAGAGTCTATATATAAACCTGCCCAGCCCCTGACATAGTTATTAATAGCTCCAGTCGGGCAGCTTTGGGATCCTACAGGAGTGTTCTCTTAAACACACACACACAACGGCGATCCAGCGGACAGCATGTGGGAATATTTCATGCTCCAATTTTTATGCTTTCATTGTTGCATTTCATTTTAGGCAATTAGAAAAACAACTAGATTTCAGCATTTACTGGTGTTGCTTGTGAAAAAGTCATGCCCACAATGCCAGCATGTTGTAGGCAGTTTCCAGGTCGTTGCTAAGGTTTTCCAAGTGGTTTTCAATGTGTTGCTATGCAGTTTCTAGAACATTCTGGTGGTTGAAAGGTGGCCGTTTACTGACTCGCACGTCTCTACGATATTCAGATCACTACATTTGACGAGGCTATGAGGTATTTTTGTCAACTTTTAACATGCACATGTTCAAAATCCTAATGGTGTGCACACACAATTTTTTTTTCTCGCATGAATAGATAAAGCCATGAACGACTGCCATGAATGCGCAATGTCAACCCAATCTCAAGGCAATTCATACATATATTTGACAAGGCTAATTTTTGCTAAATTGTACATATTTTCCGAGTTCCCCAATTCGTATGTTTAGCGCCATCTGCTGTGTTGAGAGTGAATGTGCACGTCCATCCAGAGCATCTCTCAATGACCTACCCCTAATCCCAACCCTAAACCTACCCGTCACTGGGGTCTAGACAAATCGTACAAAAACATACGAGTGAGATTACGAATTCCGACGAATTAGCCACCTCTTAAAATATGTATGAATTGTTAGTGAGATAGCGTTGGTGGAAAATTTCAACTCTAGCGGAAAATTTGCAAAAATGCGTTGCCACACAAGCCAATCAGTGAAGAACTTATTGGTTAGGCTGTAAAATATTTTTGTTTATTTGAACATGCACAAGGTCAAAATCCTCTGATGTGTTCACACCAAAAGTAAATTTTATTATTTGTGCAACATTACATAAAAGATAAATACAAAGATGCAAATTTGCGCTGGGTGACGCAAACGACTGCTGCAAACGACTGCTGCAAACGTCCGATGTCAACCTGATCTCATGGCAATTCACACATGTTTTTACAAGGTGACTAATTTCTAAATTGTGCATATTTTACGAGTTACCCAATTCGGATAAATTTGTACAAATGACCTTCCACTAACCCTGCCCCTAAACCTACCCGTCACTGGGGTATAGACAAAAAGTAAGGTTGTACAAATTAGCAAATTCTCATGATGCGTTGTGGTGCAAGTCAATCAGTAGGGACTTTAAGCAGTGATGGAACGGTAACGGCAATTTGACGTAAACTGCTAACTGCCGTAGCCAAAGATTGCAAAAATCACTAAGCAACAGCAACAACCCAGAGGACGGTGAAACATTCAATCATTTAGACTATCATTGGCATAATAAAAATGTAATTTAAACAGGCAAGAGAAAGCGCGTTTTTGTTTGCAATGTATACGTCACGAAGTAGCATTTAAATTTGCGCATGCTCGATCGCACTTTCTTTGCTGTTGCCGTTCCATCAGCAGTTGTTGCTTAAAGTCCCTATTTAAGAACTTACTGACACGTCCAGTTTGGTTCTTTTTTCAGTGGGAGGCTATGAGATATTTTTGTGTATGTTAACATGCACAAGGTCAAAATTCTAATGGTGTGTGCACACCAAAAGCAAATTAAATTATTCGTCTAAGTAGATTACATACGAAGCCAATGCAAATTCATGCTGGGTGACGTGAATGACTACTGTGAACAAGGTAGGTCAACAAGAACTCATGGCAAGTAGAAATACATGTTTTACAAGGTGGCAAATTTATGCTAAATCGTACATATTTTACAAGTTTCCCAATTGACCTATCGCTAAGCCCCTCCCCCTTAGTTACTGTTGCTGCCTTGGACAAACAAAGTTTCCCACTGAATTACAATGACAGCTGTCAGTGTGAAAACCTTGTCCGAAGATGTTTTTGATAAATTTTAAACACAGAAGGACCACCTCTCATCGAGGAGCATTCAAGTAGGGCTTTAATATGCCATGGAGAGATATATAATTGATTTTAAAATAAATATGGTGTGTAACATGATTAATTTGAAATCAAGGGTTTACAGATCGCACTGCAAATGGAAGAAATCTCATGTTATGGTCGTCACGATTGCAGATGGCAACATCCAGGATCAACACTGTTCATGTACTGCAGTGTAAGATGAATTATTTTACATTTAACCAGTTTTAATATGGAGAGGCACTGAAATGTAGACCTTTGTTTATGTGTTTTTGACTTACACTGTACATGACATGCGAATAGTTAGCTGAGGTGTATACGTTAGCATGGACTCACTAGCTTTAACGTTAGCTAATTTTAGCCAGAGATATTAACGATATTTACAAGACATTACCTGCTTGAGCAGATGAAAAAGCCACTTAATGAGAGCATGACAACCAGAAAATAAATGTTAAATAATCAAATAAATTCCAAATTCCATTGCCAATCCTCTCAGGATACCTGGAATCAGTGTTACAGATACCTCAGGCACATTGTTTTATTATTTTGTAGCATAAACACCACTAAAACGACGAGAGCTTCGGATCTACCAATGTTTCTCTATGGCGCTGCAACCTACAAATGTCCGAGTTCCATCTCCATGCAGCTGATACTCAGCTGCCAGAATGACTAAGCCCTAACCTGCCCCTAAACCTACCCATCACGGGGTCTAGACAAATCATACAAAATGGTAGGAGTGAGGGCATACAAATTGGTCGTGAGATAACGTTGGCAAAAAATGTCAACTCCAGAGGAAAATTTGCATGACGCGTTGTCGCACAAGCCAATTAGAAAAGAACATATTGACACATCCAGTTTGGTTCCTATTTCAATGGGAGACTATGATATATTTTCGTGTATTATAACATCCACAAGGTCAAAAACCTAATGGTGCAAATTTAAAGCAAATTTAATTATTCACCTGAGTAAACAACATACAAAGTCAATGCAAAGATGCAAATTTGCACTGGGCGATGTAAACGACTTCCACAAACATGCAATGACAACTTGATCTTATGGAAATTTGTACATATTTTATGAGGTTACTAATTCTTGCTATTTCATGAGTTACCCAATTCTTATGAATTAGCCATTTAGTAAAATATGTACAAATTGTTTGTGAGATAGTGTTGCGGGAAAGTGTTTAATTCTACCGGAAAAATCGCATGACACGTTGGGTAAAATTAGTTTGAGTTCCGCAATTCGAATGACCTACCCCTAACCCCGCCCCTAAACTCATCCGATTTTGTACGATTTGTCTAGACCCCAGTGATGGGTATCACTGGGGTCTAGACAAATCGTACAAAATCGGATGAGTGAGGTTGTACGAATTATCCACCACATAAAGTATGTATGAATCAGTTAAGTCTTCCGTGCTAGTTGAAAAATTTTAACTCTAGCGGAAGATTCCCATGACGCGTTAACACACAAACCAATTAGCATTGTATCAGAAAGTAATGATTTGTATTCGCACAAGTGACACGAAAAACTTCCTGCGAGTAATCTAGAGCGATCACACAATGAAAAAATTTGCTTCATGTTTGGTGTGACACACTGAAATGCAATATTTATAGGGATAGTTCACCCAAAAATGAATATATTTTGAAAAATGCTGGTAACCAAGCTGTTTCAATTCCTATTGACTTCCATTATGTTTTATTGGTCACTCAAACCATACATTGGTCTGGTTGCCAACATTATTCAGAATATCTTCTTTTGTGAAAGGTTTGAAATGTCTTGAGGGTGAGTAAGCAATGACAGAATTGTTAGAACAGTTAGGTCCCTAAACTTCATATGAGCAATGCTAATAATTTTGCCCAATATATCACATCTCTTATTTGTGTGTAATTCAAGAACATCAGATGATGAGAAATCAGACACATCTGTCACAAACAGGCAGTTACGCATCAGTGACACTCAGTTGACACACCCAAACTAGTTCATACATTTCACATAAGACGCTGACACAAAAAATCAAACACAAAACCCCCCCAAAAATAACAGCGGTACACAAAGTAAACACACACACATACACACGCTGCTGCTTATCCTGGCAGAGACAGCTGTGCGTTCAAGCGTCGCACAAGACACAGTTGCTATGGTGACAATGACGACACGCTTTTTAGCATTGCAGGGATGGGAGAGAGAAAAGAATGCATGTGTGTGTGTGTGTGTGTGTGTGCGTCTGTGTGTCAGTGGAAAAGCAGACAGTGGCAAAGGCATTTGCGAAAACAAAAACGCAACAAGCTAAAGATGAAAAGTTCAGGCGTGGAGAGCAGCAACGTATCCAAAAAGACAAAATCCTTGATAAGACGTTACTATGTGTGCAGTTGGCACGTACACACCCAAAAGTGGGCTAGCAGCACAACAAATCATGTAATCTGACTCTTGACCTGAATGTTTAAAGTTTAAAGGCAGTGACACCGCGCAACAAAGAGATAGCGTTCAGGATTACACTTAGGTCAAGAGAAAAGGTAATTAAGAGAGGTGTACCACAGAATTCACATGATTTTTTAATGTATCTCCGAGATTCGTCTTATTTTTCCGCATGGAACCTATATTAGTGGTTACACAAGCGTAACTAAGGCTCATTTACAGGAAACTGTGATATTTGCTGACTCATTTAATATATGATTTACAGAATACTGAATGTAGTCACATTAGCTTCCTTACTGCTTAGTGTGTAGTGCAAAAAAAAAACCTTGAAAATGGAAATCAATATATCTATTTATTATCAAACCATAGATATGGTTTTCAAAATAGAAGCCCATAAAAAATAAAAAAGGTAATTTTTACTTTCTGTCTCTTTCTATCTATACTTTGTCAGAACTGCGTTATAAAAACTTGCACTCCTGACTTTTTTTCTCAGAACTGCATGATATAAACTTACAATTGCGAGTTATAAACTCATAATTCTGACTTTTGTTCTCAGAATTGCGAGTTTACATCTTACATTTCAGACTTGTTTTCTCCGAATTGTGATACAAACTCAAAATTGCGAGAAAACTCTGAATTGCAATTCAAACTTGCATTTAAACTAAGCAAAAAAAAATCTGAATTGCATGATATGAACTCGCAATTGCGAAATACAGACTTTTTTTCTCAGAATAAGTTTATATCCCACAACTGTGACTTCATTTCTCAGAATTGCAAGTTTACATCTTGAAATTCTGATTTTATAACTCACTATTGGGGGTTTACATCTCAGTTCTGAGAAAAAAAAGAATTTTGACAATTCTGAGCAAAAAAAAAAGAAGTCAGAATTGCAAGATGTAAATTCGCATTTGCAGTCAATTGTGAGGATTACTGACTATGATTATGATAACTGACTATTATAATGACTATGATTTTTTTTCTGGGATAATTTACTGAATAGAAACTTCAAAAGGACAGCATTTATTTTATTTTGCAACTGTACAGAAGTATTTACTACTACTTTTGATTAATGTAATGCATCTTTTTGAATGTAAGTATTAGTTAAAAAAAACAAAATAAAAAAAATTATATATATATATATATATATATATATATATACATATATATATATATATATATATATATATATTATTATTATTATTTTTTTTAAATGATAGGCACAAGTCACAAGTGGCACTCTTTCCTAAAAATGCATGTACAATTTCCAGTAGTTGTAAAACAGATTATCTCTCATATGCAAGTCCAGTTCTATTCGAAAGGCTTTGAGGGTCATTTTCTCTCGTTCTCGTTCTTACATCTGCCTTAGAATCACATACTGGTTTTGATAAACCTTTCCCATCCTTGAGTGCCATTTATTTTGTACCCCTGGCCTTTGCTTCCCTGTCAAATCCATTCCAGCGGCAATCCAATCTTTGACACCCAGAGAAGGGTCTGCACTAAAGATGCCCTCAGCGCTTCAGTAGGCCTTGTGTAGTGTGTTTTACGGTCATTTCTATTGATTGCACTGACTATAACGGAGCACGGTGAGAGCTACCTGTCACTATAAACATGACAAGCCAAGTGGCAGGGACAGAATAAAATGACAACATGGGAAACTGTTGAACCCCACTCCCCTTCTATTTGCCATTCCTGTGATTTATTAGCCTGCTGCTCATTCGAATGGAATTTCTCTGCAAGAGGGGAAAAAAATTGATGGAAGAGCTCATATTATATTCCATGTGGGAAAATCGATGAATCACAAATAATATTGGATATATTAATATGTGGTGAGAACATTGTGTCAGATGAGTAAAGCACAAAATATACTTCAGAATATGGTTTATTTGCATATTGAAATGTTTGGGGGATGATTAAATGTGTAAATTTTTATATTGCATCATCATTTTTTTTTTTATGTTAAACAATTAATGGCATGGTAAATTGCTAATCCTAATCTCATTCGTTTCTCTAATTACGATATCTCAGTAATGCAACCGTAATGCAACAAAATAAGCTCAGAATAGCTTTCAGATATCAAATTCTGCAATCAAGAGACAGATTTCAATACGAACTCATTTTCTCATTGGATTCTTTTAAAACCAAATAACCCCCTCACACACGTACACCTTCCTCTGTTTATCACACACTCACAGTCTGTTCCTGTTTCAGTCAAGCTCATGTCTCGATGGAGTATTAATGGCCTGGGAAAGACTTCAATAGAATGAGACACCATGTTCCTCTGTGATACGCTGACTGAAACCATCTTTGATTATCTCTCCCTAGATTAGCCTTCTCTTGTATGCCGGAACTTTCTCGTCGTTTCATAATTGCTTACAAGCAAAATGTGTCTGCTAATATAGCTCACACATTAAATAAAGAGCATTGAGCTCTTCTATATAGCTGTTTTTTAAATGTATTTTATATATATATATATATATATATATATATATATATATATATAGAATAAATGCATATTATTATATTATAATTTTACACTAAGAACATGCTTAATATTCTGTTCTACTGTTCTGCAGCTAAACATGCAGATATATACTACATATTGACCAGGCTAAACCGCATACCATAGTAATACCTTTGGGTAGGATAATGAAGGCCAGTAAAGGGACTCAGAGATGTACTTAGTGCATCAACATCACATAAACCTTGTATCTAATGTCATAAGAAAAGTTTAAGTAAGATGGCAAGAAAACAACATCTGACCATGCCAGAGAAAGCCCTTTAATTTTACTGTACATCTGCTATTACTTATTGCTCTTGACAGCAACATAGTTTTTTGAGGTCGCAAAAAATTACTCATCAAATCATGTTAATTAAAAGCGGTGCGTCTGTATCGGTTTTGCTGGTTGTGTTTATTTTCATAGGTGATTTACACATTATGAAAGAAGCTCTATTATGCATTATGCAAGTGCTCACATTTCTGGAGGTGGCAGATAGTTCTTGTAAGGCAATTAAAGGCGTGCGCTGTAGGCGTTTTATTTGGAATACCACGCATAAACTGTTACTTCCACCTGACAGCTATCACTCGAATAGGTGTCCTGAGAAATCAGACCTGTCTTTGTGACAGCCCTAGGCTCTGTAAACAGCAATAAATAGTCAGGATGGAGGCCTGCAGTTTTTCAACCAATCCAAAAACCCCCTCTGACTGTCAGTTTGAGCTTTTGGGGTCTCTAGAGGGAGGCTTTAGGGAGTGTGGATGAAGTTAGCCAGGCAAAATCTTGTCGAATCTTTTTTGAAAAATTTAGAGAGTACCATGTGTTTGTTTGCAACGTATCGGCTGTCAGCAGTTTAATTAATGCACTGGGAAACACAGTAGCGATGCTGTGAAAAAGATATGTGTAAAGTAAGACTTGAGTGTCAAATGTTAGCTGATGCATCACGCAAACTAACAAACAAATGACTGACACAGCATTTCATATGTTTACATTTGGTACTAATTCAACTTGCTATTAGCAGGTTTCAATGAGAGGAAAAAAGCCAGCAGTACTGAAAACCATTGGACCAGGTTGTGTTGTCCTTGGGCATTGCAGATGCTAAAAAAGAATCTGTGAGCCCAGCCCAGTTGACAGAGATAGCGCAGTATCGAGACAGTATAGTATTGACATATTGTCTCTAGGGACACTCAGTGCAGGGCGACAAGGGCCGATTGTGAACATGAACCTCTGCCGATTCAGTCTTTCTTAATTTGTTACGTGTCGGTTTAACAAAGCTATATAGCACAGTATCAATACCGTGTACATGTGTATGTTGTGAGGAGTTGGTAGTCTCAGTCTCTGGTTGGCAGAGAGGAGAGAGATATTCTAGTGATATTAGAACTGCAACCATTTCACTGTTTGTATCACTTGCGGTATTTCTCACAGCGAGTGTCATGGCGGACGCCCAAATCCACTATAATTTTATGTTTTTGTGCCACTGAATATAGTTTTAAGAGGCTTTTAGGTGAGAATGTACTTGTTTAGACTTCCAATATGCGGTTTGTAATAAAGATAACATCTATCTGGAAATTTGCTTCAACGTTTTTAGAAATGTGAGCTGTAGGGCGACAGCGGCCATTTAGCGTTCATTAACCTGCCGAGAGCAACTTTATCTCGGCTAGTTCTACTCGAATTTGCCACTGGCTCTGATGTCTCTATAGTGGTTAAACATGAGATATAATTTGTTTTGGGTAAATTTAATGGGCAGTCTTTGGTCTCATTAATTCATTATTCCAGAGCAAATAGTTTTAGCTGGGGGCAAAATCACAATTTAATTTTTTTTATGTAAATTTAATGTTGTATATTGGAGTGCTGCCTTTGTACTTTTATATGGCTGCTGTTGTTTATTAAATAATATAATTCAATAAATAATATTATTCCATTGAATGCCTAGATACTGGATTCTGATTGGCTGGCAGGTATGCAGTAAAACCGTTTAATGCACAGATAGTTCCAAGTCAGTTTAATCATTGTCCTATATGAATGCGCTGCTTTAATTAACCTATTGCTAAGCCCCGCCCCCCCTTAGTTACTGTTGCTACCTCAGACAAAAAAACAGAGTTTCCCACTGTCTTACAATGACAGCTGTCAGTGTGAAACCTTGTCCGAACATGTTTTTGATACGTTTTGAACATAAAAGGACCACTTCTCGTCGAGGAGCATTCAAGTAGGGCTCTAATATGCCATGGAGAGATATATAAATGATTTTAAAATAAATATGGTGTGTAACATGATTAATTTGAAATCAAGGGTTTACAGATTGCAATGCAAACGGAAGAAATCTCATGTTACGGTCGTCACGATCGCAGATTACAACATCCAGGATCAACACTGTTCATGTACTGCAGTGTAAGATGAATTATTTTACATTTAACCAGTTTTATATGGAGAGGCACTGAAATGTAGACCTTCGTTTATGTGTTTTTGACTTACACTGTACATGACATGCGAATAGTTAGCTGAGGTTTGTATGTTAGCATGGACTCACTAGCTTTAACGTTAGTTTTAGCCAGAGATATTAATGATATTTATAGACATTACATGCTTGAGCAGATGACAAAGGCCACTTAATGAGAGTATGACAACCAGAAAATGAACGTTAATAATAAAATCAATTCCAAATTCCATTGCCAATCATCTCAGGATACCTGGAATCAGTGTTACAGATACCTCAGGCACATCGTTTTATTATTTTGTAGCATAAACACCATTAAACGACGAGAGCTTCGGATCTACCAATGATTCTCTATGGCGCTGCAACCTACAGAGTTCCATCTCCGTGCAGCTGATACTCATACGTAAACTTGTACATACATAAACATACATAAACCGAGATTCTTGTTAATAAAATAGCCTAGATACTAGCTTGATACATTTTATTCCTCAGCAACGAAGTGGTATAACCGCTGTAATCGGAAATCACCCTTAATAGATGAAAGGATAATATGACAAAGATATTGCTTTCCTCAGCAGACATTCAAACTAATGTTTTATTGTGAATATGAGATTGAGCTGAAGATAGAAGGCTGTTTCAGATGCAGGTAATCAAACTCACTCAGTTCATCTCTCGCTCTCATAATACTCTACATAATACAATGAGCTTTTTAATACAGTTTTTAAGCTTTTAAGAAGCAAATCAATTTTCCTTTTTTAAGGTGACATTTTCGAATTAGTAACAGAGGCTTGGGCTCAGGTGTTAAACTGTCAATTTGAGATTTAAATCAGGGGCAGAAAGAAGTTGTTCGCTCAAAAGAGGGGTTTTAAAGACACAATCCTTTGTTTCTTATGTACAAAGACTATAGAATACCCAAGACGTGTCACTCCTATAGTTTTGAATGGGGAAAAATGCAACGCTCATTATGGCCGTGAAGCCCCGCCTTCTTAATGAAAGAGCCAATCGTTGATTAGTAAAGTCAGCGCGTCACTGCAGCTGCCGGTCGGCGTTCTAAGACGAGCGCTCAGTACTGCGCATGCGCACTGGCTGATCTAGCCTGAAAAATATGCGTCTTTTTAATGCTACTGGAGCACAAGGAACCATATTTATGAGGCAGTTCTTGTCAGATTTCATTGGTGTATTCAAATATGAAATTTAATCATACAATTGGTGAAGAGTTTTGGAGAATTTTATGTTTCCCCATTCAAAGAGATAGGAGCTGCACTTGCATGCCGAGCAGCGTTTCAAAGATGAAAAGAATTAGACTTGCCTTAAAGGGACTTTATGTGTTTATGCACTCATGCCATTGAAATATTATTATAAACACAATATCACACATAGCCATGTGATATGGATGTATATCAACACGCTGACATGATACAGCCAGAATGTGTTATTATCCATTCAATTTACAAGTATTTGAATTTGAATGACTATGACCTGGTATATGCAATGCAAAATTCAGAATGAGTGCATGCTGTAGGATGCAGGATGAAAATGTAGGATGAACTGCATTAATAGATATTGTATTGATCTAAGACATCTTCCAGTGACTGTAGAAGGGGTCAGTGCCTATATGTATAATGTATTAATCATTAGAAACTGGGAACAGATGCATTAATATGATTCATTACAGTACCCAGGGATCAAGACTACAACGGGAAATGAACCATGAGTAATCTACCAAAAAAAAAAAAAAATCTGCTATGGTTGCTATAGTTTCCCAAAATTCCATTCGCTTCTCTTAAGGATAACAAGCAAACACTAGAGAGAAAGGAACATGTGACGGTGGTATTTCATACAAGATATGGTATTTCTGAGTGTGCAAAGCATGCTGGTCAAACTTGCAAGTTTCAATAAGGAAATCAATGTAAGCTTCATTATGTACTCACTGCACACTACATACTCTTACTTCAACACAGAGACACAAGCCATTGCCCTGGAAACCAATGGAGTTTGCCATGGCAACAGAGGCTCTGCTGCCAATTGTGTAGGTGAATGGGAATGCTGTGATTAGGGATGGATTAACACTTACTGTATGTAGACCTTTCGAGTTAAACAATCTATCAGAAAATGCATCATTTTAAATTGCTATTTTTCTACGTTTTCATAAGGATTAAAGCACCCACAGTGTATGGAAAGTGACTTCTAAAAAACTTTGCTTGTTCTATGTAAAGTCATGCCTTAAAAGGCCAACAAACACATTATTTTTTGCAAAGAAGCAGAATTCACAGTTGTCAGGCTTAATGCTGGTTCCTTTAGTTAAACTAAAATTTTATTTATTCTGTCATCATTTACAAACCTGTATAGCTTTTTTCTTCCATGGAGAAATTCTAAAGACTTATTTCCTTGTTCTTTTCCATGCAATAACAATAAATAGGAACTAAAACATCTTCTGAAACAATATAGTAGTAGTCAGTATTCACTGATAATCTTCCTTTTCAAGGGTCAATAAGTTAAACTTGAGTATGATTCTTGATTCTGATTCATTTTGATAACCAGATCAACTAATTCTTAACTTCACAACTAACTTTTTCTGCAGATCAGACATCGCTATTTTGCATTGCTTCCGAAGACTTGTGCATGTATTTTAATGTCTTTTTTAAGTCCTTCTCCCTCATGTTTAATTGTATAGAAAAGACAGACAATCACACGCTGCAAAAATGCTTTTCTCACTTAGATTTTTTGTCTCATTTCCAGCCAAAATATCTACAAATTCAATGGGGTAAGCAAATGGGGTAAGCAAAATAATCTAGTTGTCTGCTTGAAATAAAATTATTTTGCTTACCCCATTGGCAGATTATTTTGCTTGTTTTAAGCAAAAACTCACTTAATTCTGACTTCATTTTTCTGAAAACATGACAATAATTTCTACTTGTCTAGAAAATACTTCCTGATTTAAGAATTTGTAGATATTTTGTCTGGAAACAACAAAAAATCTAAGCATTTTTTGCAGTGCATTCTTCAGAATTCCTATTTTTTTATTCCACAGATAAAAGTAATCTCAAACAGGTTTTGAATGACATGAGAACGAGTATATGATGACAATTTTCATTTCGGTACAAACTCTTTCTTTAACTGTAGCACGAACCTGTTCTTTAATGTCAAAGCCAGACGCTGCTCCAGAAAAGTCGCTTCTGTTCATGCCGAGACACTGACGTGAGACTCTTGTATTTCTGACTTGCGGCATGTTTTCGGTAGAGGTGCGCATGAGCGAGCCTAGCTTGAAAACGGTATTCTGATTCATAACTATTTTGCACAGATAAGCTGGTGGATGATGGTAAATTTCTCTAGAGCTCTGCAGTCACATCTCATTTCAACAACTTACATTGATGGGTCTGAAAAATAATTACACTTCTCTATTCATTAGATTCCAAGACTGCCTAGCCTCCTAAATGCTACAAATCACCTCCTAATTAGGTTTAATTAAAGATTGATTAATTATATATGCAGAAATATGGGCTGTTATTAATAAGATGGGGCCCAAGCTTCAAAGAATGTCATCTGCTTAAAAAAGACAACACCACATTTTTACTCAATGCTCGGCAATGCATAAATTGAATTGCCACTATTATTCATAATGAGATCATGCCACATTGTATCTTCCCCAAAAGTGTTCGGTTCAACAACCAAGGACACTTTACTGACCCACTTTCATAAATAAGGTGAATGAGATCCGACAGAAAGGCGATTAGGCCTGATTGCACAATAACAAGCCACATGGCTTCTAGCATTTAAGCTCACCAGGCATTAGATGATTCATATTACACAGTTGTGATTCATGAGTATGTGATTCACAAGAAAAAGTTCACATCATAACTTCTGTGTCACAGGTAATTAGGCTATCGCAACCGCAGCAAACCACAGGTTAAGACCCGTGTACCACGATGGGCTTCGGGAAGCAGCTGCCGAGGGCTGCACAAAAACTGCAGGACACCTTCTAATAATATATGAGTGTTTGAGTTACATGTCAAAATAATTAATTGTGGTAACAATAACAATGCATAATTGCAGGCTGTTTGGCCAGATGATTTCATATTACGCACATGTTGTTCATACAGTAAGTCTTACTTTGCGCTTACTGAAGTGCAACATTGACATTCATGTAAAATTAATGACATTCTCTGAAAGTGGCGTTGAAATGACAGGATGACAACTTTACTAAATTGTAATTTAAAGAAATGCAACACATTCTGTATATAAAATTAAATATACAAACCAAGCAAGTAAAGAGTTGAGAGTAAAATCATTTCTAATTTTGTATTTCCATTTCTATCTTTTGTATTTTGGTAAACTATTGTTTAAAAATGGAGAACACTTCCCTGGATGGGTTGTCCTGCTTGAATTCTCTCATCCAGGAAATAATTATAAAAAGATGCTGAAATATCATTAAAACGACTGGCTTTTCAATCCTTTGATAAGGTTGTGGAAGCAGCAAAATTTTGAAAATGCCAACATCAAAGTCTAGAAAAAAAAAAGTGAAGCTGACTAAAACTTTAACCACTTTCTCCCATTCAAAAAACTACACTGTAAAAATACTGTAAACTGAAACATTTGTGTATATTCTTGACATATTAAAAGTTATGTAAATCTAAAAAATCAAAAAATCATTTTGTTCATGTATGGATTTTAAATAGATTATTTTATGTTCCACAGAAGCTAGAAATGTAAACAGGTTTGGAAAGACAATGAAGGTCGAGCAAGTTATTCTTTCAGGAATTTACGTCGTTACGCCAGTAGGTGGGGACAAATGACTGTTTTTATGAGTGAATCTTTGACTCGATTCTTTCAAAAACGGTGATTCATTCATGTATATCGATCGGTTTTGCAACGGTTGTGCTTCGGCTTTGTTTGGAACTATTTTTGTTGGAGGAGAAATTCAGATAAGGTTACTAATAATATTGTTACTAAAACGTAAGTTACACATTTAACTTGTTAAAGATCGACTGAATTAATTAAACTGAAACTTTTTCAATATAACTAAATATAAAAATTTGACTAGAACCGGAAACGGACGCATCTTTCTATTATGAGGCGGACGAGACTTCCGCGTTCAGGAAAAAGGTGAATAGAAGCAGTGTTGCTTGTTGTTTAAAAAGTGTTCTCCAACTAATATCATAGCCTATTTCATTTAATAAAGATCATTTTGAGCAGAGCTAATATTTTTTAAATCCAAAATAATATTTCAGTACATACATGACGCTTTATTTGTGGTAAAATCTGAATTTGCAACTGTATGCAATATTTACATGTGTTGTACTTCTTACCATTTATCACTTTCAGCAGTGTACAAATCGTGTTACTTTGTTCCTGCTATAGTTATGATTTCGATACCAGGATCTATTATTAAATAAACCTCTTACACATTAACAACGAAGCCTAATAAATTACACAAATTACTCATTTGCCATTATTTGACTACAGGATTAATGGACAGGGTGGAGCTTTAGAAATATTAGCAGCAATTTTTAATTCATTTAATCTCATCCAGTCCTATCAATTCATACAGTGAGATATAAATTTCACTTTTATCATCTGAACTGGCTAAACAGCACAGGAATTGATCCCAGCCCTGGTCACAAAAGCTGAGTCTTTCCGTAGTTTTCTATTTTTGGGTTAGCCATCCTGACATTAGACACCTTTACAGGCACTAGTCAGATATCCTCATAAATGTTGCATTGATAGAATGGATGGCTTATTATCTGTATCTCTCATAAGAATTAATGCCCCTTGAACATAATAGTAATAAAATTGCAGTAGAGCAGGAAAAAAGGTTGTCTGTCTCACAATAAACAGTGTCACCTTCAATCGTTTAAATTTTTTAATTATATTTTATCTAGATCTGTGGAAATGTCTCATATCGACTCTCAAGTATCACGAAGGCTTTGCAAACCAGAAGGTAACTGCCATTATCTCAGTGCAGCAAGGGCTTCTGGAAGGACATTGGCTGTAAATAACCACATCCAGTAAGTGATTACTTCCCTTTATACCAAATGGAGATAGTAAATAAGATTGGTGTTTTGTGACATCTCTGAGAATCAGGAAATATCCACATCCTCAGGCACAGGGCTGGGTCACAACTGTGGGTCTTCAATATACGTGATGGGCTAAATCATAAATGAGATTCTTTGAAAAGAACATTTGTTAATTACTCCATCTTGACCTGTTCGTGCTTATAGCCTGAGCTCACAGCACCACCTTTAATTGGGATTAATCTTGGATGATTTGTCATTCTTTACATCTGGAAAGTATTCTAATACCAGCAGTCTGTCCGTCTCCTTCAGGCGCAACATTTACAGCAATATATTCTAATATTCATACTCGAATGCTGTTAACCTTTAAGATTTCGGTTAAAATCCTTATGAATTAATAAGGGGAATAAGATTATGTCAGACTGCCATCATATCATTTCAGAATATTAGACTTTTAGAATTTTATATGTGATCCTGGACCAAAAAAAACAGTCTTAAGTAGTAGCACATTTGTAGCAATAGCCAACAATACATTGTATGGGTCAAAATGTTTTGTAAATTTACTACCGTAAATATATCAAAACTAATTTTTTTGACAACATTAAAGGCACTTTTATCTATATTTAATTTTTTTTTAATAGTTGTATCTCAGCCAATTATTGTCCTATCCTAACAAACCATAATGGAAAGCTTATTTATTGTATAAATCTCAATTTAATTACCCTTATGACTGGTTTTGTGGTCCAGGGTCACATATATGAATTTAAATGGGGAAAAAATCTGGAAAAATAGAAATAAAAAATAATATAAAACATGGAAAAGACTGGTAAAAAAAAACAATACATAACATTCCGTCATATTAAGCCTATTTTTACATACTTTGAATATTGAAGAATATTAGAGAACGTTTTTGACATTTTTCATATCTAAGCATATACTCAGATTTGAAGATTTTGTGTCTAAAATGCATAGATAATAGATGCATTACCTAGATTTCCTGTGTCTATACCAGTTATAAGTATACAGTAAGGCCTATTATGTTATAAACTGCATGTACAGTTTAATTAAAAACAACATTTACTACCTAAGCATTAATGCCTCGACCGAAGCATCACAGCTTTGACCATGAGGCTTCAATACAAGGCCCATCTTGTAAACACTATTAATTACTACACTACTAGTATCCATTAAATGGCATGGTAATGCAGGACTAGTGATTGCCAAAAAGGTGAAGTCTAGCTATGAAATATGACCAGGCGGTAATTTGCAATGATATGACGGCGGTCTGACATAATCTTATTGTGTGGTAGGGCCATGCAGCGAAATCTGATTTGAGACAGATGTAGACAGAGCCCGTTCGAGTGAAAAAGGAGGGGCTGAAAACAGAATGGGACACAAAGTCTCATGGAGGATAATTAATGTGACATTTCCCTGACATTTAGCCAGAGGTGCAGTGAAGGAGCCTGAAGATAGAGGGAGGGAGAGATGGAAGAGGAAAACGCCAAAAAGAAGCCAGAGTCTTCGTTTGGTTCTAATTTGAATACACATATAAATGCACGTGTCCAAAAACAATGGTCCACTTCAGCACCCAAACACCCTCTAACACTAACTTTGTCCTTTAGTGACTTATAGTCTTTCCTTTCAATGTGATAGAGTCATCTCTCTGTTGCCTGGTAACAGGAAGGACAGTCTTACACCGAACTGTCCCTCCCAATCCCATGTGACTATATATCAGCACAGGTACACAATTATGGAATTAGAGCAAGTAAAATAGACAGCCACAGGAGAGGGAAAAACAGAAGTTTACAGATCTGCATCTCTAACAATACCATTCAACCAAGATGCTGTTCCTATATTGATCCGAGACCAACGAGATCAAGCAGAAACCATTTTAGACACACATAAGTGTCAGACCTGCACCTGTGATCGATGGACGCTTACATGGAAATACTACGTCTTGAATTATGTGAGAAGCACGAGAGTGCCACTCTGTTGTGATTGATTACACAACTGCTGCAATTTGGTTAGAGTCCAGAGGCTTGAACTGCACTTTTTACATTGCCCTTTTAAGCTAATTGAGTGTTGATATATGCTTATGTGGAGGTTGCGTTTTTTTTTTCTTGGCAGATGAAGATGTTCAACATGTGCAACTAGAATGCTATTGTTTATGTCTGATTACACCACCCTGCATCATGTTTGCTGTATGAAGTCCAATGGATGTTTATTACTAATTTTGAGGTGCTGATTTGAAAAATAGCATGTCACGCTTTCTTCACAAAATTTGTGACCCTGGACCACAACATTTTTTTTAATTGAGATTTATACATCATTTGAAAGCTGAATAAATAAGCTTTCCAATTAGTGCTGCACGATTAATCGCATCGCAATCGCAATCGCGATTTCAGCCTGTGCGATTATATGATGGGAAAATGTTGCGATTTATATTATTTTATATTAGGCTAATTGTGTGCACTTGAGAACACATGCTTTCTGAGAACAGTTTGCCTATTTTCCGTGCTGCGAACAAAACAAAACAAAACAAAACAAAACAAAAGATTAAATAAATAAGGAAAGAAAAATAAAAAGATCTGACAGTCTCTCAGTATAGGCAGTGCATGTTCACTTGTGTGCGCAGCGCTGAGAGACCAGAACGAAGATGAGTGCCGAGGAGACTGATCTGGTAAAAACTCTACCTCTGTATGACGATATTTTGGATTTGAAATTACTGACACTGAGCAGAGACATGTATTGTGCAAGATTTGCAAAATTAAAGTTGCTACATCACGTGGTAATGCAACAAATTTATATCAAAACAAAACAAAGCATAATTACAGATGTGTTTGTGAGCCTCATGCCATATTGTAAGTCTTCATTTAGACATCAAAAATGTAATTGTAGAATGCACGCTCAGCATCGCCAAGCGCTTCTCGCGACAGTTAAAACGAAACCGAAAGTAAGACTCGCAATTGAACGCGCATTGAAAAGCAATTTTAAGAGAGCGACTCCCCAATGCGCCCAAATTAGGCTACATGACATATCTAGGCTGTTATTAGCATGTAAGCTATAATAGGTGTAGTTGTCTATAACTCTGTATCATGCTTGAAAAAGTCTGTCTCTATTGGCACTTTGAATATTAAGAGAGTAGCCTACTTTGATTATGGCTGCATTTATTGTTTGCACTTAAGACTAAGAAAGAACTGTGTTGTTTATTTTTTGGTTATTTACACTGTTTTAATTTATGTTCAATTTGTGAAGAACTTCAGTTAAGAGGTCAAATGTTCTAGAAGCTCATAATTCATGAACCCCCATTTTGTGCCCCCAATACCATTTATTATATTCGTAATCACAATCGCATATCGCAATATTGACCTCAATAATCGCAATATGAAAATTTTCCCAAATCGTGCAGCCCTATTTCCAATTATGTATTTGTTAGGATACCATTAGGAACTATTTAAAAATCTGGAATCTGAGGGTGCAAAAAAATCTAAATATTCCTCTAAAGTTGTCCAAATGAAGTTCTTAGCAATGCATATTACTAAAACAAAAT
This sequence comes from Cirrhinus molitorella, assembly GCA_033026305.1. Lineage (NCBI taxonomy): Eukaryota > Metazoa > Chordata > Actinopteri > Cypriniformes > Cyprinidae > Cirrhinus > Cirrhinus molitorella. The sequence goes on from CM065130.1 coordinate 30,487,681, forward strand.
TAAGTTTTGATGTATTTATGGTAGGAGATATACCTTACCAAAAAAAAAATACCTTAATGGAACATGGTCTTCACTTAATATCCTAATTATTTTTGGCATAAAAGAAAAATGGATCATTTTGACCCATACAATGTATTGTTGGTTATTGCTACAAATATACTCATGCTACTTATGACTGGTTTTGTGGTCCAGAGTCACATATGTGCATTTCGTAGCATTTTGGCCTTTGACAACCATTTGTAAGGTGAAGAAGTCTTGCATTATCCTTTAATCCCCAGAAATACTGCAACAAAGGCAGGATTCGTATTTTCCTCTGAGACAGGTTACAGATTTGTTCACTTCTCAGCTGATTTTCACATGTATGAATGATTTTCAAGACATTTGGACATTTCTGCTACATCTGTGGGTGTTCAAATACATCTAAACAGTGAAAATTAAAGTTTCAGTAAATGTCTTTGACATTAAGTATTTTAACATACTTTTCATCTCCCTTGCAGATTGTCAGTTAAATGATACTTTCTAAGTACCATTATTGTCCAAAAAAAAACAAAAAAAAACGTTTGCCTGCTTTTGTTGTTTTGCTAAGTGCATTAAAGCTAAAATATACAGTATCCACCTTTTTCTTCAAAGTGGAAGTAAGCCTTTAGGTGAGACTTTAGGTTCATTATCCACTGTAGGTAAAAATAACGAATAACATCATGCAGTAAACACTACAAACAAGTTTGTTCATAATTAAGATAATACATTAAAATAACAATTTTCAATATCAAGCAACAAAACAATCTGTTTTGTACAGCTAAACAAAGCTGAATGTGGATGAGACTGGAAGCCAAACCCATAAAATTGACAAATGGCCCACTCTTACAGAAGAAAAAGGTGGATATGTAATTTGAAAAATAATTTTTATTGACATTTTAACTGAGCATTATCAAATTAAGTGATATTAGTTTTTTTTCTCCCAAGATGTGCTCCCAGGGATGTGTAAGTTATAATAGCAGAGGCTCCTTTTTTGTCTTAACTTACGCATAATATGGAAGTTGGCCTTTTGCAAACATCTGAATTTTCGCCTATTTATTAGTCTGATAAGATGCTGTCAGTGTACATGGTGCTGTACCTTGGCTGCTACAGACGAGCCTGGTTTCTCTAGTAGATCCCACAGTTTCTTCCTTTTCTCTGAACAACACGTATTATCGAATTCTTCGCCCTCGCGGTCCTTCAGAGTATCAGCTTCCCTTTTGAGCTCCTCGTTCATCTGCTCTTTCTTTTGGTGGTACCGCGCCTGGCAACAGGACTCCAGGTAGATCTCATCCACCCCCCAGTAGTCCAGCTCCTGGCTGAAGGACAGGGCGCACATTTCCTCCATCATGTGCAGCTTCCCAGTGCGGTAGAAGTTAAGTATAGACGTGAACGCCCCGGGGTGCCGGTCAAAAAAGTACTCGTTGTCGTCTAGGTTGTAGTCGTCGCATATGTCCATGAGTGATTCGTGGGTTTTGCAGTCGCGTAACTTGCCCAGTCGTGTGCGCGGCAGTCGGTCCAGGGTTCTCCACAGGACCTCGTGAGGCAGACCCCCTACGTTGAGTTTGACACGCCGGTAGCACGACATACTCCGGATTATATCCACAGGCTCCGGGGGCAGAGAGGCTGTCGAGCGAGAGCCAACTTTACTCATTCCTGCGGATGGTTTATCCATTTTGTTTTCTGTGCAGACTACCCTATGAATTTGGCCATGGGACAGGCGGTGTTACCAGTGGTTTTCCAAGCTGTTTCATTTTATTTGAGCCGCTGAAGAGGAAAAAAGAAACAAGAAGTGAGCTGCATGTTTTATGATGTTTGTTAAGTGCTCTGTTAAGTTCCCTGCAACACAAATAAATTCTTAAACCAGTCACTTATTAGCAGAGGCATATTTTATTAAAAGTCTGCCATGAAAATAACTCTAAGGCATTTGATATTTTTAACAGTTTAGTTTTTAAAATAGTGTTTTGCATGACAGTGCCGACTTCACGTCCCAAAGGAATGACTATTAAGAGCCGATTCTTTTTAGTGAATCAAAAACATGTTGTACCACCAGTGTAATATGATTCCCGAATTAATGACTTTCATGAGCAGGTTTTTTGCAGTGAATCATTAATACGAATAGCATATTTTATTAAGTCTGTCTTGAAAATAACTCCAAGGCATTTGATGTTTTTAACGGTTCAGTTAAAATCCAAAACATGTAACGTTAGCACCAGTGTAATCTGATTCCAAAATTAATGACTTTCATGAGCCGTTCTTTGCAGCGAATCATTAATACAAACATTATAGCACATTTAAAAAAAATGTCATGAAAATAAATGTAAGGCATTTGATGTTTTTAACAGTTTGGTTAAAATAAAAAAAAGATGATTTACATGACAGTGCTGACTTCACGTCGTAGTGAACATGCAGTCTACAGTGCGGCCAGTGTTGTTCGGTTCCCGAACAAATGACTCTTAAGAGCCGATTCTTTAGAGTGAATCAAAAACATGTAGCAGCACCAGTCAGTGTAATCTAATTTCTGAACTAATGACTAGGCCTAACTAATTTCAAGAGCTGGTTCTTTGCAGCAAATCATTAACACGAATATTATAGTATATTTTATTAAAAGTCTGACAGGAAAATAACTCTAAAAGGCTTTTAATATTTTTTTAAAGGTTCAGTTAAAATCCAAAACATGTAACGTTAGCACCACCAGTGTTATCTGATTCCCTAACTAGTGACTTTCATGAACCGGTTCTTTGCAGCAAATCATTAATATGAATATTAATAATTCCAAGGCATTTGATGTTTTTAAGAGTTCAGTTAAAAAAGTGATATGCATAACAGTGCTGACTTCATGTCATTCTAAACAACGAAACTAAAGCGCGGTGTTATTCGGTTTCCGAACAAATGACTCTTAAGAGCCGATTCTTTTTAGTATTTCTGAAACATGTAACGTTAGCGCCACCAGTGTAATCTGATTCCTGAACTAATGACTTTCATGAACCGGTTCTTTGCAGCGAATCATTAATACAATATAGTTCGAATCCTAAAAGAATGACTCGGTTATTTTCAGTGATTCAGTAACGTCGAGTAACCAATGCAAGTTAGTCTAAACCGGTTATTTTCAGTGAATCCACAACATACATCCCGAGCATTAACTCCATTAGACTACGTGTATGCTGAAAAATTATTAACACACTTTTTTCAAACAACTCACATTTCAAATAAATTCGTCCTGAAATTCTGTCCTGTTGGCAACTGAAATAATCTCATTAGGCCTATTTGACAACAGACTGTTATGGCAGTAAATGCGATTGTATTTTAAAATAATAGCCTACTAAATGAATCGGAAGTACTAAATGAAACGATAAGGAGCCAGAATCGTTAAGATGAATCACAATAATTCAATTCCTTACAAATCCCAAAGCCTGAGAAGTCGCTGTCCACTGTCGTGGTGCTGAATCGCCTGCCGCTTTTAAACGCCCGTTAGTCTATAAACTCCCAAAAGATAACAAAAACATTTGAATCCAAATATAGTGGAACGCACGCTATCCACCTGCGATGCTCTTAAATAAACAGGCTATCTAATCAACATTCAGTGCCGTTTGAGAACTCCCAATATCCTTGTTGTTGTTCAGCAGATTAAAAGACTCCATCAACTATTCAGCAAAAGACTAAAATGTTATATTGAATTTTCATACCTTGTAACTAAAGAGTTAAGTGTAACGTCGGCTGGAGCCCGACCGTACAGCTGCAGCAACAACAACATGCAAAACAAGATGAAAACATGATGACATGATAGACATTTTGGTTTTGCCTATATTACACACAGAGAAGCTAATTAAAATTGTGAGCACCGCATGAATTTTCTTGGATAAAATGTTATTAATTGCATCGGGCGGTCATCATTGACATCAATGCAGCTGCGCTTAAAATGTGATTTCATTGATCATCTTGTACACTTGAAGGAAAAAGTGACGCTAAATACCCAACGCGGGGAATATAATACAGGGCATATTCAAAACGTATAAACAAAGTGCTATTATAAAGACATTAAATATAATTTTAAACGTTGTAGGAGTGGCATCCTCTCCTGTATTGATCCTGCATCATGCATGGGGAAAAATGCATCTTCAGATGTGTTAACGCCACAAAACAATATTTAGTTATTTGTATTGCATATGTAAGTGCAATTAAATATTATTAAGAAAAAGCTTACAGCTTATTGGTACACCATGTCACACTTTTCCCATTAGGTGTTCGGCAGAAATTTCCAATACGATCAATAATACTTAAGCATACGGTAAAAATATATAAAAACTAGGCAGACAAATAAATCTCCAAAAAACACCCACCTTAATTTGTGAAGACTCATTGCTGACAGCGGTGTGAAATTAAGCATTTAAAAAGGAGAAAACGCAGGAACGTCAGCATATAAATAAAGCCAGTAGACAGCAGCTCGTTCTTATTCTCTAGACATACACGTATCGCTCCGCTTTTTGTTTATGGAAAAAGATCAACAAGTCTTGGGGTGAATCCACACTGTTTTCGTTCACTGATGTCTAACGTCTCTTGCGTGAAGGCGACAGCTGCTTTCCTTGCAGATGGCTGGCTCTCGGTAGTCTCACCGCCCAATGGCAGAGAGACGGCGCGTTTAACCCTTGCCACCCATCACCAAGAGGCTCTTGGAGCAGCTCCTTCTGTGTCGTTACGAGTAACCTGTGTGAAAATGGCGCCTGAAGAGCGGGCAAAACAGAAGATTGCCCCTTATTTTATATGCGTTAGAAAAAAAACATCCGCTCTTTAGAGCAGTGCTCAAAGCAACATCTGAGTCAGTTCAGCCATAGCTGCAGCTCCTTGAATATGAGTTTCATTTAATATTTTACCATGGTGAAGCACAGCAGCTGTTCTGAGATGTTCACCAGTCTCACTTGTCTCCAGTCATCACATTTCAGACTTAGCACTTGTATTGAATTTCAGCAAATACAGTATATTTTCTCTCCTAATAATTTTGAGGGTAAATTTTAACCTTCATGATCTAATGAGACTCTCTTTGTGATGTAGTGTAAATGGTAGTGTCCAGGAATAATTTGTACTACATGCATATTCTTTATGAGGTTTTTTTAATGTGACCATTCTGGGGATTCTCACTACAAACCTACAGTGTCTTGCAAAAGTATTCCTACCCCTTAATTTATTCATGTTTTGTTATGTTGCTGCCCATTTGGCAATTATCTGCCATTCTTCTCCTCAACTCTTCACCTCTCAAGCAGATGCATATTTTCATGTTTTTCCAGAAATATTTGATTGGGTTCAGGCCCAAGCTCTGGCTGGACCACTCAAGGACATTCACAGAGTTGTCTATAAGCCAGTCTTGTTGTGTGATTAGGGTCATTGTCCTTTTGGAAGGTAAACCAGTTTGAAGTTCTGAATGCTCTGGACTGGGTTTTCATTAAGGCTATCCCCAATATTTTGGTGCATTGAGCTTTTCTTCTACTCTGACGAGTTCCTCAGTCCCTGCCGCTGAAAAACAGCCCAGGTTGAGGTTCACCAGATGAGAGAATCTTGTTTCTCACAGTCTGAGGTTTCTTTAAGTGCTTTTTTGCAAATTTCAAGTGTGTTTTCATGTGTCTTTACTGAGGAGAGGATTGAGTCTTGCCAGACCACCATAAAGCCCAGATCAGTGGAGTGCTGCAGTGATGTTTGTCCTTCTGTAAGCTTCTCCTATCTCCACATATGATCATGGAGCTCAACTGAAGTAACTGTTAGTTTTTTGCTCACCACTCTAACCAAAGCTCTTCTCCATCAATTGTTCAGTTTGGCCAGGAGGCCAGCTCTAGTAAGAGTCCTGGTTGTTTCAAACTTGTTCCATTAAGGGTAATGGAGACTGCATGCTTCTGTGAACCTTCAATGCAGGAGAATTTTTCTGAAATCTTCCCCAGGTGTGTGGCTTGAAGCAGTCCTATTTCTGCGCTCTACAGGCAGTTTTTTGACATCAGGGCTTGGTTTTTGCCCTGATATGCATTTTCAGCTGTTAGACCTTTCATTAAACATGTGTGTCTTTCAAAATCATATCTATTCAATTGAATTTGCCACAGGTTAACTTCCCTTGAAGTCTAGTAACATCTACAAACAATGTGAATGCTCCTGAGCTAAAATTTAACCATCCCAGATAAGGGTATGAATACTTATGCAATGGAATCATTTAAGTTTTTTTTTTATTTTTTAAATATACATTTGCAAAGATGTTAAAACCTGTATTTTGCTTTGCCATTATGGTGTATGAAGTGTAGATTGATGTGGGGAAAAAAGTAACTAAATGTGAAAAATATGAAGGGGTATGAATACTTTTGCAAGGCACTGTAAATCTACAAAATTTAAAATGTATTTTTTTTGGAATTATATATATTATATATATATATATATATATATATATATATATATATTTATTTATTTATTTATTTTTTTTTTAATGCAAACAGGTGTTTATAAAAAGTGATGTGGTGGGTGCTTGTTGCTCTTTAGCGTTTTGGGAGAAAAAAAAAAAATCAAAAGTGCCTTTTACCCTGGGGTAACCTATGTGCCTGTGACCTAGTCAAAACACTGTAGACAGATCGAAGCTTTAACTTTGTTGTATAACAAAGCAGGCATGCATGTTTCCAAAATGTGTTATCTACTAGCACTTTTACTTTTGCTTCACATCGGTTTGACCCTGACAAACAATGTATTGAAGAAAAAAATACAATAAAATGAATGTGTGATTTGTGCATTTTTCATGGGATTTAAAGCATGCTTTAGAAATAGGCCGTTTTTAAGTTTTTGAAGGTGCAGAAAACGGATAATTCTTCAGAAAAGTAAGGATAATAAAACCAAATGACATCAGGTAGAGACAGAAAAGACCAAACCAGAGTTTTAAAAAAATAAAAAATGTATTATTGCAATAAGTATTCAACACATAGTAGTAAAAAGGCAATTGTTATGTACAGTTTGAATTAGATTTGGCGTATTAAGTCAAGATCTTATTCTGTAGCGTATCTCTAGATCGCCGGCTGGTTGAAGAATGCCAAAGCCGTATCGGCTGGGGTCTACCAATGGCAGCTTTGCATTCTTGTCACACAGTTCCAGATCAAACCGAGTCAAGATTGTGAACACAAGCCTAAAGAGATTGGAAAATAAGAAAACATTTAAATCATCATTATAGGATTTTTCCACAGTAAATATGACTGAACCTGAACATGCTATTAATGCTATTATACTCACTCTTTAATTGCACTAGTTGCAAAATGGCGTCCCGGACAGAGGTTGTCTTTGGTCCCCCAGGGCACAGAGGGATACTTCACCTTCACTTCACCCTTAAAGAAGTTCTTCTTCTCTGTCCCATCTGCATTGAGGAAGCGGTCAAACTGAAACATCTGTAACATTATGAGAAGACAAGCAGAATTAGCATTTTAATTATTGTATCTTTGGGTGAAAGTGAATACATTATATCGATATTTTTAATATTGTCTACAACAAGGAACTGCACTCTTGTGATATGTTTGTGAGACACGTCTGATGTTTGCTTGCAGGAACAACATCTCGCTGTGCTGTTAATCAATTCACTATTAATCAGTGTGCTTGACATGGAAGCTTGGATCAGATCTTCAGTTCCCAGTGCCAATACACAGCACTATGGTATGCAACGTCAGCATTTTGGCCTACAAAGCCCTGTGTACGGTGCAAGCGTCTGTTTCTCACAGATAGTATGAGCAGCAGCAGTGACTATAAACTGTGGCCCCCTTCCCCCTATTTGTCTTTGTGCCAATGACAGCACTTGAATGGCTAATCCTAGATATCTCACTAGATTAGCCCTTTGACCTGTGCAGAATGTAATCCAAGCTTGATCATAATGGTGGACGTCAATAAAGTTAAAGCTAAGTAGGTTTAGGAAGTATCAATAAGTGACGTGTCACGTGTGTTAATAAAAGCAATGTACTGAGCAATGCATTATCTGCATATAAATATAACATCTAGCATTTTTTGTCATTTCCTGATTGTTACTTGCCAAGTCACGATGCCAGAGTGTTGCTATGTGGTTGCTAGGGTGTTCTTGCCAAGAGCTAACCCCCAAGTTTTTATTATATTCTAGATGTGGCTAGGTACGTTTAATGTATTTCTATGGAAATTTTCTGGGCTGTTATATAAAGCTGTGTAAGTGCTTGAGTCTATTTCAATTGCATCTATTTTTGACAAAGTAAAAATCAATACACATTTCAAATTTATCTAAAATCTGCCCAGATTCTTCGAGTAATGAAATGATTTGTTCCCCAAGTGAATCTCATCTCTCTGCTTGGTTGCGTTTAGGATGGAAGTGGAATCTGAAAGTGCACCTCTGGCTGTTGGTGGATCTGCGGGTCCATTTGAGGACTGATGAAGGGGAAAACACACAGCCGATCACCCCGTCGGAGATGGTATTCTTGCCCATTGCTTAAACGAATCTTCTTATCTTGCTTCACTTCTCTAGTGATGAGAGCAGCTGCAGTTAGACGCAGCGTTTCACTGAGAACACTGTCTGTAAAAACAGATTTCAGAAATTTAGTTTTAACTCTAGTGAAATCTTGAAATGCGGTCAAAAGTTTACATAAAATGTTCATTATTTTACCAAAATAAGAGGGATCATTTTTTATTTAGTACTAACCTGAATAAATGTTTCACATAAAAGATGTTTACATATAGTCCAGAGAAAATAATAGTGGAATTTATAAAAATGACCCCGTTCTTAATACTGTGTTGTTACCTGAATGATCCACAGCTGTGTTTTTTGTTTAGTGAAAGTTGTTCATGAGTCCTTTGTTTGTCCTGAACACTTTTTTTCAGGATTTCAGCATTTTTGTGCATTTGATCCCTTTCCAACAATGACTGTTTGATTTTGAGATTCATCTTTTTACAATCAGGAATAAGTGAGGGACTCATATGCAACTAAAAAAGGTTCAAATGCTTACTGATGCTCCAGAAGGAAAAAATGCATTAAGTTTCCCAGAAGACAGTTATCAACCCTCTGGCTCTTAATGCATTCTGTTCCTTCTGAAGCATCAGTGAGCATTTGAACCTTCTGTAATGGTTGCATATGAGTCCCTTAGTGTGAAAAGGATCTCAAAATAATAGTCATTGTTGGAAAGTGTTCAAATACACAAAAATGCTGAAAAATAAAAGAAATTGTGTGACCTGAAGAATTTTTAACAGTTCAGGACAAACAATGGATTTATGAACTATCAAAAAAAGAAGCTATGGATCATTGAGGTAACAACAAATACAGTATTAAGAATCAAGTGTATGTTAACTTTTGAACAGGGCAATTTTTTATAAATTCTCAAACCATTATTATTATTATTATATGTGGGCTATATGCAAACGTCTTTTATGTGAAATATCTTATTCAGTACTAAATAAAAAATAACATGCTTTTTGTATGATCCCTATAATAACATTTTTTAAATAATTAACATTTTGCAGATTCTGCAAGGTGTATGTATACTTTTGACCTCAACTGTATATATATATATATATATAATATAAAAAATAAGAAAATTATTAGTAGAAAAAATATTTTAATGGTTTAATGGTAGAAAAATGCACACACACATATATATACATACATACATATATATATATATATATATATATATATTTCTTTTATGTGACCTACCAAACACTGGAGTGTTTTTCTTCCCCTCTTCCTCACGAAGGTGTTTCCCACCTTGGATTTCCTCTCTCACAGCCCTTAGAGCTTCAGGGTGGGTGAGTAAGTAGCCCAGTACCCAGAATGCAGTGGGGCCTGCGTTTCCCTGAGGACAGAAACAATCCTTAAACTACCGTCAAGCCAGCAACTAAAAAGACTTACGCTGAATATCATGATTTTGTTTCACATTAAATGTCCAGTTTTAACCTTAAATCTAAAATATACCGTTTTAATTGCCTGCAAAACAAGAGCGGGTGACCTGACACACATTGAAATGTCACAAGATTTATGACATTTCATATAAATATACAGCAGGGTCTAACCTACAGCGTATTGCTTCTCCATAAGTGATTTTATATCAACACTGGCGTCAGTGTGTGCGAAGCAGTGCAGTTAAACCTGTCATACAGCAATTGCTGTGGGTTCAAAGGGATTCTTCACTGACGGACAAGGCCAATGAGGGGTGAAGAATCTCAGACAGACTGTTAGGTGAATCTGTCTGTCAATAAACCTGCTGATACCATGACCAAGCAAAAGAATTGCTTTCTGTTAGAGGGAATTCCCACATGCTCATGGGAGTATCTAAGAGAAATACACGTGTCACATGATCCGTCATAAATCATTCCAAAATGCATTTTTTTTGCTGTTACAAAATCACCACCACAATTCTAAGGTGTTCAGACAGTTTTTAGCATATTGCTTGGATGATGTTAAAGGGATATTTTGCCCAAAAATTACACGTGTCAAAGACTGACACAAAAGAGAAGAAATTGTTGAATAAAGTCGATTTTTTTGTGCACAAAAAGTATTCTCGTAGCTTCATAAAATTAAGGTTGAACCACTGATGTCACATGTACTATTTTAACAATGTCCTTACTAACTTTCTGGGCCTTGAATGTGATAGTTGCATTGCTGTATATTCAGGGTTCGAAAGCTCTTTGATTTCAACAAAAATATCTTAATTTTTGTTCCGAAGATCAACAAAAGTCTTACAGGTTTGTAACGATATAAGGGTGAGTAATTCATGATAGAATTTTCTTTTTTTTGTTCTGGGTGACTTTTTACTGGCTCAAGACTCTATAATATTCTTTATCCCAGATCCTTTTTTCACTGGTGAAAATTTTAAGCCTCAGTGTTTAGAAATGTATGTACAAGATGTATGTACCAAAGCGCAATACTTGTGGTTGTGGGTTTGTTCAAATTCCTAACCCTTAATATGAGCAAAAGGCAGATTAGCAAGCACCGCTAATTATGCAGTGAAGCTGTTTCTCTATAGTTATACTGCTCTCATGTGGTTAAAGCAGAGAACTGCTGTATGATGGTTTTAGAAATGTAAATCTATACTTTAAAAATTAATGGAATAGTTGACTTTTCTTTGTAGTCAACTACTTGTATTGTGCTTTTTGTCTCTTTCAGAACTTGGCAGCTGACTGTATGTTTTCATTGTATGGAATGAACACTGTGAACATTCTGCATCATATGCATAAAAACTGCATACTATAAAGGGTTATACAGGCTTGGAACAACATGAGGGAGAGTAAATGATGACATAATTGTCATTGTTGGGTAAACCAATCCAACTGTCTCACCAATTGTGCCTTGTGTTTAGTTAGATATTTGATATGTGGTTGTGTTAATAAGCTTGATTCATCATATCGCTAATATGCATGTAATAATTCTGTCAATTGTATTGTATGTACTATGAACGCATCAACACCTGCGTTGCATAATTCCCTTCAGTTATAAAGGAATCATTCAGTAGGTGTTGTTGGCCTCAGGCTATGGTGTCTCAGGTGTGCTTTGGGCAGCCTGTCAGGTTTTGTGTTCATGTTCTGCGAAACTCGAGTGAAATCACACACTCACACATTCCAGAGGTGACAGGCTCTTTTGTTTACAGTAAGATCACGAGTGCAAAACAGCCTATCCCTATGGCAACCTTGAAGTCTAACTGTGTCACCATTATGTAGTTTTGAGTGATTAAGCATGCTATCAGACAAAAGGAGTTTTTTAAAGGAATAGTTTACCCTGCTGTTCAAGATGATGAACTACTACTTTGCCCAAGAGTTCATATCGTTCCAACCCTATATTTGTTCAGTTTCCACAGTGAAATACAAAAGGAGATCTTCCAAACAATGAAAATAAATGGTCATTTATACTGGCAAGCCGCATAATGGACAAAAAAAACAACACCATAAAGAATCTACGCTACCAGTCAAAAGTTTTTGGACGGTAAGATTTTTAATGTTTTTTAAAGAAATCTCTTCTGCTCATCAAGTCTGATCCAAAATACAGCAAAAGCAGTAATACTGTGAAATATTTGTAATATATAAATTAACTTCTTTCTATTTGAATATATTTTAAAGTGTAATTTATTCCAGTGATCAAAGCAAAACATTTTAGCATCATTACTCCAGTCTTCAGCATCACACGATCCTTCAGAAATCATTCTAATATGTTGATTTGCTTATTACTATTATTATCAATATTTAAAATAGTTGATTCCATTTTTTTGGATCCAAAGATCAGCATTTATCTAAAAAATACAAAGCTTTTGTAACATTATACACTATACCATTCAAAAGTTTTGGGTCAGTATAATTTTATTTTATTATTATTATTATTATTTATAGAAAGAAATGAAAACTTTTATTTAGCAAAGATGCTTTAAATTGACCAAGACATTTATAATGTTACAAAAGATTTCTATTTCAGATAAACGCTGAACTTTCATTCATCAAAGAAACCTGAAAAAATTATACTCAGCTGTTTTCAAAATAACAATAATAATAATAATAATAATAAAACATATTTGAGCAGCAAATCGGAATATTAGAATGTTTTTTTATTTTTTATTTTATTGTTTTTCTATTTTGGGGCCCGGCAGTATAAATGATAATTTATTTTCCTGTGCATACCCATTTAAAAGCGATTTTTATTCATTAATTTATTTATTATAATTAATTTATTCCACAAGGATGAACTACATTGATAATAATAAGAAATATTTCTTGAGCACCAAATCAGCATATTAGAATGATTTCTAAATGATCATGTGACACTGAAGACTGGGGTAATGAGTGCTGTAAATTACATTTTAAAATAGAAAGCAATTATTTAAAACTCTAATATTTCACAATATTACCTTTTTTTGAGTTTGTGATCAAATTAATGCAGCCTTGTAAGCATAAAAGACTTCTTTCAAAAACATCTGAACTGCTGAATGATGTGTTTATTATAACAGAAGATCTCTTTAATTTTTTTTTGCCATTATGTGTTGTGAAAGACAACTAAGTGATAGAGATGGGAAAAACTTACCTGTGTGACCCAAAGCTGTAGTAGCATGGCTCTCCTCTGAGTCTCAGCATCAACGCCTTCATCCTGCAGTTGCTGTACATAGTTCCCCAACCATGACTGGTGTTCTGACTTTCTATCTAACCGTGATGAAGCCAGCCACTTCCACAGCTTTTCTCGCGCTGAACTTGCAATTTGTTTCTCCTCTAATGAAAGCATACATAAAAAACGTAGTTATATAAATCACATTTAAACATGTTGAACATTCATTTAAAAAGAAAAAATAATAATTGGAATTAACATCTGTTTTTATAAGCAATTTCTTTCAAATGAAACTCACATTACCTTTGTTTATAGTAGTTCGAGCCAGTTTAGGCAGAAGCCTGTCAAACCGGCGAAACTCCTCGTAAATTTCTGCTAGTGCTACACTATTGTTCTTCTCTCCGCCAAACACCGTGAGATAGCCAGTCCTGCAGGGAAAAAGAAGGACAGAAAGTTACAGGTATGAGGATATACAGCATTTAAAAATATTTAAGGAAATCAGGTTTTTCCAGACTATTAAAATCTGTAGTACAACATTCAACCTTTTAATTTTCACCGTCATCACAAAATGCTGTGTTACTGCATGACCTGAAGGCATACATGAGATAACCAAGCTGCACCTCGTGGAGGCATGACAACAGGTCTTATCTATACAATAGCAAGTTATTATTATTGTGCCATCTTTTGGGTGTGACAGTCTCTTCTTGATGATGGGTACAAAATGAATGCCAAATAAAGTACTAGGCCTTCATAACTCAAGTAGTGCATAAGTGAATCAGTTTTTTACAATAGCATTGTATCTGTTGCATAACAGCTATGGCTCTACATTAAGTAGCTCCAATAACGGACATAAATTATGAAATGGCTTTCAGGAAGTGACAATTGAGACTTATTACAAACTTAATCATCAAATTGTAGTTTTATAAGGCATTTTCAGTGTGACAAAAATATTCTCAGTGCTGAAGCTCTGTTTGCAGCTGTGGTTAATTCTGTAACCTGCTAATGATTTCACATCAACGGTTGCACTTGTGGTGAGAAACAAGTTTTACAGCTTTCAGACGGTTACAAGCATGTTGATTGTAAAGATTGCCGTACTTAAACAGGAAGCTGTAGCAAAAATCGAAGAGTCCGTCTTTTTTCCACTCAGATACTTTAAGGCCCATTTCTGAAGGGGTCACAAGGTGCTGAAGGTTGTTCTGCATTGAGTTGCAGAGTTGGGTCAAAGCCCTCCCCTGAAAATGTCTGGTCAAACACACAAAAACACATTTCAAATGAATTGATATTTCAGCTTTGATGTTACCAGAGGTTCTATTAAGCATCTGAAAACATCTTAAAAGCAAATTTTCAAAATAAGATATTAGAAACCTACATTTCTGCCCTTTTCTTCTCAGATTCTGGGTTGTGATTTGGCAGATCCAGGCTGAAGATTCTCTTCATTAGGACTTGAGCATAGCCAGTCTGGTCAAGCGAGTCCACATCGGACAGGACGGCATCATAGCAGTTTGAGTCCAGCAGAACAGTGATATATTGTCCAGCTGCACGCACCTGGTACACATTAGATGAGTAAGGTTAGTGCTAAAAAAAAAAAAAAGTGAAAGGAACTTGGCACAGGAAATGTCACGAGTGATAAGATTGTTGCAATATCTAGATAAAAATGTATTAAGAAAATCTAAGGGTAAGTTATGGACCTGGGCTGCATTTCTCAAAAGCATATAAGCCTCCAACGGTCTCTACGATCAACTTAGCTAATGAGGTGTTTGAGAAATGCAAACCCAGGTAATTTCCGCTGGACTTCAGATTGTCTGTGGACTAAAACCTGAAATAATTGCAGCATCAGCTACATTGTTATGTACACACTTGTCATTATTGTGTAAAATAAAAGTTAATTCTTGTAAATTTGACAATGACTAATTAATATTTGTAAAAAAAAAATAACGTTTGAACAGCTTGCAAATCATTTTTTTGCCAACCTATATTAATTTCATAATCAGCCACATTGTACCACTGAAATGTACAGTTAGGATTATAAGAAGCTGTAGCTGTAAATTTTATTTGCAGATTTTTTTTTTTTTTTTTTTTACAAAAACTGTCCCTGTGGCAGTAACTTTTCAAAGGGTGCACTTTTGTGCCTTTTATATACTAATATGTATACTTTAGGTACTAATATGTACCTTTAAGGTACCAATATGATTTTTTTAGGTACAAATGTGTACCTTCTAAAGAGGAACAGCCACAGTGACAGCTTTTGTACCTTTTTTCCTGAGAGTATATGAACAAATAAAGTACTGGAAATCACAATTGTGGAATTGCAGCAACAAGAAAGGCCCTCCATAGGGCCTCCATAGGGCCCTCCATATTGTCCTATCCTAACAAACCATACAATTGAAAGCTTATTTATTCAGCTTTCAGATGATGTGTAAATCTCTTTTTCAAAAATGTTGACCATTCTGACTGGTTTTGTGGTCCAGGGTCACATAAATATAAAATAAGTTGAGACTATATGGAATATTTGTACTTTTACTTATTGAAGCACTAATTAAGTAAACTCCTAAAATGCTAAAACACCCTTAAAACTTTGAACTTGTTGACCTGTCACAGTACCAAAACATGCACTTTCATTTATATACTCAAATGAAATTTCACTTAAAATAGCTGTATTTCTCAACTACACATTACCAGAACAAACTGCACATTATGACAGACTGCTGATTTAATGCTAGTGTTATTTATCTCAGCCAAAACGTGACCTAACACGAACTCACAGTAAAAATGTCGCCGTGCTTCTGTTTCATACGTGTCAGGAATTTAGCAGCATCTTTTCCAAACTCAAGTGCGTGACCGAGCCAAGGAATCATTCCTTTATCAAGAGGAGGCTCATTCCTTCGTCTGCAAGAAACGACATGTTTAATTAGTAAATATTTAAGCGCATTTGTAAAAAGTTTAGGTTTATAGGACTCAATAGCTGGTCGGACTGGTCCGGACTCACCTGGTACGTCTCGCGTACAGCAACAGCAGAACAGCGAGCCCCAGCAGGAGAAGCGCGATCCACATCATGCCGAAAGTGTGTGTGATCTTCTGCCCTGCTTTCGAGGAGTTAAATACTCAACTGAACACCTAATACGTCACATCTCATTACGAAATTCCCAACTACAGTCAAAAAGTGGTGGGCGTGTAAAATGTCCTAATATGACTTAACCTACCGATGACATCTACAGCATTAGCAGTTTCTGTCTGTTATTGAAACAACATGACGGTTCGTCATGATGATTATAGATAAGTCAGAATACGATGTGTGCGATTTTATGCTATGACCTTCGAGTTTTAAAGCATTTTCTCAACTGAATTTTCTCTGTTCATCTAGCACAAAAGTTGTCTTTTACCGCCTTTGACGTTTACACTATTAAGCAAAAGCTGTTGGTGATATATGTACATTTTAAACAAAATGGTTAACGCTATATGTTTCGTCAAATATACCGCCTGATGTCGATAGTACTTAAAGGGATAGTTCACCCAAAAATCAACTTGTTTTGGATTTGTTTGAGTTTCTTTCTTGTTGAACACAAAAGAAGATATTTTGAAGAATGCTGGTAGCCAAACAGTTTATGGTAGCCATTGACTTTCATAGTATTTTTTTTTTCCATACTGTGGAAGTCAGTGTCTGTACCATCAAATAGTTGGTTACCCACTTTCTTTAAAATATCTTCTTTTGTTCTTCTTCTGATTTCTGAGTGTCGAATTGTCAGAAATACTTTTTTAGTATTGGTGGTTACAATTGTGAAAACATTGGTAAAACGTTATAAACTAAATGTAAAACTAAATACAAACTGTTTTCTCAAGGAGACTAAAATGCAGAAGTCTCAAAATATAGGCTATTTTGCAATAGACCAGCAAATGAATCATCAGAAAATATGTCACAAAAAAAAAAAAAAACCACCCCCACATACAAAAGTTCCCTTAAATTTTTTTCACTCATTGCTGATTTACACAAACGTTGTTTACATATGTTTGATTGATATATGTTAGATTACTTCATCTTATTCTGGAATTAGTAACCTGTATAAGAATGCACTAGAGACCTAGTGAACTCAGTAAATACGAGAAATCTTTTGACATGAATCACGTTAGGTGTATCTTTTATTGCTGAGCCATTTTCAGATTAAGGGTGTGTTTGTGATGTCTTCATGTTCTATCTTCATTTCTGACGACAAAATGTACATTGTTATTGTGTTCGCTAAATGGCAGGTGGGGCATTTAATGATTTTTTGGGCATGCACCCAAAAACTATTCATACAAGTTATTATATCACTATATCACTACCAGTAAAATTGATAAAAATTTGGGTCCAAAAATGTGATTTGACACTTTGACCTGACCATGTTTTGATACATCACTTTCTATCAAGGTTATCTAACATTTTCAGTTCTGACATTTTGTTCTGACACAGTTTAACTCTTGAGTTCTTGTTATATTTTATTAGCGTTTTCTAAACTATAGCGAATAAACTGTGATATTGTGAGAAATGTTGAAGGTTGAAAATGTTGGTTTGACAATATGTCTGATATACACAATTTTTAAATACATTTTTATACGAATAATAAAATATCAATAAAATGAAGAAACAAGTTTAAGTACAAATTTAGAGCATAAATCAAAATTACATTTTAAAATCTAAAACAAAATGTCTGTATGTCACACCTACATCTTGGCAAAAGAGGCTGAATTCTATGGCAAGAGTATTTGTAGCAAAGCTCATTGTCAAGGAAATCAAAAGCTTTTACGCCTATTCATTTTTAAGCCTTTAGAACTGAATGACTGACTAAAGTCATTTGATGAGCTATACAAAGATTGCAGCACGAAACTGTCCATAAGGGGGCGTCTGAGTCACACTGAAACTGAGCTTCTGATACTCCAATGTTCTGCTATGCAATTCTATAATTTGACAAATTATAATTTACTCATTTATTTTCCGTGTGTTGTATGCTGTTAAGATATGAATAGGCTTTATTTCGGTACCATTTAGAGGTGCTTTGTGGTTTGTAATTTGAGAATTTCTGTTAGAAAGCATTCTATTGTGCTGTTACGTAACAGGAAGAATAAATGTAGTCTGTGGTCATACTTCAATACCTATTATCTAAGGTTAATAGGCACTGAAGAATACAACACTAAAGATTCATTTAATTTTCCATATTAAATATTTGACATCCCAAGCCCTAAAAGCAAAAGCAGACAGTAACGAAACAAATAAATCCTCAGTAAATGTTGATTATGTCTAATAAAATAGGCTACAGTATTATATTCATGCTCACATTATGATGGAATATTGCTCAGTATTTCATACTTAATTCTGCTTTTTCTCGTCTTGCCTGCCAGATAAGTCTGATAAGATTTGTAACTTGGCTTACGTACCCAAAAATGATCAGGCCACCCATGCAACAATAGACTATAATGTCATCAGGTCCCAGCAGTTCAAAGGCCACTCAAACTAATGAGGTGTTATGCACAATCACTAATCGATATGACAAAGACATCGTTTCACTGCTGTGATCTTTCTAAAGGAAAAAAGTAATAATAATTTCACAACGAATAAGCAGAAGAAAGCTACAATCTTGGCACCATATACCATATTCTTAATAATACTTAGTGTCTAAATTTATAATCCTTATATTCACTGTTTCAGTTTGGCCACACTTAAAATATATGAATGCCATTGAATTTATGGCAAAATATCAAGCCCTTAATCTAAGTTAAGAGAAAAGTTTTGACAGAATCATTTTAGGAAAGAGGCAGTTCAGTGTGCCAAGGTGTTTTAATAGACTGTTGGCTAAAGGTTGTAATGATGCCAAGTAGTTGTTCATCTGGGAGAAAGTGTTTGACCATATTCTCAGAAAACTCTAAAACTTAAAGGGATAGTTCACATAAAAATGAACATTTGGTCATACACTTACACTCCCATCATTTAAAACCTGCCCTTTTTCTTCTTTTTAAATACTTATATATATTTACACAATGGAACACCTTCACTGTTCGCGAACCGTATTGAATGTGTCCAAAGAAACTCATTCAAAAGACAAGACCTGACATGTTTATTTCGTGCCCACAGAAGTTCCAGTTTATCAGTTATTCAGATGTCCTCTCAACTTTTTTCTGGAGAATTTCCACTCCCTCAACATGCTCATTTCAAACGAACAAATAACGTAGCTAGGAGATATGCATCTTGCAGACAAGGAACTCATTTATATTTGTCACAATGGTAACATTCAAAGCTAAGGCATTTAGATCCAAAATACAGATAGGTAAATATATTACTTTTTTCCAAACTTATCAACAGTAGATCGCTTATTAACATGGTAAATCATCTGTTATTGTCTACAGCTGTTGTTTAGTTAAATTTAGCACAGTTTTTACAATGTATGTTTATTAAAATTGTAATGTTACATATTTTTTGTCCTTTCTTTCAATGTCCTTCTTTGTATTTTTGTTCTGTTCAGTAAAAACAATACATTAAGACAAGGGTGGGGAACACATAATTACAGCCTGACAGAAATCCTGTTGATGTCTCTGTTCTGTAATTGACTTCTTGTCGTGCTTGTGTCCTCCAGCACTTTAAACCTTGTCCAGTGCTTTTCTTCAGTGTATTATATTGACATTTATTTTATCTGGATTCCGGTATCAATTTTTTTTTTTTTCTCAGGTTGTCAGTACATACAATAAGCACGTTTAATTTTTACTCTAGAAGTTAATAACTAGAGTACCCCCCCCCCGTAATTTGTTATTATATAATTATAAAATAATACATAAACGTTTTTAAACAGTAAGATTTGTAATGTTTTTTAAAGAATTCTCTTCTGCTCACCAAGCCTGCATTTATTTGATCTGAAATACAGGAAAAGCAGTAGTATTGTGAAATAAATGTACTATTTAAAATAACTGCTCACTATTTGAATATATTTTAAAATGTTATTTTAAAAGCTACATTTTCAACATCATTACTCCAGTCTTCAGTGTCACATCCTGAGAAATCATGCTAATATGCTGATTTGCTGTGTAAGAAACATTTACTATTTATTATTATTATTATTATTATTATTATCAATATTTAAAACAGTTGAGTACATTTTTTTTCAGGATTTTTTGATGAATAAAAAAATCCAAAGATCAAAAAAAAAAAAAGCTTTTGTAACATTACACTATACCATTCAAAAGATTGCAGTATATATGTATTTTTTTATATATATAAAATACTTTTAGTTAGCAAGGATGTTTTAAACTGAGACATTTATAAAACGCTTATAATGTTACAAAATATTTTTATTTCAGAAAAATGCTGTTCTTCTGAACAATCTGAAAAAAAAAAAAAAAACTCATGAAAGGTGGAACTCCTTGTATGGGCATTTCTCCCGGAAGAGCGCGCCCGCGCACACATCGACCAGACAGAGCCCGGGCACACGCGCCCATCATCGAGCTTCCCTCGGCAGCACTGCTGCGTGGGACTCATTCGGGAAGAATGTCGCTAAAGAAGTTTGGTTTTGGTTGTAAGGCGAAGATAACGTCCCAAAGAACCCAGCGTTATGTGAACAAAGGATGCAGTTTGTTTTTCCGTGGCAGAAACAGAGTTATGCAAGTGTGTTTGTTGACGAAAGTTTTATAAAGGAGGCCCAGTTCGACGCTGGAATTAGACGTCGTTTGATACTGAAAGATGGAGCGGTCCAGCTATAAAAGATCCCGGTCATGATTCAAAACGGCAGATGGTAAGTGAAGCAGCATCAAATGTATGTGTTTTTATTGGCAATCGTAATGCCACTGCTCGTCAATCTTTAGCTCCGCCCACGGTGTGCCTCCAGGAGCTTGGCTGTTTTCGGAGAGAATGTAAAACTGTATCTTTCTTTTGATATGATAAAACTAGACTTTTTGGATATATGAAGGATGCAGTACTACTCAGGAACTCAGGATTAACATGAGAAACAGTGTGCTATGCCCCTTTTCAAAAATTAAAATTGTTCACTCACCCTTAGGCCATCCGAGATGTAGATGAGTTTGTTTCTTCAATAGAACAGATTTTGAGAAATTTATGTCACTTGCTCACCAATGGATCCCCTGCAGTGAATGGGTGATGTCAGAATGACAGTCCAAATAGCAGATAAAAACATCACAGTAATCAAAAATTAATCCACACAACTCCAGTCCAGCAATCAACATCTTGTGAAATGAAAATATGTGTTTGTGTTTGTATGAAACAAATGTATCTTTAAGACAAATCAAGCACCACTTAATCAGGCAAAAACTGTTCTAAACAAATGTTTGATAGATTTTGATGTGGGAGCACAACAGGGGATAGACTTTTTCACTGTATGACGCATTATTATGGATTATGGTCTGGTATTTTGGCCAGAAGCAATGGTTTAAAGTTAAATCCCTTAATTATGCATTTGTTTCTCACAAACATGCAGCTTTTCACATCCTGCCAGCACAAAGGTTGTGACCATAGTGGATTCCTAGGTATGGCAGACTATTACTGTAACTTTAGCCACAATTTTCTTATAACTCAAATGTAGCGCAGCATTAATACTCATTTTGTTTGTCTTACTGTGAGGCAGCTGGAGACTTTAACAGCTCACACACCATGATAATTAAGTTAGATTAAAAACAACATTAGTTTCACCACTTTGCACACTGAAATCAGCATGCAGACAATAAAGCAATCAAACAATTTGCTTCAAAAACCGACAATAGCAAATTATGTGAAACTCGTTGCATAAGAACACCCACTGCACGTTTAAACACCCAAAACCTCATTGGACACAAAAGAACATTTCCTGATTAGGTGTAGGTATAGGAAGTCTCCCCGAGGATAAAAGAATAGAGATAGAGCTGGTCTTTTAATCCTGCTAATTTAATCAGTAAACACAAGAAATGGTGGGGAAAATCTGACCTGACATATTCAGGAAGAGATCAGCGTGCCCCCTTTTACCCTGAAAGAGGTCAAGATTACTGTCAAGTTTAATACATATATATATAGTATCTCACAAAAGTGAGTACACCCCTCGCATTTCAGCAACCATTTTAGTATATCTTCTCAAGGGATGATACTATAGAAATAAAACTTGGATATATTTTAGATTATTCAATGTGCAGCTTGTATAGCAGTTTATATTTACTGTCCTTTGAAAATAACTCAACATACAGCCATTATTGTCAAAATAGCTGGCAACAAAAGTGTGTCCAAAGTGTCAGTATTTTGTGTTAGCACTGCTATCTAGCACTGCCTTAATCATTCTGGGCATGGAATTGACCAGAGCTGCACAGGTTGTTCCACTCCTCTATAATGACATCACAGAGCTGCTGGATGTTAGACACATGGTGCTTCTCCACCTTCCGCTTGAGGATACCATACAGGTGTTTAATAGAGGTCAGGTCTGGAAACACACTTGGCCACCCCATCACCTTCAGCTTCCCCCTTGTTTCTGGAAGGAAGGCATCATGTTCTGCTTCAGAATGTACAGTACATAATGGAATCCATGTTTCCTTCAATGAACTGCAGCTTCACCATGCTCCATGATGCTACCACCACCATGCTTGACTGTAGGCAAGACACAATTTTCTTGGTACTCCTCACCAGGGCATTGCCACACATGCTGCACACAATCTGAGCCAAACACGTTTATCTTAGTCTCATCAGACCACAGGACATGGTTTCAGTAAATCATGCTCTTCGGCAGGTTTTCTTCAGCAAACTGTTTGCAGGCTTTCTTGTGTGCCAGCTTCAGAAGAGGCTTCCATCTGGGATGTGGCCCATGCAAACTGACTTATTGCAGTGTGCGGTGTATGGTCTGAGCACTGACAAGCTGACCTTCTACTTGTGCAACCTTTAATTGACCCTTGCAAGGCCTGTTCTGAATGGAACCCTTCTTGGAAAACCACTGTATGACCCTGACCACTGTAGTGTAACTCAATTTCAGGGTGTTACTGAACCTCTAATAGCCTTCGCTATCTTTGTGGAGAGCAACAGTTCTATTTCTCAAATCCTTAGAGAGTTCTTTGCCATGAGGTGCCATGTTGAACATCCAGTGGTCAGTAGGAGAGAATTGTACTTAAAGGACCAAATTTTAACTGCTCTAATACAAGATACACAGCTTTGTATTGTCCTTTCAAGAAGTTTAATGTTTAAAACTACATCAATATAAATGTATCCAAGTTTCATTTCTATAGTATTGTCCCTTGAGAAGATGTACTAAAATGGTTGCTGAAATGGAGGGGTTTACTCATGGGCAATTTTCAGGAAATTCGAAAAATAGGTAGAATGTAGATCTTTTGACACAATTAGGTTTTCATTAAATTATTATTCCGTAACATCTTGTCTGTCATCTCAAAATTCACTTGTTTAGTTCGAAAAAATAGCGATTTACTGCAGCAAGCAGTCTATGTTCAGAACGCACTGCGGAGGTGCTTTCCCTTAATACTACAAAAACAGTTAACCTATCAAAATAAACCACGTAACATATTTAATAAAGGTGTATCAGTGCACATTTCCCTCCAGTCCTGTGTAAACTACAGCACACAGTTTGTTTTATTTATTATTATCGTGAGATGGCGGAGCGCAAGAGAACAACGCAGAAGTACTGTAGCTCACTTAAGCAAACTTGCTCATTTCAATCTGCTCAATCTTGGTGATGTCAGTGCCCTAAATGATGGTATAATGGATGATTCGCACAATTCGTGCTATCTAAACATACCAAGGGGTGGTCAAAAGTTCAGAGACTATGCCCCTGATAAACAACGGAAAACCGATGTTAGTGTTTGTAATGATGCAGTATAGCACTCCTGACTTGACGAACAGCTCTGGTTAAACCCGTGAAGTGAAAGTGAAACCCGTCTCACTTTAAACCATAGCTATCATCCAGGTTAAAATAGTTTTGGAAAGGGCTTGGATTTAGCTTTTATATGACATCAAAACCTAAAAAAGATCAAATTTCACCATGTGTTGGGTTTTCGTAGATCGCATCACATATACACACACACACACACACACACACACACGTATATAAATATAAAGAGTTCAGATGCAAAACCCCCTAAAAGCCATCTCTGTCAAAAATTAGATAATTATACTAAGTGAATGCTCTCTACACATATTATACATCCATCAAATACTTTTACTTTAAACTCGCTAAAATTCCAGCCCCAGCCCAATCAGAAGGACCGGTACTTAGGAGCCTATACATCGGAGCCTGAAAAAATTACATTTTTTTAAAGTACTGCACCATACTTTCCATACTGCACGGTTTTTAAGTGACCAACCCCCCAAAAATGTAAAAATCTGTTTCCATTTTAACAGGCTCCCTTGTACATCACAAACATGCAAAACCATCTTCTCTCAGCTCCTGTATTGTTTGGCCAAAGTTCACATTCTCCTATCATTCTGGATATCCAGTAAGCTGTGGAAGAGAGATACTGGACTTTTGCGTTTCTGTGCCAATGTGCTGCAGTCACTTCTTATTGCCAACAAGGGATGATGGGTGAAAAAAAGAATAAGTGTAAAATGTAAAATGTGCCTGTGCCATATTCCTTCCCAGATTGCCATGCTGATATTGTGATAATTTCTCAATTTCAGATGTCTGGCTCAGTTTCTCAACATTTTGACCAGTTATTACTCACCCAGCAGTTCAAGTTACCACTGCTTGCATGTTCACTATTCACTCTGTAAGCAATGTAGCAACTTCTCCTGCTGGATATTTTAGATTTATTAAAATAAAATAAATAAATGATTTCACAGTAAAGCAATATCAGATATAATCAACAAATTGTCTTTTTGATCAAGTTTCTTTGAGTAAAAACACAAGCTTTTTAGGTTATCAGGGATGAAAGACTTGTCTGTAGAGATCATTAAAGTAACAGTTCACTTAAAAATGAAAATTGTTATTATTGATGTTCCAAACCTGTAAATGGTTATTTTTTTTAATGGTATGTAGTAGGAGAATCTTCATGCAGCTCAAAAGTCCTATAGAGCAAAAAAAAAACACCATTAAACAGAATAAGACTGAAGATCTGCACTGAAGCGGAAGATTTTCAATGAATAACTTACAGCATGCTCTGTGTCAAACATAAAGCTATCAAATGGCTTTAAAAGAGTTTCATTTTTTGGAAGATTTTTTTTTTTTTTTGTATTTTTTTTTTCTTCTTCTTCACTATGTTGGTTAAAGACTCTTTAAATATTTTCCTTTTGTATTTCACAGCTAAATAACAGTTCACAGGTTTGAGACAACCTGAGGTGGAATAAATAATGATAATGACACGATGCATTAAGCCAGGGGGTGAAAACTTTTTGAATTTGAAGATCAGGGTAAATGTAACTTATTTTGTCTTCTGGGAAAGATGATAGTATCTTCTGTAGCTTTTGAAGGACAGTACTAAATAAAAAAAAAATTAGGGAAATGCAGAATTTTCTTCCTGGAGCGTCATTGAGCGTTTGAACCTTCTGTAATAGTTGCATATGAGTTCCTAGGGCTGAGTAATATGGCAAAAATGTAATCTTGATAATTTCCCCCATTGATCGATAACAATATATATTTCGATATATATCAACTGTTAATGCTGCCAGCTTTAAAAGAGTATCCCAACTATGACTGAAGCCATATCAATTTGAGGGTTCCATAATTACATTTTAAAGTATAGTTTATTAACAAAAACACATTACACATTTGGCCTGAAAAAATTAAGACAACTTACTAAAATTAAAAACTAAATCTTGTGACAAAAGAAGGTAAATGAGAGTAAATGTGCAAAATGTAAACACAAAACTGTTGTAAACATAATCTGTAAGTAACACAATTGCATGTGCAAAATGTAAATGTTTTTTTTTTTTTGTCAAAAGTTGAAAAGTTAAGATGTATAAACGCGTCGCTTCCATTATGAGCGCGCTTTTCAAATAGCCAAACCACTTCCATATAACTGAATTCTTGCTACCTTTTTTGTCAACAACTTCATTTTTGGATAACTTTTGGTACTTTTTATAAATTCAACTGTTATTTTCTCATGTGGACTATACTGTGTGTAAATGTCTTTTATGTTAAATGTCTTTTTCAGGTCAGTACTAAATAAAATAACATGCATCCTTATTTTGATCCTTACTACTTATATTGGTAAAATAATTAACATTTTGCAGATTGTGCAAGGTGTATGTAAACATTTAACTGCAAATTGTAATGCCTAATATTCATAGCTTACATGACTGAATGCTGGACTGGTGCCTATAAAGACAGACATTTTAAGAGAGACTGTATTTTCATATGTGATAAAGGACCACTAGGATCCCTTTATTGCCCTGAACAGTTTCTATAAGGATGTAAAAAATTCTGCTACAGCTTTTATGACTTTTAAATTACAATTTTTTAAATGTTATTTCCTATTCTACTGACATTTCATCCTTTACAGCTCCCTATTCGTTCATATTTACTTTTTCAAACTTCACTTTTCCTCTCCTGCTAACTCTCCTCATCTTTCTCAATTTTTCTCCATCAGTCCCAGGTCATGTATAGTTTAATAACTATAATAATATACCTGGAAGTTACTTCCTTTGAAGCACAGCAGAGTCACCTTTGGGTCATTATTGGACTGCCGGCAAGAAAATTAACGGAGCCCTTTGCCTGTGCGACCTGCTGAACGTCTGACTTAAGACTTGCCTTGCTGGAGTAATAATGTTGACGTACATCAAAGCTTCTTCTCCAGTTCAAGCACCTAAAAAGGACATTCAAGACATTTTTAGGATAGCAAAATAAACTGAAAAAATCTATCAGTGTTGAACTACTTGGATCAATCTGGCACAAATGAAGATGTAGAATCATGGTTCACAAAATCCTGGAAGTGATTTGGTTCAGGGAGAGAACATTTAGTGCCAAAGTAACTTTAGGTCAAATGGACACAAATTGTACTTGTTAGTCATGGATCATAGAGAATTTCAAAAGTAAGTTGCATTTGTGAAGAGGCCTTGTAAGCAGCAGACACGTGGATTGAGTTTCATAGAACGTACACTGCAATTTTTTTTTACCAAGGTCCAGAGTTCTTGTTATTGCCCAAAGATGGCCATTTAGTTTTTTGGTTATAAATTTTTCTGTTATCAAATGCGGATGACCCTTCTGTTTTCTTACATCAGACTGGGAATTCTGCAGAAACATTTATTTGTTTGCCTTGTCGTCATAGAGGGCTCTTTTCCTGTGTTGTCATGTTCGCGGAAACTGATGAGTTGTTGGTCCCACAGCTTGAAAAAAGAAGCTGAAGATTTACTTGTGTGTTTTAGTAGTTGCAGACACGCACACTTGCATATACACATCTACACACACACACACACACACACAGAGCGTCATGCTGACTAAATACTACTGTAACCATGGAGGCATATGTAAACATGCACAATATTTAGTCTAAGGTTATTTATCTAATAATATTTATACTTATTACAGCATTTATTCTGAACTTTAACCTCCTGAGCATCTCACAATAACAAAAAATTACTTTTTTATTAGAAATGTGCTCAAAATATAACCTCATTTGTTTATTTTTTTAACTGTAAAAGCACAGCTTGGATAGTCTTCTAGATGGATTTAGAATGACTACATTCCAAATGTGCAAATAACATTTCTCAACTATTTTCATGAAAATTATATGCCCCTACCCAACCTCTTGTAATGATATAGACTTGTGTACACCTAAAGTAATCTCATTTATATTATCATCTGATTAGTCATCTGGAAATTAAGCTTGTAGTCATGGGATGGTTATTTTGATCTGAATTCCACCATTTTTCCAATTTACTCAGTAACTCATCTGAGAAAATATGGCATACTATTTTGTTTTTTTTCCCCCCACACCCATGTATTTATCTTGTTCTTGAGATTTGTCATGTTCCATAAGCAATGAAAGAAAACCTGTTTAAAACAAAAAACAGTCTGCTGAACAACAATGCTAATTGCTTGTTCTTTAACAGTTCATTACAGTTCAAGGAGTGAACATTTCATAATTACAGCACTGCATCCCCAAGATTGTTTCCGTGATGTGGCTACAAATAGCACTTATTACTTTAAATGAGAACAAATCAAGCAAATATAGTTTTCTTAAGAGGAAGTAGCTCTCAAGTTAAGCCTTTTAAACAAACTAAAAAAAAGAAGTTATTTTGCTGTATATGTTCTTACAGAAATCATTATAACATGTTATATGACATGACATCGAACATTAAGAATCCTGCATGTTGCCCTCAGCAGGCCATGCTGCCCAGTGAAAGATTTCTATTGCACCCTGCTGGGATGCAACAAACAACACTGAGAAGTATAAGAAGTAATGAAATGAACAGAAACTGTGAGACACCATTATGTCTAAAAACTAGATGCTTTTCCAGATGAAAACACCATTGCTTGCAGAGTTTTACGTAAGGTTTTTTATTTTATTATTCAGCTTTATTTTGCTTTCTTGAAGCTGTGCTTAAGAATCAACCCATAATATGAATTACTGCAGAAACACAGCTACAAGAAAAATACAATTCATAATTAACAAAGCAAATAAAAGCAGGACACAGGAGCACTGTAATACAATTATTTTGAATATTTTGTTCAGCTTTGGCCAAGAATTTTCATTTCGGTGCAACCCTAGTTTGAACTGTAAAAAATCTGTAATAGTTGCACGTAAGTCCCTCAGTTGTGAAAAGATGGATCTCAACAGTCACTGTTGGAAAGGGTTCAAGGGGGAGGGGTTGGAATTGAAATTGCGCAAATGGCCTTAAGCAATTAATTAAATAAACTGCGCCAAATGCGAGTACAATCCGCGCTAAAATGTGTTCGACCTGGCAACGTTTTATGATTGGCGTTGAGAATTTGAGATTGCTTAGTGCTGTCATAAAAATCGTCTGACGCGCTACATGTCTGTTGTTAGAGTACTGTTTTTAGTTTCGATTCTCTGGTCCATCACTGATTGCCGCTTTATTTTGTATTTGGGACGGCAACATTTGTCATTAGAAACGTTTATAAATCTGTTGTTTACAAAGAGAAGTTTCAGTGTCTCATAATCCTTAAGAAACTGTTGTAATATGCTGATTTGCTGCTCAAGAAACATTTATTTTGTTGCTTAATATTTTTTGTGAAACCAATGATAGCTACCAACTTTTTAAAAAAAATATTTCACCGTTTTTTTTTTTTTTTTCACTTTATTTTGATCAAATAAATTCAGCCCTGATGAGATATTAATAGACATAGAAGATATTGTTTTCTAAATCATTGATATTTATAATGTTTCCTTTTGGCAGGTACTTTAATAATAATAACAATTCTATATACTATAAACTACAGGTCCTTCTCAAAAAATTAGCATATTGTGATAAAGTTCATTATTTTCTGTAATGTACTGATAAACATTAGACTTTCATATATTTTAGATTCATTACACACAACTGAAGTAGTTCAAGCCTTTTTTTTGTTTTAATATTGATGATTTTGGCATACAGCTCATGAAAACCCCAAATTCCTATCTCAAAAAATTAGCATATCATGAAAAGGTTCTCTAAACGAGCTATTAACCTAATCATCTGAATCAACTAATTAACTCTAAATACCTGCAAAAGATTCCTGAGGCTTTTAAAAACTCCCAGCCTGGTTCATTACTCAAAACCGCAATCATGGGTAAGACTGCCGACCTGACTGCTGTCCAGAAGGCCATCATTGACACCCTCAAGCAAGAGGGTAAGACACAGAAAGAAATTTCTGAACGAATAGGCTGTTCCAGAGTGCTGTATCAAGGCACCTCAGTGGGAAGTCTGTGGGAAGGAAAAAGTGTGGCAGACAACGCTGCACAACGAGAGGGGGACCTGCGGAAGCAGTGGACTGAGTCTGGAGTAGAAACATCCAGAGCCACCGTGTACAGGCGTGTGCAGGAAATGGGCTACAGGTGCCGCATTCCCCAGGTCAAGCCACTTTTGAACCAGAAACAGCGGCAGAAGCGCCTGACCTGGGCTACAGAGAAGCAGCACTGGACTGTTGCTCAGTGGTCCAAAGTACTTTTTTCGGATGAAAGCAAATTTTGCATGTCATTCGGAAATCAAGGTGCCAGAGTCTGGAGGAAGACTGGGGAGAGGGAAATGCCAAAATGCCTGAAGTCCAGTGTCAAGTACCCACAGTCAGTGATGGTCTGGGGTGCCATGTCAGCTGCTGGTGTTGGTCCACTGTATTTTATCAAGGGCAGGGTCAATGCAGCTAGCTATCAGGAGATTTTGGAGCACTTCATGCTTCCATCTGCTGAAAAGCTTTATGGAGATGAAGATTTCATTTTTCAGCATGACCTGGCACCTGCTCACAGTGCCAAAACCACTGGTAAATGGTTTACTGACCATGGTATTACTGTGCTCAATTGGCCTGCCAACTCTCCTGACCTGAACTACTTCAGTTGTGTGTAATGAATCTAAAATATATGAAAGTCTAATGTTTATCAGAACATTACAGAAAATAATGAACTTTATCACAATATGCTAATTTTTTGAGAAGGACCTGTATAGTATATTATAGATCTTTATTATAATGTATTATATTATATTGTTATCATGATTATTAAATGCTGCTTTTTATGATTTTACAGGAAAATAGTATTGTATTATTATAACATAAGATATATATAAAATAAGTGCTAGGGGTGTGGCTTGGGGCGTGGTCCGATTTTACTTCTTTTCTGTCTCTAGCTGATCACATGCCTGATGCGTTTTGTATGATCCCTCTTATTTTGGTAAAATAATTAACATTTTGCAGATTCCGCAAGCCAAGGTATATATATACACTTTTAATAATGAGTCAAGTGCTTTAGCCTCGTAGCTCCTTCTACACCGGAAACTCATGGACACGTCTGTTATATTAGGGATACCCTGAGACATTTTAAACATCAAAAATCGATTGCACTGATTGTCAAAGTTAATACTCGCTTTTTATATGACAGATACCTCAAGTTCCACAAGGAATACCCACCATATGGTTTACGTTTGATGAATGTCATGAAAATACAAGGTATGTGCTTTTATGTTTGCGCTGTGGTGCGTTCAGAGAGCGTGCAAACAGAGAGAACTCTTCTGATTGACTGTGTTCCATGAATATGTTGAGTCACTTTTTTTTTTGACGAGAGAGAGAGAAAATGTTTGTGGTGAAATGAATCTAAACTGATTAGGACACCGTGTGACACTGAAAGTATCTCCGTATCTCTGCAAAGTTCAAAAGGGGTCTGTACTTTCAGTTGTTTAGGATGGATTTGTTTTTCTTGATAGCGTGCAGGTGTTTCCAAGCTAGCCATGCTTGAACGAGTAATTGGTGATCGCTGTTGCCCAGGGTGATGCTGACAGGTGCACACAGCAAGATGACTCACATCCCTCTCCTTCTCCCTTGCTCTCCTCCCTTCTCTGTTCACTTCTAAAACAATCAGCCATTTTCAAATTGTTGTAGAATGACCTTTACTTCATCAGGCCGGGTAAAAAACTCAAATCTAACCCCCCGGTATTATTGGATTAGTCTGTAGGATAGAGGTTGGCAATGTATTGAATTTTACAGCTAAATTTAAAGGCAGTTTACTTAAATTTAATACAGGTTGATTTTTCATGATCTTCAAAACGATTATGCAACAGGGACAAACTGTACCCAGACCACTAGAATACGTATAAAAACGATTTTTTTGCCTGTTAAATAAGTGTTGACACATGCACTTACACCCTTATTGATCTACACACTTCACCTGCTTACATGAGTGGGCCCTTTTGTTCCACAGATTCAATTAGTTAATCTGATACAATATGTAATTAGCCAGTTAGCAGAAGCAAATGGACGAAAAAAAAAAAGCCTAATAGCTTTTATTGAAGAATTGCACCATTTAAAGAAAACAAAGTGCAGCTCCTTTGTTATTGACAATTAGACTGATTGCCAGCAGCATTCAAATTATTTATTCTAACTTCATAAATTAGATTAGCATTAGCAGGCAGAGATGGTTTCACTTCTGTTCAGATGCAAAATATGACTTAACCATATTTTAGATGAAATGCAGAATTCACTATTATTTATAGAAAGACATTCTGTTCTCCTATTGAGAAGACCGTTATGCACATCTCTGGTCGTTTGCTTGGTATTATGTATTGTTGATGGAATTGATTGTAATGAGAGGTGAATGGGTCACATTGTTTAACACCGTCTCAGCCCTTTTTCATTTCCTGTGAGTAAAAGACCCATGGTGTGAAGTGCCAGCGGAGATTGTTTTTCATCGATATGGACAGAGATATGGAGTAGATGTGTTTTATTGGTTGCCTGAGGCTCATCCAAGATGTCTTGCATTCTAAACAGGGCTTAACTTTCTGTCTGTGACAGGCAGTTCAGCTCTCATGGAGACATTTATCCGGTGACCTCCCGCTTGTTTTGAAGCTAATTAATGAGGTGTCAAAGCCATTAAAATGAGAACGAACCCTTATGGGCCTTTTGGGACACGAGTTGGGATGATGTATTACAACAGTAAGTTTAAGGGTTTTATAGCTTCCTAGTGTCACACCGTAACAAATAGCACTTGTGCATTAGTAAAATGTTTTGTATTGGTGTTTTTGTGCCAGATCATTGAGTATTCCAGCCCTAAGATCGTATCTGAGTGAGGGAGATGTGTGAGTCATTCTCTGAAGAGGATGATTGATCACCCAGGTCGGTATTGATTTATGCTGTACAAACAAAATAGCCTAATATATAAACAAACAGCAACTTAGGTGGCCAAACATTGTGTTGCATATTGTGGCTCATTGATTGATAAACTGGCAGATGAGTCACCTTTTGTAGAAAACAATGTCAAAGGTCAAAAATGTCTAATTTCTTAATTCTCATGTCATTTTAAAACTGTATGAGCTGTAGATTTATTTATTTTTTTTCCTATGCAGTGGAGGTCGATGGGATTCAATGTGGTTTTGGACCCCGTTGACTTTAACTCTATGGACAAAAGCAGTTTAAACTAAATATTTTCTTATAAGAAACTTAAATGGGTTTGAATTCAGCTGAGGGTGAGTAAATAATGACAGAATACATTTTTTATTCATTTTTGAGTGAACTATTCCTTTAAGGACATGCAAAGCCTGTCAAGCAGTTTCTTCGGAGATCATTTACAAAGCCATATAGACTTTTCTGAGACAAATGCCATGCTTTGCATGTAAAGCTGGGATATTTTAACATTGAAATCACCTTTCAGCCTTTCACTGATAATCTTCCTCTCTGTTGGACCTCTCCAGTTTAATTTACTTTGCTATGGCAAACATGTTGGTTCTGTCAAATAATTACTAGCAGATTCGAACATGACCAGAAATGAGATTTAAAGGCATAGTTCACCCAAAAATGAAAATTCTGTCATTAATTACTTACCCTTCATGTCGTTCCAAACCTACCTGTACGACCTTCATTCACCTTCAGAACACAAATGAAGATGTTTTTGATTAAATCTGAGAGCTTTCTGACCCTGCATAGACAGTAATGTAATTACCGTGTTCAAGGGCCAGAAAGGTAGTAAGGACAACGATAAAATCGTCCATGTGACATCAGTGGTTCAACCGTAATTTTAAGAAGGTCTTACAGGTTTGGAACAACATGAAGGTGAGGTGTAATTGATGACAAAATTTTCATTTTTGTGTGAACTATCCCATAAGGCAGTGAGGATTTTGATTTGTTCCCCAAAAAAGCCATCATATGTAGATATGCATGTTATATTTCTTCCCAAATTCTATTTTAAATTGTAATTCTAGTTCTAATGATAACCATTTTATAATTTGTTACAAATTTAACATTAATAGAGCCTTGTGATTTATTTTATTATTTTTTTCTCCAGAAATTCAGTTTGGACTGTTTTGAATTCTTAGTTTTATGATCGAAAACTATTTGAACTATTTCATTATTAAATGAAGTAAAACTTAAATTATTCTTAAAGTGCTAATTCTTATTCTTAAGGTCAAAGCTCAAAGGATGTCACTGAAACCATACTGTTTAACTTAAAATAGATCTTAATAGAAAGTTGTGTGATTTTTTTTTTTTTTTTTTTCTTTTATTATTATTATTATTATTATAATTATTATTATCACTATTATTATTACTTTAAAGGAACACTCCACTTTTTTTGAAAATAGGCTCATTTTCCAACTCCCCTAGAGTTAAACAGATGAGCTTGACCATTTTCGAATCCATTTAGCCGATCTCCAGGTCTGACGGTAGCACTTTTAGCATAGCTTAGCATAGTCATTGAATCTGATTAGAGCGTTAGCATCTCACTCAAAGATGACCAAAGAGTTATAGAGATATTTTTCCTATTTAAAACTTGACTCTTCTGTAGTTACATTGTGTACTATGACCGACAGAAATGAAAAGTTGCGATTTTCTAGGCTGATATGGATAACTATACACTTACTCTGGCGTAATTATCAAGGAACTTGGCTGCTGTACCATGGGTGCATCAGGCGCAATGATATTACGCAGCACCTGATAATAGTCCCCAGCTATTTTACTATTAGCTTAGTTTAGTGCCAGTCACGCTGGAAGTTACCTAGCTGGGGACTGTTTTCAGGCGCTGCGTAATATCATTGCGCCTGCTGCACCCATGGTACGGCAGCAAAGTTCCTTGTTTAACTTGAGAGGAGTTGGAAAGTAAGCCTATTTTCAAAAAAAGTGGAGTGTTCCTTTAAGATGTACATTCTTATGTACAGTAGTGATATATTTCTGTAACTTTAATTAAACTGTTATTTTTGGCCATTTGTAGTAAAGACCTTTGAGTTTTTGTGTGTATAATTTTTGTCAAATTCAGTAGTAAATGTTCATGAAGAGCTCTTTGTGTATCTTTGGAGATGAAGTTTATATAGAGTTTCCCCATAGTGAGATGGCAGACACTGTGACATTCCACATAAATGCAGTAAATTCCTTTTTTTTTTTGACTGAATTTCGTACTTCTGCATTGCAGAAATCATAGGACATTATGCCTTTAAAAAGACTTTGAGATGTTAAATACAGTGCAGACGTATTTTAAATTGTATGATACTTTTATGGTGCTTTTCTTTGTCCTTGCCAGTATATATTGGCATCCGTGGAGAGAAAACACAAGCTCTTCCCCATAAGATAGTGTTTCACCTTTTGTGTTTTACAGAGGAAAGAAAATAATATGAGACAGGAATGACATGGGAGTGATTAAGTGATGACGAAATTTTCATTTTGAGTGAACTAGTGCTTTAAATCAGATATTAAAAGTCACTTTCATAATCCTTCTCATTTATCACTGTCTACTGTTTTGAATAGATTTGAGTAAATGTATAATTCATAAACTGTATTTCCGCAGTAACATTATAGACGTTAGTGAATGTTAAGCATTTATCTGATCATCTGTGTTTTGCATCTGATGATGAGATATAATTATATATGTATAGCTTTTTTAGTTAGCAAAGATATGTAAATGCTTATCTATCAAACGTATCGCTTTTGTATAGCAAGGGTGCGTGCCGGTACTGTAGAGTGTGTTGCCTTCAGTTCTGTCACATCTACAGTCTGTCCTGCAATTCGAGGCCCGACGGCAGTGGTTTTGGTCTGGATATTAAATCCACTGCCATTCCTGTGACTCGATTCGGCCTTATATTGATGTTCTGTCAGAGCGAACAGCATGGTGAGGAAGACTGATGAGCCCTAACCCACTGCATCTCATTTATCCCAATTACACAGAATACTGTTCGACCCTGGCCTGGGGTTAAATGCCCTGCTATTACATTAAACATCACTTCACCTATAAGCAACAGGTTTTGTATTTGATGTGTATATTAGGGCCCTATGAAATAAATTTTATTTTTATGTATATATATATATAATATAATTTATTTATTTATTTATTTTAACTCGTTTTAACTCTTCTGGATTCAGCTTTTTTTGTGTTTTCAAGTAAAGGGGATTTACTATTAAAATTAAAACATGAAAGAATTTAATTTTTCAACAGTAGTTGTAGTAGTATTATGTACATTCTAAATATTAAAAATATATTTCTGTCATCTTTAAGTTAAACCCGAACTTTTATTTTGACGGGTTGCCGTTAATCATGCATGGGTCAGTATGTGAAGCAGTGTTCATTTCGTGGACGAATAATTTTCGTCAACAACATCTTTTTTCACAGACGAAAACAAAACGGTTAACGAACTAAAATTCTTTTTGAATGACAAAAACTATGACAAAAATCTACTGGCATTTTCGTCATCGAATAAAAACGAGACGAAAATGTTAGGGAGGGTCAATTTGGAAAGAGATTCATTCAGAAAAATCTGTTGCGTAGTAGGAGGTTAGATGCGTTCAAACTGGCAGGACACAGGCTAATATACACTTGCTGCACGTCTTATAAAGTGCACTTTGCACTGTAACTAAACCCATTAATTTTTAGCCGACTAAATTTACTGTAGATTTAGTTGACTAAAAGCTTATGATATTTAGTTGACTAAAACTAGACTAAATCTACAAACAATTCAGATGACTAAAATATGACTAAAACTAAATGGCATTTTAGTCAAAAGACTATGACTAAAACTAAATCAAAATTTGCTGCCAAAATTAACACTGATGTGTAGTAAACAAATCTGTGCACCTGCGCCATTCATAAACACAGAGAACATCCAGGATTCATATTTAAAGTCTTTTTGCGGTTTAATATTTACACATACTAGTTCATGTCGCGATTTGATTTAATTTGATGACATACCTTTCTGTGACATTCCGCGTTAAATAATACATTCCGTTTTTATGACTGGATTCCGCGATTCCGTCCGTGTTTTCCGCATCGCGGAAATCATAGGGCCCTAGTATATATATGATATACAGTTGAGGTCAAAAGTTTACAGACACCTTGCAGAATCAGCAAAATGTTAATTATTTTACCAAAATAGGAGGGATCATACAAAATGCATGTTATCTTTTATTTAGTAAAAAAAAAACAGACACAGATATGGATCATTCAGGTAACAACACAGTATTAAGAATCAAGTGTATGTAAACTTTTGAACAGGGTCATTTTTGTAAATTCAACTATTATTTTCTCTTGTGGACTATATTTAAACGTCTTTTATGTGAAATATCTTATTCCGGTATTTAGTACTAAATAAAAAATAACATGCATTTTGTAGGATTTCTCTTATTTTGGTAAAATAATTACCATTTTGCAGATTCTGCAAGGTGTATGTAAACTTTTGACTTTAACTGTATATGCTGTAGGTACATTATTGTTAGTGCACATTTGGAGCAGGAAATGTTTATTCAACACGCCCATTCAATAAAATAAAGTATTTTCTGTTTATTTCAATAATTTAATGCCATCTCATAACAAGTATACTATAACAAACTCCTCCATTTGAAGCTTTTTGTAAACAAACATTGTATATCTTGGAGCTACAGTGTTATGCAGTCATATTTCACAAGTTAATCTCTACTGAGATTAGACCAGACAAAGTGGGGCCATATTGTACATTCTTCACGACAAATCAATGAAGCTTTATATAAGGGTCATATTTTTCCCATGCAACAAGAGGGCTTTTAAACTGAAGTATTATCTTTTTGCATTCTACAGTTATTTAAAAAAAGAAAATGAGCAAGTGATTTGTCTCAAAGCATTTAATTTTAAATAAATTCTTTGATTTTTAGTTGCTATTTAGTCTTTTAGGAGACAATGAAGTTAAAAATTCTGATAGCAGTTGGCATACCATTTCCAAGAAAAAAAAACCCTTTGTACTTTTTTATGCCATTGTTGTTTTTGAATCAAAAATGGATCCAATTTTTCCTTTTGTGAAACATTTAGAATTCAGACTTCATATTCCTGACAACAAGAAAGCAAACCCTGCCAAATGTTTTCCTCATTCTCCCCTCCATAGATGAAAAAACAGCAACCCGTCATCGTCTTCCCATGAGAAAACTGCTGCCTGCCTTGTTTCCTATTACACATGAAAATCAATTTCCCAGGAGGTTTAAACTTCATCAAATGTACTGCGGATGGTCTGCTGTTTTCTACAAATTTTAGTCACGCAATTGAAGGACAATACATGCAATGTGTACGAAGTACGTTTGCCGTGACTCAACATCTCAGTGGTTCCTACTTCTAACAAACCAGATTTGCTTCTAAAATACTTCTCAAATCCCATCTTGATTAAAATTAAATGGGACCCCATTGTGTATGTTATGGCTCAGGTTTTCCACAGTTTTCCAATTTTGTGTGCTAAACTTTCAAAAGATCAGAAAGAAGATGGAATCGCATAAAGATGAATTAGATAATGAAGTGTGGAAGCTATAGTTAGATCTGTGGGTCATCACCTCACAGGAGCAGTGCAAAAATGATCAAAATCTGGTCTGAGGAATGCTTATCAGAAAGAGAAAGCCCTGCAGTTTATTTGAAACAAATCTTTGCACACACAAAGTGTCTAAATGCAGACGGCCATGCATCATCAATTTGATATTGTGAGATTAAGATGTGGGAATGATGATCTTGACGGTTGGTGGTTTTTGTGAGAGCATCATAGACATCTCGATGACACATTTAGACTTTTATGTAACTTTATACAAATTTCACACATGAGGTGATCTCTGATTATGAGGTTTAGGGTCATTCTAACCATAGAGGGATTTTAACTGGTATTGAGACTAAAACCTTCTCATAAATCAACAATCACAGTTTATGAAAACTGATGAAAAGGACAGAGTTCAACAAGAGTTTCAAACCAAAGTTACAGTTTTTCTGTAAATCACACTGTTTTTGGTGAATCTGAGACAAGGCAGGGGGTATTTTAGATGCATCTGATGCAATCTCTTTGTTTCAAAGTACAGTCTTCATGTTGCTGACAGACACAGATGGATGGAGATTTAGTTGATAGTTGTAATGTTCCCTGCAGTATATTTCATAAAGTGTTTGTCAGAGAACGTCAGAGTTATTTTGGTTGACTAGTTAAATCTCTCTTTTTTTTTTTTTACCAAGTAAAATGAGACAACAATTTAGTCTCGGCCTCAGACAACATGTGCATGAACAGCCTGGAATCCATTCACTGGAAATAAAGATGTGTTTACCAAGTATCGCATTGATAAAATTAGCTCTTTTAAGAAAGAACAAATCACTGGATGTGGTGTCAGATCTTTGGAAGATATTCAGTGTTTGTTTCAGGCACAGAGTAGCAAGCCATATATTCTGCTTAGTTTTCTCTAAATTAATCTTTATTCATTAATTTTTGATGGACATAAATTCTACACTTATTAGCAGCAATTTGTTCAGTGTTTTAAGCCATTCAACACGGTTGTATAATTGTCTAGCACCACCACTTGTCCAAGATTCACTTGTGTTTATGCTAATAATTTTTATGTCAATTTTTCCCCTCTTATTCCTTGGCTCATACTGAGTCAAATTCAAAAATCGTAAGGTTTCGTTTTTTACACTGTTTCAGTTGTTCGTAAAACCTACTTTTTCAAACTCGTCCTAGAGGGTTTGTCTGATTTTCACCAAAATTTGCTCAGACCATCTTCGGACCGTGCTGACAAAAAAATTATGGAATTCAAGTTAATTAGTAAAACTGCTCTCGAGTAATGCGCAAACGAATTCTATGAAATGCTCGCAAAAAGGATGTGAGGCTATATCTCTGCAACGGTATTGAGACCAAACTTGGTATGTGTTACAACAAGCAAGACGTGAGGCTACCTGCTATGTTTCGGTGCTTTGCCAATTTTCCCATGTCAGCCATTTTGGGTGTTGGACATTTAGAATTTTGTAGTAAATGCTATATTACATATCGTTACGAAACTTGGTATGGGTCATCAGCACGATGCCCTGAAGAACCCTGAGAAGTTTTGAGTCAGCACCACATAGTGGTGAAATCAAATATTCACATGCTTATAACTTTGAGTGTCAACTTATTTTCACGAGAGTCATCTTTATGACTCCTGAATCCTTGCCGAGTCCAGCGATACCAAACATGCCAGGTTTTGCCTTATGGTTTGTGCAACGTTGCATTTTAGAGCTTAAAAAACATTTGCCAATATCTTAGAAAACGTTACTCCTATCGGCACAAAACCACCGTAGGAAATTCGGAAACAGAGAACGCTAATGCCCAATTGCCAAAATTTTTATAGTAAGTGGCAAAAAATATGAACAAAATCAGTCATCTGCCATTTTTTCTCTTCTCATATATAAAAATGTCTTTCCAAAACAAAATGAGATATTTTCACCAAATTTGACACACATATGTATGGGCACACTCTAAGAACACATAACAAATTTGGTGGGATTGTGCCTCTTCGTGGTGCTATAAATGAACAAAACATGAAATTGCCATTGACTACAATAGAGTATTATGATATAAAATGCTACATTTTTACCAATGCATTGGTGTACCATTACAGAACTTTATATATCTTCGAGACCATGACCTGAAAGTACTCGAAACATTTGTGGTCAAAAGTGATAACCAAATAAAACGAATTACCAGTAGGTTTTTTTTTTATTTTTTTTTTTTTCTCACTCACTTTGAATAAAATCACCTTCAAATGGCTTTAGTTACTCATTGCTGCACTTGATCTGATGCTTCCCTTACCTAATTCTTGGCCTCACAATCACTGCTTGCAGTCATAATTTTTTATGTATTTATATCATCTGTGGAAGGCGTGGGACCATAAAATGTTCAGAATCTGAGGGCTACAATTAGCAATGTAACCTGTCTGTCAATGTATGTATTTGCATACTTCCGGGCATCCTGTTCGCGCAGACATGATATGTTATCAGGACATTCTGTTATGCTATTGCAGACCTAGCGAGAATAGAAGCCGACTCTGATAGCACACAAACATCACAGAGACATCTATTTGACATCTTATAAATATCTTATTCAGGTCAGTACTAAATAAAAATAACATGCAGTTTGTATGATCCCTCTTATTTTGGTAAAATAATTAATATTTTGCAGATTCTGAAAACTTGATCTCAGCTGTATGTGTTGTTTTAACTGTGGATACCATGATCTAAATGTAAGCTACTTTGGAAGACCAATGGTTAATTTTAATAAAATTCAAACAGAATAATATAGTTTTAACATAAAAATGAGGTTGTACAGAATTTATTATTTTGTTAAGAAAAAAATACTGAAAAAGAGTAAAGAATTCCAAAATGTGAAGTGTTTGACATTTTCTGACTATAAAACCACAATTAATGGACTGTTTTCTACAGCTTTCACTTTGAAGCAAAAATCTTCCTTTAAACTTGAAAGAAATAATTTGAAATTTGAAATGTATTCTGATAATTATCGTTGTTGACTGATATAAAAAAATAAATAAATAAATATATATATTCTTTAGTCAAATGGTCCAGCCCTAATTGTAATATTATGCACTTTGTACTGTAGTGTTTCTAGGTGAATGAGACATGAGGGAATCTGACATCATTGCATTCAACCCTCTGCACGTTCATGTGTTTTGGAACAGCTGTGGATCTCATGCTTTAAAAGCTAGCTTGCTATTGCCATATGAGATTGCCTACCCTACCTTTAAATTAATTTTATCCTTGCCAGTTTATTATTGTGTTCCCACGGTTTTAAAACTGAACTGTGGTCACTTACTTTTTATGTCGGTCACATCACATCAAGGCGTTCACTCGTGATCACTCATGTTACTTCAGTTATATTGTAATTCAAGTCACCATGACACAAGCATAAAGCTATTACTTTGAAAGATGCCATGGCACTGACACAAATTACCCCCCATGTGAACAAACTAATTGAATACAAACTGGCGGAGGAAGTGAATTACATATTTCAGCCTCTATAGAACCATGTGGGGCTCCACTTACAAATCTATAAAAAGCTGCGACCTTCAACTTACATGCCATTTAGCAGATGCTTTGCATTCCAAACAACTTACAGCAAATGAATTGCTCTGCTCAAAGGAAACTTGGGTTAAGTGGATTGCTCAAACACACAATGGTGCTAAATAATGACTAAAGTATGTGAATTAACTTATTCGCCCTGTCAAAGTAACTTTCACAAGCCAGCTTTAACTGCAAGAGTCTACAAACTTGTCAGTTCCAGGAAATGTTTGTTTTGGCTTAGTTTATTTATTTATTTTTTGTCCTTTGCTTATATATAGTAGGTTATAGAGAGGGCAGAAAATGAGGTTGTGGTTTGGCTGTTAGCGTGGTTTAGTCAGCCCCTGCTGGTAAATACTGGAACTGTTTGTATCATTACAGTATGTGCACAGAAAGCATCTTTCTTCATTGCAGTGGAGGTTTTTGGCATTTTTCTAAATTGTGTGAAATGGCTAATAAAAATAGGTTACATTGGTTATATTGGTTAGATTGTTATAGAAAACATGACTGTGCTTTTTTTTCAATGTAGAACCGCCAATATTTAATAATGTTTGCTAACAAAATAATTTATTTGCAAGCAATTTATAAATTGCACATATTTTATTATTTACCAGTTAATCTTAATAATAGTAATAATAATAATTATTATTTATTTTATTTTACATTTAATTATTTTTTAAAGTGGTAGAAGTATTTTTCTTTAAATAATTCATATTTAATAAAAAAAAAAATCTATATATTTTATTATCCTAACCAACCTGTTTATCATTGTTTATTTTTAGGGGCTTCAAATTTGAATCAAAACTTTCCATTTTAATAAATAAGGAATAATAAATCATGTGATGCAGTAATAAATGTGATGCAGTTCTGGATTTTACACATGACAAGGAAGGGAGGAATAACAAAAAACAGATGAATAGTCTAAAAAGTGGCAAGCTCTGTCAGTTTTAGGAACTGCTTATCTTAGCCCAAATCTGCTGAACTGGCTCATGCTGAATAAATCACTATGAAGTAATTACTTATGTGTGCTGCACAGATAACAATCAATTATTTTGTTTAATTTTCCCTTTCCCTTTTAGTATGCCCAGCATACAGTCTAATATTGCCATTAACAGAAGATTTTATTTAGAAATTATTTCTGCTCAGCTGTTGCTCCAGCTCAAAAGTCAATTACAGTAGTGGTGAACTAGACCATGGCGTTGACCACCATGTAGGGCTGGTGTAGCTGTCTGAGCTCCATGATTTCCTGGCTCATTG
This sequence comes from Cirrhinus molitorella, assembly GCA_033026305.1. NCBI lineage: Eukaryota > Metazoa > Chordata > Actinopteri > Cypriniformes > Cyprinidae > Cirrhinus > Cirrhinus molitorella. The sequence continues at coordinate 30,530,846 of CM065130.1, forward strand.
AATCTTCCAAATGAATGTCTCCATTCCTTCAGAATAATTAGAGTTGATTGCCTTAATGCACCAATGAAGCAGCATGTTATAAGGTCAAGTATTGGAATTAATTTGGATATGCATCGTCAGCGCTGACCTCTTAAGTTAAGCAAAGTGCCTTCTTGCTCAGTTTACCATGGTTTATGACACACAAACTTCTCGTTTGATCTCCACAGCACAGGTCATGAATGTTTTATGTTTGAAATGTAATGTAATGTAATGTAATGTAAAGTTTTTATTTGAAATCTAGAATTTGAAATCTAGAAAGCGGTGTGAGCAGTAAATAGCAAATGGGAAATCATGACATTTAGATCAGTATTTGATGTGATCTGCCTCTAGAAAAGTGTGATTACTTTAAAGTGAGTAAAAGTTTGAGTGCTTTGGTTTGTAGGGCATATTTGTTTTTGTTAAATTATTATTTGTGTATATATATTTATTATTATTATTATTTTTTTTTTATTGTTTTTTTTTTTCTTCTAAAAATCAAAGGGAAATGATAGCTGATTAACAAGTGTGTAGAAGCACCTAATCCTGATCGTAAGCATGAAACTGACATTTTCTGAAAAGTTATCCCTCAATTCTGATTGGTTGAATGGAATGTTTTTTCAGGATCAACATAACAGGAACATCACGTTCACCTTTATGCTGTCCAAACCACAGAAAAAAAAAAACGTGTGGAAGCTGCTAAATCATATAAAGAAGGACTTAGTAAGCAGGAAAGGGCATGGTATTTTGACAAACTAAAGTTAATTGGTGGTAAATATACGTACAAGCAGTATTAATTAAGGTGTTAGCCTAATATTTCACCTACCTGACTGGAAATGCTAAGCACAAACAAGATTGTTGCCAAGATTCTTGCCCTGGAAATCCTGGTTCAGCTTGGCCAACCACAAATGTCTTTTGTTCTTTAGACAGTTTTTTGCACTCTTCTTGATTTGTTATAACTTTTGGCAGTCTGTAGTCCTCTAAATGTTTTTGCCGGACGAACTATATGAAATCCGATTTGTGCAAATCTGTTCAGAGCTACATTCATATGTGGTTTTGAATCCTATTCAAATCAGATTCCTGGAAATGTGTTTTAGTCTGACTGCTCAGATTTAGTGTAGCTTTTTCATGTTTTCACATCATGTAAAATGTAAACGCGTCAGACATTTTTGTGGAAGACATAATAAACATGTTTGCAGAAACATGCTGGTGTTGTTGCAAACTGTAAATCAACCAGCAAAAGACAATACGGCTAGTATACGCACCTATTTGTAGTTTTGAAACCAGCAGAGACGACAGCACAGAGTAAAGTTACACATTCTGCTTCCTGCATTTATGCCGCTGCCTCAGAAGACGAAATGTAATCAAATGCGATGGCAACGCAGCTCCTTCTGTATTGCAGACTGTATTGCGTTGGCATAACAACGCAATGGCACTGCCATAGAAACCAACGCACATTCCGTTAAAGGAAAGAGTGCCAAAGACTATAGAATACCCAAGACGTGTCACTCGTATAGTTTTGAATGGGGAAAAATGCATGTTCATTATGGCCGAGAAGCCCCGCCTTCTTAACAAAAGAACCAGTCGCTGATTAGTAAAGTCAGTGAGTCACTGCAGCTGCCGTTAGAAGTCCCGGTTGCTATAGAAACAGTCGGAGTTCTAAGACATGCGCTCAGAGCTGCACATGCACACTGGCTAATCTAGCCTGAAAAATAAGCGTTTTTCAACGCACAAGGAGCACAAGGAACCATATTTATGAGGCAGTTCTTGTCAGATTTCATTGGTGATTTCAAATATTAAATTTTATCATAAACTTGGTGAACAATTTTGGAGAATTTGATGTTTCCCCATTCAAAGAGATAGAAGCTGCAGAGGCGTTTCAAAGATGGCCGGCGAGTGGCATGACTTGCCTTAAAGGGACTTTGAGAGTGCTTATGGATACACAAATCGGATATAAACAGTTGTGATACACAGTGTGGACAGTCAGTTATTCAAATCGGATTCCATCCGGATTTGCACAAAATCGGATTTGGGCTGACAGTCTGAACGAGGCTTATATTTCTGTTGCAGTTTCTTCAAGTTTGCCCATACTTTTATTTTGACGGGTTGCTGTGAAGACTTTTAAGTTTCTGTTTGTTTATGATTTGACCATTGTTTCCCTTAATTCAAACTGTAAAATGCTCATGAAGTGACTCTTAGAGCAGTTTTAGAGATTACGTTTGTGTTTTCATGTACTCATATATTGAGGTTGCAGAGGCTGAAGCCATGCTTCAGTATGTATAGTAAACAAAACCATACGTCTGTGCCTTTCATTTACACAAAAACACGCAGAACATGCAGGATTCATATTTAAATAGTATTTTTGCAGCAAAATGTTCAATGACACTAGTCCATATCACGTTTTAATTTAAATGTACTTACCTACTGTTGATTTATCCATCCAAACTTTGGCAAATTCTTTGATGTTCTGCGTTATACAGCAAAGCGTTTTTATGACTGGATTCCGTCCGTGTTTTCCGCATTGCGGAAATCATATGGCCCTATATTTTTCTGATTACTCGATTAATTGACAGATTACTCAATTACAAAAATAATTGTTAGTGACAGCCCTAAGTTATTTGCAATATTTTTTATTATTATTTTTTTTTATTAATTATTATAAAATAACTTGCAGCATTAATTTAATTGTGAAACCTAAGATTTTTTAAATCGATTTTTCTCATAGTAAGTTAACATAAAAGTTGCATTGCACTTTTATCAGTTAAATTGCATTAATCCACATTTAAAACCACCTCGTGTCACACATCTCCAAAGACAAATGATTGCAATAAACTGAAGTGTAGAGTAGACATTTTTTTCCTTACCAGCATGATGGATCTTAGATTTTCTGTATGCTTGTGATCATTTTAATTAGATTTGATAAATGACAGGTTGTTTTGATATTTGATGATTGAAAACTGCAGACTTTTGTTCACTCCATATGTTATTTCCTATGATAACAAGAGAAACAGGGAGTGTGAGGGAGTCAAGCAGGTTGAGGTTGACCTTACACTCCTGTTTAAGAATGTCAAACATGCTCAGACACTCACAGCAGATAATGCAAGTCAGATAATGAAGTATTAGCTACTTTATCTATACTATCCATTAAATATTCGTGAAATAGATGGAATTAAATTTTCTGCAGTGACGTAGAATGTACCCTATACATGTAAAGGTTTATGTAGGTGTGGTTCTATTCTGTTTAAGCCTACACAATTTGAATGACACCAGTTGACATGAGTCGTTTTGAAGCATCTATAAGATTTCTTAAGATTTTTGTGGGCGCAGTGGTATCCATTTGGGGTGTTGTCCTTCAAAATCAAGATTAAAGTAAGTGGAGCGTCAAACAGCAGGTTGGAAATGTGCAGATTATTGAGAAGTGCTTTAGAAAGACATATGAGTCACAGTTTGACAATGTGACTGAAGGTTATGCATGACGTAGAGTATTTTCAGAGGAGGAAAGATGGGCTCTTGACATTTGAAGATGATTGTTGAACACTCATATTTCAGGTTAAAATCTGTGGTATTGCCAGAGAGGAAAAAGTAAAGTATTAACTTTGTGAGTCAGATGAAGGATTATCTTTTGAATCACAGGACTAACTTTGGCTTGAACAAAGATTGCTTGTTATTAGGGATGCACCGAAATGAAAGTTCTTGGCCGAAGCTGAAACCAAACAAAATGAAACACTGGGCCAAAGGCCGATTACCAAATACTTTTTTTCGGGGGGTTTTCCACCATGTATTTTGCCCTTTTTTTCCACAATTGCATAAAATTAAAAAACCAAAATGTGCTTTTTCACAGTTTTGTCTTGCTTTTCAAAGAAAAATAAATAAATTACAAAACAATTTAAATAATTACTTAAAACTGAACATTTTTGACAATCTAGTGGACATTATAGTCTACCAACAAAGCACAATGTGTGTGTTTATTAGAAAAAAATAATGTTCTGTAGTTTATTTACTAATGATTGAAGGCCATTTCGCAATTTCAGTCATCATACAGTAACCAGCAACAACCACACACTCCTCTTCTCATTGAAGACATGCAATGCGGTGTTAAACAGTCTTTCACTGTTGGTGCTTGTAATGATGTTTGTGTCTTTTCTCGGTTTTAAATGCTTCCACACTATGGACATGTTTGCTACATTAGTTCGCTCCTATATTTGATGGTGTCACAGTATTGTTCGGTATAATTTATTCAATCTTTTCGCGTATTCGGCCAAATAATGGTTGTCGAACGTTTGGTGCATCCCTACTTGTTATTATGATTATTTAATTATGATTTTTTTTTTTCCCGGAGCATTGAAGAGAACCAGTAAAGGCTTCAAAAGCTACCACCAAAGAACAAATTTTGGCTGGATAATCTCTTTAAATCTGGATAATTTCAAAATAGCAATGTTTTGGACTGACATTGTGTTTTGTCCTGTAAAAACTGAGCTTTTTGAAGTCACTTTCACACTGTTTTTGCATTGTAGTGTGGACAAGCGACTTTTAGAAAACACTTAAAAATGGTAATGTCGATGCATTTTCAGCATGAAAACAGCATTTTCAAATATATCCATATTAATGCACATTTATAAATAGTCCTTTTCTCCTGCGTCACTAAAAGAATATTAAATGTTGTGACATTTCGCTTTTATGCAAAGAATCTTTTCTACCAGAAAAGGAAAATGGCTTTTTGTGACACATGCCCAAATACTGGTGCATATGGTGTTATCTCAATGGAAACGAGCCATTAAATAGGCTTTTATTGTCTTGTGAAAGCAAGCTGTACCTCACCTTTTGAATTAAGAGCTTCATGTGGGTATTTTGTCACGCAACAAATGAACCAGTGAATGCACCAGCAGTTTCAGACAGTTTAGGAGTGCATGAGATGCTAAATTACAGGTGAAAATGGAAGATGAGTGGCACATTAGCATTTAGAAGCCACTTCCATATGGGTTAAGTAGGATTCATGTAGCATGTGTGTGACTAAGCGAATAGGTTCAATGAGTTCCCTGCTGTTTTCCCATTCATTAGTGAAGTATTTCAAGTATTTCAGTTAATATTACAAGATTATCTCAATGCTAAATGGGATAGAAAAGTGAAATGACAAACCTAACTCCATTCTTCTAGCGCCTTTCCACTCAACTTATTTCAAACCTGCAAATTGAAGATGAAAGTTTTATTAAAAATCTGGGCTACAGCTTGTATTTGTTCATTGGTTTTGCACACTATACTTACTATTAACTTTTGTAATGACTCTAGAATATAAAGAAATAGCCAAATAGGGTATAAAAATAAATTATTTTATGCATACATTATCGCACAAAATGAAAATTTGTTTAGAATCTGACTTGGATCATAAATTATACATTTCCCGAGAAATAAGGGAGATAAATTATATAAGACAACAAATGCATAATGACATGCGTTATAATTTAGCATTTCAACATTACGTGATTTGCATAATGTCTGCTATTGTACTGTATTCTAATAGGTGTCCAAGTTTAAAAATATTTTTGTATTTATGTTTTTGAAGAATGGCCTCAGTGAGATTGCTTTGACTGAAGAGACAAACACATTGAAAGTGGAATCTGGCTGATTGATATTCAGATGATTGTTTAAACACATTTGAATAATGACCATGAAGATGCATCGTTCAGCTATTCCAGGTGACCATGAATTATTTAAGTAATACCCTCTTTGGTACAAAGCTGTTAAACAGGCCAACGACCTCCGTTTTTGAATACTGTGGCATCTGATACACACTTGTGTTGTTTACTTTACCGACATTCTGAAATAAGCTATTTGATCCTGCTGGTTATCCAATTAACCAAACTCGCATATAATATATGCATTAGCAAGACCTGCATGAGATTAAATGAAAGTTTATTTGTTATGCTTAAGTAATTGTGCATGATTTGAGCCTAATGGGAATATGTTAAGACATCTAGTTTTAATGCACGTTTAATGTGTCTGACCTCTTTAACAGTTTGGTTCACTTCACAAAAATGACTTGCATACAAATGTGCGATACATATTTCTCTTCATGTTTGTAGTTTGTCTTCTGAGATTAAAAGTCAAATTGTAATTTAAAGGGATAGTTCATCCAAAAATGAAAATTCTGTTATTAATTACTCACCCTCTCATTGTTCCAAACCTGTAAGACCTTTATTCATCTTTAGAACACAAATGAAGATATTTTTGCTGAAATCTGAGAGCTTTCTGACCCTGTATAGACAGTAATGGAAAATTACGTTCAAGGCCCAGAAAGGTAGTGAGGACATTGTTAAAATAGTCCATGTGACATAAGTGGTTCAGCCGTAATTTTATAAAGCTACGAATAGGGATGTAACGGTATGAAATTTTCATATCACGATTATAGTGACAAAAATGATCACGGTTATCAGTATTATCACGGTATTGTTAAAATGTGCTGGAAATGTTTAAAAAGTACTAACACAAAAATTGCTTCACCAAGTTTTATATTTAAAATCAACAAACAACATATAAAATGACTTCTGTTTGCACAAACACTAAAACAATAACATTACCAATGAGATTTTATATTACAACATGACTGACAACAGTTCTCTTCAGCAGTTATCTAATAACATGTTCGAAATGTTTTATAAAATGGTAAACCTCACATTTCAGCCTTTAAATAAAGAAAATGGTTAAGTCAAATCAATAAATGGTTATATGTAATTTATCTAAATTATTCTAGATGTATTATCTCAATTGTTTAAATGTGTAGAATCCTTGTTTTTCATCAAAAGGTCAGTTGACAGCAGGGCATGCAAATTCGGTCCGTTTTAGCTAGACAAAAACTGCAAACAGGCTGAACGTAATTGTAAGTCAATGTAAATCCACTCTCTGCCACTAGGCGGCACTTATGGAACAGCAAAGTTAGAGCTCTTTCCGTAAACTCCGTGGACAAAGCAGCACTGCGATTAAGAACAACACTTTATTAGGCATTACATGGAATGAAGATCAAAACACAATGCCATCGAATCTTTTCTGAAGACAGTCAGAACCATCAGAGGTACATTCATATAATTAATTCATTTATATATTCATTTGTATATTCCCTCAGCACCCTTTTAAAACCTTCCAGCTTTCCGTCATGTTTTCATTCAAAATGAAACTACTCTGCGTGCTCTGCGCACATGAGACTTATTTAAACTTTGCTTTACGCTGGACAGTATATATTTATCATAAGTTGTGAAAATCGTGGTAATCAAATACGGTTTTAATGATAATTAAAATATGAAACGGTAATACTAACCGTGGAGAATTTTATCATGATTTATCGTCAAACCGGTTATCGTTACATCCCTAGCTACGAAAATACCTTTTGTGCGCAAAGAAATCAGAAATAATGACTTAAATAACACTGACTCATGGTATACTCTCTTGAACGTGTATCAAAGACTGACACGGAAGAGAAGAAATTGTTAAATAAAGACGTTACTTTTGTTTCTTGTAGCTTCGTAACATTACGGTTGCACCACTGATGTCACATGGACTATTTTAACAATGTCCTTACTGCCTTTCTGGGCCGTTTCAACTCTTTAGTTGCATTGTGATCTGTGCAAAGTCAGAAAACTCTCGGATTTTTTCAAAAATATCTTAATTTGTGCTCAGAAGATGAACGAAGGTCTTATGGTTTTAGAACGACTTGAGGGTGAGTAAATAATGACAGCATTTTCATTTTTGGGTGAACTATCTCTTCAATGTCCACTATAATCAGTGTTTCCCCGTCATTATTTTAGCCCCCCCCCCCCCAACGGCACCCCCGCCCCCCTTGAAGGTCAAGTTAGTTTTATTTTCTATATACCTATACCTTGTTCTTTTATTAAACAAACCTTAAGTTATCTTATTTACACGACGGCTTGTCAGTTATGTCTCTACATGGTCATGAACAATTTCTCCTCTGTGAAAAAACGGACAGAATCGTCCATTCATAAAAACGGAATACACTCTATAGCATGGAATGCCATGGAATTCCTAAATGTTGCATGTTGCAAATCCTGCATGTTCCATTTGTCTCTGTATGTATGAATGGCGGAGACGCTGTTTTGTATACTACACAGATTCTGAAGCACACGCTCTCTGTGATTTTCGGCCTCTGCGTCTCACTATATGACAACATTAACACATAAACTTAATCTCCTGAGCTGCTGTGAGTCACTTCATGATGATTTTACCGTTTAATTTGAGAAAACTAGTCTAGCATCATATTGTATACACACAGAAACTTCACGGCAACATGTCAAAATGAAAGTACGGTTTAACGTGTAACAAAAATATATAGCTCTGGTATTACTTTTGTACAGAATAATGCACATCTTTATATACCCGCCCCCCTCCCCCAAAACCATAAACCCAGGGGAAACACTGATAATGCTTCACTTTATCTCTTATATACCTTGGTAACTATATTAGCAAGCCCTGATATTAAAAACACTAAAGTTATATATGTGTCTTTTCCTTTTTAAAAGACCAAGACAAGTCATTTCAGGTTGCTGGTTGTCTTCAGATTGTAAATAAACAAAGAAAATAACATATCTGTTAATTCTTCTTCCTATCTTTCACATATGCAGAGACTATGAAGCCTCACTTCCAGTTGACCATTCGGATCTGTAGTTTCTTTTAGGCAATATCAGTAATAGTGTCATGTATCATCACAGCTGGATTTAAAACAAACCCTCATGTTCTGTATGATATTGCCATAAACGACAGCAATGCATTATGACTTTAAGGCTCTGAGTGATAACTGCAAGACAACACCATTTGCATCTTAATGGTAAGAGTTTCTACATGCATACCAAATATCATTTCTAATATATCCAAAGAGAGAAAGAGGTGTTTCTATGATAAGACAAATGATGTGTTCTACTGCCATCAAATGTAATACACATACCCCAGAGTAAATTAACTGGAATGCTTAATGCGTTCACTGGCAAAAATGGATAAATAAATTAAAGACTGTAAATCAACAGTGTCAAATGTAGGAAATTTTAATTTAGAAATAGTTGATGACTGAATCAGACTGACAAATCAGAATCAAGTATTTAAAAGAGCCATTTCTGATGGCAGATTTCCCACTATTGTGTCCATGTGTGTGTTGATGAATTACTGACATAGTTCACCCAAAAATGAGAAATCGTTTTTTTTCACCCTCATGTCGTTCCAAACCGTATGACGTTATATTGTGTAATATAAAAAAGAGGTATTCTGAATGTTGTAACCAAACAGTTTTGGTTACCATTGACTTCCATTGTATTTTTATCTCAGTGGGAACTGAAACTGTTTGATTACCAGCATTCTTCAGAATATCTTCATTTATGTTTTGAACAACAAGAGAGGGAGTAAATGATGTAAGTTTTTATTTTTGGCTGAACTGTCCCTTTAAGGTGAAATCCTAAACAGAAATTGAACATCTAAAAATGTGTGCCCATTTCTAAACTTAAAAGTTCTGAAATTTATTTTACCTTGCCGGAGAAGTTCTGTGAAAATTGACTAATTAACACTGCATGTCATAAAAAAAAACGTCTTCATGCTGTAAGCAACCTATTTTACTGCAATGATAAGCAAATACTTCCTCAGGGAAAAAGCCAATTACTGTAAGACTCACATACTGTGCAAAAATGCTAATTTAGAAATAAACCACGCTATGTTGCATATGATAACATTTTAAATTAGCCCTGGACATTATTTTGGTTTCATTAATATTCAGCCCCAGTTGTTGACAACAGAACATCTTGGATGAGAGCATCTGCAGCTGAGACCAATTAACAAGTAGAGAAACATGAACGCAGCGTATATTTGCACAGCATGCTGGTTGCATGCAAGGTTATCTTTACTGCACTACAAAGGACGAACAGCCTCCAAGGTACAGGATTACTTGCTCTGTGCCTCACTGAACATGTGCTAGTACACTAACAAGAGTACCTGCGCTTGTGTTTTGTGTGTTTATAATAGTTGTCTTCAGGAAACCTCCTTGGTCACCTGGCCAAATCTACTGATACTGGCACCATGGTTAATTTAATTTAATTTAATTTAATTTAATTTAATTTAATTTAATGTTATATCTTTATTTTATTTGTATTTTTATTTATTTAATATTATTTTCTGTTATATCTTTTTTAATTTTAATTTTTTTTTTTTTTTAAATTTCGGCTGCTACTGGTGCCCATCACAAAAATGGTGCAATCCTATCTGTTCAAGCCCCCTAATATCACTACAGCTTTCAGCCAGATCATTTGGCCAACAGAGAACTGTCTTGGAGTTTTTTTTAGTATGAAAGTGTCTGTTAAATGACACAAAGTAGTATAAATGGACTGTTTGCAGCAGTGAATTGATGGTGTACAGTCTTTGGCTGCTCAAGTTCACCTCAGTTTGTACTGAATTACAGCTGCAAACAATATAGCACCGATTTTGAAGCAATCATTCAGAGCAAAACAAGCTTTTAGATATCGAATATGCCTTGCCAAACTAACAGTTACAGTACATGCTTTATGATAGCTGTGTTTTAGACTTCCCGTATTCTGTAACCATTGTGTTTGTATTGTTTGCCTTTTCTTCAAATGTAAACAACAAAGAAACAAAAAATATGTATACAAGAAGTAATTTTTAGACTGGAGTCTGCACATCAAATCTTAAAACAGTACAGCATATTGCTTAATACAGATTTAGTCATAGAGACAATGTCTTTTAGCAAAAAAATGAGGAAAAAAAGGTGTGACACTAAGCCTAAAAGATTAAAAGATCATGGGAGGAGTACAGTAGAGTAAGTGAGAAAAAGTTAGGTGTTCCCGCTTGTTTCTTTTGGGAAAAGCATGCAATTTCGGACAATCTTTCCAATGGATTAAGAGGCTGATTAGGCTGATTAATGCCTCCTGCTCCATGTCAGGGCTCATTTTCTTTTTTTTTATGGTTAACTGCTACCCATGAGACTAAAGGGTATTGTTTAAAAAAAAAAAAGCCTTCTAATGGATACTATACTTGTTTTTACTCAGCAGACATTACTACCCTAGTAAAAAAGTAATGTATTTAAATGCATTTATTTCATACTAAGTAAGTTCGATTCTGTTAACACTGATTGATGTAAACATTAATGAGGAGACCCCCCTCACAATGTAAAGCGCTTTGAGTGTCTTAATTGCGCTATATAAATGTAGTTAATTCTTAATAATTAATGCACATTTCTTAATTTTAAGCCTAAAATATGTTTAATGTCACTATTGATCTTCAAATGCAAAATATTTAAAGTGTGCCTGAAGTATACTTGCAATAGTTGCATAAGTACAGTATATGTTCAGCACTACTTCCACACAATAAAAGTGCATTAAGTACAATTAGTTGTTCCAATTTAGCAGACTTTAAATATTAGTTTAGTATACTAAAAGTACAATTGCAGGATATTTTATTATAGGAGAAGTTAACTTCCAGAACAAAAATTTACAGATAATTTACCCACCCCCTTGTCATCCAAGATGTTCATGTCTTTCTTTCTTACGTCATAAAGAAATTATGTTTCTTGAGGAAAACATTTCAGGAATGTTATCCATATAGCGGACTTCCAAAAATGCAGCGTCAAAGGGCTTTAAACGATCCCAGCGGAAGTCTTATCTAGCGAAACGATCGGTTATTTTCTAAAAAAAAAAAAACATCCTACATCGCTGTAGAAGTACTGACCCAGTGTTTACAAAGTGAATGTGTAAAGAAGGTCAAACGGCCTTTACAAAAAAGGTAAAACAGCGATGTAGGACGATTTGAGATGGGAGGAGGAATTGAGATGGGAGTTTTCAACCTACCCTAACTGTATTGAAACGGAGTACACGAACTACACATGCACATCGCAGAGCTAGACATGATGAGCATTTCTGTTGAAAAAGTATGTAAATTGTCAGTTTTTAAAAAAATAACTGATCGTTTAGCTAGATAAGTCCCTTCTTCCTCGGCTAGGTTTAGAACCCTTTGAGGCTGCATTTAAACTGCATTTTGGAAGTTCAAACTCGCCGCCATCATAGAAGTGAGTAAATTATCTGTACATTTTTGTTCTGGAAATGAACTTCTCCTTTAAGTACATAATATGTAAATGTATTTGTACTATACATAGCATGAAGCAAATGTATTTTAAATCCATTTTAGTATATTTATTTTTCACTAGGGTAGCCACCCCAGTGTTGTTTGGTCTTCAGTTTTCAGGTAACATTTTTCTCTTGTACTTGAACCAGAGCTGCCAGAATTGTCCTCTGTTGAACTTAGTTTGGCTCCATCTCACTCTTAGTTGATTTTGTGAAGCACGTCTCATCTGGAAGAGTGAGTAATCAAACTGGCCTTTGGCAATCTGATTGATAAACTCCATGAATCAAACCTGATGATGACAAAGATGTTTTACACAACTTCTAAACAGTTTAACGTTGGCCCTGAATCCAAACACGTATATCAATCAGATCTTTTGACACGTCTCTTCAACATTGTAAATCGTCAGACCACCATGATCAAAATCCCTGGCAGATGGCAGCGACAAGAGTTTGATTTGACTGTGGATTAAATTTACGCTAGAACAAAAAAAGGTTCACTTACACAAATGAACCATATCTGGTAGTAAAAACACACAATGGCTAATTCTCATTTCTGTGCACACAGTGAACTTAGATGAGTTTTTATTGTAAAGTAGAGTTATTAGATGCATAGATTGAGCCTTATTTTTTAAAAAAGCCTCATCTTGGTTGTTATTCTATGAATTTTCGGTACACACTGGGGTTCCTTTAAACCCATTTATAATAAGTATTGCTCTAAAAAAATCCCTTTGGTGGTAAAGCCTTCATCTGCCAACTATTCACAGGCTCCAGCAGGTCTCAAAAACCGTGAGACTTTGCTGCCTTTATCCTTTGCAGAGCTTCAAAATATTTATGTATAATGTTCAAATGGGGCAATTCATCCTCAGCCGTTCAGTGCTTGTGTAAATAATCTTGAATGCGAAGCTCCTCGGTGGGATTTTTAAGTTTCACGTTTTACCTCTGTGAACAGCACAGGCCTCATCTTGGGTGACATGAGGACTCATGTTGAATACAGGTGTAAAAGATATTCTCCAATACTTTTTGTATATAATAAAGATATTTTAAAGCAATAGTTCATACAAAAATGAAAACTTGCTTGAAATGTATACTCACCCGCAGGGCATTTAAGATTATTCATGAGAACAGATTTTGAGAAATTTAGCATTACATCACTTACCCACCAATAAATCCTCTGCAGTAAATGGGTGCCGTCAGAATGAGAGTCCAAGCGGCTAATAAAAACATCACTGTAATCCACACGACTCCAGTTCATCAGTTTGAAGTTATAACAAACATGCAGCTTTTCACTTTACAAGACGCTAATCGATGGACTAGAGTTGTGTGGATTACTTCAGAATTATCATAAATTTTTTATCAGCTGTTTGGACTCTCATTATGACGGCACCCAGTCACTACTAAGCAAGTGATGATAGATTTTTCCAAATCTGTTTCGATAAAGAAACAAACCCATCTTTGGATGGCCAGGGGGTGAAAAAGGGTTTAGCCAATTTTTAGTTTGGGTGAACTATTCCTGTATATTTCTAATTCAAATATGGTAAACTGAGGTAGTTTACACTCTTAAATTTTTTCTTTTATCACTTCCCACACACTGCACTGTTCCAGTATATCAGGTTTCTGCAAAACAAGCAGATTCTCAGAACACCTTCAGAAGTCTTTCTGATGTTAATTGTTTGTGCATTAGAAAGACTTGGGAGCACTCCAAGGAACAGTCTGTTCAAGGCAGGGAGAAGTCAGATCAGCATGGCCCATTTCAGTCTTGAACTGCACAGGTGCTATATGTCTATGAGACTTCCTTTTTAGCTCTAAAATCAATCAGCTTCTTTGTTGTTTAGGATTAAAGTATCACCAGTGCATTTCTGTGTGGGTGCCAGCTCTGTGAAGAGAATGAAGAATATAAAATGTAGAAATTTGTGATTTTAATATTGAATGAAACACTATTAAAATCATATAGTAATTCTGTTCACGCTATGGTATCTCAAATTATGTTTGATGAGGAATTGTGAGTGACCTGAATCACATCTAGAGACCAGAATATGATGGTAAAGCAAGATTTTTTTGTCTACCCAGTGAAGAACCACCAAATTATTATTTGTTTCCAACTAGTTGTTTCCTTTTGACTTGACTGATGTTTCAAATCAGTATATGCAACAACTACAACTGCTATCCTCCATCCTCATTACATTTTCTACTGGTGCAGTATGACTCTCAATTTGTCTTTCGCTCTTTGGCATCAGTCATTCACATCTTCCACTCTACATTATGAAGATATATCACTTCTGTCATTATTTAGACTCTGAGAGAAATACACACAACCTAATTTTGCTCTCCAGTACTTTTAACTGATGAAAGAAAGTGTTGTCACTGCTTGAAATCTGTCTAAATGATGCAAATCTCAAATGATGAATTTCCAAGGAGATTGATTTAATGTCTAATGGTCTAAGTAGAAGAGGATCAGTATTGATTTTCATTTGAGATACTTGGCAGGACATAAAGAGGATGATTTCATGTCTCATTGTTTCTGTAATTTGAACTAAAAAGTGGCCAGGAATCTAATATAAGCTACATTTCAAAACGCAAGTGCCAGATTGCTTGCAAGTTCTAAATGGTCATCAAAGATTTAAATAAAGTGAAATATGCTTGCCAATTTCTTCAGGTGACAGTGTTCAGATTCACATCTGATCTCTAGCCAGTTTTGTGGATCGCCCAGACATTGAGTGGGTTCTGCATGTTTGCACAGACTGAGGCTTTGTACAGTGTTGATCTTCATTTAAGTTTCTGTTGGATTTAAGAAGGAGTGTTGCCCACAGCCGAGTCATATTTCATATGCTTCTTCCCAATATTATAGCCAAGACTACCTACCCATATAATTATTGCTGACCTTTTGGTTTCTCAACCATCACTAAGGGAATTAAAGTCAGATGGCTTTCCTGGACAAATGAGCTCTCCATAAACAAAACAAAGCCAGAAAGAAAACACTGACAGTTTCTGGAAGCAAACTCTGTATAGTGTGTAATGTTTTCTGTCCCTCTGGTGGCAACAATCAAAACTGCAAAATATTTTTTTCAGACAGGTTTCCTAAATCCCACACATCACTTTAAAGTTTTATTTTTTTCTAATTTGTAAAAAAATATATTTTAGTGGTTGCTTAATAAACATATATTTGTTATTTCTTATGTTATTTAAAAACAATGCAGATAAATAATATTCATATATCCAAAATGATTTTTACTAAGATGAAATATATTCATGTTGTTTTAATATTAGGAGGCAAATATTTTTTTTAATCAAACGTAAATTCACGTCCCAGTCACATTTTCTTGGCTAAATAAAGATAACAAACTATCAGAAAAAGAAAATAAGAAACAATTTTATTTTATATTTTTACAATAACAACAGTAACAGCAATCAATATTCGTTTATTAAAAACAAGTACGAATCTCAATAAGTTAGTGTTTTTAAGCATTTTACATTTCTTCCAAAATAATAACTCAAGCCAGTATTTAAACAATATATTTTATTTGTAAACTTACGTTCAGCGTTTTTTTTTTTTTTATAGTTAAATTGAATTTTTCGTATCATCAATCATCAAAGCTTAGTAAATATTAGTAACAGACACAGAGATTTACTTTAACATTCACCAAGTTGATTACTCACTAAAAACTCCTTCAGGCTATTTTAAGTCGTATTTTGATGTAACAGAGTGGTTATACACTGCCCTCCAAAAGTTTGGAAACACCCCTGTGAAAAAAGACAGGCAAAGTGTGGTTTTGGACGATATCAGCATAAATCCTTATCATTTTTTGGTGCAAATACATTAAAGTAATGTTTTCGTAGTTTGTGTTGTCCCTTATCAGTGCAAAATTATCACAAATTAAATAGGATTCATACCAATATTGTCCAAACCCCCACTTTTCTTGGGCGTTTCCAAACTTTTGGAGGGCAGTGAATCTAAATGTGAGTTGTTTACTTGCTTTTTTAAATAAATCTTCCCAATTAACGCCATTATATTGTTCATTCAGACACAAGAAGTGTGATTTATTACATGAACCAATCACAGCCAAACATAACCAGTCATATCCAGTCATATTGCAATGACTTTCATGTGACTTTCTCCTATTCATTTCCAATTACCCCCCATCAAACTGGTTCTCAATCCTGATCCTGGGGGACCCCTGCTCTGCACATTTTGCATGTCTCTCTTATTTATCACACCTGATTGAGATCATCAGCTCATTAGGAGAGAAATCCATGAACTAAACTAACAAGCTGATGATCTCAATCAGATGTGTTAAATAGGGGAGACATGTAAAATGTGCAGAGCAGGGGTCCCCCAGGACCAGGATTGAGAACCACTGCTTTAGGGGGTCTGTTAAACCTTAGTGGGCTCAGGGGAGGCAAGAAAGACTTGGGTGTCGCTGTTGGACAGTGTTTCTTTAGAAAAACAAGTGATTTATACACTTTATAATGTTATATTTTGCAATGTTGTTGTTTTGTCTTTGTTTTCTTGTCCAGTATTTTGAGGAGGCACTGCTTCCCTTGCCTCCTCAGAGGGAACGTCCATGATATGCATGTATATTATTTGTTACTCATTTATTTTTGAATCCCACTACTTTGGAAAACAAATGCCTGTATTACCTGCAGCTACAGATAGCATTTGCAAAAGGTCACGCCGTTACCTCTTCCTGTGAGTTAGGAAACACGTTTATGGATCTTAAACAGATTAAAGCACTTAAGATGGCCAGATGAGATGACTGTCCACCATTACTCTGAGCAAATGCTGGTGGCTCCTCATAAACACTGTTTCCTTCTCTCAACAAATTCAAAAGAATGTTGACCAGGTGAAAGTAACTAGCACACGTGTGTCACGTAAATTCATTGATGGAAACTGTATTAAGATTACAAATGCACTCTTGTGCGAGACATTGACTTGGAGACGCTGAACAGAATAGAGTTTTTGTTCATTTCTGAAATGGCTGTATGCTTGTTTTCTTACAAAACCTCAAATAAATCTGTGTTTGGATTGTCCACATTTCTGTGATTTATACCACAAAATGAAGTATATATTGAAACTCTTGAGTTGTATGAGTCACCCAAGTGCAGTCTGTAACAATAGTGTGATTCTTATTAAGAAAACAAGTTTTCCTTCAGCTTATGGAAAAACATTACCATTAAAATCTTGCAGCTCTGATTCAGTCATTATATTTTGACTCGTACTTTGGCATTTACAAGGAGCACTGTGTTTTTATACATTGTGGGGCGAGAAAAAAAGAGCGGCAGAGTTAAAATTGACTATCCATTATAGGAAAATGGACGCTGATTGTCCTGTCCCTAGGAGAATGAGTGTAATTGCGGATGGAAGTACACAGGTGTGAAAGTCTGCACGTGGACACCATCTACTGCTTTTACTGCTCACTCGCACATCAACACAGCTCTGGCGCACTAGTTGAACTCACACGCACATAGAATGGTCTCTGTCAAGCTTTAAGCTTAATCCAATAAGCACAGGATGTGTTTCAGCTTTAGATCTGTGCATTACACTCAGAGGCTTCATTTCTCAGAATAACATTTATCATGGAGCTTCCACAAGCTTTTTCCACAAGCGTAAATGTTTCCCTTTTGAGGCTGGTTGGTTTTTGCTGGCTGGTTTTACTGTATGTTTATCAACTTGTGATTTATAATTTGTAGAGCAACAGTAAAAACAACTAAAGCCCTTCAGGATTATAAAGATGATGTAAATGTATTTGGAAAGGTCAAATTCTCCTCAGTCCTCCTTTCTTTCTGAATGTCATCGGTGAAGCTCATTCAGTTAAACACTAGAGAGTCTGTAAAAGACGTTCTGAATAAGTTAGGGGTTGGTACGATTTTTTTTTTTTAGAAGAGGTCTCTTATGCATACAGAGGCTGTATTTATATTCTGTTTTATTAATATATAGATTGTGTCAAGTTACAGGGGGTTGAAAATTACTTCAGAAAGATGACAGCATCATTATCTTATTCTTACACAGAGATTAGTAGTTCTACTAGTAAAATCTGTTGACTTTAGCAGTCTTTGTTGCATTTTGTGCCAATCACCATTCAAAAATTTCACGTTTTTTTACTAGGTTTGCATGTCTGTAACTCAAGAAGTATTAAAGAAATTTGAATGCCCTTTTAAATATTGCGTCTTAACAAACTTTTCTTTTGGTATCTTTATTTTTAATGCCCTGTGAGATTTGGTTCCAGAGATATTGGAATTTCAATATGGCTTCGGGAGTAAATCGTTACAATGTACACATTTTCAGTGGTCAAAAACCAAATGTGGGTCAGTTCGAAAGAATACAATACTTGTCTTTTAAAGAGGAATGTCTGAAGAACAAATAATGTTAAACTAGAGATGTATCTTGTTTCTTTCTGTCAAGACAACTGCATTGAACATACCAGTCTGAGTGCCATAAATATTATTTTTCCAAAGTTTGCGTGCCTATAACTCAAGAAGTATTAAAGATATTGCAATATGATCTTAGATTCTAGTTGTTAATAAACCTTTATTTTTGAATCTTAATTTTCAAGCCCCTACATCATTCAGTCGCAGAGATATGGGGATCTCAATGAGGCTTCATGTCCAGATTGTTGAATGTTACCCATTTTCAGTGGTTGAAAACCAAATGTTGGTCACTTTGTATACAGCTTATACTTATTTTATTTAAAGAACAATGTCAGAAGAAGACATTCTTGACTCTGAATTTAAGGTGAAAATTGCCATTTTGACCTCCCTCTACAAAATAGAGGATTGCTCAGTAAATATTCATCCATGACATTTAATATTTTGGCTTTCATCACTATGCATGTCTGTCTTTCCTCAGAAAAAAATATTAGCAAAATAGAAAATTTGAGCAGGGGTTTTTGAAAAGTCTCATTTACCTAGTTTATTTATTTGTTTACATTTTTAAGAACTCTGACAAATGTAAATATAATATATATATATATATGTGTGTATATATATATATATATATATATATATATGTATATATATATATATATATATGTGTATATATAGTTTACTCTATAAAAAAACATTTCTGTACTATATATAGGAAGAGTTCAGATGCAAAACCAACTAAAACCATCTCGGTCAAAAATGAGGTAATGATACAGAATGAATGCTCTCAACACACAGAATACATCCATCAAATACTTTTACTTCAAACTTGCTAAAACCCCACTTTCAGCCCAATCAGAAGTACCAATATTTACATAGAAACCTATACACCGGAGCCTGATAAAAATTCATTTTTTAAAGAAAAATGTCAGATGGATTTAGAGGCTTTTGCATCTGGACTCTTCATATATAAACCAATTTTCACCCTAAAATGTAGGAACACAAAGCATGGGGTGCACTTAGTTGTTCTTGTTTTCACATTACTTGATCCAGTAGCTTTGTGACTGTAGGGTACATACTGTACAATCTAAAACAGAACACAGCAGATGCCTCCTCAAACCTCAAACAGAAATCCATACGCATGCAATGAGGCCCAGATGGATCTGTCCTGTCCAGCTTTAGCTGAGTTTCTCGAATATGATAAATTCATGACACTTTTCCCATGGCATATTGTGTGTAATCACTCTAGCTTGGTAAAATTTGATTCCTGATGTTTTTTCTTTTAATAATCTTGCAAGCATAGACAAAAAACAAAGCTAAAAGGGACAACGAAGAACAGATTTAGCCCAGCAGGATACAGACCACAAAATCTGATTGCTTTGAATCTGAAAATTCAGTAGGCTTTATTGCTGTCATTAGTGGTTCTTGCTTGAGATATTTCAAAGTTGGTTATTGTAAGTATTAAACTTTGGTGTGTAACTGCTCCCTCACAGACCATGCTGCCTACATGAATTATATTTCAAATCATGCAGCTTATTGAGAAAAGATTTGCTGTTTTATATATATAGGATTTTTACAACTTGCTCTCATTGCAGTTCATAACTATTTGACATTTTGCCAAATTGGTGCCTAATTCGTCCAATTTAATTTCTACGTTTTTGTTTGATCTGAATATGTCCTAGGATTAGGAGTGGACATTCATGCTTTTGTTTTCTCGACAGGTTGGATTTTTAAGATGGTGGTTAATAAAACAAGAAATAATATCCAATGGATGTATATTTAGGGAAGGACACAAACTGTATCTAGGGACCAGAAAATCATAGATACTTGCAGATTGTTTTTGATGTCTTCTAATATGAAAAGCCCTAGCAACCACATAACAATGCACAAACAACCAACCAGAACATCTTAGCAATTGAATATCAGCGCCTTCAACATTCTTCAGAAAATGTAAAAATCTAATTTAATCATGCATATGTTCTTTTCACAGCTGTTCAGCAGCCAGGTTAGATGTTTTCTCTCAAAGTTAATGTGATTTAGGAGCTTTTATGATCAGTGATTCAGGCCTCCTGCAAAATGGCATTTTATTGCACCTAAAATTTCTGCCAATGTAGTCAGCATGCAATATGAAGGTTATTGGCCATTTTGCAAATATACAAATGTTTTCTCTGTGAGCAGCTGTAGTGTGCATGTTGGTTATGTAGGAAAGACACTGTCGTACATACAATAGCATATGCTCAATATTCAGCCTTATTACCATGTTAAATATAGTATTATTACAATATTACAAACATATTGCAAAAATATAACATTAAAAAGTATATAAATCATTTGTTTTTCTAAAGAAACATTGTCCAGCAGTGATACTACAGGTAGCCCATTGAGTTTAAACAGACCCCCTAAAGCAAAACTCATGTAAAAGGAGGCAGTCCCTCCATTGTGATATGGATATGACTGGTTATGTTCGCCTCATTGGCGAATCAGTCTGAATGAACAACATAAAGGCGTTAATGGGAAGACTAATTTTAAAAAGTAAGTTACATTTAAAATAAATCTCATATTCACCAAGCTTTGATGACTGTTGATCTGAAAATTTATAAATAGTTAAAAGCTAACTATTGAAAAGAATAGCGAACGTAAGTTCACAAATAAAATATATTGTTTAAATTGTTTCTGCCTTGAGTTATTATCTTGGAATAAATTGGAAAATGCTTAACAATAACTTCATGAGACTCATACTTGGTTTTAATAAATAGAATATCTATAATTTTAGTATATATGTGACCCTGAACCACAAAATCAGTTATAAGGGTCAATTTTTAAGCTTTCCGTTGATGTATGGTTTATTAGGGTAGGACAATATTTGGCTGAGATACAGTTTGAAAATCTGGAATCTGGAAAAAAAATTAAAATATTGAGAAAATTGCCTTTAGAGTTGTCCAAATGAAGTTCTTAGAAATACATATACTACGAATACTAATCAAAATTAAGTTTTGATATACAAAATGTCTTCATGGAACATGCTCTTTACTTAATATCCTAATGAATTTTGACATTAAAAAATCGATAATTTTGACCCATGATATGCATTTTTGGCTATTGCTACAAATATACCTGTGCTACTTAAGACTGGTTTTGTGGTTCAGGGTCACATATAGTTTTAGTATACAGTTTTAAACCTTAAACTGTACTTATGCTACACTGTAAAAAAAAAAAAAAAAAAAAAAAAAAAACAATTTGTTGAGTCAACTTAAAATAATTTGTTACCTGGCTGCCTTAAAATTTTAAGTTCAGTCAACTCGAAAAAGTATAGTAATGTTACGTTTTACGACTTAGATATTTGAGTTGATTCAACTTAAAAATTTAAGGCAGCCGAGTAACAAACACAGCTGTTAAGTTTAACAAACAATTTTTACGTTTA
Source organism: Cirrhinus molitorella (assembly GCA_033026305.1). Lineage (NCBI taxonomy): Eukaryota > Metazoa > Chordata > Actinopteri > Cypriniformes > Cyprinidae > Cirrhinus > Cirrhinus molitorella. The sequence continues at coordinate 30,552,755 of CM065130.1, forward strand.
TTCAACTTAAATATCTAAGTTGTCACTTAGTACAACTTAACATTTTAACTTGAATAAACTTATTTGAGTTGACTGAACTTAAAATTTTAAGGCAACAGGGTAACAAATAATTTTAAGTTGACTCAACAAATTGTGTTTTTTTGTTTTGTTTTTTACAGTGTACCATATATTTGTTTTTCTTTAATTTAAGGATATGCACATATTTTAACTTGTCCAAGTACTTTTGGGCTTTTAGTGTACATCAGCATTGTTACATATGCAGGCATGTGGGCTGTTGGATGTCTGAATGTATGTGAATAATCCTGTCTGCAGGTGCTAAATATGCAACCCGAATATTTCTATACAAAGAATTTCTAATGATCAAAGTGCAGCTGTTTTTATGCAGGTGTATAGTTCAGGTGATAAGGGCTCCTTACTGTGGGAAACTGCCGCGCAGTGACTTTGAATTTCATCTTGGAATATATAGTGACTGAAAGACGTGTTGCCTACGCTGCAATTTGGTCACTAATGATCTTGCCAACTTGTAAAAGTCCTAAACGGAGGGCAGATTGCAAACCAACTTTTTGCAGACTGTCTCATTCACATGTGAGATACAAGCTGTACCAAACCACTTTGGATCAGATGTTGACAGTTTCATTGATAGAAAGTTACTGAACTAAATCATCAAAGCTTGCAGCAGTTTGAAAATCACTGCCATTGTGTCTTTCATTCCTTGTCTGTGTTTGCTACTTGAGGTCCTGGGAAATTATGGTTATCAGGAACCTAAAGGACTCAGTAGATTATAGTCACACAGGTGTAATTATCCTGTGTGTCGTCTTGTCCTGTCTATTTTCTTTTCGTCGGTGCAGTGGATTGAGCGCAGCATGTGTACCCAGCATTACATTGATTAGTATTCACTCTCCACAGCAATAAACAACTCTCCCAAACAGGAATATACAACAGTTTCTTAGTTCTCTGCATCTGGGTTTGCATTTGTATCCAATTATAGAGATGGAACATTTAAAAACCCAAATTGCTCCACTTGACAAATATTCAGTTTTTATGAAAACTGGTTTTGACATGAGAAGCTGTGGGGATAGGAGAGGGACAAACATGCAGAGTTGTTCACACAATGGCTGCACTATTGCAGACTCAACTTCTTTATCTACAGGAAAAATCTTTTTCCTCTGAGACGTGTGGTTTTCTCAAACTGCTGTCGCCTAAGGCAAATCCTGATTGCAGTACATGCGCAAAATTTAGACTAACAGTGCTGATAAATCTTGGTTTTAACCAACGTAAATGAATGGATGAGAAAGTCATGTTAAATTTTATCTGCTCTTCTTCTGAGCATTAAAAGGCTTGCTGAGCCAAAACGACGCAACACAGTGTCATGTTTTACATAATCTGAATGTCAAGGTAGAAGTGGCCGCATGTTTTGTATTTTACTTTAAGTAGTTCTGTTCTTTTTAAGCATCAATTTATTTTCAAGTAGAGGTGAAAATGTGTAGGGGGTCAAGGATTTGGTAGCAAATGATTCACTGAGATACATCTTTAATGGTAGCAAGAAGTCAGGGGACATTTGTCTAAAAATATGCTACTGTTCAAGGCTGTGTTGAGAAGATTTTAAATGTTTTCAAAAGAAATCTCTTATGCTCACCTTATGCATTTACTAGGTCAAAAATTCATGAAAATAGTAATATAATAAATGTTTTCTGTTTTAATATATTTTAAAATGTATTTCAAATGCTCACACAAAACAACAATGCATGTGATTTTGTGCAAACTGCAGAAGACTGCACTGGATTATTGACAGGCAGATTGATTCACAATTAAATCTAATCTTGATTGTAATATAGAAAATCACATTAAAGGGATCACCCAGAAATAAACATTTTGTAATCATTGACTCGCCTCAAGTTGTTCCAAATCGGAGTTTATTTCTTCTTTTGAAAGAAAAAAAAGATATTTTGAGGAATGTTAGTAACCAAACAGTTGACGTTACCCATTGACTTCTACAGAATTAAAAAGTCAGTGGAAGTCAGTGGGCTACCGTCAACTGTACATCAGTAAAAGAAAATATTTTGAAAAACATTGGTAACCAAACAGTTGACGGTACCCATTGACTTCTATAGAATGAAAAATAAGTCAGTGAAAGTTAATGGCATTCGTCAACTGTACAACTGTACATTGATAAAAGAAGATATTGTTAATGTTTTTAACAAAACAGTTGACGGTACCCATTGACTTCTAAAGAATGGAAAAAATGTCAGTGGAAGTCAATGACTACCATCAACTATACAACTGTACATCAATAAAAGAAGATATTGTGAAGAATGTTTTAAACAAACAGTTGACGGTACCCATTGACTTCTATAGAATGGAAAAAAGCCAGTGGAAGTCAATGACTACCGTCAACTATACAACTGTACATCAATAAAATGAGATATTTTGAGGAACGTTGGTAACCCAACAGTTGACGGTACCCATTGACTTCTATAGAATGAAAAAAAGTCAGTGGAAGTCAATGTCTACCATCAACTGTACAAGTGTACATCAATAAAATAAGATAATTTGAGAAATGTTGGTCACCAAACAGTTGACGGCACCCATTGACTTCTATAGAATGAAAAAAAGTCAGTGGAAGTCAATAGCTACTGTCAGTTGTACAACTGTACATCAATAAAATAAGATAATTTGAGAAATGTTGGTCACCAAACAGTTGACGGCACCCATTGACTTCTATAGAATGAAAAAAAGTCAGTGGAAGTCAATAGCTACTGTCAGTTGTACAACTGTACATCAATAAAAGAAGATATTTTAAAGAATGTTGGTAACCAAACAGTTGATGGTATAAAAACAGTCAGTGGATGTCAATGGCTACCATCAACTGTTAGGTTACCATCATTCTTCATAATTCTTTTGTGCTCAGAAGAACGATTTTGTGCTTGTGAATGATCACTTTAAATTCAGTTGTACTGTTTCCTTTTCAGTAGATGGTATGCAGGAAACATGCATATTTACATCACAGCATGATATTATGTCTGTATTTCTTTATATTCATGCACTTCATGCATTTATTTTTATGCTGCCGCTGCCTGCTTTCAGTGCCACATTAGCACTATTGCAGTTCTCTTGTCATTTTGACATCGGTGGAAAGCAGTTATCCAGAAATAGTGTATTCGAATATAAAATTTAAACAGTGTTAAAGCTCTCTTCCCAAGCAAAACAGAGTTGTTTCGAGTCAGCTAGCTGCCTTTAACTGTAAATTGAAGATACCCTGTTGAGAACACAGTACATAGTTGGTTACTAGCATGTGTTGAGTTTTAAATGTTGGTGTTCCCACGCGCCTTTTTAATCAGTTTACTTCCTTTTTCAGACATTATCATTATGTTGGAAATTCATGCTGGTCTAACCTGGTCTTTTCAACAGGGTACTCAGAACGATAATGCAATCATAGGTAGTGCTAATCAGTGGTTTTAATTATATGTGTTCTCCTTGTTAAGGCTCATAGTGAGAGTGACATCATAATTACTATTCTCAGTGTAGCTCATAATTAATTACAGTTGCTTGAATTGGTTATGTATAATTGTGTTTGTAATTCCACTAACTAACATTGCAAAATAAAGAAAGTTTATTTTGTGAATTCCTGTGGATTCCAGACAAAAGCATACAGAGTTACATCCTCTATTTGTCAGGAACTCTAAAATTTGTTTTTTCAGTGCAAAAACAATGTTCAGCTTCTGAGACTATTCTAAATAATTAAGTAAGGTAATTGCTTTGTTAAACAAATGTTTATTTTTTGCTCCATAACCCAACCAGGCATGTTTCTTAGGCCATTTTTTTTCTCATGGTTTTTAAATTCTAAAAAAGAAAAAATAATAACTTGACTGTTGTTTGAATCAATATGTATGAACAGCTAGAAATTTTGATCAGTGGCCAAACTGACTGTGGCAAAGTTATGACCCAAGTGAACAGTTGAAAGTGCCCTGAAACTCTTATCTCAGGTCTTGCCACCTAAAATGGATTTATTTTCAGATAGCAGACTCCTTACTGCACCTGACAGGGCATTAAGTGCATGGGACAGGATGTCACCCCTAAAAGAAGCCATCTAAGAAGCCGACCATGAGGAACATGTCAGTGTTGTCTTAAAGGAAAAGTTCACCCAAAAATTTAAATTTGCTGAAAATTCACTCATCCTAAATGTAGATGTAGATATATGAGATATAGATTACATCACTTGCTTACCATTAGATCCTCTGCAGTGAGTTGGTGCTGTTAGAATGACAGTCAAAGAGCTGATATAAACATTTAAATAAAACAATTAATTTCTTGTGAAGTGAAAGTCATTGTCATCATCGCGGGGGCAGCAGTCTCAGCAAAGAGCTCCAGAGTTCCCTCTCCCCAGACACGTCCCCCAGCTCCTCTGGGGGAACCCCAAGGTGTTGCCAGGCAAGCTGAGACATAGTCTGTCCAGCATGTCCTGGGTCTTCCCCGGGGCCTCCTCCCAGTGGGACAAGCCTGGAATGCCTCCCCAGGTAGGCGTCTAGGAGGCATCCGGAAGAGATGTCCAAGCCACATCAGCTGGTTCCTCTCGATGTGGAGAAGCAATGGCTCTACTCTGAGCTTCTCCCATGTGACAGAGCTTCTCAGCCTATCTCTAAGGGTGTGCCCTGCCACCCTATGAAGGAAGCTCATTTCGGCCACTTGTACCCGAGATCTTATTATTTCGGTCATAACCCAAAGCTCATGACCATTTGTATCTAATCTGAATCAGAAGAGATATGCAGTTTACAAACAAAAACAGTCCAACAATTCAAAAAATTTTGATGCGAGGAAGTTTAAAGTTAAAATGAGATTAGTTAATGCACTGGAGTTCAAGTGGGTTTACACTGAATACAAAATAAAAAACTGACTTTTTCTTTCAGAATTGCATGATAGAAACTCGCAATTCTGACTTTTTTTCCAGAATTGAGATATAAACTCGCAAATGCATGTTATAAAGATATAAACTCGCTATTTTGGGAAATAATCTTGCAATTCTGAGATAAAAAGTCGTAATTATTACTTTTTTTATTCAGTGCGGAAATTGCGAGTTATAAAGCCAGAATTACGGGATATAAAGTCACAATTCAGATTTTTTTTCTCAGAATTGCGTAATATAAACTCAATTGTGAGAGATAAAGTCAGAATTGCAAGATAAAAACTTTTTTCTTGCAATTGTGAGTTTATATCTCGTAATTGCAAGTGTATATCTCACAATATATATTACAAATATATCTGTAGTGATTTGTGTAAAATGTCTTATAATTACTTTTAATTACTGTTTTGTTATAAACTCACAACTGTAAAAAAGGGAGAAATACAAGATAACTTTTTATATCAGATTTTTTTTCTCAGAATTGTGAGATATATATTACAAATATATCTGTAGTGATTTGTGTAAAATGTCTTATAATTACTTTTAATTACTGTTTTGTGTTATAAACTCACAACTGTAAAAAAAAAAAAAAGGGGAGAAATACAAGATAACTTTTTATATCAGATTTTTTTTTCTCAGAATTGTGAGATATATATTACAAATATATCTGTAGTGATTTGTGTAAAATGTCTTATTACTTTTAATTACTGTTTTGTGTTATAAACTCACAACTGTTAAAAAAAAAAAAAAAGGAGAAATACAAGATAACTTTTTATATCAGATTTTTTTCTCAGAATTGTGAGATATATATTACAAATATATCTGTAGTGATTTGTGTAAAATGTCTTATAATTACTTTTAATTACTGTTTTGTGTTATAAACTCACAACTGTAAAAAAAAAAAAAGGGAGAAATACAAGATAACTTTTTATATCAGATTTTTTTTTCTCAGAATTGTGAGATATATATTACAAATATATCTGTAGTGATTTGTGTAAAATGTCTTATAATTACTTTTAATTACTGTTTTGTGTTATAAACTCACAACTGTAAAAAAAAAAAAAAAAAAGGGAGAAATACAAGATAACTTTTTATATCAGATTTTTTTCTCAGAATTGTGAGATATATATTACAAATATATCTGTAGTGATTTGTGTAAAATGTCTTATAATTACTTTTAATTACTGTTTTGTGTTATAAACTCACAACTGTAAAAAAAAAAAAGGGAGAAATACAAGATAACTTTTTATATCAGATTTTTTTTTTCTCAGAATTGTGAGATATAAACTTGCAAGACTTTTCTTGCAGTTGCGAGTTTATATCACAATTAAAATGAGTCACGATTCTATTTTATTTTATTTCTCGCAATTGAGTTTATATCTCGCAATTTTGACTTTTCTTGAAATTCTGACTTATTTTCTCAGAATTGTGAGATATAAACTCGCAATTGCAAGTTATAGAGTCCAGTTTTGAGGGGGAAAAAGACTGATATGTTCTCAGAATTGCGAGTTTATGTCTCACAATTCTGACTTAATGGCTCGCATGTTATAAAGTCGGAATTGCGAGATGTAAACTGAATTCTGAGAAAAAAGTCACAATTGCGAGATATAAACTCGCAATTTTGAGAAAAAAAATTGACAATTTGACTTTATAACGCGAAATTGCGAGTTTATATCTCACAATTCTGAGAATTTTTTTAATTATTCATGGACATTTAAACGTTTCTACCATTATTGCTGAGGAAAAAAAGATACCATTCATTGAATGCTGAACCTACTATACTATTGGGGCATGTTTCCACAGTATCTGGGGTTAAATAGCCACAATGGGAAATTGCAGCTAACTGAAATTGCTTTTGACAACGAGACCCTGTCTCTCCTACTGGGCCACACATTAGCTGTTGATAGTTTCTAATAATATCATCATGGTAAAATACATCCAATATTCCAGCACAGAACAAAGACCCTCAGTGGCAGAAATGTGTAAGTGCACGACTGGACAAATCCACCCAGTGCACCCTCATATAACTGTGCTCGCTTTGAGATTTGAGCAGACAGAGCTGCTGTATTCGAGCACTCACAGGAGAAAGTCAACGCTGCTGCTGCAGTTTTGATATACATCAGTGACATACAGAATGGATATCTTTCGAAATACATTTCGGGTAAGTGTTTTTTAAACTAATTATTACAATACTATGAATGTTTTGAAATGAACTATTTTAATATATATTATATAGCCAACTGATGTTAGCATTTCCTATTAAAATTACCATTAAACATATCGTTTATTATATGCTCTGTGATAAAGAATAAACGCTGGTTAACGGGAATTGCAAATACCACAAAGGAATTCAAAAGAAAAAGCAGCTTTTATTAAGTTTACAAAAATGCTATTTTTTAATTGCGATTTTAAATATTTCATTAAACACGAAAGTTAGTCGGGGCGCATAATAGACTCGAGCGAACAGTAATCGCGTGCAAAGAGGTAACCATAGCAACAGTGAGGCGCCAGAACATGTTGTGTCAGTATCCTCGTCAGTCAGAACATCGAAAAAACTTGAACGCTTATGTTATTATAACTTTCCATAGAAATATATCTGTAGTGATTTCTTTAAATTGTCTATTTGTATTCGTGTCTATTTAGGTAGTTTACAGTTCGCTGACTGCTTTAGGCAACATTTGCATTGCCTTGAAAAGAAATTAAGGAAAGAATTGTCTTGAAATTCTTTTATTTTTATTTTGCAGTGAACGGGACGTAAATTGTATCATCAACATATGGGGCTAACAGATGTGTAACGATATTTAGCACTTGAGAGCCGCCGCAGCAGCGCGCTCGGACGCGCACATTACGCACAATGGAGAGCTTGCTGAAAGAAACGATCTTCTGGCCCTTCAACGACTCCTGGGTTAATTCAAGCAAGGGAAACGACAGCAGAGGACTGAACCAAACCGTAAACCCTCTGAAGCGAAACGAAGAAGTGGCTAAAGTTGAAGTAACCGTCCTGGTGTTGATTCTGCTGCTGGCACTCGCTGGCAACCTGTGCGTCCTTGTGGCTATCCAGACGAGTAAACACGGACAATCGCGGATGTATTATTTTATGAAACATTTGAGCATTGCTGACCTAGTGGTGGCGGTTTTTCAAGTTCTCCCCCAACTTATTTGGGACATCACTTTTCGTTTTTACGGACCGGACTTTCTGTGCCGCCTGGTGAAGTACCTACAGGTGGTTGGCATGTTCGCGTCCACTTACATGCTTGTTCTGATGTCTATAGATAGGTGTTTGGCTATATGTCAGCCTCTGCGATCCCTGCGCCGTCGAAAGGACCGTTTTTTCGTGCTCGCCTCTTGGATTATAAGCCTGCTCTTCAGTTTGCCACAGGTGTACATCTTCTCCCTCAGAGAGGTGGGCGACGGGGTATTCGACTGCTGGGGGGATTTTGTTCAGCCCTGGGGCGCAAAGGCTTACGTTACCTGGATTAGTCTCACAATCTATGTCATTCCAGTGGCCATTCTAAGCGTTTGTTATGGACTTATAAGTTATAAAATATGGCAAAACTTTAGGCTGAAGACCCGGCGCGACCAGTGCCTGTCGTTAACCCCGCGTCCAGCCAAGGGCACTGCGCTCTCCCGCGTCAGCAGCGTCAAGTTGATCTCCAAAGCTAAGATCAGGACGGTGAAAATGACATTTGTGATCGTCCTGGCTTATATAATTTGCTGGACGCCGTTTTTCTTCGTTCAGATGTGGTCCGCTTGGGATCCAATGGCTCCAAGAGAAGGTAATACAGGCTGTTAGTTAAATATTTATAGATAAATATGCTATAAAATGGTTATAATACAAGTGCATAAACATTTTTGATGAAATGTATTGTTGTACCACTAGTAAAACACCTCAAAATATATTTATTTAAGGAATATAGCACTTTTCAAGCAAAATATTAATACAATAAGTGGTTTATTGAGAATGTGTACCTCAAAAAATGAAAGAAAATGTCTGTAAGGAATATGATTATTATTATTATTGATAATATTATTTGTTGTTGTGCTCATATTTAAAAATATTTTAAAAAAAAATCCTTATTCAGGTATTATGAACAACTGGTAAGTCCAATGAACCCTCTGATACTTTTGTTGGCCCTTGAAGGCAGAACTTGATCAACTGTAATAAAAACAATGCATGTCAATTTAATCTGCAGGTTATGTAACTGTCTGGTCTATCAGTTTAAAAGTACATGATAAATCAATTAAATGGCAATAAAACAAGATGTTTCATGTACAGAAGAGTTTTATGTAATCTAAGATATACCTAAATCCAGGCATCGATAAAATCGTATACCTAAATAAAATGTCTACATTTTATGCTCTCGATCTCGTTTTAACTTCAGAAACATTGTGCTCTAAAACCTACAGATTGTTCCATAAACTTAAAAACATCTCTCATAGCATAATATAGACAGATTAAGATGAAAATATGAGTCTCTGAAAAGCAGTTCAAACACCCTCGGGTAGTTTTGGTAAAGTAAATATAGCATGCCATTAAACAATTTCACTTTATCCTGTCTAGATCCAAAGGAGTATCATTTCCGTGTTAGTTCATAACATAATTTGTGAGGAGATCCTGTGCTATTATCAGTCCCACAGGGCCCAAATAAAAACAACTGAATCCATCTGCTACACATTTCCTTTCCCACCCCTCCTCATTATTACTCCTCCACAATAAAATGGGTGCAATTAAGGTTACTTCATCAAGCTAAATGTGCATACAGTGGGCTGCAAAAGACTGAGACCACACTGAAATTCCTAAATTGGATTCAAAATGTATTTTGATTTTAAGAACTGAAACAATGTTTATGATTTTATAAGATAAAGAAACTGTGGACTATTTTTTAGGAATGGACAATAGAAATGCACACTAAATGTTTCCTGTAGTTTAAAATAAAGTAGTACAGATGTTTCAAATTATGTTTAAGAGAACAAATGAGAAGCTTCTCAGAATCTGGACTTTAACCTTATGAAAAATATTACATAACAATCAGCTACAAGACTATGATCTAATATACTAGAGCAATAAATTTGAAATAATCAGATTCAAAATAATTGGAGTTTCTGCAATAAGGCATTGAGCTAGATATTAAAATCTAATGTCAAGCATCCAAAAAAAAACACTTTACTGATGTGTATGCACACTGTAAAAAAGTGTGGAACACAAAAGCATTTTTTATTAAGAATCTGCATGCACATTTTTCCCTAATAACGGTTAATTGGTTTCAGAATGGACCAATTGTCATTTTTGAGTGAACAGTTATTTTAGAGACAGAGACTGTTCTTAGCGACCACTCTAAATTATGTTGTCATTAAGCAGTTTTTTTTTTTTCTGAAAATGACTCAGTCTGCACATCTTCACCCGACAGGAACTCGCATCCTGCTGTCTCTGTTCAATGAGGATTTTCAGAACATCAACCGTGTAATGAATACAGAGATTTAAATGGCCATAGACAGTGTTGTCCACAGTACATTTCAGTTTATTGGCCAGTAGCATTATGAAACCTTAAGAATAATTATTGTAGGATCATGTTTTTAAAGAAAAAATTATCTTAGAACTAACTATACTTAACTATATTCTTTAGGCATCTTTTTTTATTATTGAAAAAATAATAGCGGCTTGATAGCAAACATAATAGTAATGGACTTGCCTGAGGAAGTAAAGTCTATTTACATTTGAAGTCAAAAGTTTACATACACCATGCAGAATCTGCAAAATGTTAATTATTTTACTAAAATTATTTTACTAAAATTCAATGCATTTTGAATAAGGATCATACAAAATGCATGTTATTTTTTACTTTATACTGACCTGAATAAAATATTTATCATAAAAGACATGTACATACTGTATAGTCCATAAGAGAAATTAATAGTTGCATTAGTTACATCCAACGGCCTAAACTTTCGAACAAAATGTGTACATTTTTATATATATATTTCATATATATATATTTCATTTTGTACTGCCCTTCAGAAGCTACAGAAAATACTTACATGTTTCCCGGATGAAGTTAAACTTAACTTAAATTTATGCTTTTCTTTCTAAAGCATCAGTGAGCGTTTGAACCTTCTGTAATAGTTGCATATGAGTCCCTCAGTTGTCCTCTGTGTGAAAAGACGAGTCTCAAAATTAATTGCATATTAATTGCATAATTGCAAAAAAAAAAACGCAGCTGTGGATCATTCGGGTAACAACACTGTATTAAAAATCAAGTGTATGTAAACTTTTGAACAGGGTCATAAATAATGACTAAATATAACTAAATAAAAAATAACATGCATTTTGTATGATCCCTGTTATTTTGGTAAAATCACATTTTGCAGATATTGCAAGGTGTATGTAAACTTTTGACCTCAGCTCTATCTATCTATCTATCTATCTATCTATCTATCTATCTATCTATCTATCTATCTATCTATCTATCTATCTATCTATCTGTCTGTCTGTCTGTCTGTCTGTCTGTCTGTCTATCTATCTATCTATCTATCTATCTATCTATAGGCATAGTGTAGCAAGTGCTTATACATAATCATGTTCAATAGTTTCATAACTTGTATGTCACTGACTTTTTTATGTCTTGTCTCTAATAGCTATGGCGTTCATTATTGCGATGCTTCTGGCCAGTCTTAACAGCTGCTGTAACCCCTGGATCTACATGTTTTTCGCTGGTCATCTATTCCGGGATCTCATGCAGCGCTGTCTTGTGGCATCACACTGCGACTGTAAGAGGCAATGGAGATCTAAGAGCCATTCAGGAACGGGTGCAGTGAGGAACACCAACAGCCAGAAGAGTGTGACGCAGTCCTCCACTACATGAGAGAAAGTTGGAATACATGCAGCTCGTGTTACCATCATGGACAGAACAATAAAATAACATAAGCTAAAGTATCATTTCATATGATTTTTTCCAGGTGTGGTGCAGACCTCAGCTACATTAGCCATGGATAATCTACGATCCAATTCAGCCTAAAATGTGTATCTTTTAAAAATAATGCTTGACCTGTAGCTGTCTTTGATACAGGACATATCTATTCACTTTAGGTTCACGGGCATCATTTACATCTGTATGCTTAAAGGAACAGTTTCCCCTGAAAATGAAAATTTCCTTAAATTTTACTCACATTCAGGCCATCTAAGATGTAAGACGTTTGTGTCTTCACCATCAGAATGGATTTGGAGAATTTTAGCATTACATAACTTGCTCACCAATGGATCCTCTGCAGTGAATAGGTGCCATCAGAATAAGAGTCCAAACAGCTGATTAAAAACATCACAATAATCCACAAGTAATCCAGACCACTTCAGTCCACTAATCAAAATCTCGGAAGGTCTGAAGGTGTTTTCAGCAAATTTTCATTTTTTGGTGAACTGTTCCTTTAAAAGAACAGTTCCCAATAAAATTTAAAATGATGCCATTATTTACTCACCCTCATGTCATTCCAAATTCCCATGCTGTAATTTTTCTGTTGAAAAGGCAGATTTTGTTTTAAGTATGTATAATTAAAGGTGGAAGTAATGAAGGGATACCGGATGGAGAATCCTCACAGAAATGAGGTAAGCACGTTGTATGATGCTTGTGTGAGTTTTAAGACAAAAATAAAGTTCTTATCAATGCATACTGACCCATACAATGCATTTTTGGCAATTGCTACAAATATACCTGTGCAACTTAAGACTTAAGGTTTTGTGGTCCAGGGTCACATATGAAGAATCGTATGAACCACACTTTATACAGTAACAAGTATCATAAATTCAGAATGAGAATTGTCACTTTTTCTTATTTTAGGCCTATGAGAATGTTTGTGTGTGTGTGTGTGTGTGAGAGAGAGAGAGAGAGAGAGAGAGAGAGAGAGAGAGACTAACAGTTCACACAAAAGTGAAAATTGTGTCATAATTTACTCACTTCATGTTGTTCCAAACCCTTTTGATTTTTCATTTTTCACTGCATGGCTTGGTAAAACAATATGATTTCTTTATAGAGCAGCTCAGATATTAGCGAGAAGTTATACTAATTTGGATGTGAGGGTGAGTAAATGATGAGAACATTTGCAATTTTTGGTGACTATTCGGTAGTTTTGATGTTCAGCAGTGTTCCTTCGGTATTTTCTAGAAATATACTGTAAATATTGTATACACAGCAGCGTAAGGCTGTAATTCACTTGAATGTAAACTTATTTATTAAACTTCTTTGTGATCTAACAAATGCATTTGACTATGGACATGGCTATGAATGAACATGATCGATTGTTGATGGAAAATTTATTCGCAGGTCAGGATATAGTATATATTTTTTGGAACTAAATTTGAGAACACTGACAAAATCAATTTCATATTTCAAACCAGACAGGGCTAGCAGCCAAGAAGACATTCAAGTTTTCTTTATTACCAATGCGAAGATGTGAGCTCACATAAATAGGAGTCAATTATTCTCAGTATGAATCCAATCATTTATTTTTCAAGAACGGAAGAATACTACTTTCTAAAGCTTTCCATTTGTTACAAGAAATGGCGTTGTAAAATATGCAATTAAACTGGTAAAGAAACAGATCACATCACGTATTTGGATTTGGGCAAAATGAAAATCTACCTCAGGATAATGTTTGGTCCATGAACAGAGAAACTGCACGCTTTAATTATAAGTTATCTAATACAACCACTTCACACTACTTATCATCAGTCATATATTTTTTTAAATAAAGGTTCCAAAAATAACCTTTCAGTGAATAGTTCTTAAAATAACAATTTTGAATAAAAATCCAAAGAATCTTTTTCGACTATAAAGAACGTTTTCTGCATTTGAAAAGTTCCATGGAACCATCGATGCTATTACATAACAGCAAAAATCAGAATAAGCAATATTATAAATTATTTATAATATAAAGAATTAGACAATTTATTTAGCTAAATGATGCATCTGTCACAGTATGATTTCCGATCTCAGAAGTAGCCTCATCGATTACAAATGGATGCATACCGACACCTAGTGTTTCATTACGGCTACAGCAACAGCGTTCTAGTGTACTTTAGTTAATCTGTTGTCGGTATTAAATGTTGTAAACGCTATCGCGATTTCGTTAAATCCTACATACCCTAATGATATGATTATCATTCTGGTGTTTGAATCAAAACTCAATTTTGAAACTCAACAACGAATTTGTTCCATTTCTTAATTAACATGGTGCAACATTAGGTGGCTTACTATAGCCACAATTCGGCCTCTTTCATTAACAGACCTCGTTTCACATCATGATCAGAGTAGCTCTCATCTCATTTGAGCCTCTTCAGTACTGCTCCCTCTCAACTCTCCTCTTCCATCCTTCCTTTCTGCTCACCTCTCCTCTTGCTCTTTCTGCAGCTCTTTCACTCTCTCTCTCTCTCCTCTTCCTACATCTTTCTCTTCCTTTCTCTTTTTTCCCTCCTCCGCTCTTACCCTCTGCTTTCACTTCATCCTCCTATTCCCTGTCCCTTTCCACTACCCACTCAACTCCTTTGAAATATCATATGTTGCCCCATCAAAGTTTTTAAGAACACACAAGATTGTATATTTTAATATTGCAAAGACATACACAGTGAAAGAGAGAAAGTCAGGCCACACCAAATTGATGTTTTATGGTTCACAGTTGTTAAATTCTGACATGTTGCTTACTCTGAATTACAAGTTCTCTTCTAAGAAGTGAAACAGAGTGGCAAGATTTGACTGTTAATGGTTAGTGAGGGTTGTGACACTTTACAATCATGCGTCAACTGTTTTCTGGCAGTTTCACTGATAACTTCAAATGTAGCACTTCTTTTACAGTAAAGCAAGTGACAGATGGCTTATGGTTAAAAACAACTAAAAGAGTAAAATACAAACAGCTTGTTAGATTAAAAACTATAGTTTCAGACACTGTGCCTTTTTGCCTCATATCTTGCACGTCTGCTATGCTTCAGCAACCAAAACTTGCTTTGTAAACGGTGTGTAACAGTATTTCCTACAACAGTGTGTGGCCACAACATAGTTCTCATTCTATGCTTCACAGCAACACGTCTTCCTCCTACCGCTTCCGTCAGTTAAAGCGCGTCATGACTGTAACACGAAAGTTTGCGTTGGCGTGCGGCTCAACAATCGATCATGGTTCTCAATCTCCCGTGTGTTATTTTTAGTTATGCGATGGACATCCTTTAAGATGTGAGTGTGAGCGGGATGCAGGACAGCAGAGTGGTGAATTATGCCGTTGCCATGAGAGTGGACTAATCGAGGCACTTTTTAAGGTAGGCTATGTTCCGTGATGCGCAATGGAAACCTCCATCATTCAAAAAATAATGTTAAATGATTTCAAGCTTCCGTATTGCTTTGTGTCAGGCACTTTCGACTATTGGTATAATGAGCGGCATCTTTTGTAAATGAAAGTGATATATGGTACATGTGTGATTGCTGTTTGCGCGTGATTTCCTTTATAACGCAATCTGTCTTGGTAGTGTAAGTTAGATGACATCAGGGTGAGAATTATGCAGGGTTTGAGAGTATGTACGCTTTAATTTAAGCTTGGAC
The DNA here is from genome assembly GCA_033026305.1 of Cirrhinus molitorella. Lineage (NCBI taxonomy): Eukaryota > Metazoa > Chordata > Actinopteri > Cypriniformes > Cyprinidae > Cirrhinus > Cirrhinus molitorella. The sequence continues at coordinate 30,568,226 of CM065130.1, forward strand.
TCTAGGAAGTCAAAAGAAAGGCTGATTTGAAAATAATCACTTTTTTATATAGACGTGTTTCAGTTGAGCTTTTAAACATTTTAATCAGTACAAAAGTTAGCCAGGGGGCGTATTTTCACCTTCGGTCGGTAATAGTAATCCGTTTCGCTATAAAAGTAACGGTATCAAGGGTATATCGCTCGAGCAAGTTTAGACTAACACTGAACACAATTTACATAAGAGTGCTTTTCACATTTGTTTTCAGTTTCATTTTTGTAGTATATTTATGCTGCTCACGTTTAACTTAAATAAGACAAAAATGTGTTTTGTTACAAAATTATTTCGGATAGTTGACAATTAGAGTATTTTCATCATCGCTCGTCTGAGAAGGTATCAATAGAGTGTTTTCACAACGCAACGTCTATCTGACATAATGGCGACACCAAACGTAAACAATTTCTCTGAACCGAATGGAAGTCATAAATTTTGCTGTTTATTGTTGCTGAAAATAGTCAATTATTGACATGTTTTTGGCTGTACTAAACGGTCGGACCGGGAAAAGGGTGCAAAAAAAAAAAAAAAAAAAACTGTCTGAGGAACAAAAGACGTTTGTGGATGGCCAAACTGAACCAGGAATTCTAGGGCAAGAACATTTGCGTTTGTTCTTATAATTTCCAGTCAGGTAGGTGAAATATAAAGCTTAATTAATAAAAATAAAATCCTAATTAATACTGCTCGTACGTATCTATATGGTTTAGCAGCTTCCATACCTTTTTCCGTGGTTCAGACAGCATAAATTAGCGAAACTACGTATTCAGTAGTACATTAATCTTGCAATCAGTGCTGTTGTTTACATTTAAGTGCACTTAAGTGCAAACCCTCTATAGTGTTTGAGGACTATACGTCTGGATTTTCATTAGAAACATTGGGCAAACATAAACAGTGTTACTGCCATTTTATTATAGTTTTACATATTTAAAATACGTCATACTGACATCTAGAGACATCAATCTAACTAAATTAGCCTACTAACTAAAAACAAAATAAATATTAGGCTGCATGAAACTTCAATCCCTCCCTGAAAATGTCCTCTCTGCAAGACAATTTGTAGTTTGCACACTGACCATTAGAAATCCCACGGAGTGAAAACACTGTAACACATGACCACAAGCCAGAGTCCTGCACGGGTCCTGTTTGATAAACCCGCACCCGCCCCGCACCCGCAGTAGTTAACAGAATACCCGACCCGTTATCCGACACCAACACTAACTTAAATCCGTACCCGACCCGACCCGTTTGACCTTAAAACCGCGACCCGAACCGCACCCGCATTAAATCTCCGAGTGACATGAGGCAGACAAAACACCTTTATTTTTTTAATGTAACAAGCACAAGTCATTCTTAGATAATGCGTTTATGCGTTTAAAATGAACACACGCAACCCAACAAGAGAGCGAGAAAGCAACATCCAACGTGTAAACAATATAAAACTATTGCGTACGTGTGAACGATCTATTGTAAACAGGTCTAAGTGGCTTAAGAAGCCAAATATGAGCTTTTCCTTCATTAGAAAAAATAAATAAATAAATAAATAAAAAAATAAAAACAATCAACTTTACTAGGCTGCATAAAAATATGTAGAACTGGCAGCGGAGTCGAGAAAGAGAGAAAGAGAGAGAGCGCGCGCGCAACATCCAACAACAATATACGTGCTTACATGTGAACAATCTATTTTAAACTAAAAGGATTAGATAAAAAAAAAAAAAAAAACAGTAAGAAAAAAAAACAGTAAACTTTATTCTGCATAAAAACATAGTAATCTATAGGTTAAATACAGAACGCGAGCAAAGAGCACTCCCTTCAATATAATCACTAGACCTACAGCTGTCAATCAATGTCAGTACAGCTGTCGATTGGCTACAGTGCTCAGTATTTGCAAATCCCGCTGTAGAAGCCCGGTCTTCAGACAGAGCGCGAACACGCACGGGACCATTTGAAAGGAGCTGCCCATCAGCGTGTACCGGATAAAGTCGAAATAGTCTTGGTTATAATTGTACCCGCAACCCGCCCGTGCCTGTCTCCAGTCCGACCCGCACCCGCACCGCACCCGACACGTCAATATTATTCCACCCGTTACGTCCATTTTTGCGGTTCACCCGTCGGGTACCCGCGGGTACCCGCCCGCGTGCAGGACTCTGCCACAAGCCTCCTGATTTGACTGTAGAAGTTGTTAGTCTCTATATAAAAATAGTTTTGAGGTAGCTATGAAAGTAAAATGGCACATATGGCTTAATTTGGCTCATGATTATGCATTTTAAATGATTGGTATGAATCAGAAGGATTCTCATTAGGCATTAATTTATTATAATTATTGGCATCATTATTTTCTGTAAAGCTGCTTTGAAACCGTTAATTTAGTAGGCTATATAACAAAGTTTACACAAAATCTGACTATATATAGGCCTACATTTGAGAGTGATTTCACTATTTGTTTCCAGCTTTATTTTTGTAGTCTATTATGCTGCTCACACTTTGCTTTTTTTAATGCAATAACGTTTGTCAGCCAGTCTCAGGTTTATGTTAAATAATCCTGCAAAGTGATTTCTTGTGGTAGGTGGCCACAGAGATGGAGAGTCCTTCTAAGATCGAGCGGCGACAGGCGTGGGCAAGCACCCACCGCAAGTTTACCGTAAGAGATGCAGAACACCGCAGCCCAACAGCAGAACATCAGCCTAGTTTCTCTCTCCAGGATGACGTCTTTGTGGATGGTGAGTGTCAAGTTAATGTTTAACGTTCTGCTGTGTCAAAAGGTTGATAATATGGAAAGAAGTGGCATATCTCATTTCCTCTTAAGCATGTGAATTGAAGCCTCAGTGCATAATGCAATCATAGGCTTCACTTTTAAATGCTTTAGTTCAATTTCATTTTTAATTTGGGAAATATTTAGCTTGAAAGCTGTATCTTCATTTAAATAAAGCCACTTGGCTTGATACTATGTAACAGAATTGCATTTATGCATTTTTAAGAATCCAAATCCGTTTTGGGAGTGTACAACAGCAAACACAATCAGATAAAATATGTTGGACAATAGATTGGGATAAAATAAAATATAACTGCAGTTCAATCAAGTCACTTCTAAATTAAGCTCACCATATTATAACTGCTACTGTCAGAGATAAATGACAGACCACAAACAGTGCATGTTTGCCACCAGATAAACTCTATTTCCAAAACAGAAAGCTCATTTACACTTCTCTCTCTCTCTATCACTCTCACACACACCCAATTTCAAATAGACAGGCTAAGCAACGTGCGTCTTTATTTTGTTTCCACAGGATGCTCTGCTGGAAAGATTGAAACCTGGCTTCAAGGTTGTGGGTGAGTGTTTGTGTGATGCTTTCTATAAATGACAGGCATTGTGTGTCAGTTGTAATACAATAACAACAAGTGAGTGGAAAACCACAAATGTTCCTGGGTTTATTCGTTGAAGGTCATTCAGGGTAAAATACGTCAATCTCTGAGGGTCAAAGACCACAAACGTAACATGAAAGGTTTCAGTGCTACATTGTTTTGCTCTATTTATAGATTGTGCTGAGGAAGATTCTGTTTTCAGATTTTTTTTCCCTTTCTGGATCAGGAAATAACAAAGAAAACTTGACATTATTGTTATTGTTTCTCGCCGTTTAGATTTTGTGAGTTTCTGCAAGAGCTAGAGAGGCCATAAGCAAAGTGTTTTCAGATAAATTTCAAAATGCTTAAACTTTTAGGTCATTCATTTTTTGGAAAAATATTCTGCAAAGCCTATATATTACATACATAAAACAAGTGGCGAGTGGTGACTTTTTTTTTTTTTACCGGGTATGCTGAGTGCTAAGACTCTGCTTAGACTGAAGGCTTTTTTTTAAAAATGAATTCCCAGTGAATAGGAGTTCAATCTCTCACCTGGGTGATACTACGACCATGCAAAATGCCAAAAAGAATAATATCTTTAAAATATTGCCAAGTAACGTTACAAACAATACAATCAGAGAAGAAATGAGATTTTATTATTTCCTGTTTTCCCTGATGTTTGTTATTATGTTACAAATTTTATATACATTTTCAATACTTTTTATTTTCATTTAGGCATGTTGACAATAACATATATCTTCAACACTGTTTATGATATGTTTTCAGTGGACTTTTAAAATTTGCTTTGCTTGAGAAAGCATGAAAATATAGAGTTACGATGCTTTTTTCATTTGATGTAGTCGAGTTAGTTTTACATAAAAACAATGTGATTTTCAGCAATCGAGATCTGGCAGCAACAGTGAATTTTTCTGCTTGGGCGAGCGCTTTGTGAGCAGCTTACCTCTCGCATGAAATCATGCTAGCAAAACACAGAGAGTGCGCATAAATTCTGAGGAGTCATAGCAATAGAGTGGAGGCAAGTAAGCTGCGGAGAATCCGCTTGCCCGGAAGCTTACGTAATGGACATAGATTTTCTGAAAATTACCATTGTTTGTCAAATAAATAACTTGATGTACTTATTCACAACTCTTTGTTAAGCTAAGTTACATCTCAAATGACAAGAGATCAATTTATAAACATGTTTATATAAATTAACCCATGAATGTGATTCTCTCAGATGGCCTGGGTATGCGGAGCATTAGCAGCTTATATGGATGGAACGCCACTGATCTAATCACATTCATAGCATCGGTTGTCTGAAAAAAATCAAGCAATCGAGCAATATTCTGGCCTCGTAAGGCCTTTATTTCTTTGATGAGCTGCAAAATATCTTTCTGACATTTGTTTAATAAGGGCTACCGGAACATATTCTCACAAGAATTAAAAGATGTGCTGTGTGCGTGTGTGTCTATTTTTATCGCAGTATTTTACTGCATGCCCGCATCCCGCCCACAGACCTTTGCTGATTCACACTTGATAAAAGTGAATTTTTCATTTGTTTTTCCCTTCTCTTTTTTTTCTTCACCTTATCTGTAGGAATGAAGCCAATCCTGCGAAAAGCAGTCACCTAACAATAGGTATGCTGAGGGCGAAACAAGTTTTTGAACTACAATCATTTTTGTTTTTTAAAAAAAGCGGTGGTGAATTTGATAGAGTTTAAGTGTTGAAGCTTAAAACCTCTGCAACCAAAAGCAGAATTACAAAATATGTCATTTTTACGTACACAATGAGTAGGCCTACACAGACTTTTTTCACATTTTCCATGATGATTTTGGAGTAATATCTGTGGGATTATTTGGACTGTATTTAAGTAACATAAAAGTAGTTTAAAAGCATTATCAAAGTAGTGAACATATTTAAAACAACAAACATATGGCCATTAGAATTATGCAAAAAGTCTGATAAGCTTTTTGGAGACTTCGACAAGTGCAAATTCTGTGCAGGCTTACCAGCGACTGTTTAATGGCTAGAATAACTGATGAACATTTGCTGTACGTCTAAATCCTGATAAAATTGTAAAACTCTACAGGCACTTTGAGGACAGGCACCACCAGCTTTGAGGATGATTTGAGTCTGGGCGCAGAAGGTGAGTAGAATCAACTGTAACTCAGCTACAACGAAGAAGTGGTGATAGCTGGAAATGTTTTAATATAGTTAAAGAGCACGCACATAACCTTTAACAAACAGTTCTCTTTTGTGGAGTCTAAAAGTGTCTGCTGAATGACTAATAGTTTCAGATATACTTTATTTTAAAAGCAACCCCTAGGTGTAACATTCCATGTCTGCACAACATATGGGATAACTGCCAATTAAAACCTCTTTCTTGAGTGACATCCTCATGTTTGTCAGTAAGGGTCTCATAATTAGTATGATGGCAGTGATTATATACCATACGAAGCGACACTGCATTTATGTTTGAGAGCAAACCTCTCCTCACCCTTCTGCATAGAATAATGAGCCACTCTTGCATCCGGAAACATGCATGCACAAGGCCAAATACACATACAGAATAAAAATGTAATAAATAAATGGTGTTTAAGATGCTACTGTTTAAAATTTTGTATGATCTTTTAATATTTTTGAAAAAAGATGCTCACCATAGCTGCAAAAGATTGTGAAAAAATATTGTGAAATTGTATATATTTGAATGTAATTTATTCTTGAGATGGCAAAGCAGCCATAACTTCAGTTTTCAGTATCACATGATCCTTCAGAAATGTATCTAATATGTTGCTTTGGCACTCCAGAAACATTTCTTATTGCCATCAGTGTTGAAAACAGTTGAGCTTCCTATCATTTTTGTGGAAATCGTAATTTTTTTAGGATTCTTTGATGAATAGAAAGTTCAAATACATAATAGTTTTGTAAACATTAGCAGCTTCCATTTATACTTTCTGTTTTTAATTTCACAGCTACTGCATTATATGCTGCATCAGGTGCACCACAGTTTAGGTAAGCAATAGGTTGACTTTGTTGTACCATTGAGTTACTACCTTCATTCTCTTGCTAAGGGTTAGGGGCCATTTACACAGAAAGCGTTTTTCCATTCCAGTGCGCTACTTATCCATTGTTTTTCTATGTAAACACACTTGACGGACATGCATGACCGTGCAGCACCTCGCACCAGGAGCACAGTGTTTTTAAGACGCTGTGTCAATTATTCTTCGACATGTGTTTACAAGAGTACCATGATAAATATCTTATATGTGTTCTGAAGATGAACGAATGTCTTATGGGTTTGGAACAAAATCAGGGCATTGACAACTAATGACAAAAATTTCATTTTTGGGTGAATTATCCCTTTAACCTTAACCCTAACATAATTAAATGTATTTACATGGATTGTTTGTATATTAGCAGCACGCCTCAACAAAAGCTTAACCTGCCATTGTTCAACATGGGCCAGAGCGTCGCATCCAGTGCTTTCTCAACCACTACCAACAGGACTGCTTCCAGGTAAGAGCATGGGTGAGACAGAATAGTACTACATTCAGGTGGCCTGTTGAATGGAGGTTCCCCACTTAGTGCCTGGCAGGAAATTACCAAAACACTTTCCTCCATTGTGCATTTTGCTTTCATGCCCAAGATGGATTTGTGTTTCTAATGTGCTTCTGAAGTCAAACTGTAAATGGTTTTGGCAGAGCTAAACAAGGTGGTTGCCTAGTTGCAAATGTAGAGTGATGCATGATAAAGTAGTAAAATTATGCGAGTCGCATGACAATAAGATGAATTACCTGTATCTAGAATATAAGTAGGCCAACCAAACTGCTCAGTCTTTTCACATTTTTTGCATTGTTCAGTTCTAACAACAACAAAATTCCTTGTACTGACATACTACACCTCTGTTGGTATTTAAAAGCATGAAATAATGCAAACAAATTCAAAAACGTGAGTTCACTTGTTTATGCTTTCTTGTTTGGTTTCTTAAATATCATGTGCTCTTTATGACATCTTAAAAATCCCCCAGTGTGTCTGATGTTCTTCAAATGCGTGCTGAGGATGCAGAAGAGACCCTTTTCCAGCTGGGTTTCGGTTGCGAGGAACCGCAGGTCACGGCTCGCATTCCAGTCCGCTTCTTCAACTTCCCGTCCCAGCTCAGAGGCATCAACTTCCGCCTGTTCCTTGAATCCCAGCTCTCTAGGATACGCCAGGAAGACCCCTGTCTTTCATTAGCTAGTAAGGAAATCAATGTCAAAACTTTATGCACAACTTCAGAAATGTTTTCATGTTTCCTCACCTTCATCTCTGCGTTTTGCACAGGTCGTTTCCGACAAGTAGAGGCATTGACGGCAATGGCCAATGCCTTCTATTCGCTCTACTCCCATGTGTCCCGAACGCCGCTTCAGAAGCTTGCGCCACCCCAGTTAACCTTCACCTCTCCAATTGTGGAGAGGACCATGTCTCGAACCAGTGTCCGCAGTGAACCACGCTCCCCTGTCGAAAGACTAAAAGACACTATTTCCAAGATGTGCTTGTACACGGGATCCCGTGGCTCGGACTCCACTTCTCCAAGCAATTCACCTCGTAAGCGTAAATGCAGTCTGTCAGACGTAGTCGAGAAAAGTGCAGAAAATGACAATGAAGAGTTATGTCTTCAAATGGAAGTAGATGATTTGGACTGGTTTACAGAGAGCAAGAATGAACATGAGGAAAAGACGTATGGGGAAAACACAGAAAGAACTGATTCCTTGGAGTGTATACCTTGTCAGCCACTATTCGAGACGACAAATGAAACCGTACACAACCTCAGGCATGCATTAGCAGAGTGTACACCTTGCCTAGAGCCAGAAACGGATGTGGATGTGAAGTCCAAAGGTTCTGTTCTCTCAAAAAGCTGCAGCGTTAAGGTGGAACGTGTTCCTATCATTGCCCATGATATCATATGCCCTCAGGTTGTTGAATATGTGAATCAGGCACCTTATCGCAGCCTACACACAAATAGCATTGATATGAAAGACTCACCATTTGCACACCAGACGACAAATAAACCTTCTGTAAGACAGTCTAATGCAATGAGTTTACCCAAGTCAGATCAGTTATGTCAGATCACAATCACTGGATGGGAGGACGACACCACTCTTTCCAACAAAGACACACAGGAGCAGAGTTCATCCAACGTCAAGAGGTACCTAAGCCCCGTAAAACCACTAAACCTGAGCAAACAAGGCAACTCCTTCGAGCTGGAAGAGGTACGCTATTTCTTATCATTTTAATGCGTTTCATGTCAGTCGACCACACTGATTCTCCCATTAGATGTCATTAACAGTATTATTCTAACTTTTTATTGCTGAATCCACCTCCAAACTTCCTCTTTGTATTCCACCTCTGCATAGAGATTCTAATGTGACTTCTTGTCACTTATAATGCTGCTTTTGTGCTATTACATTTTACACTATTACAGTTGCTCATACTTCGGGTTAGGGATTTTAACAAACCCAAAAGCTTAAAGGGACAGTGGCCCAAAAATGAGAATTCTGTCATCATTTACTTGTTCCAGAGCTTCTGAATAAAGTTGACGTTCTTTAACTGCTTTGTGCTTCACATTTGTCCTTGTCTACTGTCATTACCTACTTGTTCAGATAAATTAGTATATGTTAATGTGTATATGTCCTCTGCTTATGTCGTATGGTTTTGCTGTCCTTACTGTCATCTTTACTGATGTTCTGTTCTAATGCCCTGTTGTGCTTACTGAGAGCGGTGAAGTTTTAGGTTTGATATTTGCTGCATATTCACCTAGGCTGCCAAAAGGAATGACCTAGTATATGACCAGTTGGCATAGTAGGCTATATTCCGTGATTTTTAGCCAAATGTCCCTTCATAAATGTAGTGGACAATATAATTTTATGAAAAATGACTGTACTTCACCAAAAGGTTTTTTTTTTTTCTTTTTTAAATTTGAAAGGTTGTTACGGGTGATCACACTGACTTACTGCAGGTGAGATTTTGCCAATACGTCCCTTGTACAGTATGGTATTATTTTTGACCCTGACCACAAAACCAGTCATAAGGGTCAGTTTTTTTAAATTGAGACTTATATATAATCTAAAAGCTGAATAAAGCTTTTCATTGATGTATTTGTTAGGATAGGACACTATTTGCGTGAGAAACAACTATTTGAAAATCTGGAATCTAAGGGTGAAAAAAATCCAAATATTCAGATCACCTTTAAAGTTGTCCAAATTTTTAGTTCTTAGCAATGCATATTACTAATCATTTTTTTTACATGGAACATGATCTTTAATTAATATCCTAATGATTTTTGGCATAAAAGAAAAATCTATAATTTTGACCCATACGTTTTATTAGCTTTTGCTACAATATACCTGCGCTACCTATGACTGGTTTTGTGGTCCAGGGTCACATTTTAGAAAAAAAAATACTATAACTATGTTTCAAAGATTGTAGTACATTACTGGTGACCGGACTGACTTGCTACAGGTGATATTTTGCAAATGCATGCCTTCATATATGTACAGTACAGTATTAGAATGACAGAACAGAACAACAGTAAGGACATCAGAACAATATGACAAAAACAGAGGACATAAACAATGTATACTAATTTACCTGAACAAGTAGGCAATGTGTAGTACATAGCACAAAGAAATCGTTAATTTTTGGCATTAATGGAACCTCATACAGCCCTAGGGTGAACTGTCCCTTTAAGCATTCAACTGTGACACGTATTTCATCCATGTTTGTGTTTTGGACATGATTGCACCCTAACCAGTGAACAACAGTAGTATCATAGAAACTTTGGGGTTAGTTTATTTGCCTTTGCCATTGAGCAACATGCAAAAACCACAAAGAACATAACAGCAAATGCATAGCAAACTAGCACTGAGGCAGCATGTTTTGTAAAGCAAAACACATCAACATATACTAATTTATCTAAACCAGTAGGCAATGACTGTAGACAAGCACAAATGTGCAGTATAAAGCACAAAGCAGTTGGTATATTTTTGGCACAAACAGAACCTCATATAGCCCTAGGGTGTACTGTCCCTTTAAGCATTCAACTGTGACATGTATCTAATCCATTTTTGTGTTTCGGACATGAATGATGCCTCAAACTTACAAATTTCCTCTAACTAGTGAATGACAGTGGTATCATAAAAACTTTGGGGTTGGCTTATTTGAATTTGGCCAGCAAGCAACATGCTAAAAAACACAAATAACACATTAGCAAATGCATAGCAAACTAGCATTGAGGCAGCATGTTTTGTAAAGGAAAACAGCACTCTTGACAATGTAAAAATCTAGTTTTCTATACTCCGGCATTTTGTTGTGGCATGATCATTAAGTATAGGGTTTCAATTCAGGTTCACAGTGCGGAGGAAGAGGAAGCCACTTCATCAGAATTCTGCTCCACAGTCACATTGTCTGTTTCGACGCATCACCACAGATGTAAGTAACACGAGTAGTCCTTATCATGATTAGGCAAATTTCAACCACTAATTTGACTAATTCTTGATCAGTTTAGTTAAATAAATTCAGCTGAACAGCTGATAATCAGCAAAATCAGCCTTACAAGTTCACAGAAAGCAGCATGTGTTAATGTGGTGATAAAGGGAGGTGTTTTGCTGACTTGTTAAAAACACATTGTATTCCGTAAATTGCAAGAATTTGGTCTTGCTGATCTTGTCTGGGTTATCACATTTCAAGGAAACAACCTAACAGGAAGTAGCAGGCAAAACAGCATACTATCGCTTTTTGGGGTTGACAGAAACAGTTGAAACTGAATTGTGTATTAGACTTTCTAAAATCATCAGCTTTTTGACACATCTCTTTCTCTTTCCCAGCGTTGCCCCTGCGAGGGGACAGTTTTCAGTCAGACAGCAGTGGATATGCTGAAGAGGATGTGCACCATTCCCTCTTAACCCCAGAGAAAACGTAACATCAAATCTCAGGCTAATGAAGCACAGAGTGCATCTATATTAATACCCTAAATGTCAACATGAAATCTGGTGGATTTGTCCTTTATCTATGGAATAGCATGCACAGATAAGCCATGCACAAGGAGCATTTATGAATGTTGCTTTCATATTGACTCTACTGTGAAACTATCAGCCTAGAATTATGCATAGAATCTGGTTTTGAACTAGTTTTATTTGTATTATTCTCATTTGTGCACTTTTTGATCTTGTTGAGATGGATGAAATGCTGTACATATTGGCTTTATTTGTAATTCCGCAGTGGTAATAAATAATTTATTTGAATTATTTACTTTTGGTAGACTGGTTAAAGCAGTGGTTTTCAAACCCTGGGTCGCGAGACTTAAAAAATGGGTCGCCAGGATGATCTGAGGAAATTGTATAGCCTGTATGTATGTATGTGTGCAAGGAAGGAAGCTGAAACCGGCTAAATTAACTTTAATAATTAAACATAAACAACAAAACGAAAGTAAGCGGCAGCTGCCCCATGCGGAATCCAATGTGTATTTTGCGCTCTGTTTTGCTGTGTTGAACATTGTAGCTAATCACAGACATATCTGTTGATTTTTGAAATGCAATGGCCAATCAGTCAGTCAATGGTGTTTCATAGTCAGAATCCACTCGCCAAATTTTTGTTCAGTCCTGAGTTCTGGAAACTCGCGGATCCTCACATTATAACCAAGTGTAGACGGAATGTAGGCTAAATAAGAGATTTCATTGTGCTGTGTAACGAGATTCATAGATCATAGCAGAATTTTCTGAAATCGCGATAACTGTCCGCTTTTTAATGATTGCACGCTTTCCGTCTATATATTGTCCATTCAGAATTTGAGTACAAGAAATTTTTGATGCTGCTCAGAGAACCAAAGTGGCATAGGCTAATTGCTTTAAGATTCAGGAGTGATGCATATATCCGCATATAAATGGGGGATTCGCTCAAAATATCTCTCTCTCTCTGGGTCGCGTCAATTTAAGAAGGAAAAAATAGGGTCGCTCTTTAAAAAGTTTTTAAAAACCACTGGGTTCATCGGATGCCCATTTTCCACAAGTTGATATGATTCTTTAGTTTTGGTTAAAATCTCTAAATGGTAGTGTAAAAAACGATTCTACCTTGTCAAAATCAGCTCTGCAAAAATAAACCTGATGTGGTGGATGTTGCTTTAAATGCTAATTAGCGCTGCTCACCCCTTCCCTCTCATCTCTCTGTGGAGTGACGACAAGTCTGTTTACTTTAGCCACAAAACTTGCTAACTAGCACGTTATTAGGAAAGGCGATTGCAAAGATTCATAAAATACCTTATACCCACTTCTGCTGTAAGTGAAGCTTGATCAGGAATAATTCACGCAAACATGGAGGCATTTATGTAGATCAGGAGGTGCATTCCCTTCACAAACAAAAGTCATCCACTACGTCTTCAGCGGCTCAGTTATCGGGAGTAAATGACAACTACTATGTTCATTATTACATCCAACAACAGAACACCTCAATCGCTTAGGAGCCATTCTTGTCTCCGTTCCTGTTCCGGTATGGAAGCAATGGTGATAGGACTGTTACAGTTCATTCAGGGCGGGTTTAAGGTAAGATGGTCATGTCAGTCAATCTATCGTGTGAGCGTCCTCTGTGGGTGTGACGTAGTAGTCACACAGACAAGATGCTGAGAATGGCTTGATTTGAAAAAAGGTAAATCATTTTTATAGATTCAATTTTATTATTATAGGGTGTTTGTGTACACACACACTGCCAACACACATTTATGTTCAAACAACATGTAAAAGTGAACTTTGCATCCGATGACCTATTTAAGAAAGTTGTCAAAGGTGATTCAGAAACCAAAAAAAACAAAAACAAAAAAACAATTTGAATGACTGATTTGAATACAGAAATGTCAATAAGAAACTTTCATTCTCACTGAAATCAATGTGAACAAAAACAAGCTCTTCTTAGAAACCAATTCCTCCTTCAGATCAACTACTAATATTAAAAGCTAAATCTGTTGCCCCCTTGAGGCATGTAAAGTAAATACAACAGGACCACATGTTCTCAATACATGCAAACAGAATGAATAAAATTTGCTAAATAACAAATGCCAAAAGCAGAGGATAATGTCAATTTCAAGTTTATTGTTCAAGATAAAATATTCAATAGATTACAGATTCACCAATTTAGTACAAATTACAACAGTTGCCACATACTCGCATACTACTGTTGTTGGTCATATACTGTTATAATGATTATGAGCATTTCAGTCATTGCCAGTCCAAATGTAATGATGAAGCCTGTGAGGCAGGAACACGTACACAGAGGTAGATATTTACCATACACATCAGGCCCTTGTTAAAAACGATTTTAGTTTCATTGGCCGAGAGAAATAGACTTTATTTTACAAACACGTTTTATGAAGCAAAATTAATGTTAACGAATAACTACTACTAAAACATAATGAAAATAAAAATGTACAAAAGTGAAATATTTACAATTAAAAAAGTCATGGTGTCTGTTGTAGGTTCAATTCATCAAGGTCACAGAGCAAATGATCTATACCACAATTTTAATTAGCGAAAGTAAAAAGGCAAAGACTTTTCAGGCAAAGAAAGAAGAAATGAATATGACTTTTTCCAAATGAACCACACAGATGAATTCATTCACGCTGAACACCTGTGAACCTTTCCTCAGGTTTCAAATTAGCAGTGTCCCCTTGCTTTTGTTTGGAGGCACTGAGGAGCAGGGTAAACACTTTTGGTGTCAAATTCAAGGTGAAAATTAGGCAATCAGTATGTCCTCCAACTGATTTCACAACTGGTAGCAGTAAGAACTTGTGCACCTACTGCGTCAAACAAACAAGCCCCTCATATTGCACAACTGGGGGGCAGAAGAGGTAAGCTTCAATTCACCTGATGTTCCTATATTCCTCTAGGTAGAAAAAAGAAACAAAAATGTTACAGGAAAGCTGCTACTGTGGTTTATTTCCCCCCTGCCATGATCTTGAGGTACTGAAGGGCATTATGGGCAGCGCTTGCACGTGCTGCATCCAGGCTGGAGGCAAATCCATGGCAGACGGTAATGGGCTGTGTGGACAACTCCACCAGACACTGGTAAAAGCCACTCAAACTGCGCTCCTCTGAATAAACAAAGTCCAAAAAATAGTCAGTTTCTACAAATCTAAAAAAGCACTACTGGTTCTCGCTTATTAGTATCAGTATCTTTATTCTTTTAAAGCACTTAAATAATGTGTTAGTATCTCACCTATGTCCAGGTAGCTGACGTCAAAGCTTTGTTCCTCAGAGAGGTCGCCAAGGATAGAACAAAAATTGCAGTCATTGGAGTCAGGCTGGCTCAGGGGATGACAGCGCAACTGTAGGATTTTCTCTCCAGCTGAGTTCCGCAGAGAGTCCCATGTGCAGCCGAGACCTTTAGACTTTCCTCCCTCTAGTCTGCCACCCATTTGCTGTTGAAGAAAGATTTCTAAACAGACACATTCCTAAAACCAACCTAAAATTGTATTTACCACTGGACATCTTACCATACTGAAAGTGTCATCTTCTGCCTCGGCCTCATGGCTGCTGCGCATATCCACCGGTACATCATGGATTCGAGAGAGCATCTTTGCTGCCGCATTTCTTTTAGCAAGCTTTTTTGATGTGCCACTACCTTAAAAAACAAGATTAAAGCATTTGATATTCTGAATGGACTGCATATTTAAAAATAATGACTATAGTTATTAAAAAAAAAAGGTTGTACCGATCTCAACAAATCTCTCCACACTGCAGGTCATTGTAAACTCTTTGCGGTGTGCAGGTCCAGATTCTTGAGTGACTGTGTACTCAGGTAAACGCCAGCCTTTCTGCACTACTAGTTCCTGTACAAATTGCATTTTTAAGCACAATAAATATATGCTCTTTGCTATTAGTATAACAATCTATATTTGTTATAACATATTAATAACATTACCAATATACACTACCAGTCAAAAGTTTGGACATGCCCTCTCATTTAATGTTTTTTAAAGTTTCTTATGCTTATCAAGGTTGTTTTCAGTTGATCAAAAATAGAGGGAAAAAAATTTATATTGTGAAATATTATTACGATGTAATTTTCTATATTAATATACATTAAAATTTAATTTCAAACAGAATCATTACTCCAGTCTTCAGTGTCACATGATCCTTCAAAAATCATTCTAATATGCTGATTTATTATCAGTGCTGGAAACATTTTTTTTGGAACCTGTGAAACTTTTTTCAGGATTTTTTGATCAATATAAGGTTAAAAAAGAACAGCATTTATTTAAAATAGAAAGGTTTTATAAACGATATACACTACTGTTCAAAAGTTTGGGGTCAGTACATTTTTATTCTTTCTTTTTTAAAAAGAAATTAATTTTCACTTTCATTCACCAAGGATGTGTTAAATTAATAAAAAGTGGTAGCACAGATTTATATTGTTAGAAAAGATTTATATTTTGAATAAATGCTGTTCATTTTAACTTGTAATTCATCAAAGAGAATCAAAAAATCAGTTTGCAAAAAAATATTTGGCAGCACAGCTGTTTCCAACATTGATAATTATAATAATAAATCAGCATATTAGAATGATTTCTGAAGGATCACATGACACTTAAGACTGGAGTAACAGCTGATGAATTTCAGCTTTTCATCACAGGAATAAATTATACTGTAAAGTATATTTAAAAAATATTTATTTTATATTGTAATAACATTTTTCAATATTACTGTTTTTTTCTGTATTTTTGATGAAAAAATAAATGCAGCCTTGATGAGCATAAGATTTCTTTAAAAAAACATTAAATGAGAGGGTGTGTCCAAACTTTTTTTCTGTGCCAGGTTAAAAATAACAATTCTTTCATGCAATCTCTAATACGACAAACTTAAAAAAAAAAAAAAAAAAAATGTGTGTATTTTATATATATATATATATATATATATATATATATATATATATATATATATATATATATATATATATATATATATATATATATATATATATATATATATATATAGAACTGTATTGAACAAGTAAGAAATCCTGACACTATCTGCTTCCAATACTGGCCTACACAGATTGATGCAATGATTAAAAAAAATGCTAATATCAGCTGATGATATTCATGCTTAATTGCCACATCAAAAAGTAGCATACGCAGACCGTTCTTTTCTTCAGCTAGTAATCTATTAAATATGAAGCACAAAATCTGCAGTTCAATGACTACCAAAGATCTTTATCTGAAGGTTGAAATGCACTACACAACGTTTGCAAAGATTTTTGCCTTATTTTGACTGTTGTTTTATTTGTTCCCAGAAATGAGATACATGTTTCTGTGCATGTTTGTTGTTTTTTGCCCGATTTGAAAAAATTTGTGTGTAATTCTCAGTCATTTAGTGTACAATGGACAGTTTTTCTCTTTAACCGTTAACAACATTTCCAAGTACACTACCAGTCAAAGGTTTTTGAACAGTTTAATGTTTTTAAAAAAGTCTCTACTTACCAAGCCTACATTTATTTGATCCAAAGTACAGCGAAAACAATAAAATGCAGAAATTATTCAACTATTTAAAATAACTGTTTTTATTTATCTATTTAAATATATTTTTAAAAATAAATTATTCCTTTCATTTCAAAGCTGAATTTTTAGCATCATTTCTCCAGTCACTTCATCCTTCAGAAGTCATTCTAACATTCTGATTTGCTGCTTAAAAAACATTTATATTGAAAACAGCTGAGTAGAATTTCTTTCAGGTTCCTTTGATTATTGGAAAGTTCAGAAGAACAGCATTTATCTGAAATAGAAACATTTTGTAACATTATAACTGTCTTCACCTTTAATCAGTTTAAAGCATTCTTGCTAAATAAAAATGTAAATTTCTATAATTTCTTTCAAATTATACTGACTCCAAGCTTTTGAATGGTATAGTGTATAATGTTTTTTTTTTTCAGATAAATGCTGATCTTTGGATCTTTCTATTCATCAGAGAATCCTGAAAAATTGACTCAACTGTTTTAAATATTGATAACGATAAAAAAAGTTTCTTCAACAGCAAATCAGCTTATTAGAATGATTTCTGAAGGATCATGCATGTCATTGCCTCTCACCCAGTGTTGCCAAGTCTGCGGTTTTCCCGCGGAATTGTGCTACTTTCAGTCTATTGGCGCGGGTTGTTTTTCATGTCCGCGGGTTGAAGCGACCTCAATAACGTAATATTTAGTTCCTGGAATGCTCATTTTACCAGAAGAACCCCAACACAAAATGTGTATTTTACCCCCGGAACGTGATTTTTCAGAGGACACCCCTCAAAACGCCATTGGGCTACTTTTGGGTTAGTTTTGAGTAGCAATTGGGTGGGTTTTGTTGTGAAAACCTGGCAACCCTGATCTCACCTGCAAAGCTCCGACTGGATTGCACTCAGCTTGTTGTGTCGAACTGGATGATTTCATCTCTGACTGAGGGCTAAAACACATTTGACAAAAAAAAAAAACACAATGATGTAAAAGCCAAAAACCTCTGTTAATTATTCAGTTTTCAGAAAACAGAATTTTGTGTAATGTATTTTCTATTCAAATGAGCACACAATCTGATCTTTACCAATCTCCATCCATATCAATCCCGACAAACCCTTCTCCCTCCATCCCGTTCCCTCCGATCCCACCCAGCATTCCTCCTTTCAGCATTTTCAGGGCAGCTTCTGCGGCTTTGTGCTTGGCAGCTTTCTTGCTGGGGCCCTGGCCGGTGCAGTTGATGTCTCCCACAGACACGCGGAAGGTGAAGTTGGGCTGGTGGGCTTGACCCTCAGCCTTCAGCAGATCGTACACCGGAGTCTTGCCTATCCGCGTTCCATATTCCTGCAACAGACTGATGGGCGTCTTCCCGGGGTTCACAGCCAGCATTTGCTCAATACTGTGAACAGAGAGACACAAAGCCATATAGAGAAGGATCAGTTTTTTCAGGTAAGACAAGTTTTCAATAAACATCACAAAACTATACTATATATTTCATAGGATGCATTGCCACCTTGTGTTAAGTAATAGCAGTACAAGCTCAAGTAAATGCCATTTATCAAACCATGCTATCAACAACCAGATGCCGAAGATTCAGTGTCATTTCCAAGGAATTTTGAATCATATTTTTATGGTCTTAAAACCTAGCGAGTTATATTTTGGGGCATTGTCGACTCGACTGTTCGACGTAGACAGATTTAACAATTCGATTATACAATGACACTAATGTCAGTTGAAAGGATTCGAATGTTCAGTTTAGACAGTGATTCAATTATTCGATTATGCAGTGATTGTAATGTTCGATTTGGACAATGATTCGAATGTTCGAAGTAGAACTATGCAAACGTTCGTGAAGTGTGCAGGAAAGACTAGGTATGGTTGTGTTGTCATTTCAAAAACGAAATATGTTTGAAAAATATAACTGTAACTATTGTGTTTTGTCTTGGTCATCTAGTGAGCTAACAGCCGGTCAGTGATTCATTTTTACCTGGTATACCCAGAGTTTCTCTTGCCGTTATCCGGGCTTTTCTCGTCGTTCATTCCCCAATAACAGATAGAGAGCTGACTTGTTTTGGACTGTAGAAACCCCCCGAGGTGTCTGTAACCCTCCTGATATCATTAATAGGCTTCCGTGCGGGAAGGACTGAGACACGAGGAGACAGCAAACCCCTCTCTCTCTCTCTCTCACACACCGTCCCGCATCGCACAACACAACCGGACTGAATTAAGAAACAAACAAGGGCGGCCAACAGCTTTCAAAATAAAAGTCCCCACATTGACAAATGCAACGAAGACTGTCAAAAACATGTCCGGGCCATATTTCACCCTAAATAACAATAATAATGCATAATTTCTGCATAAATAATAATAATAATAATAAATAATATAATGAGAGTCATCACTGAGGATAATTAGAATTACAAATAAGAGTAAGCTTGACAAAACTTGTAAGTTATCATGAAAATATTACCATTAATGCAAAATATATGTAAAAAAAAAAAACCCTTTAAAAAACTTGTCAAATCATTTTTTTTTTTCTTTTTGGGGGCGATTCTTTTTCTCTTTTTAATTTAAATTCTCCCTTTTGCATATTATTGCTGATTCTTAGTTTATTCTCATAACTTTTATTCATGTTAACTTTTGTCAAAACAGCATCACAAAGAGAAAAACTGTACATAATCAAATTTAATTAGCAACATCTCTTGCCATAGAAAGCACTATTGGGACTATGTTTCAACATAAATTGTGGTTTGATTGAAGGGCACAAGGTACACTTCTCGTCTTTCAGGCATTTGATGGGCTCAAATAAGCACTATAGTTACAAATGGGACACACATGTCCCCAGTGTCCAGGACCAGCGGCACATTCCTGAACCCCTGACCTAAGAGCTACAAATATACAGAGACACAGCATGTGTCCCATTTCAAGAGGAGAGAGAAAGGCTGGCACAGGGAAATAGTAAAAAAAACATAAAAAGCTGTTTTATTCAAGTGACACTCCTGAGGTTAGTTAGCTGGCAAACTGCTGTATGAAAACACTGCAATTCTTTAAATGTTTAACCTAGTACAATAATATCAAACCTCTGTACATTTCAATGTAAACAGAGCAATTCAAGATTTTAAGAGATATCACTAGAAAAAAACAAATTCATCATTTGAAAAACTTACTGCTAGGCTCAAAGTTCACTTTCGAGTATACAAAGTAAGACTGAGGAACATTTCAACAAATGTCAAAAACCATGTGTCACATAATTCATTAGCAAAACTGGGGATCATTTCAAGTCCTCAGAAAAAGTCTTTTATTTTGAACCGTTCTCTTCTCAGGAACTTAACTTCCACTGGCAGAAATGTATTTTTCATCAAACTCTTCTTCATCCATCTCCTCAGCAGGTTCTTCTACAGGTTCCTCTTCAAAGTCTTGCACATGTTCTTCAACTTCTTCCAAGTCTTTCTGGTTCTCAGTTTCTTCTAATGGCTCTTGCAATGTTTGCTCCTGACTGATATCTTCAACCATCTGATCTTCAGAGAAGTTCTCAAAAGCCTCGGCCACACTTGTGTCAGTTCCTATTTCTTCCACGGAAATAGTGTCTTCCTCAGCAAGAACAGCTTCTTCTTCTTCTTTGTCTGGAATCTCCTCAGTTATTTCATCCCCCTCAGTTACTGCTTGCACTTCACTAACATCTCCATCATCAGCCTCAACTTCCTCAGATATAGCATCCTCTTCAGTTACTGCTTGCTCTTCAGTAACATCTCTATCGTTGACCTGAACTTCCTGAGATCTAGCATCCTCTTCAGTTACTGCTTGCTCTTCAGTAACATCTCCATCGTTGACCTGAACTTCCTCAGATATAGCATCCTCTTCGGTTACTGCTTGCTCTTCAGTAACATCTCCATCGTTGACCTGAACTTCCTCAGATATAGCATCCTCTTCGGTTACTGCTTGCTCTTCAGTAACATCTCCATCGTTGACCTGAACTTCCTCATTTATCACATTGTCCTCAGTTACTACTTGCTTCTCAATAGGTTCTTCTTCCTTGAGAACCTGAACCTCCTCAGCTGGTACTGCCTTGTCAGATACCTGAAGCTCCTCAAGCATTTCATCCTGTTGAGTTACTGCTTCCTCTTCAACAACATCTTGGTGGGATGGAACTTCATTAGCTTGTTCATCCTCCTCAGTTACTGCTTGCTTTTCAGCAACATCTTTTTTGACTTCAGCTTCCTCAGGAATTTTATTCTCTTCGGCTTGCTTTTCAACAGGTTCTTCCCCATGAACCTGAACCTCCTCTGCTGGCTCATCCTCCTCAGGTACCACTCGGTCCCCTTCTTCAACATGAACTTCCTTTACTGTTTCCTCCTCAATAATGGTTTGATCCTTTGCTTCAGCTCCTTCATCCTTAATTGGAACTTCCTCCTGAGTTGCTTGCTGTTCATCTGCTGAGATATTTTCCTCTGAACTGGACTCCTGGCTTTCAGATAACATCTGAAACACAAAGAACATTAGGATGCAACATGCCAAAATGATCATTCATGGAAAAAATTAAATAGTCAGGACTTTACCTGACTCTGGACGATCTCAAGTTGGGCAGCAAGGTGAGAGTGAAGGTTATAAGTACTCTTTTGATGTTCCTCCAGACTCATACGGACCGCCATAAGCTGCTCCTCGAAAACTTGGGATCTCCTTGCTTGTTCCATCTCCAGTAGATCCCTAACAGAAAGACCAAATAAAGATTAGGAATAATCGGTATCAGTAACAAAACCAAATTGCCAAAGACCTGAAATGGTCGAGAAAAACCCATGATCTACGATCCCACTAAGCCCATTAGGTTACTCACTTGGTGTCCATCACCTCCTGTCTGTTTCTTTCAAGAGCCTTTTTGTTGCTGGTAAAGGACTTCTTCAGGCTTGACATTTCCATTCTTTGTTCCTCCAACTCAGATGTGAGACCATCTATAGTGGACATCTGCTCATCAAGACGTGATTTGGTGACCAAAACAGTGTCTGTGAGTCCAGAAATGGTAACGGCTACCTCAGAGTTAGCAGTAGCGATAGAATTAAGCTTCTGCTTCAGTGTTTCAATCTCTTCAGTCTTATTCTTGACCAACGCATTCACAGTTGCAGTGGAAACAGACTCCTGCTGGAGTTCAGAAAGTTTAGCATTCATCTCAGACTGAAGAGACCAGAATTGGTTCTGCAGATCAGTAGATTGGATTTTTTCTGAAGTGGCCAGTGCAACGTCTGCCTTTTTTTGTGCCTGTGTGTAGGCATCTTCTAGTGCTTGTAGACGCTCTTCAAAAACACCCACATTGGCAATCTAGATGTAAAAACAACATTTTTATTGCAATGAAGTTCAATTATTAATCTGATTATTATGCAGCATCTCACCAGTTTAGACATTTATTGAGCCTAACAAGTTTTATATCCATCAATTGCAGTTTGCATCTGAAAATTCATCAATCATACATGAAATCTACAGTGTTGCAGTAATTAATTAATAATTTAACAAGTCCACTGTGAATAATTTAGAATTTAAAAAATACATTGAATTTATAAGTTTGTTCATGAAATGCTCTGTTGTCAGTGGTTTTGACAGCTTTCACTAGCGATGAGTTTTATGATTCAGAAGAGTAAAGTACTATAAAAACAATGCTGACATTGTCCATTGTTTTAGATTACCAAACAAATGTCTAATTAAAATTTATAATTTGAACACATTTTGATTATAATGTTAATGTTATAAACTTAAACGGCTCAACATCATTGACATTTTAAAACATCTTAACGTTTTTGAATGAAATTTAAAACCCAAAAGCATGTTTACCCAACAACACCATATGGTTACGATTAACCTCTCACTGCAAATGACCTGGAAAGATTTCCTAGAGTGTTTTCCACAAAGGGCCTATTGAGTTTAAGTTTCTGTAAAACTACTGACATTTAAAACAGTGACACTTCTTTTCATTCAAATGCAATTAGTAACTTTTAGAGTACTACTTATACTAAGGATTCAATATTTTACCGTAACATTATGCATGTATGCTAGATTTTTTCACATGACAACTTTAACCCAAAGTTAATGGCATGATGGTGTAGTTTTCATGGGATGTACAGTAGAGAAGACTATTAATAAAGTAAATGGCAGCATTTAATATTTTAGTGAAGGAAAACTGTTTGACATTTTTAAATTAAAGTGTTACGTTAATACATTATATTTCTGATCTCTAATGCAGTGCTGACTGTCTTTCAAATGCTAGAGTAATATAAGTGTTAATTTGTATCTTTACTTTTACACGTTGGTTAGGATACCATTTGCATAATGTCCTTTAAACAAGCCAGCCTGGCAAAAAGAAACACGATCCTCCTCTGAACAGACTATTAATGGCCTGTGAGCCACATGACACAATTCAGCGAATGGAATATTCAAAGGGCACATGAGGCATACATTCAGACCCGTTAGTATTATGTATTTTTACAATCAAATGACCAATACTTTAAAATGTACACCGTAATAAATAAACTCGAGCAAGTATGTGCTTAGTACGCAATGTTCCAATGCGTTCCAAGTAATTATAATAGTATATTCCTTCAAAGTAAATTTGTAAAACAATATTTTATAACTTGTTAATTCTAGAGTACCTCAAAATCAAATACCTGTGCATTACCCATTCCCAACTGCTGCTGGAACTTTGTTATCCTAACTTGCATTGCATTGACTGTCTCTGCTAGACTGTCGATGGTTTGCTGCTGCTGGCTGCAGAACCAGACTGCCGTTGATCCCCCGACAGCGAAAATAAAGAAAACAATGGCAGGGACTGCATATTCTTTAAATCCCCTCGGTGGTGTTACAGATGGCGTCTCCAAGAGGAGCAAACTGTCGTCCTGTTTATTGGTACTTTTTCCTTTGCGCTTGGTCATCTTGGCTTCGCGGAGGATCTGCACCGTAGACTGCAACACTCCCCCTTTCTCTGATTTACTCAGTGATTTAGTTACCGCTCCACCAGACCTCCACACTGTATTGGCCCGCAACGACGGGGAACAATCAAAAGTGAACTTTCAAGCACGAGGAGCGTGAGGTAGGGGGGCGTTGCGCACTGGAGGCGGTCTCACTTTCATGGAGATGTAGGGCACGTACAAACTTACCTAATGTTTCAGAGAACATTATTTACAGTATATTTTATAAATACAAATATTTTGGATATTACATCAAAATCCGATGAAGATACAAACTCTGATTTTCTTTTGAGACTTGTTTTAATCTATCTATCTTGAAGGATGAGATTGCATTGCACTAGTTATTTGGCTCCAGGAGTCTTGGTGAGTCCAAACTTCTTTCATTTCACAATGATGGATGTTAAGAAACTTTACATCTGGTATCAATACAGCAAGGTCACAAATCAACTTTTCCATCAAGGGGCAATGTTGTGTGCCCCCTGGAGCTGATTTCAAGGGGCATTTCTTATATTCGCGAGGGCAGTGTTTATAAACACCTTATTGTTATAATCACCGTACTATGTTGTCTGTAATGTCAAATGGCCTACCTAAATTTATCCAATTACTTTAATCAATATTTGAATCAATAACAAATGCCTGTTTAAGACGGCATCTAAATTATACATGTAAAAACAGGAGGGTTGCAGTATTATGGTGATTATTAATATCGATAGGCCTACAGAAAACATTTTTGTTTCCTGTCTGTGTTTTGGGCACTTCCCATTCTGGCTTCATAGACAAACATGTCGGTCCATGAAGTTAATCTAGTCTAACGCAAGTTATGCATAAACTCCCGTTATAATCACTGAAACTACGAAATTAATCTTTTATTTACATGGCATCTGCACCTGTTGTTTATGATGAGGAAATTCGCGAGCGTGCGCACTCAACAGCTCCGGCGTTTCCAGCGCTGACTAATCTAAGTGTCTCTGATTGGCCAATGCATTCCTAAGTTCAACAGAAACGTGTTTGATTGGCTATAAGGCTTAACGTTGTACAAAACAGTACGTAAAGGCAATTGACACTTTCAATTACTTTTCACATTTCATTTTAATTACTTAATTGTGCAGGGACATTTTTTGCCTTGTTGTCTTGAATTTACAGGAAATTAATGTTGATTTTGGTGGCATTTTTGCCACAAGCCCTCCTTAATTTCCAATCCTGCCACACAGTTTTATTGAATGCAAACAATGGCTAGATTTTACTTACTGTAGACTGATTTTTTAAAAGAATTAAAACATGATTCTTCTTAACTGATAGATAGATAGATAGACAAACAGACAGATCCTTCAGCACATATGTTGAGCTATATATATATATATATATATATATATATATATATATGTTTCTTTACTTTTTATTTAAGATCACATCAATTATTACATGTCACTTTCAAGAGATATGATCAAAAGCAGTGTTGTTTGAAGTCGTCCTCTCTTCACTCTGTAAGACAAGAAAACAAAAAAGTGAAGTTATTGCCTAAAAGTTAAAATCATATGATTGATAAACCTCATATCTAAATTTTCAACCAAAATTGGTTACATAATATTAAAATATAAGACATACCTTTGACTGTAAGTTTGGTGGCACACTCATCATGACCAAGCGGGCTTTCGGCTACAACCTTGTACTCTCCCATGTCTTTAGGTTCAACCCTCAGGATGAGCAGTGAACAAACACCACACACATTTGTGATGTAGTAGTTGGGGTTTGTGTTGAGGCTGACATTATTATGGTACCAGGTAATATGTGGGGTTGGGTTGCCTGTCACAGCACAGCTCATGTAGCACTCATAACCTGGCGGTGCAGCATGAAGTTTCAAAGGGACAATAAATTTGGGGGCTGCCTGGAAGTCGAGGGTCTTTGATACGGGCATGCTATATGTGAATTTTTCTGAAAGAGATGAAAAAGTGATTATTTCAGTGTAGTATATCCATTTTTGGTCATCTCACATTATGCGTCACTGCTTGTGTTACACAATTATCTGTTAGTGCATCTGGGTTGTATTGTCCAAGAGAATGTACAATAAAAGCTGGAGGGCTGTGAGCAATTTATGAAGTGCAGACCATAACTGGCAAAACAATTATCCACAGCTACTATAATAGGCCACCTTATACTGCAGTTGTCAACCTTAAAGGTACAACATTTTCAGAACAAGGCAGAGATAGTTTAGTGGCGATGTGTCAGGGACAGCAGCTCAAAATCCCACAAGTATAAACCTGGATAAGGGTGACCCATAAATAGAGTTTCATAGATCTTCTATCATCACTGCGCCCTTGAGCAAGACACTTATCTCTGGCTTCTCCAAGGGACTCACTGCAATTAGTGTTCTTTAAATTGCTTTGGGAAAAGGTGTCTGTTAAATGGCAAGTAGCCTAGACCATTGCACCACTGGTTGTAATGCAGCCGAGACCATTGATTGTCCAAACAGCATTTGTTTTATATCTTATTTAATTTGGGTAGTTGATGCATAATGCGTTTATGGATTATTTTTTCATCACTAACAAGATTTTAGATTGCAATTTATATGAATGTATATGAAATTTAAATGTTACTGAGGCAATGCATTCTAAAAAGCATAGTTCAATCAAAACCTGTAGGAGTTTCTTTCTTCTGCTGATCACAAAAGAATATTGGTTACCAAAAGTTCATGTTAGGTATTGATTTCCATAGTACTTTTTCCATACTCTGAAAGTCAATGACTACCCTCAACTGTTGGTTACCAGCATTACCAGCATATCTTCTTTTGACTTCAACAGAACACAGAAACTAGGTTTGAACAACCTGAGGGTGAGTAAATGATGACAGAATTTATTTTTTGGGTAAACTATTTCTTTAAAATGTATAATAAGAATAAAACAATCAATAAAATGCTGTTTAAACTAAACTAAACAAACAAATGTCAACAAAGTCCTTCACAAACCTCTTTTTTTGGTTGTTCCCCAAACTGGAGACACTGAGGGCTCTGAGAGGCCTATATCATTCTTGGCAAACACTCTGAAATTGTACTCTCTTCCAGGCAAGATGTTAATGACTGTGAATTTGTTGTTGAACAAGCGGTCAACCACTGTACGCCATGTTTGCTTGACAGAGTCCCGCTTCATCACCATGTAATGCAGATTGTTGTCCCGTTTCTCATCGGGAGAAGGAGTCCATGACAGAGTCACAGTGCCCTGGACATTTTGTTCCAGTTCTACTGGACCTGGAGGCTTGGGGTCATCTGGAGATGAAAAATAAACAGGTACCTATCACTATATTTTTTTCCAAAGTCATTCTGAAATTCTAGAAATATTATGTCCTTAACATTAATTAAGTAGTATTAGAAATTTTATTAGTTAGGTTACCAGTGACTCTTATTTCAATAGTGAAGGTGTCCTGGCCCACCATATTCTTCACATTGACTGTATAGATGCCAGTGTCAGACAGCTCTGATGTGTAAATAAATAGCTGAGAACCTTTTTCAAAATTAGTAATCGTCACATGCTTAGCTACAGGAACACCATCCTTTAGCCATGTTATGTCTGGTAAAGGAGAGGCCTGTGGATAAAATAAAACAATATGTTTTAGGTAAGGTAAGATTATTATTGTAAGCCATTCAAATATTGTTACTCTACCTCAAAGCTGACGCTGACACGAACAGTGTTTCCAGCTTTAACAACCATGAAACTTTTCATTTTTTTGTCAGTAAACTTTGGCTTTACTGAAAAAAACAAAACGGCAGAGTAATTTATCTTTGTGTGAAACTTAAAGCTATAAGTCAAAAATGTACATGTGAATATATTTTCACCTGGAGGAGGCATGGCAATTATGTAATTGTCATAGCTCTGTGGAAGCCCTTCTCCTCCTTCATTGACGGCAATCACTCTAACCCAATACGTGGCCATTGACTTCAATCCCACAATGGTGAAGGAGGTCTGAGTCACTGCGTTTGTATTGCAACGGCTCCACTCAAGTTCGTCTGTAGGTCTGATTTCCACAAAATAGCCTTTTGCTTCATCTTCCTCACCTTTGACCTCTTTAGGTTTAGTCCAGGAAAGAGAAACACTGGTGTAGCTTGATCCAGTTATTTTGAGGTCTTTGACCATACCAGGAGGCTCTGGGGGAAATAACATCACAAGTATTTACTTAAAAATGAGTTTATCTGCTAAGGCATAAATTCAAGATAGAGTGGTTTCGAGTATGAGTTTGTTGAATATGTCTTACTTTTGGGGTCCCTTGCAATTACACATTCAGATGGGCCACTTGGTTCCCCAGCACCGCATGTGTTAATAGCGCTCACTCTGAACTCATACTCCACACCTTCGATTACATCTTTTACTGCACATTTTTTGTCTAAATATGAAATGAAATAATTAAAATTGTGTTGTATTTTAAATTAGAGAAGAGTTGGACCACAAGACCAGTCATAAGCTTCCAGTGATGTATGATTTGTTAGAATAGGACAATATTTGGCCGAGATACAGCTATTTGAAAATATGAAATATGGCCTTTAAAGTTGTCCAAATGAAGTTCTTAACAATGCATATGACTAATCAAAAATTAAGCTTTGATATATTTACTGTAGAAAATTTACAAAATATCTTCATGGAACATGATCTCTACTTAATATCCTAATGATTTTGGGCATGAAAGAATAATTTTGACCAATACAATATATTTTTGGCTATTGCTACAAATATACCTGTGCTACTTAAGACTGGTTTTGTGGTCCAGGAAGACATATTAGAAATTGTTTTTCAAGACCTCTGATTGGTTCATCTTTTGGGTTTGCTTTACTCCAAAAATTGCTGCCTTTTTTGCGTTTTTCCACATTATATCCAAGTATACTGCCCCCTCCAGTGCTGGAGGGAGGAAGCCAGGCCAAGTTAACACAGTCTTTAAAGACACTGACTATTTTAGGAGGAGCAGGAGTGCCAGGGAATGCTGGGAACAAAAAGAACACATTTGATTAACATTTCCTTTTTTCTAAAGCCTAATAATTGATAATTACTGCATCAGAATATAGAAGAATAAGGAATCTCACCCAAAGTGCCGGCAGCAATATCATTAGTTGTTATGACATCACTAAAGCCCTCTGAATTTTTTGCCCGGATTCTGTAGCAGTACTTTCGGCCACGATCTATGTTTGTGTCTCTGTAGGTAGGCTGTCCAGGAATGTCTCCAATTTTAGTCCAGGTGTTCCGTCCCAGCTGCTGCCGCTCCAGGTTGTAATTAGTCACTGGACAGCCACCATCATCCTTTGGGGGTCTCCACTTAAACTCAATGGCAGACAATGAGCTTTCTACAATTTCTACAGGTCCTTGTGGTGGAGCTGGCCTGTCTGAAAGAACAAAAAATATGCAGTACTGAAATGTCACAATGGTTGAACAGTTGGTCAGTCATCAAACAACCAAATACTAGCAGATTTTTTGTTCTTTTGTAGTTTTGATATGTTTAGTGATGGTTCTTAATATCAAGTTTGCAATACATACCAAGTACTGTAAGTTTTGATGTTGCCTCTACACTGGCAAATTCATTCTTGATTTTGACTTTTATCTCTCCAGTGTCTTTACGCTGACACCTAGTAAGGAGTAAACGGCTATGAGCTGAAGACTTTTCGATCTTGATGCCATGACCCTCCAGCAACTCTTCATCCTCTTTAAACCACTGAATCTTAAATGGTTCTTTTCCTGAAAATGGTAGTTTGAAGGACGCATTTTCTCCCGCTTTGACAATAACTGGCTCTGAGAATCTACTTAAGGCATCTGCATCAATTTTAGGTGGATCTGAAGAAAAGAGAGAAAAGGGAATTTGTTACTGCTTGCCTATAAACCAGAGCTGAGTGGTAGAGGTGTTGTTTATACGTAGACAGGGATAAACAACCACACCATGTCTCTTTTTTGGGTCGGATGTCAAGACATTACATTTTACAGAAACCATATTTTGAAGTGAAGCATCAAAAGAGAATCATCATTATCATTATCATCACCATATATGTTTTCCAAACACCTGCCTCCACCATAGAGCTTACACCACCCTCTAGTGGCTAAGGCAAATAATGTAAATATTCGATTATGGCTTCTACAGATGCATTTTACAGGCAAAGAGAAAAATAGAAAACACACCTACCTTCAACAATTAATGCAGCCTCTGATTTACGTCCTTCTGCCTCGAACTTGTATTTCCCAGCATCACTTTCTTGGCAGTCATGGATAATTAGTTTGTGGTGAGCCCCATCTTTGACGATTGTAATTCCATCCTTAGACTCCAACTGATGTGAAATGAAAAATGCAAAAAAAGTCTTTGATGCTCACTAAAGCTTAATTTATTCAAACACGGTGATATTGTGAAATATTATTAAAACTTAAAATAACTATTTTCAGTTTATGTTATTTGTAAAATGTGATTTAATCCTGTAATGAAAAAAGCAGCCATTACTCCAACCTTCAGCTAAAAATTCAGCTTTGCCATCTCAGGAATAAATCACATTTTAAAATATAATGCAACAGATAGCATTATTTATACTACATTTGGTAGACCAATTTGGATCAATAGAATAAATTACTGTGCATTTTAACCTTTTTTCCATCTTTGTACCATGATCCGGTGCTATCTTCCCTGCTAAGTTTGCAGGACATCTCTGCTGATTCTCTAACATTGGCTGCAGTATCTGATAAACCGTTCAAGAAGTGGACTCCATGGTCTGAATTAAAGTGCAAAGGAAATATGTCAGATTACATCATCTCAGCACTGAGAAGCAAGTGACTTTTAGACATGAACATCATACCTGTGATGTTGTTAGGAATCAGGTCTCCAACTCTAACACGATTCTTCCGCTTATCACCTGACCCATCTCCACCTGATCCATTTAAATCCAATCCATCTCCTTTTCCATGTTTCCCATCTCCTAATCCATCTCCCAAGGTTCCATCACCTTCATTCCCTTCTCCTCCCTTTTCTGCCGCCATAGCTGCCATCCTTTCAGTAGCTTCTCTTTCGGCCTTGGCCTTCCTGGCCGCCTCATCTTTTTCAGCTTGGGCTCTACGGGCCACCTCATCTTGTTCAGCCTGGGCTCTACGGGCTGCTGCATCTCTTTCAGCCTGCGCTTTGCGGGCTGCCTCATCTCTTTCAGCTTGGGCCTTCCTGGTTGCCTCTTCTTGTTCTTCCTGAGCTTTTCTGGCTGCCTCATCTCGCTCGGCCTGTGCCCTCCTGGCTGCCTCGTCTCGTTCTGTCTGTGCCCTCCTAGTCGCCTCATCTTGATCGGCCTGAGCCCTTCTGGCCACCTCGTCTCTTTTAGCCTGGGCTTTCCTGGCTGCTTCATCTCTTTCAGCCTGTGCCCTCCTGGCCACTTCATCTTTTTCAGCCTGGGCCTTCCTGGCTGCTTCATCTCTTTCAGCTTGGGCCTTCCTGGCCGCTTCATCTTTTTCCGCCTGGGCCTTCCTGGCTGCTTCATCTTTTTCAGCCTGGGCCTTCCTGGCTGCCTTGTCCTTTTCCTTCTGCAGTCTGGCTTTCTCTTCCGCTAAACGTCTGGCTAGTTCATCTGCATCCTCACCTTTCCTGCGGGCACTGGGATCATCTGAAAACAGTATCAGTTACTGTATAAGTGATATACAGTGTTTAGGCAAAACTTAGAATTGTAAAATTGTAAACAGACTTGGTAAGCACGAGAGGTTTCTTCCAAAAATGTTCCGAACATACCAAACTTTTGACTGGTAGTGCACATGCATGTAAAGTGCATGAGAACACAATTCATTGAAGATGGAAAATAATTTGTAAACCTACCTTCCACAACCAAAGTCCCCTGGCTTGACCTGAGCCCAGCAATAGCCGTATATACTCCCTGGTCCTCTTTTGTACATTTTTTCACTGCTAGTTTGTGGACTTGCTTGTCTTCTGACACCGTGATGTCATATTTTCCCCCATGCTCAACAGAGATGTCATTGGCACACCAGGTGATTTGGGGTACAGCGTCCGACAAGGCACATTTGAAAACTGCATCTTGCCCCTCAGTGACTTTAGTGTCTTTCAGTGTGGTATTAAACTCCACATCAGGCACTGGAGGCACAAAGTTTTTTTTATTTTATTTACAAATAAAACCTACATGAAAAATCGACTTTTCAATGCACAACTTCACCAGCCTGTTCTTTAGCCTTTAAATATAGCATTTTGCCTAATAGCAACTCTGTAACATTTAATGTAATAGTTTGTTGCTTCTGATATTAATATGATATTAACCTCTTAAACACACAAAAAACATTGTTATTACAACTACTTACAATTTAGCGAAGTTGAGAACATGTTCACCTCCTCTACATCCACTTGATATAACCCAGCATCTTCTGGGCCAACGTCCCTAATGCTAAACAAGTATGTTTCACCAAATTTCTGCATATTATGCTTTATGGACTCATCAGTTCCATCTCCATAGTCAAGCATTTCCCCATCCTGGTAATGGTAAATTGAAGTGCATTACTCTCAAAGCATTGTTAATGACATTGAGGTGTTGTGTAATGGACTAAAGTGAGGGCACTTACTTTGTAGAGGAGGATTTTACTGTTAGGATCCTTCAACTGCATGTCGAGTTCAAAATCTGCTGTGCCATCTGTTTTTACCTCAATTTGCTTCATGCTGTGGATTTTCTCAACATACTTGAAGATAGAAAAATCAAGAGTGTACTGTATATGTATAACAAACTGCGATCCACAAATGACTAATACATAAAGCAAACAAGACCTTGGCCTGCTCTGCCTCTCTTTCCTTCTTCTTCTGGGTAAGTTTTCTCAGCATCCACCTGAAGTCAGTGACTCCAAATTCCTGACAAATGCGTTCATAATCTTTCCTGTGTGCACTCAGTAACACCTCCCAGAATCTTGGATCGATTTCTCCTTCTTTGAAATGTTTTTCTTTTCTCTTCACAACCCTAAGTATATTTAGGATGATTACAGATCAGACTGGTTGTTTTGGCTACTTAGAAATGGCCTATCATGATGATGATAGGCCATGATTTTCTATACTAGCAAATAAGAATATATAAAAGGTAAATATACTGTGAAGGTAAATATATGATGAAATAATCTGTTACGTTTTCTTAAGCATTTTTCTGAACTCTTCAGGGTCACTTCTGGGGGCTGAAAAATGAAACATATTTGTTAGTTATTTTGACACTCTCTCAATCATAAGATGTTCCAATATTGTTATACTGTTTATTTTATTTCAAGTGTCATTAGCTCTGAGTTACAGAAATACCTGGTGCTCTTTTTTTGAATCCAACTGAAAAGAAGAGAAACAGATTGATTTAGGCCTATAGCATTAGTGCTATAGCATTTTTATTTTAATCAGTAATAGAAAACTAACAGATTAATATATTCAAAATAACTTTATGAATTTACCTTCAATGACATTCAGTGCAGCAGTACAAACAGCCCTTCCAAATGAATTTATGGCAAAACATTTGTATACATCTGCTTGATCCGAATCTACATTTGGTATCTGTAGAATGGAATAAAAAAACAAATGTTGTATACCAAATAATAGAAAAAAAAGTATTTATTATTTTATATAAGATAATTTATTTATATTTTATATTTAAAAAAAATTGAATGAAAAATGGAATGCCGATTAACATGGTGCTAAAAATTGCATTTCACCTCTAGAATATATTCCTTATTCTTCTCATCATATCGTGAAATATATTTTGGATTAGTGATATCTCCCTTGTTACGTGCCCATGAAACTTCTGGTACTGGACATCCGCTCACAACAGCTTTGAAAAATGCCAGTTTGCCTGCAAATTAAACAAGATAGATAGATAGATAGATAGATAGATAGTGAAGCTGTTTTCCCATTTAAATGAAATTATATTGTTTAAATTCTATGATCAATTCATATGCTCCCTTCTAAAAATGAAGAAAACTGTTACCCTCCTGTATAGTTAAGGCTATGGGTTTTCTGATGAAATCTGGTGTAGTAGATCCAGGTGGCAGCTCTTCAACATACTGTGTGACCATAACACCAGGCACTCTGGATCTCTTCCTAATTGCCACTGAAATATCAAAACAGTGTTTTTAAAAAACTTTTTTTTTTTCATGATTTTCAGTAAAACAATGGAATATATTTCCTGAAACTATAAAGAAACAAAGATATCAAATATGAAATATATTTGATGATCTTCAGAGTTTGAAGCTGTGGATTTGTTGTTGACCACATGATGGCGATGTTTGATCACAGCCTTGATTGCGAATACCTCACATCTACTAGACTGCTTGATTAACAATGTAGGTCATATGTAAGGGAACAAAGCATATTGTCATTTGGCATGTCGTGATTTTAACTTACCACCTGTTCCTTCAGCTTGCTTCACCATCTTCAAAATGCCAGATTGGCCTTTAATTCAGAATTAGTAATGGTTTCACTGTCACATAAAAAATTGAGAAGAGAGGGGGCGAAAATCATTATATTGCACATGTAATCTGTTGTTACTGTTACTGTTGTTATTATCATAACACAAATGTGTAAATGCTGGTTATAATGGGACAAATATGCCTGACCATCTTTATTTCTTCATTACAAAAAACAGCCTTAAAGGATTGGTTCACTTTGAGAACAAAAATGTACAGATAATGTACTCACCCCCTTGTCATCCAAGATATTCATGTCTTTCTTTCTTTAGTTGTAAAGAAATTATGTTTTTTTGAGGAAAACATTTCAGGGTTTCTCTCCATATAATGGACTTCTATGGTGCCCCTAAATGCAGTTTAAATCCAGCTTCAAAGGGCTCTAATCACAGTGGATGAAGGGTCTTATCTAGCGAAACGATCAATTATTTCCAAAACAAATTGACAATTTATATATTTTTTAACCTTAAATGCTGGTCTTGTCTCATCTCTGTGATGTGGAGTCTGTGTGATCCGGGTCAATACAGTTAGGGTATGTCGAAAAAGTTCCATCTCGTTTTTGTCTTCAACTTCAAAATCATCCTACAATGCTGTTTTACCCCTTTTTGAAGAAAATTAGATCACACAGATTACACATGAGCATCGCAGAGATGAGGCAAGACGAGCATTTGAGTTTAAATATATATAAATTGTCAATTTGTCTCGAAAATAACCGATCAATTCACTAGATACGCCCCTTCTCTCTTGGCTGGGATCGTTTAGAGCCCTTTGAAGCTGCATTTAAACTGCATTTTGAAAGTTCAAACTTGGGTGCCCCATAGAAATTCATTATATAGAGAGAAATCTTGAAATCAAAAACATCATTGAAGAGGAAAGACATGAACTTGGATAGCAAACAGATATGATTAACTCTACGAGGTGCATTTATGTTTCTTGTTCTACAAACAGACTTGTCACTGAGAACATTATTATCATAAGGTCTTATCCCTGATAAAGGGCTGATATGTAAAAATAAGAAATATAAAACACTATCTGCCAGCCATATGTCCCTAACTACCTTGTAAATGTCACTCGGTTTGCAGTGAATGCACCTTCATGAGATAGTAAAATTCAAGCAACATGCCCTCTGTAGAAATATGTTTTATAACCACCTGGGAAATGCTATATACATACCACCAATACAACCAATAAAGATGTATTAAGAGGTGATATTATACATTTTGCACATAAAGTAACACAAGACTGACATAAAATCTTTTTAATGCCATAATAAGGTACATGATCCTTACCAGTTATTTTACAAGCATTTTACCCCTGCTTTTGATAGGTCACATACCTCATAAATTTATCAGAGATGTGCTACCAGAGCAATTACGCTTTAGCCTAGGAGAGGAATTTTAATTATTATAACAGAATATGGGGAAAACTGCTGTATAACTATTTACGTGAAAAAGTAAAGCACTTTCATACATAAAAGCAGAATACTATGGTTAGAACATCAGTGTGTTTTAGTAAAGCACTACAGACACTGTGCGCTTGTAAAATGATTTTATTCAGTCTGACTTTGGCAATTATGTATATGTAAGAAAGCACTTTAACATTGTTTGATAGCATCTAAAACATTTTAGTGCAATCTGAGCATCACAACATGAGTACCATCTGGAGTCTTAACTATTTAATATGCATTGAATACTTAGAATCAGATCTGTCGTTAGGGTATCTTCTCATACAAGTCAAACCTGAAATCTGAGATTTAAACATTTTTAAAAAGCCTTCAGATTGCTATTATATAATTTATGTTATATATTAATAATGATTCATGTTTAATATTGTATATTTCAATGTTCTCATATGAAAAAATATAGTAAGAGAAGAGAGAAGCAACTCACCTTCACGTGTAGCTAACTTGCTCTGTCAACACAACCGTGTTCGGCTCCCACAATTTATTGCAGTCTCTCCATTTTGTTCAGCAATAAAACAGTAGTGGGCCAAATTGAAACCTCTCAAGCACTGCAGTCTTATTAGCTGTCACATGAAATCTGTTATTTGGGTGAGGTTTACAGCAGCAAAGGGACAGAGGCCCTGTCCGTGGTTCATGGTCATACTTATTCTCTAAATAGTGAGAGTGACATTCAAGTTGCTTTTGTGGTGACTGCTCATTTGCCATTGCCAGGGACAAGATGTAACGTCACCTTTGCCAGAAAACAGGATCTCATTTATGCTTTATTGCACCCTTTGATCTAATCATTAGTTACACTATTTAACACCATGTCTATGTAATGACCTTACATCAGGATGCGTAAAATAAAAATACAAATAAGTGATGTTGGAAGGCACCACAAAAACGACACTAAAACTAACAGCAACTAATGTCAGTAGTTCAAAATTTTGTCTGGTGATGTTCCTTTGTAGATATGAGAGACTATGTTAAATTGTCATGTTAATGGGATTGCTATTTATAATTCAAGGATGCACAAATAAAAATACATTGATATTATGACTTATGTGGCGGGTATGCAGCCCCAGAGGGTGCCGTTTCACATGCACAGGAGCTGACCACACTTTACATGCCCACACAGCTTAGCAGCTCTCACAAGCTAGTGGTCACATTATCTGGGCCTAATAAAACACACATATAATCTTATGACTTTAAACTTTACCCTGATACCAGCAGTGTTGTGCAGGGATGAAATGTTTTTGTAGGCTAAAAGTTGGAAGCAAGTTTTAGCACATGCAATTCCATTGCAACAAAATTAAAGTGTTTTTGGTAACAAGGCTGAAATAAGGTCTGTGGTTAACACAAACTCAAGAAATGTTTTTTTACAGATGTATATTCTTCTTGTTATTTCCCTATAGAATGATTTCATGACGCGTCATCAATCGGCCACATTGGCGGCACTGAATGTCAACAATCCCACTGAACCGAACAAATTTGCTGCTGAAAATGGTCAATTACTGTCTTTAGGCTATACTACTCGGGCGGGGCATGAAAAACATTTGGAGTACTACAGAATGCCAAAAGTTATAACAAATCAAGGGGAAGAGTGAAAAAACAACAACAAAAAAACTGTCTAAGGAACAAAAAGCATTTGTGGCTGACCAAACTGAACTAGGATTTCCAGGGCAAGAATCCTGACAACATTTGTGTTTGTTCTTTTCATTTCCAGTCAGGTAGGTGAAATATTAGGCTAATATCTTTCTTAATACTTTTGTACGTATTGTAACGACCCGGTGCTGTGTGAAAAACACCAGGGGCATTATGGGTATGTGTTTACAGAGGTTTATATGTGTTCAGATGCTTTATAGAGTTAAAAATGTTGTTGGATTGTTGTGTTAACATTATCGTGTGTCATGTTCATGCTGTTTTATGTGTTATAACTTGTTATCTTCTTGTTTTGTGTTTATGAGTTGGGGAAATACCCTGCAGTTTGGTTAGATGTAAGCAAGTTTAGTTCTGTTAAAAAGCCCTGTGCTATAATAAACAGCAAGAGGAAACAATATTGGTTCTTGTCTGTTATTTTATAGAGACACTCATGGTCGTGCGGTGTATGGGACACGAGTGCTCTCCAGGGGGCATATAGCTACACCAAAAAGTTAGGCGTTATAGTCACCAGCACCCTGCTGGCCGTAGCTTTAAAGTATAGGCTAGCTTACTTTGGCTCCATTAACACCCACATTCAACTTTAAGCAGTCGGTTGCTACAGTATCTTTAGCACGTATGGAAAAATACGTAATATAAAAATACATCAGCGCTGCATTATAGGCTACAGTATAAACGATATACAATAAAATCTTAAAGAGAAGCAAAGCTTTCCTCATAATTTTCCTCAGGTTATCATAAATACGCGACCGAAGGGACAAATGCGCGATACTTGAGCTGGCGTGGAAGGTCAGAATAGCGGTAAATCCAAAAGGGCAAAAGCATACGTGGGCGTTGTCAGCCGTAGAACTTCTAGAACACTCCGTACGTGCAGAAGGGATGTATCGGTATCCAGTAGGGAGTATAAGACGTGTTTCTGCTTTTATAGGAGTGATAACGAGACAGTGTTGATTTCAGGTGAGCGTTTATCAGAAGCTGTCAGCGTGTCAGTGGCAATTCTTGCTGTTGTAGCGAGATTGGGGTGATGATGATACTAAGGCTCAGTCACAACACATTGCTATCTGAGATCTGTTCTGAGAAAAAAAAAAAAAAAGTCCTTGAAGCAGTCAACTATAAATCTCAGTCAGTCACTTGGTGTGGTAGTATGTAAATGTAAGCCATTACATTGTATTCAAAACATTAGCCTGTTGTGGGCCTATTTGTTTTTGTACAATATTGCAATATTATTACGTTCATTTAATGTATTCATTGAATTGCATTTGAAAAATCTTGCAGTGCTTAAATTAATAGGTTATATTTTCGATATGGTAAAATATTCTGCTTTATGCACTACACATTTGCTTTTTGATAGTGGTTTCAGTTTCAATTACTAGGATGTCAGGGATGCCTGACATTGGAGTTGTTTTGTGGGGAACCATGCTGAGACTGCTACTATTCAGGTTGCAATTTGAAACAATTCTATCTATATTCTCACAGACATGGATGTCATGTCACTGTACTGCTGAGTGCTGCATATCTTGCTGGAATATTCTGAACTATAATTTTCAATAAATGATGCTGGAGAATGTGTCAGAGAATAGATGTCTGTGAAGCTTTTTCAACCATGTCCAAGAAGAATGTCCAGTAGAGTTCACTAGTTCAACTAGATTTGACTGGGGATGACACGGAAAGTCTCAAAGAATAATATGCTAAAAAGTATTCTTGACAGAAAATGTTTATTTGCATATTGTGAAGTCATATACACTTAAATGCATTCCAACTTGGTATAATAGCAAATTCTATGTGTTCTCAATTGCAATCCACCATAGCTGTGTTCATTCATATGCATGCACTGTCCTAGCTTAAAATGTATGCATGAAATTAGTTGTGGCAGGAGCAGAGCAAAAACTGGCACGTCCAGCAGAGTACAGATCAATCTGAAATATAGAGTAGAAAAAAGGAGAAAGAATAAATTGAATGACCAACTATTCTATACAAACATGATATTTAAGAGTTTTTCATTTCTGGGTTAAACCTGGGTTTCTTTGTAAAAGCTGAATAGAAAATGCATTTGTAAAAGTAATTTGATTTACATATGTAATGCACTGGCTAGGGCTTTTTATCTACTTTTCAGAAAGCCAAATTATCCAAATGACAGTTCATTTTTTGAGAAATTGTCAGATCTTAGTACTTTTCACTCATTTTCATTACTCAAGCTTAATTTTGTGTGTTATTACATTTTAAAATAAGTCATGTTGCAACTGATAATGCAATGCGGACACACACAGAGTATTCAGTTTTGTCCAAAGGGACAGTATAGAGGACATTAGTGTAATCTGTCTTATACAATTAGTTTTAGGGTTTTTATATTTTTAATTGCTAACTGCTGAGTGCTTCTGAACTCACCATAGAGGTTTGCACAGAAAGTGCTCTAATGCATCAAGCAGTGCAGCTAATTTGTCTAAATCAATCTGTGACCGCATAAAAATGATTGACGGTCCATATTTGCCCCGCAGGTCACTTTTTGACGGGCTCTGGCATAGGCTGTAGCTCATTTGCATTACGTAACCACGTTTAAAATTATTAGCAATGTGACTCATTCACAAAGGAGAAACCAGCATGTAAATCAGGTGACTGTGGTAAACACTTCTCAAGCCTTGAAATGATCACTGCAGCTGTCATACCTTTCACTTTTAATGTAGAAGAACATTCTGCCCTGCCAAATGGGTTGACTGCCACCACTTTGTACTCTCCACTATCTTCAGACCGAACTTTGAGGATGTACATGGAGCAGATGCCAAATGCGTTTGTGATGTAGTAGTTGTTGTCGGAGTTGATGCAAATCCCATTATGGTACCATGCAATATATGGAGTGGGGCAGCCGCGGACAGCACAGGTCATGTAGCACTGGTATCCTTTCGGTGGAGTGTGCCGTTTGAGTGGAACCAGGATGGATGGTGGCCTTTCCAACGTGACCACGGCCTGCACAGTTTGGGGCGCTAGAACTAGTTGGTAGGAGGAAGCAAAGAAAGATTTAAGCATTGTGCAATACATTGTGCTAAACTGGTAGTGGTCCTTCTACCCACCTTTATTGTTGTTTACACCCCATGTTGGTGATTCTGAAGGATCTGAGAGTCCCATATCATTTTTTGCGTAGACTTTGAAGTGATATTCTTGACCTGGTTGAATGCTGGTTGTATAGGTTGTACAGAGAAGGTGGTCGGCTATTCTGCGCCAAATGCGTGTGTTGGAGTTATATTCTTCCACCATGTAGCACAGTCGGTCGTCTTTGTCGTGGTCTGGAGAAGGACCCCATGAGATAATGACTTTGCCATAAACCACCTGTTCTAGCTCCACTGGGCCTGGAGGCTTGGGTTCATCTGTTGCCACATAAAGTAGGATTATTTTATAGGAATAGTTTTTTTTTTTTCCACTTATGAGTAACTCTTTGTTTCCTTGACATGTTCTTTTCTGGTTTGTTTGTAGGTGTTTTTATCTTTGTGCATTAATTTACTTCCAGACTAAAAAAGTCCTTATAATTTACTCCCCATGTCTTTCTTTCTTCAGTTAAAAAGGAATTAGGAAATTTTTGAGGAAAACATTCCAGGATTTTTCTCCATAGAGTGGACTTCTGTTGTAGCCGGTGGGTTGGGTTCCAAATTACCATTACAATCCAGCTTTAAAGGGCTCTACACGGTCCCAGCCGAGGAATAAGGGTCTTATGTAGAGAAACGATAGGTGATTTTCTACAAAAAAGTAAAATGTATATACTTTTAACCACAAATGCTCATCCTGCACTAGCTCTGCGATGCACAATTGTGACCTCACACATTACACCACGTTGGAAAGATCAAGCGTGGTTTGCTCTGTGTACTCTGCTTCAAAAAGGTAGGGTAGGGTGGAAAAACTGTCAGAATCGTTGCTTTACCGTTTTTCGTTTGCCTTTCTTTGTGTGTTTGCTTTGTTAAAACTTGGTTGGTACTTCTGCCTATGTATGTAAGTTTGGGCTAGTGCAAGATGAGGATTTGTGGTAAAAAAAATATATTTTAAAATAAGAAATAAAATAAAATAAAAATCCGCTACATAAGACCCTTATTCCTGGACTGGGATTGTGTAGAGACTGTTGAAGCTGCATTGAAACTGCAATTTAGAACTTCAACCCATTGGGTCCCATTGAAGTCCACTATATGGAGAAAAATCCTGGAATGTTTTCCTAAAAAACCTTATTTTTTTGTTTGACTGAAGAATGAAAGACATGAACATCTTGGATGACAATGGGGGTGAGTAAATTATCAGGAAACTTTTATTCTGGAAGTGAACTAATCCTCTAAACAATACAAAATTTCTTTGAACACTGGAATTAATATTTGCAACATATTTGAAAAATTGACATTTTGTATGCAGCAAAGAACTAAACTTGTTTACACATACTTGTGTGATTACACCTATGTGATTTACATTAAATGTAGCTTACCAGTTACTCTGACCTCTATGTCAAAGCTGGTTTGTCCACTTGAGTTTTTAGCCACAATAGTGTAGACTCCAGAATCTGAGTACTTTGAGGAAGGTATGACAAGCGTGCAGGTGCCATCATCATGAATGATCTTGTTCCAGGGAGAGACAGGTTCCCCATTCTTAAGCCACGTAATGTCTGGCGGTGGAGAAGCCTGTGTGCCGAATATCAATCAATTTTTCTTTTTGAAGAAAATGAACTATATAGAGGCAAGATGTGTTTCAAATGTGGATATGTAGATGTGAACTTTTACCTCATAATTAATTTTGATTCTGATAGAATTTCCTGATCTCACTGCCATGAAGTCTTCAGGATCTTTGAAATGCGGCTTCACTGAAAATGTTTGTTTGAAATCAGTAAAGATGTTTGAACTTAACTTGATTTCTTAATTGTGTGACTGTGACTTACTGTTAGGGTTTTTAGCGCAGACCATTGCAGAGGGAGCGCTGGGTTCTCCAGGCCCAGACATATTAATGGCTGTTACTCTGAACTCGTACTCTGACCCCTCTGACACATCCTTCACTGCATGCTTCAGATCTGTAAGAAGTAGAAACCACTTATATATATTTTGAGGTCTTTGAACTTTAAGTTAGGTGCTTGCTAATGGTTATTTATTGATTTGTCCTAGCAATTGTTTTCCAGACTGAACATTTAGTAGAGCTGTAAGTCTTTCAGTGTGGTTTGAAAGAAAAAAAAAATACCTTGGATAGGGTCCTTAACTGAGTTCAGAATCACCCACTGGTTTGTATCTTTTTTGCGTTTTTCTAGCTGGTAGCCCAAGATTTTAGTCCCTCCATCTTTTTCTGGTGGGGTCCATGTTAGGTTTATACAGTTTTTGAACGCACTGACCACCTTCGGTGTGCCTGGTTGACCAGGGAACACTGCCAACACATAGTTAATATAAATATTAGATGACTGCAGTACTTCTAAGTATTAAAAATGTAGCATTAAAGACTTTGAAGGAGTTTACTTAAAGAGCCAGCCATGATTTTTTCAGTCTCCATCGCTTCACTGATGCCCTCAAGATTTTCAGCGTAGATGCGATAGGTGTACCTCTTGCCAAGAGACACGTTTCTATCTCTAAAGCTTAGGTGGTTGGCTGAAATATCCCCAACCCTTTTCCAGGTACTCTGCCCAACCTGTTGACGCTCAATTATGTAGTTGGTCACTTCTGAGCCACCGTCATCCTTCGGAGGATTCCATTTCAGTTCAAGGACCGAGGATGTGCTTTCATTTACTTCTAGAGGGCCTTGAGGTGGACCTGGCTTGTCTGTCAGGGGCAGAGATAGGTTTTACTTAAATTTTAGTTGGGTGGCTGTTTTGTTAACAGTTACAATTAGTTCCAGATATTGTACTCACCCAGAACAATAAGGCTTGACAAAGCTTCAATAGAACCAAAAGGGTTTTTTAGCTGGATTTTGATTTGACCAGTATCTGATCGCAGGCAGTCTTTTATTTGAAGGCGACTGTGGTTTGATTCCTTCACCACTTTCACCGAACCACCATCATGAAGTGCTGAGCCATTTTTAAACCATTTAATCTCCAGTGAGGCTTGTGGAGGAAATGACATCTTAAAAGATGCACTCTGGCCTGCTTTCACAATCACAGGGTTAGAGAACTTTTGCAAAGCATCAGGGTCAAATTCTGGAAGATCTGGGAAATAAAGAAGTAATATACAGCAGAAACGATTATTGTAATTGCCAAACTGACAGCTGAAAAACTTCCTCTTGCTAGGCAAACGTAAAAAAAGAAAATGTATTACCTCCAACTCTCACCATGGCCTCTGTCTTGCAACCA
Organism: Cirrhinus molitorella; assembly: GCA_033026305.1. Classification (NCBI taxonomy): domain Eukaryota; kingdom Metazoa; phylum Chordata; class Actinopteri; order Cypriniformes; family Cyprinidae; genus Cirrhinus; species Cirrhinus molitorella. The sequence goes on from CM065130.1 coordinate 30,611,852, forward strand.
TTCACCTCAAAATGATACAGACCTGCATCAGAATCCTTGCAATTCTGGATAATGAGCTTATGTGTACAACCATCTTTAGAGATTGCCACTCCATCTTTGGAGGTCAGCTGATTAAAAAAAAAAGATTCACATGAATGTCTTCACATTTGTCAGTGACCAGTCAGTGATATAGTGCTGTGATTTAAACATACCTTGTTTCCATCTTTATACCACACACCATCAATTTTGTCAGTATTTAGTTTACACACTAGCTCTGCAGGTTTGCCGCGGAGAGCATTTTTGTCTGTTAAGCCACTTGCAAAGTGCACTTTATCACCTGGAACGAATGCATTCGAATGAATTATAATAACTTGTCTAAGCTGTAAGTTGTTCTTGGAAATTAAATATTGTGAGTTTTTGTATTTAACATACCAGTACCATCTCCACCAAGTCCAGCCACAGTTGACTGGCCCCCCATTCCATCTGCTCCCAAACCCATTCCCGAATCCTTTCCACTCTTCCCACTTCCATCTTTACCGTCTCCTCCTTGTCCATACTTCCCTGTCGCATCTCCTCCATGTCTGTCTTCTCCACTTCCGCCAAGTCCTCCAAAGCCACCTTGTCCATACTTTCCTGTCGTATCTCCTCCACGTCCGTCCCCTCCACTTCTGCCAAGTCCTCCATGGCCATCCGCTGCACCACCACGGCCATCCGCTCCTCCACCACGGCCATCTGCTGCACAACCACGGCCATCCGCTCCATCACCACGGCCATCTGCTGCACCACCACGGCCATCCAGTCCACCACGGCCATCCAGTCCACCTCGGCCATCAGCTCCATCACCTCTCCCATTTGTATCTTTGCCTCTCCTGACCGCTTCATCTTTTTCTCTTTTCAGTCTGGCCTGTTCATCTGCCAGACGTCTTGCAAGATCATCTGCTCCGTCACTTGCACCACCTCGACCTTTTCCCTTAGCGTTAGGGTCGTCTGATGTTGCATAGAGCATCAACAAACAATAATACAATAGTAGAACAACAAACAATAATAGATTATTAGCCTGTTTGATGTACATGGCAAAAATAGTAAAAGTATGCTGATGATGGTTCTTTGTTCTTCTTGAAGACGTACCATCAACAGCAAGGGTGGCCCTGGATGATTTAATCCCAGCAATAGCCGTGTACATGCCCTTATCCTGTTTTCCACAGTTCTTTACTACTAATCTGTGGGTGAGCTTGTCTTCAGAGACTGTGATGTTGTACTTGTCTCCATGCTCAACAGAGATGTCATTGGCGCACCAGGTGATTTGTGGTACGGGGCCAGAAAAAACGCCTTCAAACACTGCATCCTGGCCCTCAACCACTTTAGCATCTTTTAGCATGCCATCAAATTCCACATCAGGAACTGTAGGAAAATGATTGATGAAATGGATGTAGATATGTAAGGAACTCTAAAAAAACCTAAAGATGAAATGCTTTCTTACTTGCTAAGGTTGTCGAGAAAATGTTGACATCGTCAACATCCACTTGGTATAGTCCACCATCATTTAAGCCAAGATTGTTTATGCTAACCATGTATTTATCACCAGTTTTCTTCATGTTGTGTTTGGAGGAATCAGTGCCATCACCATAATCAAGCATTTCACCGTCCTAGAAAGAGTGAGGAGTTTAAAACCTGCTTTTTTATGCTGGATGACATTGTTTATCAGCGTAAAACTATTTGAACTTGCTTACTTTGTACAGATAAATTTTACTGTTTGGGTCCTTAAGCTTCATATCAAACTCAAACTCAGCTCTGCCACTTGTCTTCACTTCAATCTGCTTCATGTTGTCAACATTTTCAACCACCTGTAAGACATTGAAGAAATGTGAGTTAAGAAGTAAATGTAAGATTTTCTGAATATCCTTAAAAAAAACAACAACTAGAAATGAACACAAAATTGGCTAAAGCACTGTTACAATTACAGAAGTGTATCTCAAGTCTAAGTGATTGGAAACTAACAAATCTAGTGAGACACCAGCATCAGATGACTTAAATTGCTGACAGATACCTTTGCTTGTTCATCCTCCTTCTCCTTTTTCTTCAGGTTAAGCTGTTTTAGCATCCACCGATAGTCAGTGACTCCAAATTCGTGACAGATGCGCTCATAATCGGATTTTTTAGCACTTAGCATCACTTCCCAGAATTTTGGATCAATCTCTCCCTCTTTCTTGGGTTTTTCTTTTCTCTTCTTCACAATTCTAAAACAAAGATTTTTAATTTTGATGAAAAAATGTAATTTAGTTACTAAAAGAGACATTTCTGAAACACTCGATTCTCTGACAGTTGAGAAGTTAAACAATTACGTGGTTTTCCTAAGCATTTTCCTGAAGTCCTCAGGATCGTTGGCTTGACCATCTTATCAAACAAAGCAGAAAACGTCATACATTATCAATACAGCATGTAAATAAAACGCCACTCTTTACATTAGTTTAATATTTCAGGATGAACATATCCACCTTTTTTTGATGCAACATTTGACTTTTTCTTGAATCCAACTAAAAGACAAAGAAAGGAACTACCATAAGAACATTGCGTAAATGTGAGCACTGAATGTACAGGTTTGAATATTGTATGTATATTGTGCTTTTTCAAATAAAAACGTTGCCTACCTGCAAATACACTCAGTGTAGCTGTGCACACGGCTTTTCCAAATTGATTTGTGGCGAAACATTTGTACGTATCTGCTTGATCTACTTGCACATTTACTATCTGTTCAAATGCAACAAATGAAACAATAGTTTTACCATAGAAGGATCCATCATCATAATATGCTGTACTGTATGAAAACGTAATTTCAGATCCAACTTTTTGGCATTGGTATGTTACCTCTAGAACATGTTCTCTATTCCTTTCATCATATCTAGGCTTATATTTTTCTGGATCAGAAGTGTCACCCTTGTTGCGAGCCCAAGTTACAGTTGGTGTTGGATCTCCACTCACCACTGCTTTGAAAATGGCCACTTTGCCTGCAGTTAAAGAGAGGCAACCCATTCATCATCTCTGAGTTTTATGCTTATGAAGGATCTCCTACCTGAAGCTACTACTTTTTCATTATAGCCTAAATGACTGCTCAACTAACATAAATGTTTCATCAAATCCACAGAATAGTCTATTGGACTATATATCAGTTAATAAGGTGTGAATTTTATAACAACTGAGCAGAGCAACTCTTTTAAATAGAGTCAAAAAACATATTTGGACTTATTTTAACAATTGCAAAACCTGCAATAATAATAATAATACAAATTATTATTATTATACCTTCTTGAACTGTCAAGGCAATTGGTTTTCTGGTAAAATCAGGTGTAGTTTTTCCACGTGGCAGTTCCTTGACGTACTGAGTGATCATAACACCAGGCACTCTAGATCTCTTCTTGATCTCCACTTGAAAGATATATGCTTTAATCATTAAATTGTATTCATCATTACATTATGTGCTTTATTAAACACTTTCTTTTTGCCACACACACACACACACACACACACACACACACACACACACACACATGCCATGTTATTCAAAATAGAACTGATGTGCCATCTTCATTGCCTTCACTATTGATATTTATTCATATAACCACATGAGGGCAATGTTTCCTTGGAAGTTTGGGCCTAAACAAAAAAGGAGGTATCAAAATAAAGGTTTAGCTACCACTTTGAACCTACCATTAATGTTTTAGGCTTGCTAGTGCATTTATTATTGTGTGTGTGTGTGTGTGTGTGTGTGTGTGTGTGTGTGTCAAAAGTAAAATTCAGAGTGTTCTCTTGACAATTGACTTATAGCTCAGCAGCTGTTGAGGTTTTGTAGTACTAGAAGCTTTCAAACACAATATGCCTAGGTCTATTTTTCTTTTATTATCTGGGACATACATTTGTATATATTTTTATTTAAGTATTAAATCATGTAAATCATTGCAAATACAATGTTTTGATTCGAATAGAACTTACCCTGGCCAACAGGAATCTGTTCTGCAGGCTGTGGCATCTTCAAAATGCGTTTTACCCTTGTCCCAATAGTCAAAAAATTAGTCTGTATATGGAAAACAGTATATATTTATTTATTCAGTTATATATAATCATTTTTCCATGGAATTACAACCATCTGCTGTAAGTTTGTCTTTTATTTAGTAAAAACAAGGTTTTAAAATACACTCATGTGATACAAAGTCTCTGTGTAACTTGATCTTGTCCACTTGTGGGAAAGCGTGCACAGCGTTTTGAGAGTAAAGCCAATTATGAGAAAGTCATATCTTTATGAGATTAAAATTGCAATACTATGAGAATAAAGTTGTTAGGAAAGTAACATCAAAGTAATGTGGCCAAGAACAGCAAAGTGGAGCGTGAATGTTTGTTTCTTCTGAATAAATTAAATCCTTTGCATAACTACTGAAGTGTTCAGATAGTAATAATTACTGTGCTGATGCACCACAAGACTTCTTTGTTTGGTAAATCCCATAATTCAGTTGCATCCTTTTTTTGCATGATTTTTTTTTTTCACCTTTTCATTTTGTGATTACAACTTGTCTTGTGATATTGTGATGTTTTTGTTCTCCAAATCTTTGTGGTTTATTCATGCGATATATATTATCATATTATTTTATTCTCACTTTATGACTTTGTTTTAAAAATCATGCTTTATTTTTATGGGGTACTTAAACACTGTCATAAAAATCTGTATACAGTTCTCGTTAGTGACTATTATTGGTAAAACAGTTACATCGTTTAGTAATAAAACATACTAGATTTCTCAAATAATCATGATTTTCAATTAGGATAGGTTAAGTGATTAAAACTGCCAAGTCCTGTGTTCCTCTTTCTTTCTCCTAATGGCCCTAAAGATGATATATCAGGCCATGACCTTCAGAAAGTTATCCAATAAAGATATATTAAGAATTTGATTTCATACATATCACATGGTGCGTAATACAAGACTGGCAGTAAAAAACTTATTGGCATTCCAAGATTCACAGGATCCTCAGCAATGCTTTTACAAGGCCAAAGGGGAAAGAAACAGTTATCCAACATTTGACAGATCACACATGAATAAAATAAATGATGTGAGCCGTAAACTATTCTTTCTGCCTAGCTTACAACCAAAAAGATTTGACACAATCTTCCGGTGCTTAGTAACTGTGTCTTGCTGAGGGAAAAGAAAATTTGAAATGACATTTTTTCAACCGCTGAAGCAATAGCTCTCCACTATAAGGCTGGGATGATGATGTTCTGAGGTCCTAACCTTAACCTTTCATTCAGATTGCTCATCTTTCCTGAACATTTGTCAATCGATCGTGAGAGTTCTCTCGTCAAGCTGTCCTACCCAAAAGCCTCCCCCTTTCATTTTATTTGTCTGTCTGTGTACAACACAACATAGAAAAAAACTAAGCCAAATACAGTGCATCTAAACAAATTAAATGCACTCAAGAAGCACGTTTCCCTTAATTATGTTTGTTTTACTTAGATCATTGGCAGATTGTAAAATGACAGCCTCTGTTGCCTATTTCTTTGTTTTTATGCAAATGAAAGTAAATGGTGACCAAGGTCACTAATGCTCTGCCTAACACTATCTCTTTGTTGTTCGGAATGACATAAGGGTGAGGAAAAATTAATTCTTGAATTCAGATTTTGGTTGAACTTAACAGTATGGTTAAGCTTATATTTAAAACAAGAAAAAAATTATTCATATATATTCTGAAATCAATTCATTGTCTTAATTTTGCCTTAATGTAAATGTGCCTGCTACAAGATGTTGTTGAGATTTTGATATGAAGATAACACTAAAATATTGATCTATTAAAAGTATTTATTTATTTATTTATTTGTTTGTGCAAATTTGGATAGAAAAAATGACCTGCATTTTTAAATAGAAGATTAATTTTTTTTTTTTTTTTAATTTGTTTAATTCCTTTAATTTAATTTAATTTAATTTAATTTAATTTAATTTTGTATAATGCATCATCTGGTAAACATAATGATATAAGTTAAGTCAAGAGATGGCATGGATGGGAGTGATTCTCATAGCAGAAATAAATAATGTGTGCCAGTAGATGACCATTTGCATATTTGTCTATCCTAACTCTTTTGAGAAAAAAAATCTGTATTTGTGGTTTTTCTTTTTTTTTTTTTTTTACATGTGCAATTGTCTTCCCATTGTGGTAATATAATCATGTGCTCAAAACCATTATTTATGGCCAAATTTGTTTCCATTATTTATTCATAGTTCAAGGACTGATGAAATTCATAACTATGGGTGAGCTGTGAATTTCTTTTAGGAATGGTGAATTATTCCTGATGGTTCCCTGTGCTGCATGTAAAAAAAAAATAAATTAAAACTCACCTTTAAAATCTCGCTGCTCCTTCAGCTTCTGCGTCAATGCTGCTAGTTCAGTTAAGAACATTGGTGGACTGAATGGAAACCTTTCATGCAGTTGAATCAATCAGCTGTCACATTAAAGCTTTTATTTGAGAAGCTTGGGTGGGGTGGATGTCCAGCCCATGAAGCAGATATTCATATATCATTATCTGATCCTGACTGAATGTGAAGCTAACTTTTATTGTTTTGTGTGATGTCAGGCATTGCAGAAAGGTTGTTTACCATCATATTTTGACATTTAGATCTTTTGAATCAAAGCTGATCTCAAAGTCTGGCTGAAGAAAGTGTTTATTGTTTATTACTGTCAGTGTAATGAACTCACATACAGGTAATACAAGAATACAAGTAATTTGCTTATTTGTAAAAAGAAAAAAAAAGTTTCTTAAAAAGTTTAGCATTAAAGTCATAACATATGTCCTAAATGTAGACACTTGCCCTATACAGGCCTTGCCATTTACAGTATGATGACGATCTCTTGTAACATGACCGAACATATTATATGTTTATTGGACAATTAAAGAGTATATTAAATGGCTCTTAAAATTAAGGCATTAGCTGCTGGTAAGAGTTGTTCGAGTGCAGTTAATACATATGCTTTTCGATCACTACATTTACAGGTCTAAATATAAAGCTTTTACAGATATAGTATTCAGGGGCTCATATTGATATGAATGCCGGGCCTTGTAAAAAGAAAAAAAAAAAAAAAAAAATATATATATATATATATATATATTCATGTGGCAGCATATTTCCCTCACAGCCCTGAGGGAAGGTTTCATTTTACATTGACAGGGGTTTACCAAGCTTGACGTGCCCAGACAGCTTGTCTCAAAGTCTGGAGCCAGGCAAATTGCAAGGACCTGTGCTTGAGTTAGCCTGAAGACATCTCTGGACTTCAGGAAATTGAGTAAACACAAACGTCACCCTACGACCTGAAACACCTCATGATTCCACAAGGTAAGCAGCAAAATGAGTGTGTTTATTCTTCAGCAAAGGCATCGATAACTTGTACTTTCATACAAAATCTATTGTATTTGGCCCATGGCAGGTGATCTTTACTGTGGTATAGTGATGTACTTGCGATGTTTTTGGTATACAAAATGCCTTGTGTTTCATATCAAAATCTTCTGTAAGTCTTTATAAATTACCATTCAGAGAAGTTTGCAGAAAACTGTTTATTTGCGTTTTAGTTTACATTCAATTCTTACAGCTATCACAGTGATAATATGCAGATAGTGATTCTAATTGTATCTATTAAAATACCACAAATAGTGATAGCAGTCTATCTCATGCCAGTGCTTTAGTGCTTTTTGCAATGCATATTGTTCCGAAGTAGCTTTACATCAAATAATTGACTTTTTTGTGTTTGCAGTATGCAAGCTACCTGACTGTCAGCATGCTGATTTTTAGTCTGTGAATAAATCAAAAAAAGAGAATAAAATCAGAATAAAAATGTCATTTATGATGGCATTTCATGGTACCAGTAAAATATTCAAAAGTGGAAATAATCATTACATACCTCGCACTTTGAGTTTGGTGGAACATTCTGCTTTGCCAAACGAGTTGACTGCCACCACTTTGTACTCGCCACTATGTTCTGGCCCAACTCGAATGATGTACATAGAGCAGACGCCATATGCGTTTGTAATGTAGTAGTTGTTGTTGGAGTTGATGCAGACGTTGTTGAGGTACCACGCAACGTGTGGTGTGGGAAAGCCACGGACAGCGCAGGTCATGTACAGCTGATATCCGCGTGGTGGACTGTGGACTTTCAGTGGAACTGAGATGGAAGGTGGCCTCTCAAGAGTTATCATAGCTGGTAAGCTTGTGACTTGTGGCACTAGAAATGAAAAAAGAAAAAGGAATAGTTTAACGAAAAATTTTGTGATTGTTAGCTAATTTTCCTGTCATACCAACAATGTAAGAAGACTATGTTAAAAAAAAAAAAAAAAAAAAAAAAACTCATGTTGTTCCAAACCCTTAAGACCTTTGTTCATCTTAGGAACACAAATTAAGATATTTTTTAGATGAAATCTGAGAGCTTTCTGACCCTGCATAGACAGCAATGCAACTACCACGTTCAAGACCCAGAAACTTAGTGAGGACATCGATAAAATAATCCATGTTACATCAGTATATCAGAAAACAAAAATTACTTTATTCAACAATTTCTTTTCTTCTGTGTTAGTCTTTGATGCACGCTCACGAGAGTACCATGACGCATATGCGCGCATTCCTCTACTTCCAAACTAGGTGCAGTTCATCCGGGTTCTATGTCAGAATGGCAACTCCTGCATCAGCAGTACTACAGCAGTTCTCGTAGCTTCAGAAAATTACGGTTGAACCAATGATGTCACATGGATTTCATCAAAAAATATCTCAACTTGTGTTCCAAAGATGAACAAAGATCTTACAGGGTTTGAACAACATGAGAGTGAGTAATTAATGAGAGAATTTTCGGTAACACTTTAGAATAGGTAACACTTATTACTACTAACTAGTTGCTTATTACCATGCATATTGCTAGAATGTTAGCCATTTAGTAGTACTAGTTAAGCACATATTAATACCTTATTCTGCATGACCATATTCTACGTCCCTAATCCTACATAATACATAAACTTAACATCTACCTTACTAACTATTAATAATCAGCAAATTAAGAATTTCCTGAGGGAAAAGTCATAGTTAGTAGTGAATAGTGTTACTTATTCTAAATTGTTACCGAATTTTCATTTTTGGGTGAACTATCACCCTGCGACCAGATCATTGAGACTTCAGTTGAACTTCAGTCCATATCAATCAGACTTATGAATGAATGTCATTGTAAATTCAAAATAATGATTTGTTAATGCATCAGACATTGCTATTTCTCTTATGAATCATCATGCACCAAGGAAAACTAGTGTGAATCTCATGATTTTGTTATTTTGGTCTGTTTTTCACACTAATTTATTGTATGGCTTCAGAAGACCTGTAATATCTCATATGCGTCATGAACTATTACATCGTCTTTAATCCTGTAAGCCTCAGAGTACACATTTACAACTGCATCAAAATGAGCAACCACTGCAAATCTTGAAAATCAATTTTTTCATGCAGCAGAATATTATGATATGCTGTAATAATACAAAATTGATTAATGTGACAATTGAATGAGTGAGTACTTGTTTGTACTCTCCAGCAACCCACCTCTCAGCTCATTAACACCCCAAGTTGGTGATTTAGAGGGATCAGAAAGTCCCATATCATTTTTAGCATAGACTCTGAAGTGGTATTCACGACCGGGGTGGACAGAGGTAGTGTAAGTGTTGCAAAACAGACGGTCAGCAATTGTGCGCCAAACACGTGTGTTCGAATCACGTTCTGCCACCATGTACTGCAGACGATCATCCTTCTCCTGGTCTGGAGATGGAGCCCATGTGATGATGACTTTGCCATAAACAACCTGTTCTAGCACCACTGGGCCTGGAGGCTTTGGTTCATCTGTAGCCAGAAGAGAAAGAAAGGAAGTTTTAAAACTGCAGGGGATGAAAGTGATAAATTGGCTAATGAGTGATTCGATAAAACCTGTGTAACCCAAAGGACCTTATAGCCAGTAGTTGTGCATACTGGGCACATATTTTATTTAGCCATTTAAACAGCCTTATTAAAATAACAGACTAATTAAAAATATTTGGTAATATATGAATTTACAGGGCACAGATAGTTGCTTGTTGACACAAGGGCACTGCCCCTGCTTAGAGAGCTGCTCCTGCATGCAGCAAGGCCTAATTATTAGTGTGGTAAACTGGACAGTGTAGTAACATTCACAGTGATGCACTTTGGTCTGCTTTTTGCTCTCTGAATAATTTATAAAGGCTACTTCAGGGAAGATTTTGAAATGGGATTGCACATACAGTATATACAAGGAGGTTGTTGATATGCCAGTGATTTAAGATGCTATAAGTGATCTCTTTTCATTCTGTATCAATGGTGAGGCAAATAAGGGCCATAGTGCCATCAGCTCACTCAGACAGGCTGGTCCAACCAGTCAAATGAAATCAATTTTGTGGGGAGGAAGAAAAATCCTGCATGCATGAAAATAGCTGTTTCCATCATCCTGTTTAAATGTGCATTTTGAAGTATTGCATAAGAAACGAGCAATGGGAAAAAAAACCCTAATTCACAAAAACAAAACCTTTGTGCTATGGGATGAGATAACCTGACTAACCAGTGTAACGATTTCGTGGCACAGCATGAAATGTTATGGTCATTCTGAAAGGCCTGTGAAAAGTCTGTCCTCAAAGTATTTCTTTATAATTGCCTCCCAGAACTGTCGTACACAACCGGGTTCCCAAACAGCAGTAGTTTATTATATATGAAAATTATTATATTCAGTGGCTTTGCCTACTTTTCTTATACTTATTGCCAGGAAGTGACGATTTGGTTCTCTTTGACTCGGATGGAAATGGTGCGCAAATGCTTTATGCAATATTCCACCTTTGTTCACAGTTTAAATTTGCAACATTGGATGGAAAACTAGTTAATAATACATTAACTACTTGCATGGGGAAACTTGTAAAGAATAGTAGTAATACGATTCTGGTGGATGAATGCTGAGCTTCCGGTTGTGCGCTTCTAGTGTGTGGCAAATGGTAAACGCAAGAATTGTCGATCTGATCAATCAATCCAATCTAAGTGCCCTCCCACTGTAAAATAAATTACATATTGGTCTTTACTCACCATACCTGAGATCCAGTTTCTGTTTGTTGAATTTGATGTCCTAAAACTTTAACAAAGCAGCATGTGATGCCACTCTATGAGGATTATCTCTAAGTCTATGCGTCATATTATATTGTGTTTGGTGTTTGAAAACACAACACCTTGCTTTAAATAAATGTATTTGATCTACTATGGTTTACTAATGTTTGGGGAAGCTACAAACCAAAATGTGGCCCAAAAGCTCCATGTGTGTATTGTTTTCATGTACGTTTGGTACGTTGGGTATTTTTTGTTCTCTTCCTGAAATTTATTTTGTAATCTGCTAGTTGAGACTTTTTTAACAATGTAGAACACAAGACTATCTGAGAAGAAACTTTTTCATAGTTCCTAGAACTACGGAAGTGCCTGTTTTTTGGTGTATTTGCACCACAGGAACTAGGAATGTATTCCTAGGAACTACAAAAACAGTACAAAAATCACGGCATCCTCTATTCACAGATTGCTTCCCGAAAATGGTTCTTTAGGAATCACCCTGATGGCTAGTTCCTATAACTGCGTTCCTAGAACTATTGTGGTGCGAAAGTCCCTTATGATGCTTAGTCCAATTTTTTTCAATTTAGGCATATTTTTTTCCCCAGCAGATATTTTTGACCATTTTCTCTTTAAGACAAAAAAACAATAATGCCATTTTAACTGTCAAAATTCACTATATTTATCTCATGTATTGTAAAATGATATACTTTACTTTGAGGTAGGCACTGAGGTCTACCCTACTTTAATTTTTGTCCTTGCCACAGATTTGTATATCTGAATATCTAATATCTATACTAATCCTCAGCTTAAAAAGCTATTTAAAGGCTTAACTAGGTTAATTAGGTTAATCAGGCAAATTAGGTTAATTTAGCAAGTCATTGGACAACAGTGGTTTGTTCAATATTAAACTAATAATTTCTTAAGGGGGCTAATAATATTGATCTTAGCAGTTTTTTTATTTATTTATTTATTCATTCTTTTATTCAAACAACTATATGAAATCAGACTTTCTCTAGAAGAAAAAAATAGGAAATAATGTGAAAACATTCTCTTGCTCTGTTAAACATCACTTGGGAAATATTCTAAAAAAAATTAAAATTTCACAGGGGGCTAATAATTTTGTCTTCAACTGTGTGTATATATATATATGTTAGTCTTTTGCTACATCATAGGATTGTAGTACCTTGTTTTAAGTGCCCTTTAGCCTTTAACCTTATAGAGGTTATTATATTTTGTAGAAGTGGGTGACCCATTCTAATGTATAGTAAGTAAGTGCTAGGCAATAATGTTTTTACTTACATTCAGATAAGTGACTTACCTGCCACTCTGACCTCTATGTCAAAGCTGGACTGTCCACTAGAGTTCTTTGCCATGATGGTGTAAACACCGGAGTCTGAATAATTTGATGAGGGCATGACAAGTGTGGACGAGTCCTCAACATTGATGACATTGACCCAGGGCGCCACAGGTTCATCATTTTTCAGCCATGTGATGTTAGGTTGTGGTGAGCCCTTGACATGGTTTAAAAGTAAATAACAGAATGAAAATCTTGATTGATTATAGAAATTGAGCTGAATTGACCCATTGCTACAGTGAGCCCACCACCACTTGGTTATTGTGGCTTGCTTAAGGCTGAAATATTTTATACAACTTTTTTCCCCAGGTTTTTGCCCCAATTTACAGTCTGGATGAGTCTATGCTATAGTTATCGAAAGTCAGAGACAGTCTGCACTGTGCAGATTTGAGTTGAAAGATCTCATAGAAAAATAGTGTATGATGAGCATAGAGGATATCAAACACGTTTAATATTTTGAGCCGATTTTAGCACACAATATTTTCATTTGTCATGCGTCTCCTAGCAACAAGGCGTATGCTGCTGCATGAGTTTGTTGAGTTCAGTTGTTGTCTGATTCCCAGTAGTTTTTTTTCTCTGTAACTGTTTACAAAGTCGACACTGTATGAATCTGTTCAGATTTTTAGAATCTCCTCTAATGTTCTTTAAATGTGCTTTTTTTTTTAGTTAAACTGACTTAAATTGGTAAAAAAAATTAATTGATATAATTTGTATGTGATTTTGAATGAAGTTTGACATTGCAAAGAGTTTTATCTACTGTTGAATTATATGGTACGATTACCAAGTTATTAACATTAATTTACATTGGGCCAAATGTACATGTTCTTTCTAATGTTACACATTTTCATTTGGGAATGAGGGCTGACACATAGTTTAATTCACAGCATGCACAATATATCAAAGTACCTCATAATCGACTTTGATTCTGATTGAATTTCCTGCTCTTACAACCATGAAGTCTACAGGATCTTTGAAGCGGGGCTTGACTGAAAATTATTGGATGGAAAGTAGAAAGAAAGACAAAATGTTCAATTTAGTTCAAAGTCATACATTTATATTCTCTTTTAAGAAACTATTTTGAACAGAACTTACTGTTGGGGTTTTTAGCGCAGACCATTGCAGAGGGAGCGCTGGGTTCTCCAGGCCCAGACATATTAATTGCTGTTACTCTGAACTCATACTCTGACCCTTCAGAGACATCCTTCACTGCATACTTCAGAGCTGTGCGAAGCAGATTATTTTAATTGTAATAGTAGCATGTCAAGTAAAGCCAGTGACTTGATAACCAACATGTCTGGAGATGCATAATTAGAGCCATGACACATTGGGCTGTTGTGCTCATTAAAAAACAGGTTTGAATCTTGCCTTAGATTATTTTTAGAGGAAATTGTCAGGTTTAATAAAAATGGCAGGAGTATATATCAAAGGAAAATCAAAGAACGTCCTTTAATTATAGGTGAGATTGTGTTAATTTCATTCAGACACTCAGGAAGATTTGATATCAGTCTATTCCTGTCTGTACTGCATTTGTGAGGTATAAAAGTGACAAGATCTTCAGAAAAAAAAACAGTTCATGCTTGAACAAAAGAAAATGTTTTGTAGTAGTTTATAAGGAAAAGACGTTTCCAGTTAATGAGACACTGTTGGTTTATGAGAAACAGCTGTTTGGTTTCTGGGGTGATCAAGCTGGGAAAATATGATGGAAATAGAGAGGCGGTAAGCTCTTGAAAATGACTGGAGCTTTCTGAGAAAATTCGTAAGAGGTGCCTCAGGTAAAGTGCTAGACCATTTAAAGCCTTACCAGGGGCTATTATAAGATTTCAGTGTTAGGGGGCCTGAGCCTCTTACCTGATCATGCATTGTTGTGGCTCAGGGAAATATTTCTTGCTTTACGAGTTGCAGGTTTGAGACTTGACCCATTGACTTTGTTTTTTAAATGCACCCAATAAATTAAAAGAATATGTCAATAACTGTAACACATTTAGCTGATTTTACTGGGAGGGCAAGTGTTTGGATGAGAGAGAGAGCATATGGCTGAGAGCCTTGGGCAGGGGTGCCTGTGCCTATTTCACTTTGACTAGGGGGAAGTATAATACTTAATGTAACTTAATGTTAATATTGTAATATCTGGTAAGATGGATTCAGAGTGAAATAACCTCAGATGGCTTTTCTGCAGCCGCTGTTTTTGGGAAATCATGTAATTTTATGGAGGATTTCATGTCAACAGTTACTAATGTACAAAATAATGATTACAAGATGCAGCCTGATGTGCTCAAGTGTTTCGGCTAGAAAGTGCTCAAACACTGCTACAAAATACTGCATATTTATAACCCAAAAGAATATAGAGAGCATTAAATTATTCCAACTTCAGATTCTGAACATTGTAAAAGTTTTTCACATTTTGGAAAACATTTAAATGAACTAGTTTTATTTAAATAGTATATATATATATATTTTATATTTAGATATTTTTACAGAATTAACACTTTGACTGTACAATGTGTGTGTGTGTGTGTGTGTGTGTGTGTGTGTGTGTGTGTGTGTGTGTATGTATGTATGTATGTATGTATATATATATATATATATATATATATATATATATATATATATATATATATTTTTTTTTTTTTTTTACAAATGGTACAGTACTTATGTGAGGGTAAAATACTTTATTGTCAGAAGTAATATGTTACAGGGATGCAAGAAAGTTTAGACCCTCTCATTCTCATCCGAAGAGGCATTTACTTCTCCTTTTAGCTACCCTTGTTATGAACAATTTTGTATTTTATCTGAATTAGAGGTCATTTAATCATAAAACTATTGTTTCCTAATTACATAGATTGAAAGTACAGAAAAATCATTTCCATTTACATTGGACCTTGCATCTCTCTTTAAATGAATGTCCTCTCTCTGGGATTCAAACCCTGTAATTCTTGTTTAATTGTAACTTAAAGTTACATAGTAATTACAATCAAGGTTTTCCGGTTCACTTGCTATACATTCATTGGCTTTATTAGCTGGAAAGTTCATGGCACTGATGTCACTTTAGCCATGTCCACTTTAAATTTTTACTTTAATAACTACATAAAGCTGAATGATAGGTTTTGGGAAGTGTTGGGTAGCTTTTTAAAGAATATAACTCTTGTCTAACTGTAGTTAAACCAGAAAACATTTGGTTTTGAAAATGAAGCCTTCAGTAATTGGAAAAAACAACCTAGGCTAGGCACGTTTTGCAACACGTTCAAAGTGAAATGTCCAGTGAGTGTTCTGCTTTAGATTTTTGCTTATTTAAAAAAAAAAAAATAGCTTATTTAATCTGGAAACGGCAGTGAATTGTATGTACAGATACATAATGAGCCAATGTTGGGGGAAAAAAGTTACCTGGAATAGGGTCCTTAACTGAGTTCAGATTCACCCACTGGTTTGTATCTTTCTTGCGTTTCTCAAGCAGGTAACCCAGTATTTTGGCTCCTCCATCTTTCTCAGGTGGAGTCCATGTTAGGTTGATACAGTTTTTAAAAGCGCTGACCACCTTAGGAGGGGCGGGTTGACCAGGGTAAACTGCAACATAGAAAGTTTTGATCACTTACTTAAGTGAAAAATGTTTTCCAGTCAGAGCATTTAGTGAAGTTTTTATTTATTTATAATATGTATAATTTATGTTCATTAATGATAAGCACTCATGCAGTCTCTCACTCAGAGTTCCAGCCATGATGCCTTCCGTCTCCAGAGGATCGCTGATACCCTCAGGGTTCTCAGCATAGATTCGGTATATGTACTTCTTTCCATGGGAAACATTTCGGTCTCGAAAGGACAGGCGGTCGGCTGAACAATCCCACACCTTCTTCCACATACTCTGCCCTACCTGCTGACGATCGACTTGGTAGTTTGTCACTTCAGAGTCACCGGTGTCACTTGGTGGATTCCATTTTAGTTCAATGACAGAAGATGAGCTGTCAGTCACTTCTACTGGGCCTTTTGGTGGGCCTGGTTTGTCTGCAGAGGTACAAAGTTGTTTGAAATACTTAATGTGTCAGTTTAATGTTAATGCATGAGTCTGTATGTAAAAGGCAGGAGGTTTATAAATATTTATTTCAGGAAACATTCAATATAATACTCAGTGGAGCAGAAACATACCAACCACAATAAGCCTAGAGAAGGCCTCCGCAGTACCAAAAGGGTTTTTTAGCCGGATCTTAATTTCCCCAGAGTCAGATCGCAGGCAGTCTTTTATCTGAAGACGGCCCTGGTTTAGTTCCTTTACTACTTTTATGCTGCCACCATCAAAAAGCTCAGTGCCATCCTTAAACCAGCTGATCTCTGTCGGGTTTTGCGGTGGTAAAGGCATTTTAAAGGAAGCAGTCTGGCCAACTTTAACTACCACATTTTTGGAGAACTTGTGTAGGTCATCAGGGTCGAATTTAGGAAGATCTGTAATATTTAAAGATGTTTTCAACACCGATTTAAAATGAACAGTTACTCATTGATTCAACAAACACATATGTTTTCTCTATATAACATGCCGTATCGTTGTAAAATGAAAAAGAAATGGCAATACCTCCAGTTGTTTTCATGGCTTCAGTCTTGCACTCAATCACTTCAGCCTGATTCTGTCTTGAGTCTGAATCTTTGCTGCTTTGTGTTGCTGACTTTTGTGTACCTCCATCTTTAGATATGCTTGCTTTATCATCAGAAGACAACTAGCAAAAGTGAATATAATATAAAAAGCAATTACCAAAGACGTTTTAGAACAATTAATAAATCAATAGAGTGTATAGTATCATTAATTCACCTTCTTCCTATCCTTGTTGGATTCGCTGGCACTTAAGTTACTGGCATGGTCTGCTGATTCCATACCTGTAATATGCAGTGAAATGTTAATGTATAATATAATTACTGTTATAATAGTAATAATAATTGTGTTATTATTATGATTAAATATTAATGATTTTTCCACAGCTCACGTTAGCTTCACAAACAAAATAGTATAAACAAACACAAATGCAAAAGCCATACATTAGGATGGAAGCTGGATTCTGCCTTAGAGTAATAAATAAATAAATTGTTATTGTGATTTCTTGTACCCTTTTTATTTATTCTTTTGACGTAAGTCAGAAAATGATTTCTATACAAGAAACATCACATTAAAACATATCAGTCAGGAAAAAAAGAAGAATATTGAATATTTTTTTAAGACCACTAAGACTTAATAAATAATAATAAAAAATAAAAAAACTGTAGTGGATAAGCAGTTTTCAGAATATGAGGGTGATGTGGGAAGCTTGTTTTGGTGTGGGTGACAACTGTTGCAATCTGTGAGGGATTTAAGCTAGAAGACCAATTAAGAGAGAATTGAAATAGTGTAGGAAATAGGTTATGAAGGCATAGACCAGAGATTCAGTGTCGTGGGCTTGGAAGTGGGAGGTGAAATGCAATATTGTGGAGGTGGAAGAACGCAGGTTTAACAAGGAAGTTAATGTGGGCTTGAAATGTTAAACGTTTATTAGTATCAACAGTAGTTATAATGTTCATTAATATTAACACCACACATACTTTTAGGTTAAAACTCATTGCAAAAATACACAGTTCCTTGCCTTTTGCCATTTTTCCATTTTTAGGGACTGAGAACGTGTCGTTTTTGTCAACTACTGAAATATCTAAAATATGGAAATAATGTAAAATAATGAACAATGAAAAAATGCAAAAAAGTTTGCAAGTTTATAGCTTGATAGTTGATCACAGAGTTACCAAATGGAAATTTATTAACACAGTTGGATAGATTAATTATATTTGAGTTATAAATCACTTGTCTAAACTGCCTAAATTACATCCCTTTGCCAGTAAGGACTATTAATCTTGTCAACTGTTCCCCTCAGTCTGATCATATGCTGTGTCATTCATACAGTGCCCCACTGTGGCTAAACATAAATATGGCACTGAAATAATGTTAGCGCTACATTTACTCATTTTAAGTCAATGTACTGATGAGGAAATGAATGACTTATGTATTTGAACAGTTATTATTTCTAATGTAGTGTTAAATACACTATTAAATCGTATACCGCTTGAGTCTCCAGACAGCAGGGCTTCACTCGATCCTGTAGTCACACCTCCACTTTTTGACACTTTCTCACCTGAAAATCCTGACAGTCATTAATAAATGGTCAGTGTTATATGGGCATTCACCTCGGTATTACTTCTGGATTTGGACTCGAAAACGTATGAATGTCATTGCATGATTATATCAATGCAACTTACTTGTGCAGTTCTCCTACCTTTCCCTGTGTTTTTTCCTCTAGTGTCCGTTACACTCCCCGCCAGCCCAGTGTCTCCAGAGCCATCTCTCCTGACCTCTTTCTCTGCTCTAGAACTATCTCCAGGAGCAGATTCAGAACCACCGCTGCTGTCCAACGCACCTGCTGCCTCTTTCTCAGCATTGGCTGTTTTGACAGCCGCAATTTTCTCATCTCTTTCCTTCTGCAGCTTGACCTGCTGTTCTGCAGCGATCTTTGACAGGTCAACGCCCGCCCCTCCGGCTTGGGTTGTTTTTCGGGGTTTCTTTTTGCCCTTAGTATCTAGACTGTTGTCAGCTGGTTCATGACAAATGACAAAAAAACAAAACAAGAAAACAGACAAAAAAATTAAATAAGCACAATATTCAAGTCTTATTAAAATAACTGCTGTAATGTGAGCTTTAACAGTGTTGGGGAAATTGTACTTAAAAACACTGAACATTCAGGCAGGGTTTTTATTATTTTTTTTTAATTAATTATTTTTTTTATCATTCGACTGGCCCCCAAATATTATCATACATAAAGACCAATTTTATACTGTGAAAAAGTATTAGAAATATTTGGGAAATATGTTTTGGGAAATATTTACATTATTACTATGATTTTTAATTCTACTCACTGTACTGTTGGAGGTTTGTTTATTTTAATTAAAAATGTTCTTTATTTTAATCAAATTGTTATTAATTATTTATTTAAAGTCCATGTAAAGCAATATAAATGTGTAACCCTGGACCACAAAACCACTCATAAGGGTAAATTCTTTGAAACAGAGATTTATATATCCGAAAGCTGAATAAATAAGCTTTCCGTTGATGTATGTTTTGTTAGGATAGGGCGATATTTGGCCAAGATACAACTATTTGAAAATCTGGCATGTGAGGGTGCAAAAGAAATCTAAATATTGAGAAAATCGCTTTTAGTTGTCCAAACTACAAGTCACTTATGTGCTGTGAGTTTGTCACACCACAGAAAAATGTATTATTAACCACTCAAACTTGAATGATTAAAAAAAAAAAAAGGCCAAATAAAAAAAAAATAAGTTATTAAAATCTTAAAAAGAACAAGTGGAGGGAAATGGGTAAAAATGATGGAATAAGAGAAAAAAATGTATTGTTGTGTCTTTGGATGTCAGAATCCGAATGCAAATCATTTTTATGGAATACTGTCATCAAAGACGCCATTTAAAGCTAAACGCAGAGGTTTAAACAGACAGACTATGGATGAAACCTGCTATGATTGCTCTACTTTTTAAGCATAAACTTGATTAAACAATAGCTTTACATATTATTCATATACGCAGTTCATATGGGACATATGTTTTTTTTTTTATTATTCTCTTATTCTATGGCTTCCATAGACTGCTACTTGAAAACTGTGAATATCTGCCACCAGAAAGGCTCCACCCACAAAAAAAACAAAAAAAACATCTTCACTGTTTTCAAACAACAAATTGGTCTATTTTTTGCTCTCAAATACTGGGTGTGTGTCCGCTGTCGATGCTGAAACCATGCCCACTCGCAGGAGAGCTGCCACCTATCTCAACTGTCAAATATAAATATATTTAGTGTTTCCAGATTTAGGGATTTTAGACCTCTTTAGTGACAAAAAAGCCTAGCGACTTCTTGGATAAACCTTATTTAGCTGCTACTGCCGCACAAGCATGACATTTTGTTTTCCTGCTGTGTACACACCTCTCTCTCTGCATCTTATCTGTTCAGCAAGTGACTAAAAGGAGCAGCGCTTCCAGTTAAAATAGATATTCTGTTGCTCCTAACCTGACTGATCATTTTACATGTAAAGATAGTCGAAATCACAGCAGAGCCATTGTCTTTATCTTATGCGGATTTTGTCTGACGACGTCTCGATTATAAATCAGGACTTAGTGAAGATCAACAGCTTGGTTGTGTAGCCCTTGTATGCGTTTGTGCCATTATTTTATATTAATCTCATTGTCTGCAAACAAAAACAGAGAAATATATAAGTGAAAACCATTTTGTTGAGAAATTGGCTGTATTAAAGTCTGTGTAAAGCAATATTAAAATTGTCTTGAATTTGTCAAACCACAGAAAAATGTGTTATTAACCACATGATCAAAATGAATGAAAAAAAGCCTAGTAAAAATAAGCGGTATTCTCTGCTCTCAAATGTGGAAAGCTGCCGTCTCTCTCAGCTGTCAAATACAAATAAATTTAAATAAGGAGACTACTTTTTTGTTATTTTTTAAATGGAATTCCCCTGGATCACAATTTGAAAACCCATGTATGAAGCCTCATTTATCAAATTATTTATTTTTTTAATATATTTTAAAAATCACAAATAATAATCTTTGGTATACAAATAATGAGTATATTATCACACAATTCAACTAACATAAGAATGGGAAAGTTCTGATTAAAAGCACTGACTAAAAAAACTGTAGAAAAAAGCAGTATATAACAAACTGTTTATATTTATAAAAAAGCTCAATTAAATGACATGCTTTTGGGAACACTACTGATGACTCATATGTGACTCATATGAATGAACTGATTGCCTAAAATGATTTAGACTTCCCATTCCAATCAATGGAGAGGCCATTTTTTAATAGTTTGTGTGGGCATTTTTTAATCTGCTGTAACTGTGCTGAAAAATGCAGTTACGTTTTCTGCGCTGGTGCACTAAACCTGTTGAAGTCAAATTCAAAGATGTTTTGAAAATGTTGAGATCATACTGTACCTTCTACTACCAGCCAGGCGTTACTGGACTTAATTCCGGCCACAGCTGCATAGATGCCTTTATCCACCTGCAAACAGTCCTTCACCAGCAGCCTGTGGATCAGTTTGTCTTCGGACACAGTTATGTCATATTTGTCTCCCTGTTCTAATCGATTGTTCTTTCCGACCCACATGATTTTAGATAAGGGTTTGGAGAGGACACATTCAAAAATGGCATCCTCCCTCTCCATGGCTTTAACGTCCTTTAACTTGACCAGAAAGTCCACCATTGGAACTAGAAGAAAGTGCTCTTGGTTACATCCAGACCAGTAGTAATCTGTTGATTACACTGCATCATAAACCAGGTAAGGTTGACTTTAACTTACTCTTAAATTCGCTGGAGAACACATTGACATCTTCTATGTCTAACTGGTAAAGGCCAGCATCATCTGGGATGAGATCCCTAATTGTGAAGATGTATTTCTTGCCTACTTTATTCAGGTTGTGTTTCACTTCCAATTCGAGATCTTGAGAATATGGAATCATCTCACCATCCTGAGGGACAAACTAAAAGCTCACAGACCAGAAGATCAGCAAACGTGAGCTCAGATGTGTTATAATAACCAGTCAGTTTACCTTGTAGATGAAAATTCTGCTGCTGGCGTCTAGAAGGTTAAGATCAAGTTCAAAAGAAGCAGATCCATCAGGATTCACATCAATGTGTTTGAGGTTGGAAATGCTCTTGACGAACTGTGAGTAAAAATATGATTACAATATCATTTCATGTAGAAAATGTATCTAAGAAAAGAGCAAAACAAAACAAAAAACAAATCAAAACTGTACCTCTGCTTGCTCTTTTTCTCTCTCTCTTTTCATCTCATTCAGTTTCTTCAACATCCAGCGGAAGTCACTCACCCCATATTCTGCACAGATGTGCTCATAATCTTTCTTATCGGCACTCAGCAAAATCTCCCAGAACTTTGGGTCAATTTCACCATCTTTCTTTGGTTCGGTTTTCGGACGAACCTTACTGCAGGGTTGAGGGGTAATTCACAGTTGATTAAAGGAAAAAGTATGGCTATAGGATATGGAATATATTTTGGGAATGTGTTGTGAAGGATATCAAACTTTTACAACCTAATTTCTAACAGTATTTTTTTTTTTCTACCACTAAACTTTATTAAAGCTTTGGGGGACCATGTCTTATCTCTCCAAAACATTTTATATCTTAGAATAAAAACAAAGATGCAGTTAATGCATTAGTCACAGAGATTGCCTAAAATAACTTTGTCTAGATTTACAACACCTTTTTCTTTTCAGGACAGCCTTGAGCTCATTTGGATCAACTGCAGCTGAAAAATGCATGAGCAAAAAATCAAACCACTGATTTATGAAGTTTCGTACAGTACATAAGGTACCACACATATTATTAATACTCACTGGACTCCTGGCTTGCTTTGTTCTTCTTGAATCCCACTAAATAGAACAAGACACCAACATATTACAAATGTTTGGGGTCATGAATTGTTAGTAATGGCAATGTTAGGAATGTTAGTAATGGAAAATTCCTACTTTTCATACCTTCAATGACGTTCAGTATAACAGTGACCATAGCCTTTCCAAATTCGTTAGTAGCAAAACATTTGTAGGTGTCCGCTTGGTCTGGAGAAACATTTGGCATCTAGAAAAAGTGCAAGGGGTCTAACTAAAAATATACATTCAGGAATGTCTTTTGTGAGATAAAAGAGAAACTGAGCTCACTTCAATAGTGTGTTCGCCAGAATTTGGGTCAAACTTGATTTGATATTTCTTTGGATCTGAAATATCACCGTTGTTTCTGGCCCAAGTTACAGTAGGAGTGGGATCACCTACTACCTTGGCCTTAAAAATAGCTAGTTTACCTGCAGGTTCACAAAAAAAAAAAAAAAAAAATCTCAAAAATGTATATTGGCATATGCAATTAATTTGAATAACTAGTTGATATTTCATGTTATTAATTAAAAAATGTTATGTGTTTATAAAAACATTCATTAAAAAGGACAAAAGTATCATACCTTCTTGAATGGTGAGAGCTATAGGTTTGCGGGTGAAATCTGGATGGCTCCTTCCCTCAGGGATTTCTTCTATGAATTGTGTGATCATGACTCCTGGGACTTTGGATTTCTTTTTGATGCTCACTAATGACATAGAATGTGTAAATATTAATATAGTGCCCTTTATCAAGATCAAAGATTTTTTGTCGCATTTCATTTTCACTTGTATATAATTTATCTGTATCTGTATACTGCAATCAATACTGGTTTCAATTATTAGTGATTTAAATAAGTATATATTATAAATTAGTGAAAACATTGAAGCTTTACCTTGCCCTGTTGCGGTCTGATCAGACAGTTTTGATTTCTTCCACATTTTGATTATGATTTTCTGATTTCCTCTGGGTTCGGCTTTAAAGCAGTTCTCTCTGCACACAGAAAAATATTAAACATAGAAAGTTTATTTACAGAAAGAATGACATATTTTTGATGAAATCCATGAGCTTTCTGGCCCTGCTTAGACAGCAACGCAACTATGCATGCATTGTAGTACTCGTGAACGCACGTCGAATACTGACAGGGAAGAGAAGAAATTGTTGAATATTGTCCTTAGCTTCATAAAATTACGGTTGAACCACTGATCTCACGCGGACTGTTTTATTGATGTCCTTACTACCTTTCTGGTTCTTAACCATGGTAGCTGAGTTGCTGTCTGTGCGGGTGTCACGATTATCGTGTAATAATGCTCAATGCGACGACAAAGTCAAAATAAAGTGTCTTTAATAACAATTCAAGACAGATAAGCAACTTATAAAAGGACACTGATTAACACGGACAGGTGAAGGTGATTACACTTAACAAGGACAGGAAAACCAAATATAGACACACAAGGGAAAAACCAAAGCAGACAGTCCACAGGGGTGTGACATTACTCCTCCCTCCCGGAAGGCGCAACCTCGCACCGTAGATGGACAGATGGCCGGAAGGTGGCAGAGAAAAAGGAGTGGATGTGGGATGGACAAGAGTAAGTCTTTTTCGGAGGAGGACGAATATAAGAGTCCAGAGTGGTGATTGATGGAGGGAGGAGCCAAGGAAGAGACAGGAGGGATCTGGAGCAGGAAGAGCCAGGTGAGTTCCAGGCCGCAGCCATGATGGAGCCATGGTGGAGGAAGAGCTGATGACACCAGGGGGCCAACTGACAGAGGCAGAGCAGGCGGAGATGGAGACGGAGAGCCGATGAGCCCGAGTCTTTAATAACAATCCAAGACAGATAATCCACAGACGGGTAGGCAGGAACACACCAGGAACCAAGGTCAACATTAATACCGGACAATAAGGACTGATAAAAGGACACTGATTAACACAGACAGGTGAAGGTGATTACACTTAACAGAGACAGGAAAACCAAATATGGGCACACAAGGGAAAAACCAAAGCAGACAGTTCACAGAGGTGTGACAGCGGGGTCAGAAAGCTTTTGGATTTAATAAAAATATCTTAATTTGTTTTTTCCGAAGATGAACGAAGGTCTTACGGGTTTGAAAAGACATGAGGTGGAGTAATTAATGACACAATTTTTGTTACTGGGAGAACTATCCCTATAAGTCAAATCTGCTGTTATAGCTTTTTTTTTTCATTTCTTTCATGATTATAAATATTGCCCATTAATAACCTGTAGGGGTAATCACCAGGGCTGGTAGTGCTAAATGTAGGGTCATTTATCAAACTCAAGCAGTGAAAGATTTGTACCTTTGTTTATTTACCGAGCAAGTAAACCATTTCTGATGACAGTTGATAAATTGTTTGTAAATTAGCATTTCAGAATAACTGCCACGCTCATACTGACCATTGATAGATAGGAATCTGCCTGGTGACAAGAAATAAAAATTGGTCTCTAAACTGAAAGTATGACCTGTAATTTTTGGAACAGTGCCACTGTCATACCAGAAATTGCTTTGCGGGATAATAGCAAGGCTTCCCTGAAGAAATTGTTGAGGCGGAGTCAGCGTAATAGTTGATAGAAGGTTTTTTTTTGGAAACCATCAGTCCAGAGAATAAGACAGGAAATATTTTTCTACAACTTGGCATGTTGCACTCATGCTTCACGGAAGATGGATGCATTTTTTTTCCTTTTTTTGGGTATATGATTAATTAAAAAACACATTTCACATTTTTTTTGTTGCATGCTTAATGTTTTAATAATTTTTACATAAATTTCGAGACGTTGCAGGCCTTGATGGCTCAGACCACAAGTGCTGGTGAAATCTATTTAAATCTATGCAAAGTGCTCTCTTTAAGTGATTGTGTGTCAAACTTGTCCATGTTCGTCAAACAGGTAAACAAGGTGCTAATCTTAATATCATAACCTCAGAACATGCCCACTGCCCTGCGTGACTCCGCTAATCAAATGTTCTCAGTCTGTAAATCATTCACCTTGCATTTCTAGTGTCTCTTAAGATCACTTGATCACTAGGTCCCTGCATCACTTAGAAGAATTACAGCTAATGCAAATGTTTTTTTGGCACCTTCAATGTAGTTAAAACCCCTGCTGTGCAGATGATTCATTGAAATATCATCCATCTCTTGAACAGATTCCAAATGCTGTCCGACGGGGCCGATCTCAGAGAGACTCGAGCGTGGTCACGAGTTTGGTCAGACAGTGTATGGTATGTTCTTTTAACAGTCTTCTCAAAGGGAATGCAAACTATCCCTGTTGGTGTCAGACAGTTTTTTAACAAGGATTTGAGCCAGGTGACAGAAAGTGACATTGAGTTAAAGAGGAGCCTCGTCTGTCTCCAATCATTTGCCTTGTCGTGTATGATGGGAGAAGTCAGCAGGTGTCACTCATATTTTGGCCTCAAGCATTAAAAGGAGATCAACACATATCACTGCGGCATGCAATGCTGACATGTTTTGAGTGATCTCCGGACTCGCTGAGTTCTTCCTTTGATACATAGGTCAGGAAATAAATGAGACGTTTCCCGTGGAACACTTTAACCAAGGTGGAAATGCTATTTCCTCTTATATGCACTGTATAAGAAGAACCTTTTTTGTTTAAATGGTTTTATAAAGAATTATAAAAAGATCATAAAAAAGTAAGAAGAACATTTGACTGAATAGTTCTTTGTGGAACCAAAAATGGTTCTTTTATGGCATTGCTGTGAGGAACCTTTTAAAGCACCTTTATTTTTAATAGTGTACACTGTAAAAGATGATTTTTTTGAGGTTGTAAATTAAGATAAAGATAAAGTTTTACATGAAAATAATGTTTCTACTTGAAATTTTAGTGTTGCTTGCTATATCTTTGCAATTATTTGTTACATTTTATCATTTCTGAGGGAAAACAGTTTCAAAGTAAATTCTACACCACATTTTCTTCTCACTGTACAATGCAGGTAAAAAGTTTATGAAAATCCCCCAATTTTTTTGGTATGTTACAGATAAACTGGGTTTATTTCAAGTTGATCTCAGACTGAAGGAAATGTTTTTTTGTTTTTTTTTGACAACATTTTTATTATAGATTTTTATACTAATTTCTCAAATTCCTATGTAAGATGTCCGTTGCCTAAAAATGGTTACGTAAAACATTGATCTACTGCTATAGTTCAATTTCAGGAATCTTAGATGTTGCACTCTAACTAGCCTTTGACCTATCAGGAATATCTAATAAAGATATATTAGGATTTTGATTTATGCATCTCAAGTCATCTGAAATGGCCTGGTGTACATGTGTGTGACATTATAGGGTTCCCCAGACTGGCCTTTTTAGGCTTGTAGCAGGTTACACAGTCACTTGATAGGTCACATGTCACATATAAACAAGATCATCTCGTCGTAAATGTCACAATGTTCTGATGAATCACTAAGCACCTTGTACATTTCCTCGACTCTGAAAAACATGATTTAGAGGTGCCCTTTCTAAAGAAAACACACATTGAACAACACAGAGAAGGCTTTCCAAATCTTCCCCGTAGCAAAAAAAAACAACTTGCTTTATGAATTGAATGTTATATTTATCTTACTGCAACTGAATAATCTTGTTAATAAAGTGCTAATCTTTAGTTTGTCAAATATACATGCTCAAACATTTGGCCCCTGAATCCACAGGGACGCAGTCGCTGCTCTTTTCTTGGCTCAGGAGCTGTGGCTGAAAGCGAGCCTGTGGTACACTGACTGAGATCAGATGCAAAGTGGGGTTAGTTTTTATGGGCCACGTGGACCTCCAAGCATGCTAATGTTAAACCCGGACACCTGCCACACATGTTCCTTGGCTTTGGCAGTATCATTAAAGCTTTTAAAGCAAAGCTCACTGTATAGAGATCAAGCACCAAAGGTACTAGAACACTTGACAATGGCTCGGTTCCAAAACGTGCACTCAGTCTGTCAAAACGTGCAGGCTGTCATAATGGTGCCTAAGATACCTTTTGTTTGGCTAATTTCTAAAGTAGCGTCGCAAGGACAATTCCATGGTGTATTGCAGTGATCCAAATCCATTGAAGATAATGGATAAAGCAAGAGTTCATTAAATAGGAGTATCAAAAGAAATCAACTGCAAGACGAATCTCCCATGCATGTGAAAAGTGCTATTTGTAAGATGCTGCCAATGTAGTTTTGTGTTCCAAAACAGTGACTTTTGATGTTCTATTTTGGTTAGGATGCTGCCTTATGAGACAGCAAACCAGCTCACTGGGTTTGGGAACAGTGCCAGAATGTCTCTTATTGTGTTTGGATCAAATAGGACTAAAACTTTAAAATGCTTTAGAGGGGGGGAAAATATCTAACGACTTTGAACTCCAAAAAGAGCCAGATTGGATCCTCTTCGCAACTGAATCCCCTGTCCATTTTCTGGATTATATAGAAAGACTTTAATTTTATTTCTTTCTTTTTTTTTTTTTAGTATTAATATTATTATACCAAGTCATTTAGCAAGGACACCAAACAATCAGTGTACAAACTGTAGCAATTCTCGTTTTTTGAATTGGACTCTTTTGTTATAATTTGTTGAAATGTTTATTATAATAATTAGGGATGTTATCCGAATAAAAGTTGTAAGTGCATGCTGATGAATTATTTGCAATTAATCAAATACACAAATATTTGTGGCCAAACAATAATTCAAAAGCATTATTGTGGCAGATGTTGCTAAAAAATTATTGAAAATTGTATATTTTGAAATTACTGAAAATTATTGAGCTGTCAGTTTGCTTAAAACAACATACCCAAGATAGACATCTCTTATCGTTTCGATAATTAATTGTGCTGAATTAACCCATTAATTTAAAAGATCTACTGGTATTTATTTAGTTATTTAATGAATAAATTATTATTAGTATTTATTGACCTTTGTGTTCCACATAAACTTAAGTCATTAAACAAAGATCACTTGAGGAGACTGAAGGATACAACTATCCTGACAATCCAAAATTTGATGAGAATGTACCAGAGCATGTGGAAAAAAATGTTTTAGAGCTTAGTAAAAGGTTAAATACACATCCAGGTGTCTCCTGAGGATGAAATATGTCTATATTTTGTCTCAACAGTACAGTGTGACTCATCTCTAGGCTAGCAAATCAAAGATTAGTACCAAACAAATCTTAACACTTAAACGGTTGATTAAGATAAACAAACCCAGCATCAGCAAAATAAAATTAATCTGCTACTGTGCAAATCCACTTCATAGACAAGGTAATACATTTTACTTCACCATGTTTAGATTTAATGTTTTGTTTGTTTACTTTGCAATGAAATTAAAAACGTTAATGCTTATGACTGAGAATGCAAAAGGTAGAACTTAAACTGGAATTTGACAGAAAAAGCAAAGTAGTTCATGGAGTTTACAGACCAAAGCAGATTAAGACATTGACCAGATGTCAAAAGCATAATTATTTTCCACAATTTCCAGGGCAACAGTAGATTGGCAATTAACTTACCAACAGACAAGTGAACTCCTCTCTCTAAGCTCTGCTTAACAGTGTGATAGTCCGGTACGGTGTCTCATAAAGCTAATAAAATCCTTCAAGGAATTTAATAGCAATGTTCTTCTATCACAATCTTAACTACCCAGTAGCTGCCAGGGAGAGTCATCAGGCTTAGTGACATGATTCCCCCTACAGGGAGGGGAGGAAATGAAGATTGGCAGCGATGAAATGTTAATTTTATCTTATGGTAGTTAAAGACGTATTCATATTTAACTTAGTGACAGCAAAATTATTATTTAGATGTTATATATCAAGAAAATGCCAAATATAGTTATATACGCTATATTGCCAAAAGTATTGAACAGGTTTCTAATGAACAGGTTTGACTATTTAGTAATTTCCATGAGTACTAATCTTAATGTTTAAGCATATAATGATATTCTAGGGAATTGTTTCCTTCTAATTTTATAGCAAAAGTTTGGACAGGACCTTTTTTATTCTAACATGACAATGCCTCTGTGTGTAAGGCAAGGTTCATAGAGAAATGTTTGTTTCAATCAGTGTGGAAGAACTTGACTGGTCTGCATAAAGCCAAGTCCTAATCCCAGTTGAACACCTCTGGTGTGACTTTAAATGCAGACCTTGAGCCAAAAACTCAGACCAAACACAGATGACTTGTGTATATGGGTGCAGTCACTTAGATGAAGCAACAGAGATGGAAATACATTTTTTAAATACATGAATTATGCTTCCATGTTTGTTGCTACAGTTTTGGAAGTGCCTTTTTCTGTTCTAAAAAGTATACTTTTGTCCATATAGTGTATGTACAAGTCATTGGTGTTTGGTGATGAGTTTTTGGCTCAACACTGTAAAAAAACATTTGTTGAGTTTTGTTACCTGGCTGCCTTAAAATTTTAAGTTCAGTCAACTTGAAAAAAGTTTAGTCAATTTTAAATGTTATGTTTTACTATGTGACATATTTTAGTTGATTCAACTTAAAACTTTAAGGTAGCCAAATAACAAATACAGCTGTTAAGTTTAACAAACTATTTTTTAGTTTAGTCAACAATTGGATATCTAAGTTGTCTCTTAGTACAACTTAACATTTCAACTTGAATAAACGTATTTGAGTTGACTGAACTTAAAATTTTAAGGCAGCAGGATAACAAATTATTTTAAGTTGACGCAACAAATTGTGTTTTGTGTTTTTTACAGTGAAAGTCTGCATTTAAATTCACACCATAGGTGTTAGCAGGAATTAGAACTTGGCTTATGCAGACCAGTCAAGTGACTGAATCAAACATTTCTCTATGAACCTTGCCTTACACACAGAGGCATTGTCATGTTAGAATAAAAAAGGATCCTGTCCAAACTTTTGCATCAAAATTAGAAGGACGCAGAATTAGAAGGGATTATTTTTAATTACTCTTATTTTTCTGTCATTTATAGTTACTTCTGACGCAATTGCATTAAATACTTTATAGACAATAGAACAATTCTATAAAAAAACAACAGTGGACTTCAAAATGTAACATGTAATGTATCTTTTTTATGTGTAGCATTCTTTCTTTAAATACTTTAGTTAGTTCAAGAATAAATTATGCAATTTTATATTATTTATGTGAAGTTTAATGTCTATCCTTGTATTCTTCAATTGGTTAATAAGTATGCAATACTTTTAGAGAGTAATTAGTACAGTAATCAAATTACGTTGCTGAAGATGTAATTAGTAGCTTGTAATCACCTTTTTTAGAGTAAAAGATAAATATGTATAAAAAATCGATGAAAAATCTATTATTTCATATTAACGATTTTTTACACGGCTTCGTGGAATACTCGGTTCTGATTGGTCAGTCACCACATTCCAAGGTTTGATATTCCCAGATAACCACCGGTAAAAACTAATAACACATGCTTATCCGGGTAACTGCCTGCAGGAAGTTTGGGAATATTTTTTCTTTGTGGAAACTTTGCGTTTTGTTCGGCTAATAAAATATTAAAATTCAATATTACGAGTACAATTATTTAATTAATTATGTCATCCTGGTATCGCGGACTCCCTCTCTGGTTTCATACAAACGCAGCTGCTGTTATTTTGGGATGATTGTTTTGTACACCGTAACATTCATGGATTATAAGATAACTAACAAACTGGTAAGATTTCGAAACGTTTTCGTCTTAAATCATTATCTTTTATCATAATTATTTTCTGTGGTGAAATGTTGTGTAATAATTGCTATGACTGCACCATCTCACTTAAATGTCTGTTTAGTTTGAACTTGACGCTTCCTTGTATCGGCTTTCTTCCCCGAAGTTTTGCATTCAAATATTTCAACTCAGATCAACGTTTTACGTCTAATTATTTACTTTTGTGGCAAGAAGCCGTGTAATAAGCGGGCTGCCGATGAGCCTGTCGGGCTTTATTCTGCGAAAACAATCTGCTGGATGTACATTATCCCTCACATATTGTACCATTTTTGTAATCAGTATCACATTACATAATAATTTAAGTTATAACAGGTGTTTGAATATAGCACTTTCTGCTATAACATGGAATATGTATCCACTAAATTAAACTTTTCTGCTCATTTGCTACATCAAACAGTGACTCACCAATGAGTCAGCCACGATTAAAATAAAGTGCAAACTGTTTCCAGACAGGGAAACAGTTTGGTGGCATAGATGTTTTCCTTCAAACCAGCAATCTTCAATCACTCGCTTTAACCAGTCGGTGGTTATACAACAGCAGGGTTAGCCAATGTTTGGTGGCCTTCAAGGTCATTGCCGACAGACTCTTGCATTAAGTTTGTTTTTAACTGCCACTTTGGAGTCTCTCAGCGCCAGCAATTATAATGGCTGACATCCAAAAGGTTCATTTTATAATTTCATGGGAAGGAAGAGGTGCAATAAGTTCTTCTTTAAGTACCTGCAATAAATCAGATTTGCTGATGTCCAAGTTTCAGCAGAGTAGATTATGGTTTACATTTGGATGTAGCATATCAATCACTGCAGAAAATCCGATATATTAATTTCATTAAAATGCCCGTAAGATGCCAAGCGCCGGGTTCACAAGAGGACATGTGGGACTGGCTGGAAACTCCCCCTCTTAGTGAAACTGAATTTATTTGATTCTTACCACAAGCTAGAGGCAATGAGAAGTAATGACAAGTGTTTTTAAGGTCCCCAGCAAGAACACCAATACATTCTGACCGCTGTCAGGCGCGGATGAACATCGCTTTTGATAAAGGACACCTTGGGGGCCAAAACTCAGTCCTCAGTAGGATGATAAGAGATTTTTGCACATCTCTATGTGGGGTGACAAACAGCACAAGGAATGAGAATACAGAAACGACCTGAGAAATGGAAATGTTACATATAAAAGAATATACCAGGGATGCCTTTTTGGAATCTCTTGTGACTTGTAGACAGTAGAGCTGCAAACTGAATAAATACAGAAATAAATGGACAGGATAAGGTGATTAGAAAGTCTTCTGCCATTATGTGCTAATTAAAATGTCAAGTCTGTTTGCATAATCTAAAATGACCTGAATCCTCATGGAGAAGTAATAGATTTCGTTGAGATGGTGTATTTAGCCCGTGAGGTGTGCATATATTCATTGAGGATATAAGGATAAATGATGTTATTCTAAATAATTATTAATATAATCATACATGTAATATGACTTATCTGGAGCTTAAAAAATGGAACTCTCTCTTGAAACCATTTCATAAACACAAGCTGAGAACTCCGACTGGTTTATTAATAAATTACATTATGGCAGCCGTGAACACTGCTGAGGACAGTGTGACACCTATTATGTAAATTACAGCTGACCCCTCTGTGATGAGTACTCTAAATTAGTCATTTCCAAAATAAAGAGGCAAGCAGTCTGAAGCTCTGATGATATGTATTATTCAGTAATATGTTTTGGGAAATTATTAATGTGTGCCTCGCTTTCTGGAAATAGAAGTCAATTAATAAGGGCCACTACAAACCAACAAAATGCATCTGCAGTTAAACAGTATTGTAACTCTTCCAAATCTGGTCATTTCTGCTCAATCAGGAACAGGCTGAGATCCATTCTAAAGTTCAAACTGAGGTTCCTATTATATCTGAATCCCTGACCTTAGCAGTTAACCCTTGGCTGCCTCAAGACGTCTCTGTTTGATATTAAATTACCTCATCACAGCAAAGCTCAGAATGTATGTCACTGCTAAAAACTGCCCAGCATATATCATTTTTATGCCATTACCTGTCATTGTAGTAGCTGTTTGCGGTTTTGCATTGGTAATAATTCTAGGTTTTTATTACACTGCTCTTTGAAATTATTAACTTTGATTATTCAATTATATTTTTGTATCCATGCTGAATAAAAGTAATCATTTCTTTCCAATAAATAAATAAATTATTGTTGACCCAAAACTGTTGAACAGTAATGTACATTGTTAGAAAAGATTCATATTTGTAATAATTCAGTTCTGTTTCATGAGTGATTTCAGGTTTGCCACCACAAACAGAATAGATTACTATTATTATTATTTGTAATAATTTTTCACAAAATTACTGTTTTTACTGTGTTTTTATTCAGATAAATGCATCCTTGATGAGTGAAATCTTTAAACAATATTAATATTGTTAAAAAATATTAATATATTTTTTACACTAATCTGTATAATTGTCCCTGCATGACATGTCTTCCATATCACTTTGCAGTCTCTTCCTTCTTACATTAATAATTTCCTTCTCACATTAATAATTTAAACTCAATTCAATATTTAATGTCCGTTTATTTATATATTTGGTAAGGAGCCATGTAATAATTGAGATAATGTACAGTCAGGTGATCATTATGCTTCAATCAACCCCTGAGGTGACCATGAAAACTGACTGCACATTTTCCTTTACGTGTTTTATAATAATAATAATAATAATAATAATAATAATAGCTTTAGGAATGTTCATACTCTTTAATTCTTCAATGCAAAATACAATTTTTAAACAAGGTTGTTTTTGCCAAAACATTTCACTTGACAATATTAAGTTGAACTATTCACTTGTAAAATATGTGCTTTTAATGTTTTATTTGGTAAATAAAACACATTTTGGCCCGGTTTCATAGTTCAATTAGGACATTTTAATAACTTTTTAATAAATGTAAAAAACATTACTTGTGTGCATCTTGATACCAAACAAGGGCACTGATGTATTTTAAGATCAGTCAGTGCAAGTATCTTTCAGCTGAAACAGCTCATTTACATTTTAGTCTAGGACTAGGCTTAATGCTTGTCTGTGAAACCGGAGGTTTAGGTTTTAAAGACAGTTCAACTTGTGTTACATGTTATTGAAAATGAAGCCCTAAAGGGAAATAATATGACATTGGTGGTATATATATGAAATATATTTTAATTAGGGGTGTAACGGTACACTGTAAAAAAAAAAAAACAAAAAACAAAAAAAACAACTCAAAATAGTAGTTTCAACAAAAGTCAGTGTTCGTGCTGCCTTAAAATTTTAAGTTTACTCAACTCAAATATCTGTTTTCATGTAGTACAACTTAACATTTCATGTTGACTAAACTTAAAATTTTATGGCAGAACGAACACTTGCTTTTTTAAGTTGAAACAAATTATTCATACGTTTTTTTTTTTTCAGTGTATGTGTATTTGTACAGAACGGTTCACGGGGAAATTCCAAATGGAAGTGATCATTCCTATGCCCTACTCCCTCTGAAGGACAGTCAATGTACTGTAATGTAACAGACTTGGAAGTGGCCCATGCCCCTTTAGTGGCTCCATAGTACGCGTTATTTGTTTTTTGTGCCTTCCCGAATACAGATTCAGTATTTGGGCACATCCCTAGTGTTTAACTAGGCAAACAACTGTAAGCATCAATAAAGCACACTTGAATCTTTAAAGGGTTACTCCACCCCAAAATGAAAATTTTGTCATTGTCACTGTTTGGGGTACCATGTCGTTCCAAACCCGTAAAAGCTTTGTTCGTCTTCGGAATGCAATTTAAGATATTTTAAAGGAAAGCCAGGAGGTTTGTAACTGTCCCATTTGACTGCCAGGTAAATAACACTGTCAAGGCCCAGAAAAGTATGAAAGATGTCATCAAAATTGTCAATCTGCCATCAGTGGTTCAACCATAATTTTACGAAGCTACGAGAATATTTTTTGCATGCAAAGAAAACAGAAATAACATTGACTTTATTCAACAATTCATAGCATTGCCATTTCTCTGTCAGCTGCTTCACGCAGATACATTTTCGACGCTTATTTACGTTTTGATTCGAATGTAAACAGTGTATCCACGTGGCGAAACTGACAGAGAACAGTGTACACTGTTTGCGTCCAGGGGATACTATCCATAATGGCGCTATGGTGACGAATTGTTGAATAAAGTAATTATTATTTATTTTTTTATTATATTTTTTTTGCATTCAAATTATTCTCATAGCTTCGTAAAATTATGGTTGAACCACTGATGGCAGATGGACTATTTTGACGATGTCTTTCCCAGCTTTCATCCAAAATATCTTAAATTGTGTTCCGAAAATGAACAAAGCTTTTACGAGTTGGAAAAACATGGGGGTAATTGATTAATGACAACATTTTCATTTTAGGGTGGAGTAACTCTTTATTAATTTGCACATTTGCTTTGTTGGGTTCTCTGGCCTATTGGCCATAGTACTCTGTGTGTTGTTTATCCATTTTCAAATTGTACCTAGAACTCCCATGACTAAGTGCAGTTCTCCTGCAATTAGTTTTAAGATTTATTTCCATTTGTTTTCAGTAAACACTTTAATATGTACGTTGTTCATACGCAGTTGGAGGAACAGATATTTTAGGAAGGGCAGTATAAGTTTAAGTGCTTGACTAAGCTTAGTATGCCGAAAGCATTTATACGATTTTGAGATCCATCTTTTCACACTGAGGACAACTGAGGGACTCATATGCAACTATTACAGAAGGTTCACTGATGCTCCAGAAGGAAAAGTGATGCATTAAGAGCCAGAGGTGTAAACATTTGAAAAGAATTAAGATGTGTAAATTCTTCTTATTTTGTTAAATGTCATACTTTTTCATTTAGTACTGCCTTTCAGAAGCCACAGACGATACTTTCATGTTGCCCAGAAGATCAATTTGCCCTGATCTTCAAATTCCAAAAGTTTTCACCCCCTGGCTCATGTCAAACTCCAACTTCAGCAGCAAATAATGTTAGAAACAGGCAACACTTTAATTTGACATAACAGCACTAGGTTGTATCTACTTTCTACTTGTTGTCTGCTGATGGATTTTCACATATGTTTACTTAGAGTTCCTCAAACTACTAGCGGCCACTCCCTGTCTGCAGAGGCGCTGCCATCTGTCCACTTTACTTCATCTCTCTCTGACCCCAGTACATGCTAACCCAGACATCTGCCACCAGGTTTATATGCATTTCCCATTTACTACCGGCACGCACTTTCGTCCCTGTAGGGGAAAGTTAATAATGGAAAGCTATAAAGCAAGAGCCAAGGCCAGGTCTATGAAAAATAAAACACTTTTATGCCTATTTTTTTATTTATTTCTTGCATTTGGTGACATTTATTTGAAAATGCCTCAGAGTAACATATTTTGTACTGATTTTGGAAATGCTTTTACCGTTGGGGAGATTTCAACAATCCTTACTTGTTCGAGGTTTTTTTATGATCATGGTTTATGGCCAACTTCAAATATTTACAGGGAAAGTTATTGCCCAGCACTGACATTTGCAAGCAGGTTTACTAGCTATTAAGAGCAAATGTTACTTGTTTTCACTTTTAAGTGTTTTTAACCTTTGCCCTAGTGGGGTCACATACAACATTATAGTATAAGATAGATTTGGAGACCAGTATTTGTCATGAATATGGCTTTATACAATTTTATCAACAGCAAATTTGTTGCACTACATATGTTTAAATCACTCCTTTTTATTTGTGATGGCAATCAGTGGCAAATTACAGTCAAGGAAATACAAGAAATTTTGAGAAATAAACATATTGTACTTGATATCACAGGTGCAGTTGACATTAATAAACTTAAAATGCTTAGCTGAGGTTTTCAAATGTTTACATTTTTAAATTGAAGATGAGTCAGAGGAGATTTCCAGATGGCACACAGATATTTCACTCTGAAAAATAAAAAAAAGCAGAAATTAAATTACTAGATACAATACTTATATTTTCCCAACCAGCACATATATTAAATTGATCAAAACAACCATTTATGTAAATACATTTTTATATTTTTCTATATTCTAAATTTCATGTTATATTCTGTAGTGTCTTTAAATATTAAGCAAAAATATTAAGCATCATTGTTGTCAACATTGATAAAAATAATAAAAAAAATACTTTTCTTACAGCAAGTCAGCATATTAGAATGATTTCTGAAGGATAATGTGACACTGATGACTGGACTAATGGCTGGTGAAAATTCAGCTTTGCATCACAGAAATAAATAATATTTTAAACTATATTAAAATATAAAACAGTAACAGTACATTTTAATAATGTTTCCCAATTTCACTGTTATATTTTTGAGCAAGTAAATGCAGGTGAGCATAAGAGACTACTATCAAAAACATTGTTTTACCAGCCAAACTTTTGAAAGCCAGTGTATATACATAATATACAGTTGAAGTCAAAAGTTAACATACACCTTGCAGAATCTGCAAAATGTTAATTATTTAACCAAAATAAGAGGGACCATGTTATTTTTTAGTACTAACCTGAATAAGATATTTCACATAAAAGATGTTTACATATAGTCCACAAGAGAAAATAATAGCTGAATTTATACAAATGTTTACATACACTTGATGCTTAATGTGTTGTTACCGGAATGATCCACAGTTGTTTTTTTGTTTGTTTTTTTTGTTTAGTGTTGTTCATGAGTCCCTTGTTTGTCTTAAACAATTAAACTGCCTGCTCATCTTCAGAAAAGTCCTTCAGGTCCCACAGATGCTTTTTCAGCATTTTTGTGTATTTGAACCCTTTCCAACAATGACTGTATGATTTTGAGATCCATCTTTTCACACTGAGGACAACTGAGGGACTCATATGCAACTATTACAGAAGGTTCAAACACTCATTGATGCATTAGATGAAAAAAACATGCATTAAGAGCCAGGGGTGTAAACTTTTGAAAATAATGAAGATGTGTACATTTTTCTATTTTACCTAAATGTCATACTTTTTCCATTTAGTACTGCCTTTCAGAAGCTACAGACGATACTTTCATGTTCTCCAGAAGACAAAATAAGTCAAATTTACCCTAATCTTCAAATTCTAAAAGTTTTCACCCCCGGCTCTTAATGCATCATTTTTCCTTCTGAAGCATCAGTGAGCGTTTATGCGGAAACTTATTTACAGATATTCCGTTTATAGTAACTCAACTTATATGTACACTTACATGTACACAAAGTCAAACCACAGCTGCTGTTTTTACACATAGTCTGCCAACATACCTAAGATTGTCAGCTGTGTGCTGCATTCGGCACGGCCTAAAGAGTTTTCCGCCACTACTTTGTATTCTCCGTTGTCTTTAGCACCGACTCTCAAGATGAGCATGGAACAGACACCACAAGTATTAGTGATGTAGTAGTTGGTGTCAGTGTTGAGGCTGATGTTGTTGCGGTACCAGGTGACGTGAGGTGTAGGGTCGCCTCTGACCGCACAGCTCATGTAGCACTCATATTTCTCCGGGGTAGTGTGTGTTTTCAGGGGAACCGTGAAAGTGGGAGCAGAGTCAAAGTTACAAGTTTTGGATGGGGCTAAGTTGAGGCTGAATTTTTCTGCAGGAGAAAAGAAAAGGAGCAATTTAATATTCTTTATCAGGAGTGGACCAGAAGAGGTAGAAGTACCAGCCAGCTCACCTTTCTTCCTTACAACGCCCCATGTTAGGGACTCAGATGGTTCTGAGAGGCCTATGTCATTTTTGGCATACACGCGGAAGTTATATTCCCTTCCTGGCATGATGTTGACTGCTGTGAAGTTGTTGTTGAATAAGCGGTCTGCAACTGTATGCCAGGTTCGTTTGATGGAATCCCGTTTCATCACCATATAGTGCAAGTGATTATCTCGTTTCTCATCAGGAGATGGTTCCCAAGAAACTGTCAGTGTGCCAGGGACATTTTCTTCCAGCTCCGCTGGGCCAGGTGGCTTTGGATCATCTGCAAACATGCCAGGTATCCACACAATCCATAATATTCCTCAATATTATCTTAGAGATTTTGCCAAGTAGGATGTGGTTCTTGATAAACATGTTTTCCTGGAACGGATAATAGCAACCGCTGAAATTGCTGAGTGAAATTGCTGAAGACTCAGCACTAAATCTAACCCTAAAATCCGATTGGTTGATGTTGTTCCAGGACGAACAAGTATGTTTATCCGGAGACACATTCTGTAAGCAAATTAGATTTCAGGCCTGATGGGCTTGGCTCTCTCACCTGTCACTCTGATCTCAACACTGAATGTCTCCTGACCCACTATGTTTTTGACTATGATGGTGTATATCCCACTGTCAGAACGCTCAGCACTGGGAATCAGGAGCTGGGACATCCCATCTGTATTGCTTACGGTCACACGTTTAGACACAGGCATTCCATCTTTCTGCCAAATTATAGTTGGCATTGGGGATGCCTGCATATGAGAGTTAATATTTTATTAAAATCAGTAGATAAGACATCTGAGGATAGGAAAAGGCCTGTTTTGTAAATACCACCATTTTGTTCAATAGCAATGGGATACCTCGAAATTTATGTTGACCCGAGCAGAATTTTCAGCTCTCACGACCATAAAGCTCTTCATTTTGCGATTGGTGAAATTTGGCCTTACTGAAAAAGAGTTTGAAGGAGTAGAAAATGAATCTTGATGTAACAATATTTAACATAAAAACAGAATGCTAATTAATTAAAAATGATTATTAAATATTTTAAACAAATACAGCAAGAAGTCAAAAGTTTGGACACATGCACATTTTCATTAGTACTATTTTCCAAAATTTCGATCTATCATGAAACTGTTCTCAGTCCACTTTATGAGGGGCATCATAGGATGTTTTTAAGCATTGTTTTTGCTGATTTTTCTTTATAAAACTTTAGGTTTAAAAAGTGAATGCAGTTACAATTTATACTTGTTTACAAAAATAAACAAGTTTTTAAATCTCTTTGGATAAAAGCCATTGCAAAATGCACAAATGTGATTTTAATGTTAAAATCACAAGAAAGATAAATTTGGTGATGTGTGTCCAAACTTTTGACTGGTAGTGTACACTTTATAAAAATATGTTCATGTTATACCAGGTGGAGGCATGGCAATGATGTAGTTGTCCAGATCTCTGGGTTCCCCATCACCTCCTTCATTGGTTGCAACCACTCGAACCCAGTACATAGCCATAGACTTGAGGCCAAGAATTGTATAGGAAGTTGAAATGAGTGGGTTGGAGTTGCAGCGACCCCATTCTGTGTTCTCAGCTGGCCTTAATTCCACAAAATAACCTTTAGCTTCATCCTGGACACCTTCCTCCTCCTTTGGTTTAGTCCAACTCAAAGACAAAGAGGTATAGGTGGAATCTGTGACTTTCAGGTCAATGACTTTACCAGGGGGTTCTGAAATCCCAAATTGAAGTACAAAAAGGTCAGTGTAGTTCAGTTGTAGATTTATTATTTTTTGTCTTGTTTCTGTGTGCTTTATTCCAGCAGATTTTGAACATCTGGCATCTTGTATCATAAAAATGCTTTAAAAATGTTTTAATGTGATAATCATTTGAGTGTTGTCGACTTACTTTTTGGATCTCTGGCTATCACGAATTCAGAAGGTGTACTTGGTTCTCCGGCACCAGAGAAGTTGATGGCTGACACACGGAATTCATACTCCATTCCTTCAACAACATCTTTCACATCATACTGTTTGCCTTGAGGAGGACAATAAGTCAAGTAAGGGTAGATAAAACCTAGCATGTTTTATAGAAATCATGAAATGGAAGATTGATATCTACAAAATATGAAGAAAACCTTTGATTGGCTCATCAGGGGGGTTCACTTGACCCCATAAGTTGCTGCCCCGCTTGCGTTTCTCCATATTGTAGCCAACGATGTTGGTTCCACCAGTGTTGGTGGGAGGTGACCATGCCAAAGTGATGCAGTTCTTGAAGGCACTGACCACTTTGGGCGTAGATGGTGGTCCGGGATATGCTGTAACAAATTAGTCCTTTATATAATAGTTTATGTTTACTTACATTTTCAGTGACAT
This sequence comes from Cirrhinus molitorella, assembly GCA_033026305.1. Lineage (NCBI taxonomy): Eukaryota > Metazoa > Chordata > Actinopteri > Cypriniformes > Cyprinidae > Cirrhinus > Cirrhinus molitorella. The sequence goes on from CM065130.1 coordinate 30,653,546, forward strand.
CTTAATGCTCTGCTTGAGATCTAAACACATGTAACCTCACCTTTGGTGCCAGCCTGGATGTCATTTGTCTCAAAAACATCACTGGTGCCCTCTGCAGTCATGGCCCTGATGCGATAGCAGTACTTCCTTCCATGGTCCACGTCATTGTCCTTGTAATGAGGCTCTCCAGGGATATTTCCAATCTTCATCCAGGTGTTGCGTCCAATTTGGTTACGCTCAATATAGTAGTTTTTTATAGGAGAACCACCATCGTCCTTTGGGGACCTCCACTTGAACTCCACACAAGATGCTGAGGCTTCTAATACTTCAACAGGTCCCATTGGGTTGGTGGGCTTATCTGAATTACAAGAAAGAAATACTGGATTCTTGATGGTCTTTGTATAACACAGTGTATACCAACGTCTTGTGGATTTTGAATTGTATTATATTTGTAAATCTAATTGAAGAGGGGTTATTTTACATTTCTCTTTACTAACAGCATTCTTAATTACATGTGGATCTCACATGGCTTTTAATGTACTAACCTAGAACGATGAGTCTTGAAAGGGCCTCAATGGTTCCAAACTCGTTTTTGAGCTTCAGCTTTATTTCTCCACTGTCTTTGCGTTGACATTTCACAAGTAGAAGGCGACTGTGACTGTCTGACTTCTCAATCCTAATATGATTATCCTCAAGCATCTCCTCGCCCTCATTATACCATTGCACTTTCATTGGCTCACGACCTACAAAGTCCAATTTGAATGTTGCATTTTGGCCAACCTTGATTATTAAAGGCTCTGAGAATTTAGCCAAGTCATCTTGATTCATCCTTGGTGGGTCTGCAACATAATATACAATAGAGTTTTTTAAGTTTCTGACAACTCTATATTTTGTAGCCTACATATAATGTTAATTACCTTCTACAACCAGCATCGCCTCAGTTTTACGTCCATCTGCCTCAAAGCGGTACTTTCCATTGTCGTCCTCTGTGCAGTTTGATACGATTAGTTTATGAATGGCTCCATCTTTGACGATTTTTAGATCATCTGTGGCTGTAATCTATGCAGATATTTCAACATAATTATTACTTACTAAATACAATCACTTGTATTTAGTGAACATCTAAAACCTGTGCTTACCTCTTTTCCATCCTTATACCAAATGCCATCACACTTTTCACTGCTGAGTTTGCACACCATTTCAGCTGACTGACCAATAATGGCATGAACATCTGACAGTCCACTGGTGAAGTGAACTCCTGGATCTGAACAGCAGATACATTGATGACAGTTTAACTGTTAACTTAAACCTGCAAAAATCTGCAGTAAAATTATGCATGGGTAAGATCTACAGAAAATAGGGCTGGTTGTCGCATATACATTTTTCTGCTGATGCAAATGGAACACTGTCCTAAAATACTTTGAAAGTGTTTCAGCATTACTATTCAGTGTGAAAAATGCTGTACGAACAGAGAAGTCTCAAGCAAGTAACTCTTTTCCATGTAGTGAATTAAAAACTAACAGCACGACTATTAAAGCCAAAACCCTATTCTTTTTAGTGAACAATAAACATGACATACACTTAAGTCCGGTTTTTGAGTGAATGACTCTTTTGAGTGCTTTCTGTTTAGTAAATTAAAACCATATAGCATGACTAACATCCAATTCCCAAAGTAATGATTCATTTGAGCCATTTCTGTTTAGTGAATCAATAGCATATAACTCGACAGGTGAAGTCTGATTGTCAAGCAAATGACTCATTTCCCGAGCTAGTAAAAAACAAATTAAATGGAAGTGGTACATCAGTACAGTAATCTTACCGATAATGGTGTCTGGGACCAAGGGCCCAGTTCTCACTCTCTTCCTTGGCTCTTCACTGGGTGCCTCTTCCTCTGGTGGTGGTGGAGCAGCTTTCTCTGATTCTGGTTGTTCCTCCTCCACCTCTGGCTCAGGTTCTGGCTCTTCTGGCTCTTGTTCTACGCCTTCAGAGTCTGTCTTGGGTTCTGATTTAGGCTTGGCCTTGGGTTTGGGTTTAGGTTTAGGTGATTCTGGTGCAGCAGTTCCTTCCTCTGCTGGTTTCTCTACTTCTGCTGGTTTCTCTTCCTCTTTGGCAGCGGCCTCTTCAGCCTGAATCTGTTTCAGCTGCTCCATCCTCTCCTCACGCTGCTTCTGCTGCTCCTTTAGCTGCTCCTTCAGCTTCTCCTGCTGTTCTGCCGCGATCCTGATCAGGTCTGCGCCTCCACCTCCTGCTTGAGTGGTTTTGCGTGCCGCTTTCTTGCCCCTCTGGTTCGGATCTGGGTCAGCTGTTCCAAGGGCAGACCAACATAGGAATGAGGTGTTAATATTCTGGTCATTGAGTGGAAAACTTGCTGGATGTCTGCATGACACTGCACACGTACATCCTTCTCTCAGTAATATAATGGCCATAAATGGCTATTTGAACAATGCAAGCAATCAGTTTTCTTTTGTGCTCGGTATTCATTTACATTTAAAGCATTTTATATGAAAATTAAATTGTCAGTTTTGCAGATTCAAAGTGAATGATTTATTAGTGCTTGTCAAGTCAGTCTATACTGAAACTATGTAATTGCAGCAATCAGTGTTCATTTAATTTGAATAATTTGAACTTTTGGCTGTGAACAAAAGATTCTAATTTTGAATTTATGAATCAAATCTACTCTTAATCAATAAAGTGAGTGTTCAACTAGAAGTTAAATGTGTCAACTGATATCAGTTTATGAATATTTATCACATGGCTGATATGCAAGCATCAGCACACTATAAAATGTTTATCAATTAATTTGATAAATGGGGGTAATGTTTAAATTTGATCTTACCCTCCACTATCAGCCAGGCATTACAGGACTTCATTCCAGCCACAGCTGCATAGATGCCTTTGTCCACTTGCATACAGTCCTTCACCACCAGTCTATGAATTAGCATGTCCTCAGAGACAGAGATGTCATACTTTTCACCCTGCTCCAGAGAGACGTTCTTGCCTAGCCAAGAGATCTTAGGAAGCGGAGCAGATAAGACACACTCAAACACGGCATCCTCTCTTTCCACAGCCTTCACTTCCTGAATCTTTACCAAGAAGTCTACCGCTGGAACTGTAAAGGTACAAACAAAAACATTCTTTAACCTAAAACTGTGCTTGATTTGATAACATATAGGTTAATTGTATTTATTAAAGTCAAAGAAATATTTTAATAGTACTAAATGAAAGGATTAGTTACTCCTGAAGTTCACTCCTTCTTCAGTCAAAAAGAAATTACGGTTTTTGAGGAAAAGATTCCAGGATTTATCTCCATATAGTGGACTTCAATGGGGATCAGCAGGTTGAAGGTCCAAATGGCAGTTTCAGTGCAGCTTCAAAGGGCTTTACATGATCCCAGCTGAGGAATAAAGGTTTGTCTAGTGAAACGATGGGCCATTTTCTAAAAAAAATGTGAAAATTTTTTTATACTTTTTTTTATACTATACTTTTAACCACAAATGCTCATCTTGAACTAGCTCGACTTCATGCATTATGTAGTTATGTTGGAAAGGTCAAGCATGACGTAAGTACTGACCCATTGTTTGCAAAGTGAATGTGCAGAAAGTCTTTTTTTTTTCTTAAACAAAATAACAGATCGTTTCACTAGATATGTCACAGCTGGGATCATGTAGAGCCCTTTAAAGCTCCATTAACTGCAGTTTGGACTTTCAACCCTGTTGGCTCCCATTGAAGTCTACTATATGGAGAAAATTAATTCTACTATATGGAGAAATAAATAAAAAATCATATGTTTACACTCATGATGTTCTAGCTCATTGCATTTTCTATCTTCTGTGAAACACAGGAGATAGTTTGCATGAATCTCCGTGCCAAGTACAAAAATGTAAATCTCTGTTTAATTATTCACTGTTTTTGAATGTTTTGAATTTTAATCCAAGTGCAGATGAGATTTGAAAGCAAATGTGGTAACTTCAGTGTTTAATTACTTAAGTTTCATGTTGTTCAACACATAAATCATTGTCTTATGTAACATATCCATATATATTCTCTCAAATATTGAAATTCCTAAACATGGTGAAAAAAAATTGAGGGTGAGTAAATGCTGACAGAATTTGCTCTATCCTTTTTATGTTACACTTTAATGTTAAACTTTTAATGGATAGCTAAAGCTCACTTTTAAAATCAGTGGAGAAGACATTGACCCCCTCAATATCGACTTGATACAATCCAGCATCTTCTGCACTCAGGCCATGTACGCTAAAGATGAATTTCTTCCCGACTTGACGCAAAAAATGCTTCTCATCTGTATCAGTGTTAAATGGAACCATAACACCATCCTGTGACAAACAAAATGCAGATATGTTTTGTAAACTAATTTCTTCTTTTTTTTTTAATAGTAAGAGTAATCCAAAAGTGTGTCTGTTGCTTAACCTTGAAGAGGAAGATTCTGGCACTGGGATCTTTGAGATCCATCTCAAATTCAAATTCGGCACATCCAGGCGTTTTGATTTCAATGTGTCTCAGGTTGCTCAGGTGTTCGACGTACTGTTGGAGGAAAAGCAAGTTAAAAATATACTTTCATAACTTTCAAAAGACACCTCGGGGGCTAGATTTACAGAGGCATTTAGCACATGCACTTCTTAAGCCAAAATAGTATTAGAGACCAGTGAGGTATTTCACACGTCACATTCCTTTCCAGTGCTGGTGTATTTATATGTTGAAAACTATGATGTTTAATATTTAGTTTGATGGATTTGGTTAGCCCTTAGCAAAACATTTTAATGAGGTTTATGAATATCCCTCAACAGTAGATAACGATTTTTCACCGTTCATTTGAAATGCACCTGTGACTGCTGCTCCTCTATTTCCCTTTTCTTCTCGTTCAGTTTCCTCAACATCCAGCGGAAGTCAGTCACCCCATATTCAGCGCATATGCGCTCGTAGTCTTTCTTATCAGCGCTCAGCAACAGTTCCCAAAATTTCTCATCAACTTCTCCATCTTTCCTCTCCTCCTTTTGTTCGGCTCTGCAAAAAAAAAAAAAAAACACAATAGACTGTGAACACCTCTTTCCGGGACATCCAGGGTCAGGCTGGACACATCCAGCTGCTTTTGCATTTCAAACAGATAAACAGGCCATTCACATATATATAGAACCATCATTGGTATGATCAGCAAGAACTTACCGGGTCCTCAGGGTCTTTTTTAAATCGGCTGCTGCTTTCTCTCGTTGCTCTGAAAATAAATATAGTTGCTCTATTCATCTTTATTCTGCACGAGAGGTTGCATTTAAAATATTTGGTTGTTTATTGCTTTAGTGATTCACTCAAGACTTGAATGCAAACAGACCTAATCGTGCCTCCTGCATTGCTTTGCCCTTCTTGAACCCAACTGAAAAAAAAGAAAGAATTTTTTTTCAGCACAGCTAAGTCAGATAATTGATTCACTTGTTTTATTTGTACTTTCTGCTTGCCACAAATTACAAATGTTACAGATGTACAGAGGTTTTGTACTGACCTTCAATCACGTTGAGTGTGACTGTGACTATAGCACGTCCATATTCATTACTTGCGTAACATTTGTATGTGTCTGCTTGATCAACTCCAACATTTGGCATCTATTGGGCAACACAGTAATTAATCAGCTGTGATTAATAATAGAACAATAGCAATAGCAATAGCATAGATGTAAGTAAAAGCTGTTGCTTCAAAAACCTAAGATTATAAAACAAAACATGGATAAAAATGATTTTTAATGAAAAATTTATGCTGTTAAACAAGTTGTAGAAAATACGGCACCTGCAACTGATGTTCTCCCAAGATTGGATCATACGAAACAACATATCTTTCAGGATCAGATGCATCTCCGTTGTTTCGAGCCCATGTCACATTTGGTGTTGGATCTCCTGTGATGATAGCTTTGAAAACCGCCAACTTTCCTGTGAAAGGGTTTAACAAAGTCGGCTGAGTACTTCTGAAAAACACAGTCATTATGTTTTTTCTTTCAGCATTAAAGATGCTTTGAGAAGCTGTACTGTACTGTACCTTCCTGAATAGTCAAGGCGATGGGTTTGCGGGAGAAGTCGGGATGGCTTTTTCCTGCTGGGATTACCTCCACAAACTGTGTGATCATTACTCCTGGGACTTTAGATCGCTTCTTAATGGCCACTGAGGAATGAAAAGAGAATCTTAAAGACTGCAATACTTTATACATAAAATCAATGGATTTTGAAAAGGTTCTCAGTGATTTGCTGAAAACGTGTGTAGACGAGTATCTACCTTGCCCAGGAGCACTGGGTTCCTCTTCTTTACTTTTTGTGAATTTCATCTTGGCATGTGGGATTCAGAGAACTCAGTCCTGTGGGATGAATAACATTAGTTAGGCCTATCAAAAAATCTTTTAATTTTAACAAAATTTTAGTTTTGTCATTATTTACTCATCCTTATGTTCTACCAAATCTGTATGAGTTTCTTTATTCTATTTTTATTTTAAAGTGTTTTTGCAAAAGGAATCTTTTGCTGTATTTTATACTGTTAACTTGAGAACTGCCTTAACCGGACCATTAAGTCAGTGATTTGAACTCAATAATTGGATCAGAGAACAAATTGTTCTTCTGAGCTAGGTTTTTTAACCCTCCCTTGGACCACTGATTTGGTTCACAAATCAGTCTAAACGATTCATTCACAAATTGGACTGATTTGTGTTAGTGTTGGTCTCCTTGCTATGAATTGCATGGATTTGTTTTGTGAAATGTAACTGTTTGAAAAAAAGTGCACTCTATGCACACTAATTTTGTATTAATATACTAAAAATGATTCTGTAGTACGTTTGAAGATAATTCTAGAAATATCTAAGTGTACTCGAATGTGCTATTTTGGGTCACCATGAATATGAACTAAAATGAGCTTCTTTCATACACTAGTGGGTTCAAGTGTACTACAAGTGGTAACTAAATATATATATATTTTTTATACAGAGATACCATGTTAAAAGCTAATATCAGTTCATATTCATGGAGTCCCAAAATAGTGCATTTGAGTACACTTAAATGTTTTTTAAGATTATCTTCAGAAGTACTAAAGAATAATTTTTAGTATATTAAGTACAAATTAGTGCTCTTAAAGGGTGTATTCACACTTGTCATGTTTGGTTCGATTAAAACGAACCCTGGTGCGATTGCTCTGTTAGTGCGGTTGAACACTGCCATCTGAACCCTGGTACGCACCAAACAAGCGAACCGAGACCGCTAAAAAGATGGGTCGCAATGAGCGCGCTTAGTCCAGCAGACGGCATTGCGTGTGTTCGACTTAAAACGGCAATCAGCTGACCGATCAGTGCATGGGTACTTTGATGTCATACACACGCAGCGCCGCTTTAAGTCGAAAGTTCGGAGGGTTCGGTGAGTTCAGTCGCGAAATATACGTCATTCAACCTGACCAAACAGGTCTTGAATATATCACTATGCCTTTAGGTTTGGTATCTTTAGGTTTGTTGTCAAAAATACCAGTGGGAACGTTAAGTGGACCAGGACCAAATGTAACATTTTCCTTTTTGGTCCGGACCAAACGAACCAAACTACAAGTGTGAACACACCCAAAAAGTACAATATGGAAGTGCACTTTTTTTCTCACCTGGGCATATTTTGTGTATTTCTGCATTCTACAGAATAATAATGTAAATAATGGCGGACTTTTCATTTTTGGTATTATTTATTTTTGGAATTCACTGTGAACTCACTTTTAACTGCAGCGTATTTGTTGTGGTCGATGTGGTTAATCTTTCAGGCTTCGTGATTGTTATAAAATAGGGCAAAGTTCCAGAATATATTGCTTTTGAAAAAGTGCAAGACGTGGTTCTGATGAGGAAGCATAATGAATTTTTTTTTTGACTGAGATCATGTCTGTTCCCTGAGGCAGGGAGCATGGAGCTTAGCAGCAGGGCTAAGCTAAGCGCTTCTGTCAGCTTTTCTCTACAGCAACACGAACACTCCAGCTGTCTAGAATGTAATTCATGGGCTAGTCACAGGAAGGAAAAAAAAGATGGCAACAGTGTCACTTACACCGATCCGCAACCTCAGGATTTAAGCAATATGTCTGCTACAGGAATGTAATGCTGACACATTTCGAGTAAACCTCATACCTCCTGAAGTCTCTATTAGATGGGATTTTTAGAATGAAGATAGAGACAATAATTGTGTCTGGAGGTGGTGGCTGTAAATTGCTAGAAAGAAATATGCAGCAATTACGTTTTCTTTGGATTATCATTTGGGTTTTTATTAAGAAGGGAAGGGTTTCTAAAGATTCTTTAAGCCTAAAAGCCTCATTAGGTGAAAAGATGAGCAGTTGTGACCTTAGGACTTGCGGCCAGGTATATTGTATGTAAACCTAAACTGACACTTGAAACTAGATTCAGATATTTCAAAAGTGTACAATCAAATTATTCACAAAGAACAGTGTTATTGCGAGTAGCAAGATAACGATAAATCAAAACTGCTGCGTTCTATAGTGTAGTAATTTAAAGCAACGGTAAATTGAGGGCTTCCCTTCTCAATTAACACTAGCATGTGCCACCTGTGTGAGTCAAGTAGCCCTGCATGTTTTTGTCTGTTATAGGTCACATACCTCATAAAACTATCCATCAAAACACCTCTGACGCACACTCTCATCTTAAATGCAGAGTGCCAACATTTTTCAGGAGCTCTATTTCTTCACAATCTCCTATGATAGTAATGCTATTCCCAGATGCATTTCATAACAGCTACATTGAAGGGTTTTATAAACTATGCCATCCTTTTAATATTTATGTGTAGCAGTTGCCTAGGTGATTTGTTGCACATATATGTGCATCCAAAAAAATTAGTAAATAATAATAAATTTAAATAATGATATATAGATATGTGAAGAGTTCAGATACAAAACCCCCTAAAAGCCATTTTGGTCAAAAATCAGATAATGATACTGAGTGAGTGCTCTGGACACATATTATACGTCCATCAAATATTTTTACTCGCTAAAATCCCAGCCTCAGCCCAGTCAGAAATACCAGTACTTAGGTGGAAACCCATACATCGGAGCCTGATAAAAATGCATTTTTAAAAAAAAAAAAGATGTCAGATGGATTTAGAGGCTTTTGCGTATTAACTCTTCATATGTTGTGCCTAAAACTGTAACGTACATATATATACAGAGAGAGAGAAAGAGGTATAGTTAGATACTGTGTGACAGAACACTATTATCATACAAACTATAAATTAGGTGTTGATTTATAGTGTACGCAGTACATCAAGATAAGTTTATCTGCAGACAGCTTCTTATCCGGGATAACCATATTTGTAGGAGATGAAAAATAGCCATGCCTAGCAACTGAGACATATGATTGATTTATAAATATGCCCAAGGGAGGCCTGGAAAGGCTCTCGTGTCCTAAGATGTCAACCCCCCATTAATGGCAGCAAGGCTTCTCTTACTGCTTTGGCCATTTTATGTCAGATTTTATGACTTATTAAATGCACTATTTCTTTACCCTGCTCACCCTGCTCTTAGCATTGCCTGTGGTACTTTACAGGAATAAAACTCTTATTAATTGTTAGGTTCATCATCGTTATCAATTCTCGTTATTTATACTTCTACATTTGTTATCGTCTGTGACATAAATGCATACATTTTATAACATACAGTATCGAATATATCAGTTATTTGTTTTTCACAATGATCCATCAATTCTGATCTATTTTAATCATTAAAGTTTTCCTAACCCATTAAAAGTAATTGCACTGCAGTATAATTGACTAGAAATCTCAGAGCTTCTGGCTGTTGAGTGATGTGATGTGGAGTGGGACAGATAAAAATAACATAATGACCTAAAATAAACATTGTTTAAATTTACAGATCAATGTAAAAGCTGCATGTCACACATATTGCTCCAAAGTAAGAAAACAGATGGTGTAGCATCCTTTTATCATTGCATTATAATAAGAAACCACTTTGAAAGGAATAGAGAACATCATGATAAATTTTTTTTTTTTTGGCCCAACAGATGTCTCATCTTCCTGAGAACTATTCTAGTGGGAATCAAACATTTTCATCTCTATTTGTGTTTAGAAACAACATGCATTAAAATAACTTATTTTTACCCACTGGCTACAACAATAATTGCACAATCAATAGTTTTGCTATTTTTTGTATGTAAATGAATTGAAGATGCAGTGCAAATATTTTTTTTCTACATAAACAGCACAAAATCAGTACATCAGGTCAGAGCAAGATGTTATCCAATGCTATTCAGTAATCCACAATCCTGCAATGTAGCATAATAGTATAAATACTGAAGATTGCATTGGCTACTTACTTTGTGACTTGTGCTCCGTCCTCTTTGTTCAGCTTTGAGTGCTGACTTCACCTTTGCGACCCAACTTGAGATGGTCCTCAAAGGTGTCCTGTTGCTCCTCAGGGGTGTTGGCTGAGGGATAGGCTTACCCATGAGTACTGATCAAAGACATGAGTGTGATGAGGAACTGTGACTCCTCCCGTAGATATGGGACCATGCTGGAGAATGAAGCTTAGAGGGTCTTATAAACTTTCCACTGAAAAAAACTCCAGGAGTTAACGCGCAGCGCAGCAGTGACAGCAGGAGCAGCTTCCTCCTGATGTGAGAAAGGTAAGCTTGTACTTCTCAAAATGATGTGCCTTGAACCTACAGTACTAATAACGATGATTTTGTTTCTAAACCGCTGAATGGATCATATAAGACTAATCTAGCCTATATAAATAAAACAGAACGGTTCTCATTTGAAGAAAAATATGTTCGTTGGTGCTTAATATAAATATACGCAATTGTTTGGAGATAAATTATGCTAAATGGTTTATAGGTTGTGTAAAATTTTAACTGGCCAAGACTGAAAATCCTGTGCTTGTTAGATACGAGTTTAAAGTTACATTGGTATGGTCAGGCTAGGCAGTTATGGCCCATATATGGATCACAAGAGACAGAGAGGTCATAAATCATCATGATGTAGTGACTCTTAAGTGTGACATATACACATGAGCACATACATAACCACGCCACAGGAGCGCCGTACTGATGTTACATGTGCTGGACGCTGTCAGGCCATTTAAAAAATTTACTGGCAGTAAAATAGTCCAAATATAACAAGGACAGCATGTACAGGCTTTACTTTTAAGTGAGACTTTATGGTGTCATCAGTATGCATTCATAGGGCACTTCTGTATAATATTTCTCTCTAGCTTTGTCTGTTTCTGAAGGGATGTGTTCAGAATTTTAGGAGCATAGGATCATGGATTACTAAATCGGATCACTGTGCTTTGAATTCATACACAGAGTAATGGATTTGTAATGATAAGGTACAATAACGGTCGATACACAAGTGCGCTGTTCAAAGAACCTGAATATTTTATTTACACCAAACCATTTTTGTTGATAAAGCATATCTGAAGAAGCAAAAGCTTCTTTTACACTTTTCATTTCCAGACAAGCCAAACGAAAAAAATGGATGCGAGAAATCAGCACTTTACACTTTTCTTTTTTTTCAACGTACTGTAGTGTAATTGAATTTGTTAAAGTGTGAAAGAGCAGGGTACGTACACAAAAGCCAAGAATAAATAAATTAATAAATTAAATTGCGTACAAGAACAATAAAACCCCCCAAACCTGAACTAAGCTGAAGTAAAATCATTGCCAAACAGGATTAGGTAAGCGTGGCGTATTAAGCATCAGCCACCCAAGCGGCACAACACCAAGAGTTTTTTCTTTATGTTTTCAGGTTTTTGTGCTATTAAACACAGTAAGACGATATGTAGTTTATCACATGCATTTGATTCTGCCGTTTCTGACTCATCAGGCCACACAATGTGTCTTGCCATCTTTCTGCAAAAATACTCAATGCTGTAGTTCTACAAAGGGCCTAAAATTCAAAAAAACAACACAGTGATTTGCAAGCAGTATGTGTTGACATCCTCCCCACATCAAGGTTTTATTCTGCAAAACAAAGAAAATATGGTTAAGGTGTTGTGTATGTAATATTCTAAACTATGAATTTACTTTGAGTAACTTGTAAATATTCCAACCAAGTTATTCTAAGATTTTCTGAAGATATATTCATACAAAATGCCTGTTATTTTTTATTTAGTACTGACCTGAAGTTATTTCACATAAAAGATGTTTACATATAGTCCACAAGAGAAAATAATAGTTGAATTTATAAAAAAAATTTTATATACACTTGATTCTTAATACTGTTTTGTTACCTAAATGATCAGCTGTTTTTTTTTGGGTGATAGTTGTTCTTGAGTCCCTTGTTTGTCCTGAACAGTTAAGCAGGCTACTGTTCTTCAGAAAAATCCTTCAGGTCCCACAAATTCTTTGTTGGAAAGGGTTTAACTACACAAAAATTTGTGAGATCTGAAAGATTTTTCTGTTCAGGACAAACAAGGTACTTATGAACAAATATAGTTTTAGTGAACTATCACTAAAAAAAAAAAAATACAGCTGAATCATTTAGGTAATAACACAGTATTAAGAACCAAGTGTATGTAAACTTTTAAACAGGGTCATTTTTATAAATTCCACTATTAATTTGTGGACTATAAGTATACATCTTTAACGTAAAATATCTTATTCAGGTCAGTGTTAAATAAATAACACGCGTTTTGTATGATCTTTCTTATTTTGGTAAAATAATTAACATTTTGCAGATTCTGCAAGGTGTATGTAAACTTTTGACTTCAACTGTAGCTAGCGAGTGTTGCTTTATTAGGATGTCCTGTGAAATTGGATTCAGAAGCATTTCGATTTTTTCATTCTGTCCCATTAGTTATATTAGTCGATGCATTAACTAACAATTAACAATACATTTGTTATAGTACTCTTTGTTAGTTAATAAAAATACAACTGCTCATTGCTAGTTCTTGTTCATTAAATCATATTAAGATACAACTTTTGATTGTAATAATATATTAATAAATGTTGAAATTAAAATAAACTAAGGTTCATAAATGCTTAAGAAGGATTTTATTTAGTTAGTGGCAACTAATGTAGTTAACAACTGGGACAAAATGGAAATGTTAACTGAATTTACTTTGTTCTATGAGTTAACATACTTAAATATCTAAAACAGAAGTGTTAACCAAGTTATTCTTAGGATTTCTGAAGATATCATTAGAAATATCTTTAGAAACACTATACTGCATATAAGTGTATAAGGATAGTGTTGGATTCAGAAGCATTTAGATGTTTTCATTTTGTCATGTAGTAACTTTTCTGAGTGTCATTTGATGCGTTTCCCAACATTACTGCAGATCATGCAAGATCACCCTGTATTTGGATGGATCGACACTGGTTTCAAACCAGCACATAAAATGCTTGTTAGTAAAATATAAGTGCATTGTTACTGTCAGGTCCAAAGACCACAGTGGTTGCCAGGATCTTTAGGAGTTTGTCTCCACATCATGAAAACAGTTTGAAAATGCAGCTGAATATGTAAAGTTATGTCAAGGCATGGGAAGTTATTAAGCATTACCTGAATATAGTTAAAAAAATATAGCGATTACCGGGGTTCAGTTTGATTGACAGCAGTGGTTCTAGAGGCAAAGTTGTTTGGAATGAAGAGGTCTATCGTGTGGAATAAATACGCGTATGTGTGAAAAAAACATGTACTGTACAATCGTTTGAGTCAAACAGGCCTCTGTTTAATAGGTTGTTTAATAGGTGCTCAAAGTTTAACGCCTATGGTGGCCATGTTGTTTCAGATATGCAAATGTCCTTATAGATGCTCGTGGCACTTCGGACCTTTTGCGTAGTTATGGTTATTTTTATGTTTTTTCCCTATTGTAGTGCCACCAAGAAACCTAGGACTAGTTTGCAAAAGTAGTTGTTTTTAAAAATGCAAAATGCCTGAAAATGTTGCCAGGGTGACAGACGAAGTGTTCGTTTTGTCCAGCATAATCCAAAGATTCCAATGACAGAAGACACTTGAGCCTGACGGTTTAGGAGTTATGAGTGATTTTGTGCTTTTGATCGTTGTAGCGCCCCCATCAGGCTGATTGGGGCAGGCCTTAGTGAGGTTGTAGACAGTTTGAGTACTACCATCCCTTCAAATTTCAAGTCTCTACAACTTACGGTTTAGTCTGTCCAATTAGTTTTATGTGGAGATTGCTGATCCTTGGCCATTCTAACAATTACAACAGTGTTTCAGTGTTATGTGCTTGAACACCTAATTATTGATTCTTTGGTAAGGCAGTTTCATAAAAGTTCAGTTTCAGCTAAAAAAAAGGGCTGAGAATTTATAAATGGTTTTACATAGTAAGTAGATAATGATGCCTTTAGAAACTAAAGGGATAAAGTATGACTTCTTAAATTGTACTTAAAACTTCGGGAAACCCAGGCTCATTAGGTGCTTAATGGTGTAATTTTCAACCACTGAGGTGAGTTCTTCATGTAGACCCTTACCTCTCACTGTGAGATTGGTGGTGCACTCTGATCTTCCCAGCTGGTTCTCAGCTATGACTTTATACTCGCCCATATCTTTGGTTGCAACCCTGAGAATGAGCATGGAGCACACTCCACAGGTGTTAGTGATGTAGTAGTTGGTGTCGGTGTTGAGGCTGACATTGTTGCGGTACCAGGTGACGTGGGGTGTGGGGTTGCCCCTCACGGCACAGCTCATGTAGCACTCGTAGCCTTGCGGGGCTGTGTGGATTTTCAGGGGGACCATGAATCTTGGAGGACTCTCTAAGTTGCATGTCTTGGACTCAGGGAGGTTCAGTGTGAATTTTTCTGCAAAAATGGAAGGTTTGATTACTTGACATGTTGGTGGGTGGCTGGGTCAACTAAAGGGTCAACCTATAGTACATGTGAAGGCAGTACACCCCCTAGTGGCAAAACGTGCGTAAAACCACAGGACGCATATTCTCAGCTGGTGGGTCGCAATCCAAAAATGGGTTACAGGTCTGATAGGGTTGCGATAACGGGATAAACTATGCTAAAATCAAGTAATAGAAAGCAACTAACCATATTATGTCATTAAGTATAATTTGGGTAAAAAAAAAATTCCATATTATTTTTTGTTGAAGGACATTGTCACATGTCAATATGACTCACATATTATTATGATATGATGATAACACTACAATAAGTTAATGCACTAACTAACAATTAGCTATACTTTTGTTATAGTATCTAATAAACTTTTTTATGTAATTTAAACAATTCTTTGTTAGTTTGTGTTAGTTCAGGCCCATTAAATATTAACATTTAATTTTTTTATATTAATAACTAAGATTAAGAATTTTTTTTATTGTCAGTTAACTTTAACTTTTGTAGTTAAGTAATGTATTATTAGTATAATATTTGCCCTTGTGTGTTAGACACTTCAGATATCATTTATGTATTTAAAAATAGTCACTTTTCCTATACAACATGTTTATACGTTTGTGCATTGTTGGTTTAATGTTACAATTTTTTCATTTTCATTTATATTGGTATTTTGTTGGGTCACCACTTTATGCACAAATCTAGGTGAAAGCAAAGAAACACTTGAAAAACAGAGTCAGGCGACACTGCCGCTATTTTACTTTGAAATATTTTCATCAATAAACCAGTTTATAAACACCACACAAAAATGACTGAATATAAATAATGCTAGTAGTTTGAATCCCCATGCCCCCATATCACAAACCTTTCTTGCATGTGATTAGCCATTTTGGTGACTCCGAAGGGGCAGACAGGCCAATGTCATTTTTGGAGTACACACGGAATTGGTATTCTCTCCCTGGCATGATGTTACAGGCTGTGAAACGGTTGTTGAAGATACGGTCTGCAACAGTGTGCCAGGTCCTCTTGCTGGAGTCTCTCTTGGTCACCATGTAATGCAGGCGATCATCGCGTTTCTCGTCTGGGGATGGTTCCCAGGAAACTGTCACCGTGCCCGGAACATTCTCATCCAGCTCTGCGGGACCTGGGGGCTTTGGCTCATCTGCACCAAACAATCAGTCGTAGTTCATCAGGATTGGCATATCAAGGCTATTAGATGTACATTCCTCTACAGAGCAAGCGTGGTTGAGTATACTGTTTTTACAACTGTCTGTAAATCTACACCGCCATCCAAAAACATTGTTTTGAAACCAGCAAAGATGCATAAAATTAATCAAAAGTGACTGGGAAAATATTTACTTTGTTTCAAAAATTTTCTATTTCAAATAAATACTGTTCTTTTGAACTTCAGAATCTTCATGAAAAATGTATCACAGTTTCCACAAAAAAAAAAATTAAGCAGCACAGCTGTTTTCAGTATTGATAATATTAGAAATGTTTCTTGCACACAAAATTGGTATATTAGAATAATTTCTGAAAGATCATGTGACACTAAAGGAGTAATGGCTGAAAATTCAGCTTTGCCATCATGGGAAGAAATTACATTTTGAATGATACTAACATAAGTTAAGTTATTGTAATAATATTGTAAAATATTACTGTTTTACTGTACTCAAATAAATGCAGCTTTGAACCTGGGTATTACATCTTGAATGGCTTAAAATAATGTAAATAATGTCTCTTATGGAAATATGTAGTAGAAAACCCATGAAAGATTAATGGTATTTTTAAAAAATCCACATCGTTTTGTACATATTTTGGATTATGGGGGCGCCATTATTTTGATGACATGGAATGGTTGCATTAAGTGAGCCACATTGTGCCACACTGTGTGGCTTTTGGTTGTAATTTTCAGTCAAAGAGCACCAACAACAGAAGCGACGTAAGTCTTCACTGCTTTCCTAGTGATAAGAAGAGGAGAAAAGAATAAGAAGATGCTTTTGGACAAATGACACTTGCTAAAGACCTGTGTCTTTGTTCTCTCCACTTTAGCCCTGATGCCTCTGAGGCTTTTAGTAGACCACAGATACTGAAAGAGCTTACAAAAGGCAGAGACGTAATATGCTAGATGCTTTAAAAACAGCTACAATTAGCGCCAGAATATAGAATATAGTCCAAAATATATATAAAACGATGTGGATTTTTTAAAATAATGGGTTTTCTACTACATATTTCAGTAAGAGACATAATTTATGTTAATTTAATAATTTATATCAGTTATTCATAAGATGATTTGACCAAAACGTACAAGCACTGTGGCTCTGTGGTACAATACTAACAAAACATTGCTTTGTTTAAGAATTTCCGACCAGCCCAACATAGCAACATGGCTTAACCAATGGTGTGAGCCGGGGGCGTGGCTATGTTTTTTAACTAGTGATAGAGTGGGACTATTTAAGAAAACGTATTTGAAGACATTTTTTTATTCCATTTGGTGATGCTACAGTAGTAAAACATAAGATGGTATCTTTGATAATAACTTTGATTGAACATAAATTCACAGACATACACTGGTTCCCTCATTTTACCTGTAACTCTAATCTCAATACTGAAGGTCTCTTGTCCCACAACATTCTTGACTATTATGGTATAGATTCCTGTATCGGAGCGATCTGCAGATGGAATCAGGATCTGAGAGCCTCCCTCAGCATTGCTAATAGTGGCACGTTTGGAGACAGGGACACCATCTTTAAGCCAGATGACCTCAGGCCATGGGGAAGCCTGTGAAAAGGTAATATAGGACAGGTATTGGACATGTGGCCAGTGCAAAATATAGTTTTGATGAGGAGAGAAGGAATGATCTGAAAAGTGTATGGGAAGGGAGCATGTTCTAGCCTGGCTCATGAATATTAATTAGGGGACATAATATTCAGCTAGTAGTCCCAAATGATTTGCTGATGTAAGACAGCACTACATTTTTGATCAAGGAATCGAGGAGGGGGGAACAGGAGTCTGCGCGACAGCGATTATATTTCATCCCTTCGCACTGCAGGCAGTATATAATGATTGTCTCCCAAAAAGTGTCAAACCTTATGTGATAAAAGTCATCTAAAAGTATGGTTTTAGTAATGCCCATTACCTCAAAGTTGATGTTGAATCGTGCAGAATTTCCAGCTCTGACCACCATAAAGCTCTTAATCTTAGAATCGGTGAATCTCGGTCTCACTAAGAAAAACAAAACAGTGAGTTAATGATGTGGCATATTCAGTACAATTTTGGAAATTGAGAGAATTTATGGTCTTTCTGACCACAGATGAGGGGATTCACCTGGAGGAGGCATAGCCAAGATGTAGTTGTCCAGCTCTCGTGGCTCACCCTCTCCACCTTCATTGAGGGCGATCACTCTAACCCAATACATGGCCATTGATTTCATTCCCTTTACAGTGTAGGAGGTCATGATGATGGCATTTGAGTTGCATCGATCCCATTCTGTGTTTTCAGCAGGCCTGACATCAACAAAGTATCCCTTGGCCTCATCCTGAACACCAGGCTCTTCTTTTGGCTTAGTCCAAGACAAGGACAAGGAGGTGTAGGTGGAGTCTGTGACTTTAAGGTCAATGACTTTACCAGGGGGTTCTGACAGAAAATTGAGACGAAAGCATTTGCATGAGAAAACGTTGAAAGGGAAAATAGGGAGAAGTGCAAGAGGAGTTCAAATTAGCTTATTAATTTGAAGCGCAGAAAATTCTGACCCAAATCTGCTATTTTTGCATATCTTTGAGAGGAGGACATGGTTCATTTTTTGAAATGTAAAGCCTTGAGAATACTTATGCTGGATTCCTCATCTCTTTTTGAGGATAATGAACAACCTGAGAAATTACTCACTTTTGGGATCTCTTGCAAAAACAAATTCTGAGGGGTTGCTTGGTTCACCAGCTCCGGATATGTTGATGGCAGACACACGGAACTCGTACTCCATTCCTTCAACTACATCTTTTACAGCGCATTTCTTTGCTGTGGATGGGAATTGAAAGGTTAACGTTAGTAGCAGACAATACTTTAAAGTAACTTGTGTAAAAATGTGAGATGCAAACCTTGGATTGGCTGATCTGGTGGATTGACTAGGCCCCACAAGTTGCTGCCCTTCTTGCGTTTCTCTAAATTATAACCCAAAATGCTGGTTCCTCCAGTGTTGGATGGAGGAGTCCATGTCAGGTTAATGCAGTCTTTGAAAGCACTGACTATTTTGGGAGCAGATGGCTGACCAGGATATGCTGAAAAGCAAAACAAATCAGAGGTTTATATTAAGATGAGTCTGGATAGTAACTGACTAGAACAAGACTACTCTGAGAGTTTTTTTAGAAGGTCACCTTTAGTGCCAGCCTGCACATCCTCAGTCTCCATCAGTTCACTGATGCCCTCATCGGTCTCGGCTCTGATACGGTAACAGTATCTCCTGCCATGGTCAACATCGTTGTCTTTGTAGTGGGCTTCACCTGGGATCTGGCCTATCTTTTTCCATGTGTTGCGTCCAACTTGGTTGCGCTCAAGTATGTAATGCTTAATGGAGCAACCACCGTTGTCTTTTGGTGGTCTCCACTTGATCTCAATGCAGTTGGCAGATGCTTCAACAATCTCCAGTGGTCCAAGTGGGGGGGTAGGTTTATCTGAATGAAATAAAAGGTCATCAGGGAGTGTAATTTTTTGCCAAACTGTACTACATTCTTACTAAAGGATTAGTTCACTTTCAGATTTTTCTCCATATAGTGGACTTAAGTGGTGGCCAATGAGTTGAAGGTCCAAATTGCTGTTTCAGTGCTGCTTCAAAGGGCACTACACGATCCCAGCTGAGGAATATGGGTCTTATCTAGCGACACAATCTTTAAAAAAAAAAAAAAAAAACAACAAAACATTTTTTACTTTTTTTAACCACAAATGCTCGTCCTGCACTAGCTCAACTTCTTGAATTACATAGTAGTGCTGGAAAGGTCACGCTGTAGTACCAACCCAGTGTTTACAAAGGAAACATGCAAAGAAAGTCAAACGCTCTTAACAAAAAAAGATAAAACAAACATGTTGGACAATTTTGAAGTTTGAGGAGAAATGAGATGAAGTTTTTCACCCTAAACTACCTTTTGAACTGGAGTACACAAAGAACTAACCGCGTGTGACCTTTCCAACATGATTACGCAATGCGTGAAGTCAAACTAGTGCAAGATGAGCATTTGTGGTTAAAAAGTATATCATTTTTAATTTGAAAATGATCAGTTGTTTTGGTAGATAAGAGACTTATTCCTTGGCTGGGATCGTGAAGAGCCCTTTGAAGCTGCATTGAAACTGCAATTTGGACCTTCAACCTACTAGCTCCCATTGAAGTCCAAATTCCTGGAATGTTTTCCTTAAAAACCTTAATTTCTTTTCAACTGAAAAATGAAAGACATTGACATCTTGGATGACAAGGGAGTAAGTAAATTACCAGGAAATATTCATTCTGGAAGTGAACTAATCCTTTAAAAACACAACCTGTTTAATTAGTTGACTTTTTGTACTCACCAAGTACAACTAGATTAGAAATGGCTTCAACTGTGCCAAACTCATTTTTGACTTTGATTTTTATTTCCCCGGTGTCTTTACGCTGCAATTTGCTGAGAAGCAGACGGCTTTCAGTTTCTGAAATCTCAATCTTGCAATGAGAGTCTGGTGTGAGCTCTTCAC
This sequence comes from Cirrhinus molitorella, assembly GCA_033026305.1. Taxonomy (NCBI): domain Eukaryota; kingdom Metazoa; phylum Chordata; class Actinopteri; order Cypriniformes; family Cyprinidae; genus Cirrhinus; species Cirrhinus molitorella. Next base: position 30,674,061 of record CM065130.1, read on the forward strand.
CATCTTTGTACCACTGGACTTTGAATGGCTCACGGCCAACAAATGGAATTTTGAAGGTGGCTCTCTGATTGTGTTTGATCACAGTCGGTTTTGCAAATGCCTCAATTTCCTTGTCACTGAACCTGGGTGGATCTTAACACACAAACAGAGTTTGTTGTTGAAAAAAAGTATAAATGTTACATCTTGAAACATGCATATGCATTAGCACAAATTAGCAGATTACAAAACAAACCTTCAACAGCAATCACACATTCGGTTTTACGCCCATCAGCCTCAAATCTATATTTTCCAGCAAATTCTTCCGTTACTTTGGCAATTTTCAGCTTGTGAACGGCTCCATCTTTACTGATAGTCATACCCTCAGTGGCGGCAGTAATCTACAGAGAAATTTTAAAAACTGAGTGTGAATATGTATACATACACGCACACATACCATGTATTATATACACATATATATATGACACCTTTATACCTCACTGCCATCTTTGGACCAAACGCCAATACAGTCAGCACTGCTAAGTTTGCAGACCAGCTCAGCTGCCTCTCCCACAATAGCTTTGCAGTCTTCTAGCCCAGCAGAAAAGTGAACACCGGGATCTGCAGGTGATTTGTGAACAAAATGAGTAATTAATAATTCAAGCATGGTTATCAGTTTGCAGCACTTCTATTTGATTTGTAGTCCACACGCATTATTGAGGCCTACTGTAGCAATTGTACAACAGTGAAATTGTACGCTTAGTAAGTATGGGCATACATATTTTATAGCATGTGTTAAAATGCATTAACTGAGAATAAAAGTTAGACCTTTTTCTAAAAAAAAAAAAAACAGGTATATGATATCTTGCCATTGTCTTCAGTGGTGACTTCTTAGAATCCATATCTTCTTCCACCAATCCACCAAGATGACAGTTATGAAGCATCTCTGAATGGCCGCTACACATTTAATCGGCCTTGTTTTGAACTGCATTGTACAGACATTCGTTCCATTCTAATAGTACATCATTATCACTTTTGGGTGAAGTTGTTCAGTTGAGAAAATTCTATAAATTAGTAATTACGACTAATGGGAAAATGACAGAAACCTTCTGGATTTGGTGGTATTACTGAATAATGTTGCTGTTCAATTAGATAAATATAAATATTTTCCCCCCCATTTTGTATTATTTGTTCTCTGGATACTTGTGCAGAATGCTTTAAAATTTCCAGGTAAATGCTGATTGAGTCAGCTTTTGTGAAGAATGTTTAGGCAATAAAAGATCTTGCTGGAATGACTTCTGCTTGAATTTTCAGGTCTTCTAGGTCATATAAAATCTTTAATTTGTTCTCTCGTAATTAAAGTTTGTGAAGTTCTATTTGGCTGCATTTATTAAGATCTTATCATGTCCTGGTTCCTCTGATTAGTGAGCGAGGTGATTGGCCTTTGGCAAGACAAGCAAACTTGGTGAAGACAATACAAGCGCATACTGATATACACAGACAGCAGACACACAAACAGTGCATAAGTAATATCTGGCACATAGCAGACTGGGTGGCTTCTATTTTTTATTTTTTATTTTTTTACATTATCACTGAATCTTACAATAAAACATAAACAGTTTTCCACAAAAGTATTGGTCCTCAATCCAATTACATAAAGATTTTTTGTTTGTTTTTCATTTAATTTATTCAAAGGAATAGTTTACTAAGAAATGTCGCTCCAAACCTATATATTGTTGTTGTTGTTGTTTGGTAAATAGAATTTATATAGGATCATGACAGTTTATATTGACCACAGGCTGTCAAGCACAACAAAAGCACCAAGTAAACCATATTTAACTTTTAAAATATTTTAAAATTTACCATATTTTAACCATATTTTACTTTTTTTAATACAAAGAAACAATAAATAAACAAATAATATAAAATAAAATAAAATCAATAATATACTATAAATTATTTACAAAAAAAATAATAAAATAAGTAAATGTAAAATAAACAAATAAACAATTCTATTATTATTATTCTTGTCTTCCATAAAAACAAAAATAACAACGTACAGGTTTGGTATGACAGAATTTTCTATTTTGACTGATTTATACTTTTAATAAACAAAGTTATCCAACGCCCACTGGCATTATGTATAAAAAAAAAAAAAAAAAAAGTTGTTTTCCCGCCTACTCAAATCAGCCTAATTAAAGAGGTTATTAAAGTTACTGATTACAGCCCGCCTTGCTCAATATATCCCTCACTTATTTTGAGCTTGCTCATCACATATGCCTTCACAAAGTTTCAACATGCACTTTACGTCCAAGAACTGCTGATATGAATATGCATATGCTTACAAAGCCAGTTCCATAGCTGTGGAACCTAAGGGTATCATCTTTAAATGATGAGCGCTTAGGACAATGAATCGGACAAAGTTTCTCAGTGGGATGTTATCTAGCAAGGTCCCAAATATGTTAAGTAAAATATTTAAAAAGAAATAAATCCTTCAGGGATGTTGTGGCACAATGACTGAATACTTGATAACCACCCACATCCAATTAAAGACGTTTTCTGATTAACAATGTGCACAAATCTCTCCATAGACATGAACAGGAACAGGAATAACTTTGTTTGGATAACTTTGTTTTTTGTGTTTAGATGATGTGACTGAATTAGACCCAAAGCTCCTACAAGCGATTGCCCAGTTATTCCTGAGTATTCTGAATGACTTGGGCATTTGAATGGAAGCAATGCCATTATTCAGTGCAACTTCAAACATTTCTTACCCACAACTGTCTCCGGAACCTGTGGGCCTTGTTTTTTACGGCCTGAACGTTTGCCAGCTTTAGCTGACTCATCCTTTTCATCTTCAGCTCCTTTTTCTTCCTCTGTAGCTTCAGTGCTGCCCTCTGTTGGCCCTCCAGGACCTGGTGGCTTCCCGGGGCCTGGTGGGTCCCCTGAACCTGAAGCGCCGCCAGAACCTGAAGCGCTACCGGACCCGGATGGGTTCCCGGAACCTGAAGGGTTTTCAGAACCTGACGGGGTTCCTGAACCTGATGGTTTACCGGAACCTGATGGTTTACCGGAACCTGATGATTTGCCAGACTTTGCTGGTTTTCCAGACCCTGCTGGTGTTTCTTTATGTGATGGGTTACCTCCACCTTCATTCATGACGTTCGGTCAGTCGGTGAAGCATTTTGAAGATTGACATTGATATGATAAAGAGGTTGGAAAGAACATTTAGAATAAAAAGAAAAACACTTAACAACATTTAAAAAAAACCCTGTGACAAAAACACCACACAAATGCAAACAATGAACATTTTCCTGAGGTTGAGCCTCTAAATGTGCTGCAGTTTTTGTTGCTATTGTGCCATGCTGGGTAATTCCATCCAAAATAAAATCTCACTGGTCAAAAAGTCCTGCCCTACAAAGCTCTGTATTGAACATCAAATATTCTCATTGCCTGTTATTTTGTGCACCGTTTTTGTTTTTAATAATTTACACAATGCATTAATATGTAAAGCATAATGATAAATACACCTTCCCCCCACCATTATAAATGTTTTTTTTGGCTATGTATATCATAAATAATATTACCAAGATCAAAATGTATATGTCATTGTATAGTTAATGATATATATGAAGAGTTCCGATACAAAAGCCTCTAAATGTATCTGACATCTTTCTTTAAAAAATGCATTTTTATCAGGCTCCGATGTATATGTTTTTATGTAAGTACTGGTACTTCTGATTGTGCTGAGGGTGGGATTTTAGCGAGTTTGAAGTAAAAGTATTTGATGGATGTATAATATGTGTCCAGAGCATTCATTTAGTATCATTATCTCATTTTTGACCGAGGTGGCTTTTAGCTGGTTTTGCATCTGAACTCTTCATATATATATATATGCTTTGCAAACCATGTTTTCCGTAAAAACCAATCACTGCTGAAATGTTACCGTACATATTTTTTTAACTTATAATGAAAAAAATTGTATAGTATAGATATATTTAATGTCTCCTTGTATCATTTCTTTTATATATATATATATATATATATATATCTATTATGGAGTTAGCAGAAAAAAGCTGCATGCTGGACAACCAATCAGAAAAGTATGTATGTTTAATATACAACTATGGAGAGCTTGATATCTGGCCAATGAGATTTCACAGTGGGAGGGGGCTACCCAGCGTGGCACCACAAACATAGTGGAAACCAAGCAATCACAACATTTGAAACATTACACAATGACGGTGAAAAATACAGACAAACTAACACCACAATACAGGTACATGAACAACAAATAAATGACACTAATAAACAATTGAGACAGACAAACCGAGTAGCACACTAAGCTGAAAAATGCAAATTTTATAGATTTGATGACAGAAAATAAAAAAGATGTATTATTTGATGTCGAGTTTTCAGTTATAAGTTTAAACACTCCACTGTTTTCCCCCATGTTAAAAGCATTATTATTTAAACATATACATTAATCACACTTAATCACTGAAAATTAATAATCATGCTTAAACAATCAGTGTTTATTTTAATAAATAATAATAGGTTGTTAATGTTACATGGAATGTCTTTCTCGTGATTAATAATTTATCAATCATTCAAGTAAAAGCTATTTGTGTTACTGTTGATATTTAGAAAAGTTTAGTAAACTATTTAGTTTCTGTAATCACTGCAGATCATTTTAATACAGTTGAGCTGGTTTAGTGTATTCATCCCACACTCTTACCAGTCACTGTGTCTGGTATCAGTGGGCCTTGTCTTACACGAGTACGGCCCTCGGCTTCCCCTTCCTGCTTACAATGCTCCATGCCTACATCTGGAACTGTGCTGGGTGTGTTTGAGATTCCTATCATGATTTTTTATGTAAACTGTCAATTAATCTGCACAAGATGAGCAATGCTTTGATTGTTTTGTGTGTATGTCCCACTTGAGCTAAAACACCTCTAGGGTGTAGGTGTGTCGTGATGATTGCATATGTATGCGCAAAGTAACATCAGCGCATAAGCAAACATAAAGCTGTGCAAGGATGTGGCACAAAAACAAAGCTAATTTATAAAACCTGCTGAATGCTGACACTTTAAAAGCAGCAAGAATAGTTTTATGAAAGGGTATCCATAGTAAATTTTGGAAAGATAATTAAACATTATCAGACATTTTGCTGCTGAATGTAGTGTGTATGTGTGTGTATATATACTGTATAGTATATACACCAAGAAGTTAACACTTTTATTCAGCAAGGATGCATTAAATTGATCAAAAGTGACAGTAAGGACTTTAATTTATTTTTGTTTTCAAATAAATGCTACTCTTTTGAATATTTTATTTATTAAAGGATCATGAAAAATTAAATCACAAAAATATTAAGCAGCAAAACTGTTTTCAAAACTAATAATCATAAGAAATGTTTATAATCATTATTATTATTTAAAATTTTAATTCTAATATTTGAAATTGTTATAATATTTTATAATATGTTACTGTTTTACTGTATTTTGATCAAATAAATGCAGTCTTGGTCAACATTAGAGACTTTCAAAAACATAAAAAATGTTACTTTTAATGGTATGTTTGTGTATATACAATGCCATATATATAGTTTGGCCTGCTTTGCAAACCATGTTTTCCGTAAAAACCAATCACTGCTGATATGTTACCTTACATATTTTTTTAACTTATAAATAAAAGCAAGAAATAATTTGTATATTATAGATATATTTAATGTCTCCTTGTATAATTTCTTACCTTCGACAGTGTCTGGTACAAGAGGTCCTGCTCTTTGACGCTTCTTGCCTCCACCATCTCCTCCATCTCCTCCTTCACCACCGCTTCCTCCAGAACCATCAGCTCCTCCAGCCCCACCAGCAGCTCCAGCTCCTCCCTCCCCACCAGCTCCTCCGGCTCCTCCAGCTCCATCAGCTCCACTAGCTCCCCCAGCTCCACCAGCTCCTCCAGCTCCATCAGCTCCACCAGCACCTCCAGCTCCTCCAGCTCCATCAGCTCCTCCAACTCCACCAACTCCACCGGCACCGCCGGCTCCATCAGCCCCTCCAGCTCCTCCAGCCCCTTCTGCTCCTCCAGCTCCTCCAGCTCCTTCTGCTCCTCCAGCTCCTCCAGCCCCTCCTGCTATTCCAGCTCCTCCAGCCCCTCCAGCTCCTCCTGCTCTTCCGGCTCCTCTGGCTCCTCCAGCTCCTCCGGCTCCTCCAGTTCCTCCAGCTCCTCCGACTCCTCCGACTCCTCCAGCTCCTCCGACTCCTCCGACTCCTCCGGCTCCTCCGGCTCCTCCGGCTCCTCCAGCTCCTCCAGCCCCTCCAGCTCCTCCGGCTCCTCCAGCCCCTCCAGCACCTGCACCAAATACTGCTCCTACCACCGCTGCTGCAGCACCACCTCCAACTCCACCAGCTGCTCCAGCCTTTCCAAGACTTGCTGCCGCAGCAGCTGCCTGTGCGTTCATAGCAGCAACTGCTGCAGCCCCTGCCGCAGCAGCTTGCTGAGCACTCAGACCTTCACTTAAGGCCTTGAGTTCAGCCTGCTTCCTGGTCTCCTCCTCAGCACTGGCTTTGGCTTTAGCTGCTGCTGCCCGTGCAGCTGCTTCTGCTGCGGCTTTAGCTTCAGCCTCAGATTTGCCTTTGGCTTTAGCTGCGGCAAGAGCGTCTTGTGCAGCTTTAGCAGCAGCTGCAGCTGCAGCAGCTGTTGCAGTCTGTGCTGCTGCTTTTGCTGCTTCGGCTTCAGCTGCAGCTTTGGCTTTAGCTTCAGCTTCTGCTGCCTCTTTTTCAGCCTGGAGTTTCTTGGCAGCCTCTAAAGCTTCTGCTATCTCCTTCTTGTTCTTCTCTGCCTGCTCAGCAGCAATCTTCATCAAGTCATCACCACCACCACCTGCCTGAGTGGTTTTACGGGGTTTCTTCTTGCCCTTTGTTGCAGGATCTTTGTCAGCTGGTGCGGAAACAATACAATATTTTGAAGAATGTAGGTAACAAAACAGTTCTGTTTCCCACTGACTTCCATAGTATGAAAAAAAGACGTCAGTGGGGACAAGAAACTGGTTTTACTACAAACATTCTTCAAAATTTCTTCTTTTGTGTTTAGCAGAAAAAATAAATCAGTACAGATATTCTATATGTGATGTGCAAATGTGCAGTATCTCACAGAAGTTAGTACACCCCTCACATTTTTGTAAATATTTAATTATATCTTTTCATGTGACAACACTGAAGAAATGACACTTGGCTATAATGTAAATTAGTGAGTGTACAGCTTGTATAACAGTGTAAATTTGCTATCCCCTCAAAATAACTCAACACACAGCCATTAATGTCTAAACCGCTGGCCACAAAATTGAGTACACAACAAAGTGAAAATGTCCAAATTGGGCCCAATTATCCATTTTCTCTCCCCGGTGTCATGTGACTAGTTAGTGTTACAAAGTCTCAGGTGTGAATGGGAAGCAGGTGTGTAAAATGTGTTGTTATCGCTCTCATTTTCTCATACTAGTTACTGGAAGTTCAAAATGGCACCTCATGGCAAAGAACTTTCTGAGGATCTGAAAAAAAGAACACTCACACAATGGCCAAGACCATACAGCAGTTTAACAGGACAGGTTCCACTTAGAACAGGCTTTGCCATGGTCAACCAAAGAAGTTGAGTGCACATGCTCAGCGTCATATACAGAGGTTTTGTTTGGGAAATAGACGTATGAGTGCTGCCAGCATTGCTGCAGAGGTTGAAGGGGTGGGGGGGTTAGCCTGTCAGTGCTCAGAACACATGCCGCACACTGCATCAAATTGAATAGAAGCCTCTTCTAAAGATGATGCACAAGAAACCCTACAAACAGTTTGCTGAAGACAACAGACTAAGGACATGGCTCAAGATAAACTTGAGCACTGGGAAGCTACAGTTCATTGAGGGAACCATGAATGCCAACATGTACTGTGACATACTGAAGCAGAGCATGATCCCCTCCCTTCGGAGACTGGGCCGCGGGGCAGTATTCCAACATAATAACGACCCCAAACACACCTCCAAGACGACCACTGCCTTGCTAAAGAAGCTGAGGGTAAAGGTGATGGACTGGCCAAGCATGTCTCTAGACCTAAACCCTATTGCGCATCTGTGGGGCATCCTCAATCCACCAGCTCCGTGATGACCTGTGAAGATCTGGTGAACTCCATGCCCAAGAGGGTTAAGGCAGTGCTGGAAAATAATGGTGGCCACAAAAAATATTGACACTTTGGACCCAATTTGGACATTTTCACTTAAGGGGTGTACTCACTTTTGTGGCTAGCGGTGTAGACATTAATGGCTGTTATTTTGAGGGGACAGCAGATTTACACTGTTATACAAGCTGTACACTCACTACTTTACATTGTAGCAAAGTGTAATTTCTTCAGTGTTGTTACATGAAAAGATAATAATAAATATTTACAAAAATGTGAGGGGTGTACTCACTTCTGTGAGATACTGTATATGTGCAATTACTTTAATTAATCAACATGATGTATTTAATTTGATTACACTTTTTGTTCACAGAACTTATTTCTTCTAAGTGAAAAAAGCTTGTACTTACCTTCTACAATCAGCCAAGCACTGCAAGACTTAATGCCGGCTATAGCAGCATAGATTCCAGCATCCAAAGGCATACAATCAATAATTCTTAGGCGGTGGATCAGTTTATCTTCTGAAACAGTAATCTCATATTTCTCATTGTTAGAGAGAGGTGCGTTTTTTAGGGTCCAAGAAATCTTACTAATGGGCTGAGTTAAAACACACTCAAAGATGGCATCCTCTCTCTCTTGGGCCGTCACCTCCTTAATCTTCAGGGCAAAGTCCACAGGGGGAACTGTGTGTTAAACATAGATAAACACACCTCAGTCAATTCATGACATTATGCATTCTGTAAAAGCGCTGCTGAAAAGACCATAAAGTCCACTAGGATTCTAACAAGCTTAAACAGCACGACTTGCGTTAATTTAAACGGAAATACATTAGTTAAAAACTGATTTAGGATAATAAATAGTATGTTATGTTAGTGTTGCAGCAACATGTTTAGCAGCAAAAGACAATTTAAATTAGCAGACCAGAAACATCACATGCAGACTTTGATGTAACTGTCCTAATGCTTCCACTGTAGACAGCTTTATTGATTATAATGAGATCGATGTGGTTTTGGGGCATAACGCCGCTTAGTTCACATCCAGTGTAGACGTGTTTTTATGTTGGTTAACCAGCCAGAGAAACACCAAGGCAGCATAGACAGGCATGGGAATTCGTGCTGGTCTTTTCAGCAGGAGGTTAACTGACAAATAGACAAATGTGCTAGAAAAAAACATACTCTTGAAATCCGTTGAAAAGATATTGACACCCTCAACATCCACTTGATAGATTCCGGCATCTCCTGGATTGAGATTTTTAACAGTGAAGATGTACTTCTTGCCAACTTGTTTTAGACAGTGCTTCATTTCGCCTTCAGCCTCTTTAGTGAATGGAATCATGACGCCGTCCTGAACAAAAGGGAAAGAGTATCTGTGATGCCTGTTCATTAAGCATACAGAAAAATAAGACAAAAAAAAAAAAACAGATAGCACAAGAGCAGTAGCTTGTGTGCAGCCTATATAAAACAGCTTTTCATTTGCAAAATATGCAATGTCACAGTCGAGTACAGCAACAATAAAATCACGCTTCATAATCATATGCAAATGCATGTTAACTAATCATCTTTGTTTTTAATTACAAGTAAATTATTTGGTTGTTGTGGCCTAATACGTCAGTATACAGCTAAGTGAATTGCAATGTCACAATAACTAAATGAATTTCTGCCTAGGTAAATTCAGTCTAATGTAGAACGCCACCTACTGGACTGAAGTGTGAAGCGCTGGATGGATCACAAGACAGAAATGATGTCCGCCGTCATTTTACTGTTAAAACTGTTTAAATATTGGAGTGCTGTTTTAGATATGTTTGTATATAAACCAGGGTTATTATAGTTAACTGAAAATTACTTAAAATAAACATCATGAAATAAAATAATTGGCAAAGCAATACTTCTCATTTTCATTTAGTTTAACTAATTACAAATTACAAAATGACTAAAACTTTAACTAAAATGAAAATGACAAAAATAAGAACTATAATACTGACATTAACCAACTGCGGCTGTTTGTCAATTATCACAGATGATAAGAGCTCAATGAGAGCTCACCTTTTTTCATTGGTATTTCACATCCTTCGATTCACAGTTCTCACCTTATAGAGAAAAATGCGGCTGTTGGGGTCTTTGAGCTCCATTTCCAGTTCAAAGGTGGCAGCTTCCTCAGACTTCACCTCAATGGGTTTGAGATTACTGATATGTTGGACAAACTAAATCAGTGAAACAAAGAGAACATAATTTGTCTCTAGATTTGTGCATCCAGTCACGAAGACGTGAAAGCAATTCTTTGAGCAACCTTCTGTCATTCTGGCAGCTCTTTACCTGTGCCTGCTCCTGTTCTCTTTCCCTCTTCATCTCGACCAGTTTCTTCAGCATGCCACGGAAATCAGTGATGTGATACTCGATGCAAATGCGCTCATAGTCTTTCTTGTCAGCACTCAGCAGCAGTTCCCATATAGAGTCGTCAATGTCACCTTCCTTTTTCTCCTCAGCTTTTTTGCCAGCACTTTAAGAAGATTGTAATGACAAATATGAACTTCAGGGCCAAATGCTAGCACTTAACTGGGTTAACGTGACTGATGTTTTAATATGAGATGGGCTAATTAACTATGGCAAGAATCAGACGTATAAATAGTCTGCTGATGACATGGCATTAATGTGTAATGTAATGGAAACAAATGTCTCACCCTCTCCTGAGCATCTTTCTAAACTCTGTTGGGTCACTTGCTGTAGCCCCAAAATGCAATCAACAAACAGAACAAAGTGAGTGCTTGAATGTGCCACATTCACTGTCACAAGTATTCCATTAAATCTTTTTCCTGTATGATGAACTGTCATGCTAAGCTGAAGAAAATCAGCTCATAAAATGTTGTTACAATTATCATACCTGGTTCAGCCTTTTGCAATTCTTTTTCCTTTTTGAATCCAACTGAAAAGAAAACGAAAAGCTGTGTTTGCAGCTATTTTCTAGTATTGGGTACTTTTTGTGTGGATAGAATAAAGTAATAAAAATAACACTATATAAACAAGCTGGGCTTTTAAGATAATGTGTTGTACCTTCAATGACATTTAGGACAACAGTGCAAACTGCTTTTCCATATTCATTTGAGGCATAGCATTTGTAAGTGTCGGCTTCATCACCACTGACTTTGGGTATCTGCAAAAGTAAATCAGAAAAACAGGTTGTGTTGATGAATCTTTTGTAATAATTGGAAAACAATGATAATGAAATGAACATTTAAAGGTCAAGTGTGTAATGTCTGAGCTGCCACAGAGAATAACAATGACTGTTTCCAAACAGGTTTCTTGACCACTCCCCCAGATGTGCCATTTGGCTAGCAAACAGGAAGTCCTGCCCCAAAATTGTGCCATTGGTTATGAAAACGTTGCTGTGTTGGGCTGCCAAAACAACTGAAGCAAGCAATACTTTGATGGCCCAGGGCAACAGAGTTTACACTTTCTGCGGGAATCATCCTACTTACAGTCTCTTCACATTAAGCTGGGATATGAGAAGGTATTTTAAAATTAAACCATTACACACTTCACCTCAAATGTTAAGTAGAGGATTTAAAGTGAGGCTAAAAGCCTGTTCTTACCTCCAAAGTGTGTTCATTAGTTGTGGGGTCATATTTGTTCTGAAACTTTTGGGGATTGTTCATTTCTCCTTTTGCTCTACGCCAGGTTACAGTGGGTGCTGGGTTTCCAGTCACTTTGGCTTTAAAAACAGCTAGTTTTCCTGTTTAGGAAATAAAGGTATAAATAATTCATAGGTATTAGTTAAAAGGCTTTCAAAAAAAAAAAAAGTGAAAAATAGTATTCTTTTCTATAAGTCAAGACAGCACTTGTGCATAACAGTGTTGAGTTGTATGTTTTTAAGATTTTACAGTAATAGTACATTTGTTTACAATTCTGTGCACGTGTATCATACACTGAACAAAATTATAAACACAACACTAAGATCTAAGACTTTTTCTATGTTCACAAAAGGCCTATTTCTCTCAAATATTATTAACAAATCTGTCTAAATCTGTGTTAGTGAGCACTTCTCCTTTGCCGAGATAATCCATCCACCTCACAGGTGTGGCATATCAAGATGCTGATTAGACAGCATGATTACTGCACAGGTGTGCCTTAGGCTGGCCACAATATTTTTTTTTCTTTTATGCCAAAAATCATTAGAATATGAAAAGTAAAGATCATGTTCCATGAAGATATTTTGTCCATTTCCTACTGTAAATATATAAAAACTTTTTTTTTTTAGTTTTTTAGTGTTTTAAAAAAAAATTTTATTAGTTTTACGTGTTGCTAAGAAATTCATTTTGACAAATTTAAAGGTGATTTTCTCAAATATTATCCTATCCTAACAAACCATATATCAATGGAAAGCTTATTTATTCATATAATGATTTCACAAAATTGACCCATATGACTGGTTTTGTGGTTCAGGGTCACCTTTATTAATGCATTATTAAAATCAAGTTTTATCCAGTACTATTTAATGGACCTAAGTTATCATGAACTAATAATTTATGTTTAACATTAAAAAAGATTAATAATTACTGCTCACTGATACTTAACTGACATTAACTAATGGGACCCTATTGTAAAATTGTGCTATTGTATGCCCTATTGTAAAAAAAATATATATATTTTCTTTATTGCTTATTATGAATGGTTAACATGGCTGACACTTTGGCAAAGTCAAAAGGTTTTAGATACAGGCAGAATAAAGGGCAGAAACCCATAGCTGGAAAGGTTACATATCATTAAAAACATAAATGAAGTCATACATTACACATTTGTGATCTTGCTCTGTGCATTTCAAACTAGTGTGAAATGGGATATATGCTATTTGATTTCTTTCTCTTGGTGCATATATAGCTGTGGTCACATGTTAAAGCTGGAGGACTAGCAGTGAACTTGATAAATCACTCATCTAGTGCCTAAGTTAAGTCGGTGTAGCTGCACAGCTTAGACTTTTAGGGCAGTAAATCTGTGTGGTAATCCTCTGTACGTGCTCCTAGCTTGTTAATTTCACATGCAGGATCATTTAGCTCTCAACTGTCGCCTCTAATCATATTTGCTTTCACTTTTGTAGATTCTTCTCTTTTAATGTGCTTACCTTCTTGAATGGTTAAAGCGATGGGTTTACGTGTGAAGTCTGGAGTTGTCATCCCCTCAGGAAGTTCCTCAATGTACTGTGTAATCATAACACCGGGAACCTTAGATCTCCGTTTGATGCCTGAGAGAATCCACATTCGGGGTACAATGTCAGAACATCAGGGGAAACAACAACAACAACAACACAGCAGGTGCACAGTGACGTAACATGCTGAATAATCATCTGCATGACTGTAGTCTATGTATTGAAAAACATTTTAGTGAATACAAAATATGATATATTTGAATTGGAGGTAGAAAACCTTCCGTGGGTGAATATTTCTTAAAGTAGGTTTATTTTTGAAAGTCAGTTCTGTATTGTCATACGCCTTTACACCGTTATTACTACAAATGATATAGTTCACTGAACACTGAGATTTGTAACTTTTGTTGTCTTGTTAAAACATTTAGTTACACTTCTTAGGCATATACAGCAAAATATAAACAGTAAACAGTATCAATTGCGAGGATAAAAATACAATTAAAATGAAACTGCAAAAATATAAAACATCCCACACAAATATAAAACAGCTTGTTTTGTTCAGTAAATATAGTCATTAATTGTACTAAATCCTAGCATTTGTGAGACAATTTGCCCCAACCAACAATATTTCTTGTCCTGGGAACCTTTTGGTTAGAATGTCTATTGGTTATTATAAACATCCCATCATGTTTCAATAAATCAACATAGAAAGAAAATTTCTCAAGTCTTTTCATGGTGAGTTTAAATGACAGCAATCTGAACATTCATATTATAAACAGAATACTGATATGCATTCTTATTGCTTATTTGGCTGTATATTATGATATACTGAATATGACATGAATACTTGATATGTTATGAAGTATTGATACTTATATGATATATGATGTTATGAGATGATATGTTATGAGATGACATGAAGATACTGGATATCATGACATGCATGCAGATGTTCAGGTTGCTGTCACTCGATTACCTTACCTTGTCTCCTGAGAGGTAGAATTTCCAGTCCTGGTACAGTATAGACACAACATTACAGTACAACAGCAACGAAGGAAGGGAAAACAAAGAAGGAGAACACAACATTGTAAATCCTGACATTCCTTTTTTCTTTGACAGGTTCGAACGAAACACAAAATTACTCACAAATACGACCAAAAACACAAGACAGGGGAAAAGACGGGGAGGTTAAACCAATAAAACATAATTATTCAAACCACTAAGTGGTTGAATTTGCGATTACAATAGACAAGACTAAAAAAGCAGACAAACTGGGAAGGAAATAAGAGTGAGACCTGTTTCACACAGCATATATTATCAGCAGGTGATTATTCTGGTTATTCACACTGCTGCAGGTAATACGGTGAAAATATACTATAAGCTAATATAGAAACAGTCTTCTCAAATATGTGAGTTTTTGAGGTAATATAAATTGCATAAGTGAAATTCTTAAACCTTGTACGTGAAAAAAATGCATGCCTGGCTTGATGTAAATTTCACAGTTAGCATACTATTTAGTAAATCTGATGGAATCAATGTGATGTAGCATGGCGTTATTAAATATTTGATTCTTACAGCAACATTCATAGCAACGTTTTACCGTACAGGCATCCGCTCACGGCATTACTGTCATGTCTCGTGTCACACAGCAGGCTGGCTCTTTACACAAAAGCAAATGACGTCATTGTGTGTCGCAGTTATAGATTGTTGTGAAAATCGCCTGAGAGAACTTAACATATTCGTATTGCTGCAACGTTCATCTGGTTGCTACACTGATTGTTTTGTACATTCTAATGAACTCTTTTTCGTACCATAAGTTTTAAGTTAATACATTTAACTTTTTCTCTGCTTACATTTGCGGTGTGAAACAGGCCTAAATGGGCAGAAATGTAATTGAAGTGAGGACACTTTTTGTCCTATGATCTATATATCACCCATCATCGTAAAAAAGGAGGGGTTCATAATTAACATAAGAAAAAAAAGAAAAAAAATAATAAAGCAAACCTAGTAAATAAGGTAAAATAAATCCCCTCCCCAAAAGAAATGAAATGAAATAAAAAAGCAAGTGAGAAATAAATAAAAATGGAAATCAAAGAAATTAAATGTTGGGAAATATGGGTGTAAACATTAAATGATTAAATGTAGGAGCTGCTGTGCATACAGGTTCGATTCCAGCTGGGTCCAGTTCTCCCACCCCTCTTTTCTAGCTCTATTTACCGTCTTTCACTTACACAGGCACTTCACATTTGGTTGGTTGATGGTTGTCCCTCGCATCCATGGTTACACGATTCAAAGAAACCCGTGCTGAATGACAGCAAATGCTCACGGGGCTGTTCAGTGAGCTTCCAGATGAAGGGCGCACTAGGCACTGATGAAGGCTCTGATTGCATAAGCCACATTCACAGCCTCCTCTTCATTTGCATCTTGTGCACAGTGGCCAGTTTCCAAACCTACAACCTACGACTTTAACCAGCTGTTTGATCATTCATGTGTTTAAATAAATTTGTGTGGCTAGGTTAGATTCAACACTTGCTTTTATCTTGCTATCTTGCTCTTCTAACCCCTCAGGGAGAGATATATTATTCACTTTACCATGGAGAGGAGGTCATTAGATTTTATCTGAAAAATCCGGCGTTGCATTTTAACGCAGCTGCCTACTGTGGTAGAACTTTCCTAAATGAGACCCATGTCCTATCAAGTGTGTCAAATTCCATTGCTATACTCTCGTCATTATGAATACAATGAAAACTGATTAACTAAATTACATCTTCTGGGAATAGTGACCATTAAGAAAACGAAATAATGAATTACAAAACAAAAAAGGATGTTTTTTTTTTTTTTCCACCATGTGTTGCTCTAGCTGGTCTTCATGGAGAACATGGCTGGATTTGTTGTTTCAGTAATTCAGTAATAGAGCAGTTGGACAAGGTTCGGTGCCAGTGTCAGCCTGCCATATGGGAGAGAGAACAATTATATTGTTCTTACCGCCTTGCCCGGCAGCAGTTGGATCTAAAACCTTGGCTTTTTTCATCATCTTGATGCAGTCCAATGGCTCAAGAATTCAGAAGCTTCTCTGGGTGTGAGAAAAGCAACATGAAAGGTCAATTCAATTTCAGTCCTATTAAACATTTGGATAGACTAAAAATGTTTGCACAATACAAGATGCAATTAGAAAATGTATGAAAAAGCTAATTTTATAAATTAATCTGTCTAGGATATTCATTCAATGTGCTTCTGCAACACTTATCCTCATTAAGCCCACAGCCCGAAATAGGTAAAACTGAGCATTTGCACATTTAAATAACCTATTAAGTCCAAATGGTTTAGGGAAAAGAGCAATTCAGGTGAAACAGGCACAAAGATGAAGCAAAGTAGGACGACGGTTATCCCATCTGTTGGGATATGATGCAGTGTGACAGTGCAGTGCATTATGTTCCATTAGAGAGGCTTTGGGCCTAGTCAGCAAAACCTCCACGGCTCTAGTCATTCATCTTTTCAAATCCACTCACATATATGGTTCAGATCCAGTCAGGGTGTCCTCACTAGTATGCTAGCACTAGTGTAGCACTAATATGGAATTTTGACATGTTTGGATATAACTGTCTCCTGCAGGGAGACATATTGGCTTTGAAGAAGATAGCTGAAAATATTTAAGTGAGCATATGTTCGAGATTGTTAGCTTTGTTCCGAAACCTAGTGTACATAGGAAATGTCACATGAAATGTATGCCTCCATTTGTGCTGTTTTAAATGTGTGTCTGTGTAAACAAATGGTAGACAGACGTCTTTGATTCATGTGCACTGCTTTTTAAGACACAGTGAAAACTTAGCAAGCTCTTTTTGAAGTCCTGTATGAACTACCCCTAAGGCAGTGTCCTAACTGAAGTGAAATGCTCTGCAATTGATTTCAGTCAAATTTGGAGTTAGCGTGTAGCTAAAACCACAGTCAAACAAGCATAAATGTTCATAGCACACAGACATACTGGGCAAAAATAATACATTTTTCAGTACTGAAGTAAAAAATAACAATTGACATTTTCACTGAGTGCATTTCCACCAAGGAAGAAAAATTTAAAAAGATAATTGTGACTTTGATTTCACAATTCTGAGTTGATGCTTCAGAATTGCGTTTAACTCACAATTGAGTTTATAAACTCAATTCTAAGATGAAAAGCCTGAATTGTGAGATAGACCCGTAACTGCGAAAACAAAGTCAGAATTGTGAAAAGTTGCAATTACCTTCTTTATTTTGAGGCTGAAACGGGCTTCCATACATTATAGGATTCTCTGCTTATTTAGGGATAAATGCTATAATTTTGGCCAAGTGATGGAAAAAGTCTACCCAGCCAACATTCGATCGTGGGGCCCATGTGGGCCCCATATGGGCTGTAAATATGGGTCCTACATGGGTTTGTCCATGGGTTCCATGTGGGTCTCATCTAAATTAGCCCATTTGATTCTCATATGGGGCCTGACTGGGGCTAACGTGGGGCCCAAATGGGCAACTCACATAAGACCCATATTGGTCCCACTTAGAACCCAGCCCACATTTTATCATGGGGTCCATGTGGGCCCCATATGGACTGTAAATATGGGTTCTACTTGGGTTTGTCCATGGGTTCCATGTGGGCCCCATCTGATATAGCCCATAAGAATCCCCACTGGGCAACACATATAAGACCCATATTGGTCCCACTTTATGAAGCACATGTGGATATACTAGGGCAGGGGTAGGGAACGTTGATCCTCGAGAGCCATGTCCCTGCGGATTTAAGAAAAACATGCCAACCTGTGTCCTGAAGACCTTGATTAGCTTGTTCAGGTGTGTTTGATTAGGGTTGGAGCTAAAATCTGCAGGGACATGGCTCTCGAGGATCAACGTTCCCTACCCCTGTACTAGGGTTTAGTATGGATGCTGGATTGGCCCAAAGTTTATTCATCTACAAAATCACAAAACATGAAAGTGTGCAAATAAAAAAACCCCGATATATATACACAATAAATTTTGTACAGGTCCAATATAATGCTTTATTTTCATTTTATGACATGTTTTTTTATACTTTTCAGATTTTTGTAAAATGTTGAACATCAACATTAACATTTTATTAAACCAGAGACATACCATCACCAACTGGTCTTAAGTAACTAATCTAACATAACAAAAATTGACAGTTAACAGTTAAAGGCTTAATTCACCCAAAAATGAAAATTCTGTCTCATTTGCTCAGCCTCATGTCACTCCAATTTCCATAATTTTCAGAAAAACAAATGACGATAATTTTATTTAAATCTGAGTAATTTCTGTTGGTCTTTTTAAAGTTACTTGTCTAAAACTCTGATGCTTCAGAACATTCATAAAGACATTGTAAAATAAATCTATATGAATCAAGGGTTTAATTCAACTATTCTGAAGAGATGTGATCACATTACATTATGAAGAGATTTCGATTCAGCTTTTATTCACATATGAACATTGATCATGCACAAGAACAAACTTCATTGGTTCTCATGTGTCAAGAAAGCAGGCATGACCTTAAATTTATTACAAATGAATGCTGTACTCATTGTCTGCTTATAAGTGTTTATATGTGCAAAAAAACAAACAAATCACATCTGTTCACATAAAGTGTGTCTGTCTCTTCAGGAGACTTATATTAAACAGGTTTAGATTAGATTTAGATTAAAACAATTTATTTTTATGACTCTTTTAGAACATTTAAAAGTGTCAGTCCAGGTGATAGTGGACAGTAAGAAATCTCTCAATTTCATTAAAAATATATTCATTTGTGGTTTGGAACAAGTAAATGACGGACAGTAAATGATGACAGAATATTCATATTTGGGTGAATTATCCCTTTAAGAATCATCAATGCTCTACTAAAAGTGACACACTGTCACAATAAAGAAACACAAAAACAACAAACTCACCTGAACTGAACCTGAATATATACTGTCTCAAAAACTACACATTTTAGACACACACAAAATAAAACAACACACAACTGTTAACACTCCTGGAGACAGTCTTTCTCCTGCTGTTCTCTAATCTCATTCCACTCATCTGTAGTCCTAGTAAACCACTTGGAGCCTTTTCTGCTTCTTTCTGCTTCACATCATTAATCATGGTATTCTTCCTCAGCCCACCTGTAAAAGCATATGTAATATTAATTAAGATTACATGTTTTCTTATATGGTTGACAGTTGTATTTATTCATTTTTACTGTTTTGTGCTTTATATATTTATATATTAACACATTTACAGATGTTTCATTATTAATGATTATGGAACATCAGTTAAAATATGTTGGGTTCATGCTGTATATTCAACAGCATTTATTAACAATATTTACACAATATTTACAATTTCACAATGTCACATTAATTAATACTACAAATAATTCTGACATGTCAGATTCTGGCTACACTGACACAAAAAAGCTAAGAAGTGTCTATGAGTTAGTTATACAGGTTATTTCACTATTATGACAAACAAAATGGTTATTTAATCCGGGAAGAAATTACATAAAGACAGCAAAGAAAAACACAAAATTAATTTAGGCAAAATTAATTTTAGTGGAGGTTTGCATCTTCGCAAAACATCCCGTTATAATCATTGAAGCTGTGCACACTGTAAAAATATCTCTTACTTACAAGCAATATGCATTGTTGTATATGAGGAGTGCAGAATTCAGTCAGTGAGCGCCAAATTCAAAACTCCGACGTGATGACTAATCTAAACGCTGATTGGCCACTACATTCATTAAATCAACATTAAAGTGTGTTATTGGTCTTAAGGCTTAGCAACATAATCATCGACACTTATTCATTTTTTTCAGTTTAATCAAGACAGCCGTAATAAATTTACTGATACACAGCATAAAAGCCCGTATTTCAGAACTTATGTCAGAAAGCCAATTCAGAATTACAATTTTCATTCTAAATTAAATTTGTGCTATATCGGCTGTCGGCTGACAAGGCAATTCATTTTTCCCTCAGGTGGAAAAATGGCGGTTAGACAGCCACAAAATACAACAGGAAAGCATAAAACAAACAATAACTGCCAATACGACTGGATAAATGTCAGGCAAAAACAACATTACACGTCAGAGTCAACAAAAATGTCCTCGGTTTTAAACGTGTGCAGCATTTTACGTTATTAATTGTTACGGCCAAAAAAACAGATATTAGTTTAAAAGCTACTTTAGTTTAAAGGTCATTCAGACTGTAAAAACAAAGTTTCCAATGTTCGAGAACACCTAACACAGAGACATGTTTATTAAATCCGCATTTACCTGTATATTTTTGCTCCACGTCCACGTCCTTGAATTGCTGAAACGAACAAAGTCTCCCGCTTCGCTGGCGCCGCAACTCCACTGCTTGGAAGAAACAGTATCCTTGCGCCGGGACTAGAATTCCTCTAATTTGAGCTTTTTAAATATTTTATATTTTAAATATCCGCTTATTTTCAACAAAGAGCTATGATATTATGATATGAAATTATGTGAAGAAACGAAACGTTGAATGCAGGACTACTCTGTCAAGCGAAGTTCAGAGATGAGATGTTGAGTGTGCTCTCATGAGACCCATTTAATTCTGGAAATCGTGATCATCCCTGCTAAAATGTGTACAGTAAAAGAAAACAAATAAATTATGATAAATGCAGAAGCAGGCTAACAATGTAATATTGATAATTCAAACAAAATGATTTTTTTTTTTCAAAAGTTGTTGATCAGATGCACAAAACCTATATTCTTTGTTAAATATGACTACTGACCAAATATTTAAAGGTATAAGGATGTATTTTAAATGTGAAATAATTTTGCCCACATAGATCCCATGAAGGTCCCATATGTTCAAACCTATATGGGACCCACATTGTGAAACCCACATGGGGCCCACATAAATTGCCCATTTTCAGCCCATGCCCACATAGATCCCATGCTGCCCGAGTATAACCCATATGGGGCCCACATATCAATGTTGGCTGGGTAGGTAGGCAGTTGACTAGGTTTTGGACAGAGCCTGTTTATTTGGAATGATCTAGTAGTCTAGGGCCCTCGATGACTCTTCTCCCTCTCTTGTTGTTGACTCCTGCTAATGGTAGTCTCAGTCTCATCTCAGATCCTGAACGAAGCAGGTTGTTTTATGCAGTGGCTATCTTTTTCAATAAATAACTCTATGAAATTGCATTCTATGCTACATCAGTCATCTGACCGAGTGCCATATTCCATACACAATAGCATGCTGATTGGCCTCTCATTGAGACTGCACAGAGCATAATGAGATATAAATGCAAGCGGTTTGTGGATCACAAGCTGCTGAAATCTGACATTTGAGTGTCATCCTTCAACATGCATGTGATTCATTGCACTCATCATTATGCATGGTTTGGCTTGTCATTTCGGTTGGCTTAAAACCTGACAGTTATTATTTCAATTGGTTGCATCATAGAGAATAACACTATGGCAGTAATATTACTGTTTCAGATAGTAATAAAAAATTAGCTAATAATGATCCGCTTTAGGTTGAACAAGTGAATGCATGTACTATATAATTAAGTCCTGGTGACACTAAAGTTAAAGTTGGGGAGATTAAATGCTAAATGTAAATAATAACCTTTTTGGGATTCTATTTGATGGCACAATAAATAGCCAAATCATTTTTAATAGGGAGGGGAATATGCTACCCATTTGTTTTTTTCTATTCAACAGCTGTGCATCTAACCAAATTCATTATTGTAGTGCAAATTCATCTGTCACTTGGCAGAAGCAGCCAAATTCAATGAATGCCAACACAGGTTGTATGACATCACTTCATCCTCAAAAACCGTGAACAATGTATTGAAATGTAAAGTAGAACAAAATGGACCCAGACTAGGTTAAATACAGCTCACTTTAAGCAAGAGTAAACATAGTTTGTGCCAACCCCAATTTGTTTTGTGCCGAGAGCACGAAATCCATCAAAATTCAAGAGGCATTTAGAAAACAAAATGGTCAGTTTCGCTTAGTTTTGTTTGATAAGGGGTTTCGAATAGCTACTGTATCGGGACACCACTTGATGTCCAGTTTAATATCTGGCTGCTAAAACAAAACTATTCCAGGAACACTTTTGCACATTCTCTAATTACAGCACAAGGTCTTCAGAATGACAAATTATTTGAACACCCATACCATTTTTTAGTATGTCCTAAGCAGGCCTTGGCTTCTGTTCATTTTGGAAAACAAGCTATCTAAACCCTCCTAAGCAAAATATCCCTACTCTGAAGCTTGCCAAGCTGAGGGTCTTCAGTTTACATGCAACCTGAGCTTCACACCACTCAGCGCAATCACATGCTTATATAGGGACACGAAAGCACTCCATCTCACTGCCATCTTGGGCATTCTACACTTAAAAGTAGGTATATTCCCATCTTACTTAACAAATTAGTGGTTTATTGTGCAAAATCTGCCTGTGTTAGCTTAGCTTCCAGGGTTTTCCACCTGTATCTCAGATCAGAAGAACTGCTGCATAAAAGGAGACATTTTCATCGCGCTGAGAAACCGGAGCCATGCTTCATAACATAATTACATGCCAGCGGCAGGCCGGGCTGTATAGCAGTAATAACAGTGCATGAGTAAACTACCACTTCACACGACTGTATGAAAAGCAAGTCTAATGACATGCTCAAGTTTTAAACTATACCGCTAACCTTTTTTTCCCTCTCTCAGAATTGCCCTGCTGACATGTTTAGTAGGACACAGTCATTTGTCAAATGATAGGCTATCATGCCAGCCTAGCACAGCCCTCGGTTGGCGCTGGTTATTTACATTTCTCGAAAACTGGCGAAGTTCAGAAAGAGAGACACTTGGCAGTAATAGCATACGTATCATTAGCATACAATGCATTAGGTGACATTTATGTGAACCCAATGGGTAAGTTTTACTTTCAGCTAAACCAAAGGGCCTTTTCAATATTCTGAAATGTCTAAAATTACATGCTCTTTCAAAAATGGACTCATTTTAGAGGATTTAACCAACAAGCTTTAAGAGAAGAGAAGTCTCATTTCCACAGCAGGGATTGTATTAGTAATTGCCTAATTACAGCAGTGCACAACTAGCTTTTTCAAACCGCTTACTAGAAGGGTTGAGCCTATAGACGATGACATTGCCGATAACTGACAGGCATTACAATGTTGAGCTGGCGTCGTGCTTCATTCTTTCAGTACTTTCTCTTGCAAGTATATTGCTGGGTAATTGTACTGTATATAAATTGAGGGCATCGGAAGGAGAAGTTCACTTCTAGAACAAAAATTTGCAGATAATTTACAGATAATTTACCCCTTGTCATCCAAGATGTTCATGTCTTTCTTTCTTCAGTCGATAATAAATGATGTTTTTTGAGGAAAACATGTCAGAATTTCTCTCCATATATTGGACTTCTATGGTGTCCTTGCAACTTCCAGAATGCAGTTTTAATGCAGCTAATCTAAACGATCCAGTCAAGGAACAGGGTCTTATCTAGCAAAATTATCTGTCATTTTCTAAACAGTTTGACAATTTATATATTTTTTAACCTCAAATGGTTGTCTCTGCATGAACTCTGTGCATTCCGGTTCAAGACAGTTAGGGTAGGTTGAAAAACTCCCATCTCATTGTCTTCTCCAAGGTCAGAATTGTCCTACATCGCCTCAGAAGTACGACCCAGTGTTTACAAAGTGAACATGCAAAGTAGATCAAACACCCTTTACAAAAAAGGTAAAACAGCAGTATAGGATGATGAAGTTGGAGGAGAAAATGACACTTAATTTCGTTGCCGAATAATTTTCGTCATAATTTTCGTCAACAACATTTTTTTTTTTTTCAGACGAAAACGAAACGAAAATTCTTTTGAATGACAAAAACTATGACAAAAATCTACTGGCATTTTCAACGAATAAAAACGATATGAAAATGTTAGGGAGGGACGATTTGGAAAGAGATTCATGTAGAAAAATCTGTTAAGTAGTAGGAGGTTAGATGTGTACAAACCATAGACTGTAGGTACAAACCTGCAGTCTTATAAAACGCTCAAAAATGTCAACATTTGATGACGCAAGAGAGAACTAAACGCATACACACAGAAAGCACGTCTCACACTCTTTCGCGTTGCATGAACTGAGAAATATGCACAAAATGATCTTGAATTGTCCGTTTTGACGGAAAACCACTCACTGTCCTTGACTGAATTACTTACGTAGCCCTAAAGATGAATCTAAATTTATTTATAGAAATAAATATGTCTGTTTGAAAGAATGAAGAATATGGTAAACAAGTTACTAAAGAATGCATAATTAGCCTATATAACCATTGGTTTTATTTAATTTTAAAATTAAGGCATGTTGTGTATCACCGCAGTTAAACTGTGTTTATCATGATTAAACCTTAATATCAAACCTATATAATGAGTTTGGAAATTTTTAGAGAAATGCTTAATAAATGCATTGCACTGTAACTAAACATTAAATTTTAGCCGACTAAATTTACTGTAGATTTAGTCAACTAAAATCTTATGATATTTACTAAAACTAGACTAAAACTAAAAACCATTCAGATGACTAAAATATGACTAAAACTAAATGGCATTTTAGTCAAAAGACTATGACTAAAACTAAATCAAAATTTGCTGTCAAAATGAACATTGAAATGAGATTTTTGAGGATTACCCTAACTGCCTTGAACCAGAATACCAGAAAGACCAGCAGTTGAAGTTAAAAAGTATATAAATTGTAATTATTTTTTAGCAAATTAAAGATCATTTCGCTATATAAGACCCTTCTTCCTTGGCTGGGATTGTTTAGAGCCCTTTGAAGCTATATTTAAACTGCATTTTGGAATACCCATTATATGGAAAGAATTCCTAAAATGCTTTTCTTAAAAAACATAATGACTTTACGACTGAAGAAAGAAAGACGTGAACATTTTGGATGACAAGCGGTGAATAAATTATCTTTAAACTGTGTTCTCCTTTAATATGTAGGGCATTGAAATGCGACCACACATACTCTGTAAATACTACGAAGTGGCAGTACTTACCACACATTTTACATTTATTTGTTCTTCCAACATAAGCTCATTGGAAATACATGCCTCTATATACATTTCTGCTTGATTAATAAAGCCTAATTTTCACACAATTACTTGCAGAATATTATATTATGACTTTAAATCAATTTTACCATCCTTCATGATTTGAAAACTGATACTTTTGACTGTTGTCATCACATATACAGCTTCATAACTAGTTTTCTAATTCAGTAGGTTTGCTCTGTAGCTCACACGAAACAACGGTTTGACAAAACAGCTCAACATGTTTTTTGTGCCATTCTGAATACGGATTGATGCTTTGGGCACTCCCCTAATGCCCCTCCTCCCCTGCCCCCTGATGCCATTGTCCATCGCAATGTTTCAAAGTTGACACCATCTGATGCCAATTTGGTAGACATCACCCAACCCTATTCACTAGCCAAGCACACACTAAATGCATTATCAATGCAAGCTTTAAGTCTACATTTTGTCTTAAGGAAGGCTGGCAATGAGCCCCTTAGGTCTCACATTGAAGCATGCTTTAGCTGAGGAAATGACTGTGTTATATATCTGCCTGCTTGTCAGTACTTTATTTAGAGTAGGGAAGATGCGATTCCACAGGGTGTTTAAGTGAGCAAAATCACCCTCAGTAATAGGCAAAGCCAATTTTGCTCAGTCTGTCGCCCTTCTATTTCTCTGATTGGCGATAAAATCTCTTCCTCTGTCCTGTCAGCCTTGCCCAGTTAAAATGGCTCCTGTGGATAGACTCTCCAGGGATCTCAAATGTCCCCATGCACCTCTTAACCCTCTCAGTGTGCAGGATAAAAATCTGTGGCTACCAGAAAACAACAACTAAAGATAAATTAACATAAAGCCGCTGTTAGAGACAAGCTTTACTAGTGAATAATAAAAGCTGAGACAATTTGTTGTTTATTTCTTTTTTTATATATATATATTTCAAAAACAGCTTTAAAACTTTTAGATTTGCTTTAGCACTTTACCACATTGTAAAGCATTGATGCATTTGCAAACAAAAGGAGCTATCGTGAATTCACTTTATAGTCACACTGAATATTTTAAAGCAACTCCCATATCCATTAAGATTGAATTGTTCCATTAGGTCCTGTTGCTTTTTTGTATGCAAAAGTGCACCTACATAAATGTTGGTTTGCATTTTTGTAGGTATGTATGTATTTAATGCTTCTACTACCTGAACAATATTATTTGCTTGCTTCTGCAGTTTCATTACAATCTTTTGCACGACTTGTTCTTGTTTAAATAAGAAACTCCAGAGATTAAAACTGATCAATTCACTAAGCATAAAAAAAAAAGATTGTTTTTATTATTTTACGGAAGTACTAATGTGTTACATGACACATCTGCCACACACAAAAAGTATGGAGATAGATTAAGCCACTGATTCAAAATCCTTCACGTACATTGGCTTCATTTGATGTGATACTGCATCTATAGTTAGAACATCCCTGCAACTGTTCTGATTTGACTTCATGCCATCTGGCTAGCAGCTCTCACATATTCCAGAACCTGAAACCCAAATCGGAAAGACAGACTCAAATGGTTTTGATGTGTGGTCACCAAACTAAGTGTAAGAAATTGCATTTAAAACACTATGGTGAGACTAATAATGTTATCAGATAGTACAAAAGTAAGTCTATAAACAGGGAGTGGAAGTATAACGCAGCACAAGATCATTTTGGATTTTAGAGTCTCTGGTGTCGGAACTCAAAGTTGTCAGTGATGGATTGTAAAAACTCCACAGCCGCTATATTAAGTCAAAGTACATGAATAGTTCATTCCACCCAACAGAGTGTGAAACTTGCCACTTAGTTTGTGTCACAAAAAATGTACAAGTGTCTGTTCAAGGTACACAGAGTGATGAGAGAAACTTGGGTATAATACAAAGACATAAAGCTCTTATTGTTT
The DNA here is from genome assembly GCA_033026305.1 of Cirrhinus molitorella. NCBI lineage: Eukaryota > Metazoa > Chordata > Actinopteri > Cypriniformes > Cyprinidae > Cirrhinus > Cirrhinus molitorella. Next base: position 30,701,316 of record CM065130.1, read on the forward strand.
TCTGGTTCTTTGTGCATGTCTCTCAGTTCTGACACAACAACAAAAAAGCTAAAAAAAAATCCCTACCTGTTCAGAGTTCCCTGTGCTCCTCTCTTGCCTCTTTCAGAGTGCTCTGGCCTCTTCTGATATTTGAGTGCTGCCTCTAAGTTGTCCAAGGTAATAAATCCTTTGAGCTGTGTGTGTGTGTGTGTGTGTGAGTGTGTGCGCTGTTCTCATGTACTCAACCTTGGCTTCCGCCAAAAGATGGTTCTCCTGCTTGAAGGGAGGGTCTATGGGAACACCTCATTCCTGTTGACACCTTATAATTATCAAATGACTTTTTACATGATATTATCTTAATCTTAACTTGGAGGTGTATAGTTACACTTCATATTGAGAGTCAAATACCAGAATTAATTGGTGAATTGGCTTTATTTACCACAATCAGCATTAAAATTCTGAAATTACAAAACCAACAAAGAGAACTTTTAGTAATATCTCAGCAGTGGTGTAAATGTTTGATATTTCTGGTCTTTAATTCCCTTAAAACAAAGCAATCAAAGAAATCATTTGCGATACAACTGACTTGGCAAAAACTTGATTTTATGTCACTGATAAAATGAAGCATTTTATGTACCTTTAGCTGCACAGAAAACATGGGATCTAAAATAACAAGCCAGAGTGTTCTGACTGGAATTTACCATTACAGGCACCACTGATCCACTAGGTGCTTTGTCAGATCAATCACAGATTTGAAATCATATTTCGCAAAGTCATATTTGTACTGTCTGCATTCTAACATCATTAATGATTTTGCAGTAAATTGAGCAGTGAAGCCCTAAGAAACTGAAGACATTTACTCTTGCTGAAAAATATAGCTTTTTCTTGTTTTTAATATTTAATATATGCTACAGAAGCCTGTTTCTGCCTCTGAATAAAAATTTAAAAAAGTTATTGTGACTTTTTCTTGTAATTATGAGTTTACATCTTGCAATTCTGACTTTTTCTCTCAGAATTGAGATATAAACTCACAATTCTGAGAAATGAAGCAATAACTGTGATATAAACTCACAATTCTGACTTTTTTTTGTCTCAGAATAGCACGATACAAGCACGCAATTTGCGAGTTATAAATTCAGAGTTGCAAGATATAAACTCATAGTTCTGACTTTTTTTTCAGAATTGATATAAACTCACAATTGTGAGAAATAAACATAAACAGAACTTTTTTTTTTTTTTTTGTGGTGTAAACGGGCTTCCATATGTTGTTTTTACAGAAAAAAACAGCAGTGATTGGCCAAATAATTACCAGAATAATACAGTAAAATGTAAACGTATTTACACATCAACCTGTAAATTCTAGCTCAAAACTGTAATTTACAAAACAAACAAAAAACACACTACAAATAAATTGTGTTTTCCACACTCAAGTAAACAAATATATAATAGGTGTCATGCAGAAATACTAAATGCCATAATAAAAACAAGTATGATGCTATAATAATGCAATGAACATTAAATAAACATTGTTATCTAAAACCATAATATACATAAGTCATAGCAAACAATATTAATAAACACAATTATGGAAACAAAATACCATCAAATGTAAAGTGTTATCCAGGGAATTCTGGGAATCAGTTTACAGTTCTAACTATAATTTATAAAAATGTGTGCATTTTTACTTCCAAAAATAGTACATTTAACTAAATCTATTACAGGTTTTCCTCGTATATAATAAGGGAACTTACCATTAACCTTTTTTTGTCTGTAGAATTTTTCACAGTTAATATTATAATATTTTTTATAGTGAGCCTATAAAACAGAATGAGCACTTATGCTCTTGCAAACATTTTATTTATTTATTTTTAATTTTGATAGACAAAATATCACAGATTTTGAGTGTTTTTTTTTTTTTTTTTTTTACCCTTGGCCTTTATGTATCCATGTGACATAACATTATGAAAAAGCCTGAGAAAATATCCAATCTTAAAATACATGACATTATTATTTAGTATAATTAAATTCATTCAGTAAACAATCCCCTGGGCAATTACGTTTGTGTTAATCATGTAGATTACAATCATGAAGTGCAGCAAAGTTTGCATTAAAGTGTTAGGAAAGCAATACTCCTCTCATTTCAGCCAGATAAAACAAGCATTTGTGTTAGAGCATAAAGTTAATCTCCTCCATAATTATCAGCTGTGTTTATGGCCACATTTTAGATGTAAAAAGTGTAGTGTGCATTAATGTACCCATGTAAGTTTGTTGATTCTCGTGTTTCACTGCAATCTCCTTGACGTTCTGTGCATTCGGTTCCTGTGTACTTGGAATTGAACCCAACACATAAACCACTGAATTGCGTCTGAAATGACTTGGGTGTTCTGGGCAGCAGAATATCATTTCTCCTGACCACATGAAGGCTAACCTGGAGCACTCATGGTAAGATGTGAGAAAAGATGTCTAATCCTCTTGGAGTCATGAACCACAAAGGTCACTGGGTCACGAGTTTTTATTACCCTCTCATTAAACTGCACCATGGCCTTGCTGCTCAGTCTGCAAATGGAAGCAGGACGAATTGGTGACATTGCACACTGAGCAAAGTTATGTAAGGAAGGCCTAGAAGTCTAGAAGCCTGTTCTCTGTTGATGAATGATTGATTGTTATTACCAGGAGCTGCTCTTGCCATGAGCAAAAAGCTCTACATATTGTATAGACGTAGAACAAATTAGTTTATAATCAGAAGACTGCCAAGCAACAACAACAGCTGAACAAACTGAATTTGTCTTGAGGAATATTATTTGTTTGAAAACATAAAAAGCTAATACACAAAAAACATATCTTTTCAAACTCTATATTTTTTGAAGTTGTAAATAAAATGATAACAATTAATTAAAACTATAAAATATAATGAATAACTTATTGGAGTACGTCTTTCATACACGTTTATATTTATTTCAGTCTTTCTACTTATGTTTAATTCAATTTGTACATTTCAGTTTCTTTGCAATTAATTGTGAAATTCACTTAAAACAGGGCATACACTGGTACCTGATAGTCATCCTATTGATTGATAACACATCTAAAATAATGGACTCTAATTTCACCTTAAAATTAACTGCTAATCCTAGAGGTTCACATACTTTTGCAACTCGCAAATATTAAACACTGAATCATGTTTCTCAGTAAATAAATGACAAAGTATATTTTTGGTCTCATTTGTTTGATTGGGTTCTATTTGTCTACTTTCAAGACTTCTAATGATGATTTGTGTTTTATTTATGAAAAAATGTGGACAATCCTAAAGGGTTCACAAACTTTCAAGCAGCACTGTATATAGTAACAAGCAAGTAACATGAAATGTTGATTGACTGAATGACTGAAATAGTATTTTCTTGTAAAACGTATTCTTTGTTTTATTTATAACTTGGAAAAAAAATATTTTTCAGTAAATTTTAAGGTATACATAGTTTTAGTGTTAATCTATTTGGTTGATTATGAATGTGAAAATTAGGACCCCTTATTGAATTCCATGGTTTTGTGCATCAGGACTTAATAAAATATTATCTGCTCTTTGGCAGGTCTTAATTTGGAAAATATAACCTCAGATGAACAACATCACATGACATTTCACCTCATGTTATTAATTAAATAACAAAGATTTACCAAAATGGACAAGCCATATGTAACAAAGTTAGGACACTCAAGTGTCTGTAGATCCACTTTTAGCAGGAATAACTTAATCTGTCTCTCACATCGTTCTGGAGGAATTTTGGGCCATTCTTCTTTATAACATTGCTCTGGTTTATTGAGATTTGTGGGCATTTGTTTGTGCATAGCTCTTGCTACAGCATTACAGTCAGGATGAGGTCTGGATTTTGATTGGGCTATTGCAACCTCTTGATTCTTTTCTGTTCAGCCGTTATGTTGCAGATTTGCTGGTGTGTCTGGGATCATTGTCCTGTTGCATGATCCAGCTTTAGCTGTCGAACAGATGTCCTCACATTTGACTCTAGAATACTTTGGTATACAGAGGAGTTCATGGTCGACTTAATGACTGTGAGGTGCCCAAGTCATGTGGCTACAAAACAAGGCCAAAATCATCAGCCCTTCACCAGCATGTGTGACTTTTGGTATGAGGTGTTTGTGCTTATATTTATATATTTACTCTTTAGGTTTTTACCAAACTTGGCACTGTGCATTAAGGCCAAACATCTTCACTCTGTTCAAAGGACATTGTTCTATATGTTTTATAGTTTGTTTAGATGCAACTTTGCAAACCTAAACCGTGCTGGCATGTTTTTTGTTTTTGTTTTTTTTTTTAGATAAAAGAGGGTTTCTTCTGGCAGCCCTTTCAAACATGCCATACTTTTCCCATACATTTCTAATTATATTGTCATGAACATGTTAACTGAGGTCTGTAGAGTCTGCGTTGAATTTCTTGCAGTTGTCTATCACTTCCCTGAGTGTTACATGACTGATATTGGGGTGAATTTGCTGGGACATCCACTTCTGGGAGGATTGGTGTCTGTTTTGAATGTCTTCCACTTATGAATAAACTTCCTCACTGTGGAATGATGGACTTTAAATTGTTTAGAAATAGCTGTATTACTATTCTCAGATTGCTGGCACAAGAGTATGCAAAGCCAACAAAATCTTATATTAATCAACAAACTGAAAAATAAAACAAATTAGTAAGAATGAGAAAAGCATGTCTACTTAATTGAAATCATGATACTTATACAAGTTTGTATAAAAAATTGTTCTCAAATCTTAAATCTTAAATTTTAATCATTAAAGCTTGATGGTTTTTAACAATAATACGGCCCTTTGAAATGTGCATCTGTTTGCTTATTCATTTATTTATTCATTTATCAAAAATTCTGTGTTATGTACTTTAATCTTTAAACAATCATTTAATTATATTTTAATCAAATGAATTTTTTTTTTTTTGTGGACAACAGAGGTTTACTATTAAAACATGAAAGAAAATGTGTGATTATTCCTTTAAAATAAAGTTTTAATAATGATTTTATTATGGTAGTAGAAGTAAGACATACATTCTTTGGACATACAGGTTTGTCACGGTTTCTTCAAGTTAAACAGAACTTTTATTTTGACAGGGTGCTGTGAAGAGTTTTGATTGTGTGTGTGTGTGTGACGGTAGTTTTTCTCAGTGACTTAGAGCAGTTCTGCGGATGTTGTTCATGTGTTTATATGTGTTCATTTAGTAAGACATGCAGCAGATGCTAAAAACATCACAAGCGTCACGCATGCTTAAATTGGTGAAATTGCACGTCTACGCCATTCATTTACACAGAGACACACAGAACAGGCAGGATTAATATCTAAGTATTCACACCTATGTCTGATTTATCCATTCAGTGAATTTGGCTTTTTATTAAAAAGGGGATCAGTATCAAATGCAAAATATTGATTTATAAGACAAATACAATATTTTCATTACATTATATTGTACATAAAAGCTAAAAATGAACCATATTAATACATGGAACAGAACCACTATTTAATTAGTTTATATCACATTTAAATGGCATAAAAAAATCACACCACAGCAAGTCAAAATAATACAGATGGCCCGAAAATGAACTCATCTTAAAACTCTTCAGAGGATATTTGCACCTTCTGTGATGTTTTGCACTTGGTTTACAAGTTTCCATTTATATATGACAATCTCTAACAAGTGAACACAGCTGGTGGCCCTGGTAGTAAATGAACAATGTTCAGGGAATTACAGCATTGCCAAACACACTGAATGTCAGTTGCATGACTATAATGTTTTTCTGTCTGTGTTGTATTCAGTTCTCAAGTTCAAAAGGTCCTGAAGTAGTAAACCGAATGCTGCAAAAAGTCAACTATTATTTTTAAATAATACAGTATATGCATTATTTGGAAGATCAAACAGAATATGCAGATTTGTGCATTAAATGATTCATGCACATTAGCATTGGAATACAAATCCTGAGAAGTATTTTCGTTACACATTAAATGTCAAACTGTTTTGTTTCAGTATACTAAGGTAACAAAACTGATGAGCTTCCCTGCATTAATTAATAAAACCATGACCCCAACATAATACGCGGCTTGTAATTGTTTTATTCCAGCATTATTCTCTATCTTAAGCTGCCTAACTTGTTAATTAATTACAACATCTGTAGGAAGTGGAAAAAGTCAATTATTTTTCCAGGGTGTTAATTTGTGGTGCAAATGCAAATGAGGAAGTAGGAAAAAGTCTGATTTCAAGGTGTTAGCCAGTGGTAGATATGCAAATGAAGTGATTAGCCATATCCGCACAAAATAGCAAAGATGGAGTCATTACAATCCTGCACCAAAGAGAGTTATTTAAATTCAGACAAATATTTGTGAACTAATATGCTGGTTAAAATCTGTTTCTGAGGATGCAATCAAGCAAGCTATGAGTCAAAACTTACCATTTTTGAACAGTCCGCCATGTTCGTCTGCATATTTGGCTGCATGACTTCTTTCTAGCCCTAATAGATATAATAATCTTATTTACACAAATGTAAATGTGATCCTTTTCAAGGTTAATTAAATAATACTACAGAAAGATAACTGTATGTTTTTGCAAGAGATGTTTTGTCGATTTGCTGATTTTCTCAGTTGCGAGTCCAACAAGTGGGTTTTATATTCCTCCTCCATCATCTCATTCATCATTTACACTTTTCCCAGTGTGACAACCTGTCAGCTCTATCACTTCAGTAATTTCCTATATTTGTTTATTTTTGATCTTCCACACCCCCTCTTGTTCTATAAAAATAGCTGAGATAACCCTGTTTATTTGCACCATCATCCAGACTGTAACAGCCAAATGGCATGTTTTTTTCTCGCTAGCTGTAATCATATTGAACTGACTTAAATATATTTGAAACTTCAGTTATGATGACTCAATTATACTTCCAAAAAAAAAAAAAAAAAAAAATTGCGGCACTCATGAGGTTTTCTGTTTTGTTTTATTTTTGCTCCAATGGCCCAGAAAATCAAAGTCTGCAGCGAACAACTATACATAAACCTTTATTTTTACAGCTAATGTTTGCATGGCTCATGCCTCACAGGAAGCAATTGGTTTTCTAGTTAGTCCTTGTCTAGAGTGGTGACTCTCGATGAGCTGTAAGCAACGCTTAGGGTGACATCACTCTTAAACCCTTCAAGTGGCAAAAGGTCACCCACTGAAGCCCTAACACGGGACTCCAGATTTACAGCACATTCAGGACAGCCATTCCAATGCAGAGTGCACAGAACACAACTCCAGACAGAATGTAAATCAGCAGTTATTTTTAGGGAAGACCTCATTAAATGACTGGCAGTGGAGAGGTTACTGGAAGGTGAGAAAAGTTTGCCACAGAGACATTGCGTCAAGGTAATCCGGATCTATTGACACCCCATGATGTTGTCGTTGAGGGAACATTTATATAATTAAAGCCTATTTACAGAAATGACTGGGAGATTCACCCTTTATAATTTTTTTAATACATTCAAGATTTTTGTTATAAAATATAAAAACACTTCAAACATGCAATTAATAATTTTATAATGTATTAATTTATTTTATTTCATGGAATGTCTGGATACTGGATTCTGATTGGCTTACAGGTGTGCAGTAAAACCATTTATTACACTGCTTCGTGGAATACTAGATTCTGATTGGTCAGTCACCACATTCCAAGGTTTAATATTCCTAGATCACCGGCAAAAACTAATAACACTTGCTCATCCAGGTAACTGCCTGCAGTCTGCGCTGTTCGCTTGCTGGGAAAATTTTTTTTTCGTGGAAACTTTGCGTTTTGTTTGGCTAATAAAATATCAAAACTTAGTTGTATTACAATATTACAATTATTTAATTAATTATGTCACCCTGGTATCACGGACTCCCTCTCTCATTTCATACAAACGCAGCTGCTGTTATTTTGGGACGATTGTTTTGTACACTGTAACGTTAATAGATTATAAGATAACTAACAAACTGGTAAGATTTCAAAACGTTTTCGTCTTAAATCAATATCCTTTATCGCTATAATTATTTTCTGTGGTGACTGCACCATCTGCCTTAGCTTTCTTGTAACGGCTTTCTTCACTGAAGCTTTGCATTCAAATATTTAAACTCAGATCAAGGTTTTATGTCTATTTATTTACTTTTGTGTGGCAAGAAGCCGTGTAATAAGTGGGATAATGTACATCCAGCAGGTTGTTATCGCAGAATAAAGCCCTTCAGTCTTATACAACAGCCCTCCGCTTCACGACGGGCTTTCGATAAGACTGTCAGGCTTTATTATAACAACCTGCTGGATGTATATTATTCCTTACTTAATGCACAGGTAGTTCCAAGTCAGTTTAATCACCGTTCTATATTAATGTGCTGCTTTAACTGATGGGAGGGAGAGAGAGAGAGCGAGAGAGAGAGGTAGGAGATCGCATTGCGCTACACACATACATAAACTTGTTGTCAGCGCTTTTTAAAATTTTTATTAATAAAATAGCCTAGATACTAGATCGCTACATTATATTCCCAAAGACTATAGAATACCCAAGACTTGTCACTGGTATAGTTCTGAATAGGAAAAAATGCAACGCTCATTATGGCCGCAAAGCCCCGCCTTCTTAATGAAAGAACCAGTAGTTGATTAGTAAAGTCAGTGTGTCACTGCAGCTGCCGTTAGAAGTCCCAGGTTCTGTAGAAACAATCTGCGTTCTAAGACGTGCGCTCAGAGCTGCGCATGCGCACCGGCTGATCTAGCCTGAAAAATAAGCGTTTTTAACGCTATTAAAGCACAATGAACCAAATTAATGAGCCGATTTTTGTCAGATTTCATTGGTTATTTCAAATATGAAATTAAATCATAAACTTGGTGAAGGGTTTTGGAGAATTTGATGTTTCCCCATTCAGAGAGATAGGAGCTGCACTTGCATGCCCGAGAGGCGTTTCAAAGATGGCCGCCGAGTGGAATGACTTCCCTTAAAGGGACTTTGATATTCCTCAGCAACGACGTGGTAAAACCGCTGTTTTTTAATTAATTAGTTGTTTGTAGAGAGAGACGCGCAGCAGGCAGGTACGCACATACAACTGTCTCTCTCTGATTTGAAGCAGACAGAATGCAAGAGTTAACGAGCCGAAAGTGACAAAAATAACCGTCATTTTACCCATTCGGTCAAATACTGTGCTGCAGAGAGCAACACTACTTTTAACTTGTCTAAACATTTGCAAATTACCATGGAATAAGCGGGATAATCAACGGCTTACTGTGCGTTAAAGGATTTTAAATGCAATTAGCGGGAGCAACCAACCTGCACTTCGTGTCAGGCGGTTATTAGTCTACATGGCGTGCATTTAAAATCATTTAACACACGGCAAAACGTTGATCATCCCTTACATAATTCTTTAATTGTTTATCCTTATATGCTTATTGATATTGTATCTCACAATAATTTAGATGTTGCTCTAGTTCCAGGTTGACATTGGCAGTTCAACAAGAAACGGCAGGGGTAAAATTGGGCCAAAAAGATCCAGAACAGCATTCTGGCACCTTTGAAGCAAAAAAGACATTTATAAATCAAATCTATCCGTGTATGCTCCAGTCCAGTTTTTGTCTGATTTAGTATGCACATTCTGCCACCATTTAGCAAGTGTGCTGACTTGAACGATATTTAGCTTGGTCTATTAAGAGCTGTATATCAGGTATTTACAAAATACTTTCAACATAGGTATAAGCAATTATGCTTTTTCTGGAGAATTTTAATGTTACCCTACCTCCAAAATTACAAATTTAAGCACATGGTTTCTAGAACCATCAGCATCTCTGAGATGACTGGATATCTTTTTTTGGTGGGACCAAGAAACCCAACATTAATGACATTATGAGATGTCTGAGAATATTACATTAAACTTTTGTTCTAACGTATTTTGGTAAGAAACAACAGTATAGTTTTTTTTAGGATAAATCACAGTGTTTGGGGAGAAAATAGCGTATGTGCGTAATGAAATGTCAACAGCTTATCTGTGAATTTCAGCTCGCGAGGATACATTTTTAGAGCGGCACCAAAGTTAATCAGTTGGAATTGCTGCATCTTGCAGTTATAAATATGTCATGTCACGCATGCAAATATTCATTTCCAAATAAGATGTGATTCATCATGATAATCTGTAAATACCACTGCTGTCTGTTTCTGGCTACAACAGTTTAAATGATGATCTTACAGCATTTTGATCACAAACATGATACCGTATATACCAGCTTAGCTGCAGTGCATATTTTCAGCACCAATTAATTCCTAAACCTAAAATCTTATTCTGGTCTTTCAGACTGGATTAATTGCTTACTCATTTGTTCAAAGCGCTTCCACAGGCTGCAATTTTGGTGATCAAGACGCTGTATTGCAGAGAAAATTGTTTTTACGTTTTTGCACTCAGGCCTGTCTTAACTTCTCAGTGGCATGTTTATGTTGGAAATCTAGTTCAAGAGTCTATTACCCAGCTCTCCCATGGCTAAATGATAACCAGTGAGAGAGTATTAGAAGGCTTCCAGCAGGTCAAAGCTTGATTCATTTGAAGTCACTGTGAGTGAAAAAATGAATGGTTTCCAAAATCAATCATAAGGCTACAACTGTTTTACATTCTTCTATATTCACACAATTTGAAAACGCCAGGTGCACTTGCAGTAAACATATAAAACTGTCATAAATAGGCTATTTGAAGCCAGAGCAGCAAAATCAACAATAAGCTATATTCCTGGATGCCCAAATCTGCTATAATTTTATAAATAATACTGTTTTCATGTCATGGAGTGCAGTTTAAAGAGTTTTCAGGCTCATAAAACTACATTCTTCTGGAATTTGCTGCTGGCTCTGATGTCTCTCTAGTCTGTTGAACATGAGATATAATTTGTTTTGGGTAAATCTAACGGGCAGTCTTTGGTCCCCATGAATCTATTATTTGTTCCAGAGCAAATACTATAGTTTTGGTTGGAGCAAAATCTCATGTTATATTTTAAGTAAATTTAATGCTGTATATCAGCACTGCCTTTGTACTTTTGACTAATCGGCCAGGACATCCAAACGCACCCCTATCATTCATCGACGTATGTAGTAGCAACTTTACATGCACTGCTGTCTCGGTCTCTGTGAACTTGAGTGTGAAACTTTGAAACTCCATGTATACTTGCCTTACAGACATGAAAAATATATAGAGAGTGAAATGTCTACTTTCAAATGAACTAAGTAAAATACAAAACAAATTAGACTCGACAAGATACTGTTTTTATGAGTCAGCAGTAAAGACTTTTATACTATTACATTTAACAACATCTTTTAAGATTCAGACAACAAACACACTGAGCAGTGCTGTCGTCAGAATTTTTTTTTCATAATGTGATTCACTTTGTAGCTGGGTGGATTGGTTCATGGCTTTTAACACTTTATCGAAGACTTATTAAAATCCCTATACTTCTGTAACTAAGGTAGGTAGGTGAAAATGTAGGCGGTTGCACTGTGTACATCGTTGAAGAAGCAGCAGCATTAATGAGGAGACAACTACAAGTTTTTGCTGCAAGTCGAGTTAATTTAGTTGACTTCTATTTTAATTTTTGTATACTTCTATAGATAAATATATTTTGAATGCTTGTGATAGCCAATTATAGTTAATGACCTTTTCTGTCCAACTAAAGTGTATTACATTCATTGACAACAAATGCAAACTACTGCATATATAACGCCTGTTTCACATTAGATGCATAAGCAGAGCATGTGGCCATTGTACTAAATGTGGAGTCCTACATTACTTTTCTTTCTTCTTTTTGCCAATTTATAAGTACATTTTACTGTTTGCATCCTGCAAAGCTCCTCTGAGCGACTAGCAGAAACCAAGGTGGGTGGAGCGAAGCTTTGGGTCAATTGTATAATCCTGATAAATAATACCCTGATGTTCACTTTGAAAGCTGACACCAGAACAATCCCAACCATGAATGCGACCCAAAAAGCCTGACATACTGCTAACAGCAACGGCATATCACGAGTACCACATGAATGACTATATGCATGTATTAGGTACTAGATATATTAAGCCTCCAGTGCTGCAGTTGTCGATCAATCCCACCTGGAAGTACTATCAGAGGAGTCTTCCACAGAGGGAGGGGAGCGCGTGTGGGTGGCCAGCATGGTATTTTCTGTACGTCATGTGATCAGCGAGGGCAGGTTGAGCCGGGTGGGGGTGGGGCGCTGAAAACCGAGATGTCTCTATTTACAGCTGCAGTCGATGTGCTTCATTTCTCACCCCTTAGCCAACTGCTAATTGACGAGGTATTTGCCTCGCGCTCAATATGATTTTTCGTACATTCTCGTGTTACCCATTAGGCAATATGGTTTTGCCATTTCATCCTAATATTTAGTATCCCTGTCTTATCTCATTTTTATTCTCTTTCTTTCCCTCTCTATAGGAGGCTAAATCAGTAGCTGTCCCATGAGGATCCTGCCTGTCGACTGTGAATTCTTTAGGTCTTTAGCCAGAATCTTGCAAACATAATATCTTCTCTGTTGACTTGACCCTAACGCCACTGGTGCACTCATGACGTATTTAATTAATGGCACTAGATCCCGTGTTACGACGTGAATAAATGCTTTTAAAAGGTGAAAGATCACTGGGACCTGACTTGGCTGCATGTCAGAGGGGTATCAACACAGTCTTGTGATAAAGCAGACAGCCTGGTGTATTATAGGCCTGGAATGTTTTAAGCCTGAAGAGTCAAAGTCTGCAGGGCTGGAAGCCAGTGCACAACCTCTAGAGGTTTAAGATTCAACTTTGATATATATGCTTACTATAACAAGATGACAAATAGACTTTATGATGAATGTATAATAAATACTGCACTGTAACATAATAAATTTACTGTGTGACAAAAAGGATTGCGTAACATAGTGTGATACATAAGCTGTTATGAAACACATACAGTATGTGTTTTCTGAGTCATCAGTGTTTTTTTTGTTTTTTTTTTAATTTCACATACCAATGTAATTTTCTTTACATTAATGATCTGCCACCAATTACATATTCCATTCTATAATGTATATTCATAATGCAAAATACATAGATACATCATTTACATAAAATCATTATTGCAAAACGCTGATTTAATATTTTGTTTATATTGTCTTGGTTCAAAAAATTTATATTTACTATTTACATTTTTTTATAATTATAACATTATCTGAAATATAACAAAATCTATGATACATACATACACACATGCACACACACATATACATAAATTATCTATCTATTCAAATATATTTAAGTTTTTCTTTAGAATTTAGTTCAACATGCTGTTTTGGAAACCAGACCAACTGGTGTATTGAAAAGAACCATCCCAAAAGAACGATTTGTTCACTTAATTATCTGGTGGTGTTTAACAGTTCACTGGAGTGGAAAATTATCAATGAATAATGACTCTTCCATTTGTGTGTTGTATTTTTTTAATAGACTTCTAGGGCTTTTTTGTCTTATTTTTGAAGCTTAACAGATGTGGTCATTTTGAATGGTCAATGTGTGAAAAAAAGAGAAATTATGACAAATCATTTTATTGGCATAATTACACTCAAATTTGAGAGCTATACATACTAATTAATTTGTTAGTACCTCCATTCCCTAATGCCTTTTTTGCTTTCTAGTCCTTATGATGTTTACTGATGTCTTACAGAATAAGTTGTAATTAGAATGTTTATGATCTTTTGCAATTTAGTGGCAAAAGATCATATAAATCTTTTGCAATTCAGATGCAAATTTTTGACACTTTGCAAGTTGTTCCCAACTGTAAGGCATCAATGATCTGTGAAAACAAATGTTTTTAATTGCACTACTAATTTGGTCGCTTGCTGGCTTGTTTCTTGCATTTTGCACATTACGCGAACATCCTATTTCCATCTTTCAACTCGTGTAAATTAACACTGTCACAACACCAACATGGAGTAATTTGCAGTGTACAGCTCTCTAATCGAGATGTGATTACCGTTTATATCCCCCTGAGACCAGTGACAAGTGCACTGGTCAAAATTACCCACTCTCAATCTGCTGACAAGTAAAAAGCGAGAAATTACACCAGATACTTCGGTGACAAGCTAGAGACTGGCTGTTAATCAAAGCAACTGTGGTTCGCTCGTAATCAATCAAACAGCTGTGCAGCACGTTTACCCAGAGGCTCTGAGTGGAGAGCACACTGGCCTCCCAGGGTTTTGACGCAGCAGTGCATTCTGGATTCCCCACAGGGTAAAACATATGATATTGACAGTGCTTATTGCTTCATCTAGCTCACCGCGTTTGGCATTTGATGCAAAATATAATTACATTAGACACATCATATGTGCTGCGAATTGATAAACATGGCTTGATTTTACTAATTGTTTAGAGATAAGTGCTTTTGCATATTTAAAGGGATAGTTCACCCAAAAATGAAAACTCTGTTATTACTAACCCTCGTGTCATTCAAAATAAAACCTTTGTTCATCTTTGGAAAAAAAAATGAAGATATTTTTGATTAAATCCAAGAGCTTTCTGACCCTGCATAGACAGCAACACAACTGAGATGTTTAAGGCCCAAAAAGGTAGTAAGGACATTGTTAAAATATCCCATGTGACATCAGTGGTTCAACCTTAATTTTATGAAGCTACAAGAATACTTTTATCTTAAGAAAAATATCTCAATTTCTGCTCAGGTTATGGGTTTGGAATGAAATGAGGGTAAAATTTTCATTTTTGGGTGAATACCTATACCTTTATGCATATATTACAGACATACGTGACCCTGGACCACAAAAACAGTATTAAGTAGCATATTTGTAAATAGTATATTTGTAGCAATAGCCAAAAACACATTGTATGGGTCAAAATAATTTTCAAAAAAATGATCTTTTATGCCAAAAATCATTAGGATATTAGACAAAAGTTCATGTTCCATGAAGAAATTTAAAAATTTCCTACCGGACATATACACTATTGTAAAAAAAAAAAAAAAAAGGGGTCTGTAATTTTTTTGCAATAAGTCTTGTATGCTTAAAAAGTTGCATTTATTTATTTAACAAATTAAAAATACAGTTAAAACGACAGTTTTCTATTTTAATATAATTTTTTGCCAATCTGCCAAAAAAAAAAGTGAAATGTTGCACTTTAACTTGCGTAAATATTAATTTAATAATTAAATATAATGATTTGCCGTAAAAAAAAAAAAATATATATATATATATTATTATCAATGTCTTCTTTGTCTCTGTTTAATGCATTCATTTGATCAATCAATCAATCATACTGACCCCAAACTTACTGACTGAGCTACACATGTTCAGCACTGAAAATATTCTCTGAAGTAAAAAAAATAAATAAAAAAAAACAGTAATCTCTGCAATTTATTAGCATAAAAAAAATAAATAAATAATAATAATGCTAGACAGGTCTGTAAACATAACTAAAATCCATATTAATTATCAAGTACAGTATTTACAGACCTTGTAAGCCCTTTTTTCTTAGCCATGGGTTACACAACTAAATAAAATATTTTATAGCAGTCCCACAAGCACAAGGCCTCTAGTCAGACTTCTCAAAAAGCTAAATTTCATTAGGCCCAAATTATTTTTTTTATCAGTGCAGCTATCTGATGAGACCATCAATTAGATTGAAAGGAATTAGTAAGTAGATACTTCAGAGCACAGTTATTGTGTTGAGCGACTGCAGGGAATTCCCACCGGAGCAACACTGCAAGTTAGGGTTAAATGACTTCCTCAAGAGCACAATAATAATAAAGCAGAACGTGACGTGACTAACACTTGAGACCACGTCCACAGTTCAGCAGCTCTGGGATCTGCTCAGCTGCTAAACCTGTGGTTTATTATGCATAACTGGGGGAAGATTCTGAGTGAATTTATGCTTTGGGAGGAAGGGACATTTCAGCAAATACACTTGACCTAATTCTGTATTTTATGATCCTGTTGGATTCTTTTATTCATTGTTCACTATTGTTTAAGTGCCTGGTCTTCAAAGTTCAGCAAATGTGCTAGAGACAATGTTCTTAAATTAAAATTGTAATATAGTGATTTGAATAATCATATTTCCCCCCTTCTTCTTCTTTATAAAATATAATACAAGTAATTTAGTCAAATATCCAAGCTACTCTTAATGGTAAATTGTATGCTTTCCAACAATGACTGTATGATTTTAAACTATATCTTTTCACACTAAGGACAACTGAGGGACTACAGAAGGTTCAAATGCTCACTGAGAGTTCAGAAGGAAAAACGACGCAGAGCCGGGGGGTGAAAACTTTTTGAATTTGAAGCTCAGGGTAATTTTTTTACTTATTTTGTTTTCTGGGAAACATGTAAGCATCTTCTTTAGCTTCTGAAGGGCAGTACTAAATGAAAAACACACATTTTCATTCTGTTCAAAAGTTTACACCCCTGGCTCTTAATGCATCATTTTTCCTTCTGGAGCATCAGTGAGTGTTTAAAGTTCCATATGAGTCCCTAACTTGCCCTCAGTGTGAAAAGATGGATCTCGATAATCATCATTGTTGGAAAGGGTTCAAATACACAAAAATGCTGAAAAACCAAAGAATTTGTGGGACCTGAAGGATTTTTCTAAAGAACAGCAGGCAGTTTAACTGTTCAGGACAAACAAGGGATTCATGAACAGCTATCACTTAACAAAACAAAACAAAATTATTCAGTTAACAACACAGTATTAAGAATTAAGAGTTTTTATAAATTCAACTATTATTTTATCTTGTCTTAATGTGAAATATCTTATTCAGGTCAGTACTAAATGCAAAATGCATTTTGTATGATCCCTCCTATTTTGGTAAAGTAACATTTTGCAGATTCTGCAAGGTGTATGTCAACTTTTGACCTCAAGATCACATTTGTTGTCTTTTACTCAAATCTTGTTTCATTGTTGTGTATACAGGTCCTTCTCAAAAAATTAGCATATTGTGATAAAGTTCATTATTTTCTGTAATGTACTGATAAACATTAGACTTTCATATATTTTAGATTCATTACACACAACTCGAAGTAGTTCAAGCCTTTTATTGTTTTAATATTGATGATTTTGGCATACAGCTCATGAAAACCCAAAATTCCTAAAAAATTCTCAAAAAATTAGCATATTTCATCCGACCAATAAAAGAAAAGTGTTTTTATACAAAAAAAGTCAACCTTCAAATAATTATGTTCAGTTATGCACTCAATACTTGGTCGGGAATCCTTTTGCAGAAATGACTGCTTCAATGCGGCGTGGCATGGAGGCAATCAGCCTGTGGCACTGCTGAGGTGTTATGGAGGCCCAGGATGTTTCGATAGCGGCCTTAAGCTCATCCAGAGTGTTGGGTCTTGCGTCTCTCAACTTTCTCTTCACAATATCCCACAGATTCTCTATGGGGTTCAGGTCAGGAGAGTTGGCAGGCCAATTGAGCACAGTAATACCATGGTCAGTAAACCATTTACCAGTGGGTTTGGCACTGTGAGCAGGTGCCAGGTCGTGCTGAAAAATGAAATCTTCATCTCCATAAAGCTTTTCAGCAGATGGAAGCATGAAGTGCTCCAAAATCTCCTGATAGCTAGCTGCATTGACCCTGCCCTTGATAAAACACAGTGGACCAACACCAGCAGCTGACATGGCACCCCAGACCATCACTGACTGTGGGTACTTGACACTGGACTTCAGGCATTTTGGCATTTCCCTCTCCCCAGTCTTCCTCCAGACTCTGGCACCTTGATTTCCGAATGACATGCAAAATTTGCTTTCATCCGAAAAAAGTACTTTGGACCACTGAGCAACAGTCCAGTGCTGCTTCTCTGTAGCCCAGGTCAGGCGCTTCTGCCGCTGTTTCTGGTTCAAAAGTGGCTTGACCTGGGGAATGCGGCACCTGTAGCCCATTTCCTGCACACGCCTGTACACGGTGGCTATGGATGTTTCTAACCCAGACTCAGTCCACTGCTTCCGCAGGTCCCCCAAGGTCTGGAATCGGTCCTTAGCCACAATCTTCCTCAGGGTCCGGTCACCTCTTCTCGTTGTGCAGCGTTTTCTGCCACACTTTTTCCTCCCCACAGACCTCTTGCTTGAGGGTGTCAATGATGGCCTTCTGGACAGCAGTCAGGTCGGCAGTCTTACCCATGATTGCGGTTTTGAGTAATGAACCAGGCTGGGAGTTTTTAAAAGCCTCAGGAATCTTTTGCAGGTGTTTAGAGTTAATTAGTTGATTCAGATGATTAGGTTAATAGCTCGTTTAGAGAACCTTTTCATGATATGCTAATTTTTTGAGATAGGAATTTTGGGTTTTCATGAGCTGTATGCCAAAATCATCAATATTAAAACAATAAAAGGCTTGAACTACTTCGAGTTGTGTGTAATGAATCTAAAATATATGAAAGTCTAATGTTTATCAGTACATTACAGAAAATAATGAACTTTATCACAATATGCTAATTTTTTGAGAAGGACCTGTATATAGTTATAGATTTTTGAAAAGTATATCTATATATGATACGTAAAGTCTAGTCCACTTTGCAGCTTTTTCTGGACACAAACGCCTACTTAGAGAGGAAATCTAACTGACATGCAAATTGACCAACATGGCAAACTTGGCTAAATCCAGTGATTTCATCAACCTGATACTTGATAAACACAACTTTGCTTCCAGACAGATCGGTGACACTCAGACATTGCATAAAGTCAGCCATTCAAATTGGAACTAATTGACATTTTTGAGTGCGACATAGAGAGAATTAGAGTTAAAGAAAAGCATGTTAGAGTTCAACCTGCAAAGGCTGCTGACACAATCTTTTCTTTTTTGACATTTTAATCATAAGACACAGTAAACTAAATAAAGAGAAGAAATAAGGCATACTTTCTTCGGGAGAATTCTCTAAGGACCTGCTGCACCAGCTGCCATTTTGATAGATTGAGGCTTGGTGCAAATTGCTTGGCCCGACTATAACTTGACACCTCAGTAACCGTAAACAAAGCCGCTTTTCATCACAGTCTATTCCCAACACTCGAACACATGTACGCCTGCAAATACACATTTACAAAACCTAATCCGTTATCCTTAAGTGTTTGTGAATCCCTCTTTCAGACAGAAGGTAGAGTTAGCGCTGCAAAATTAGTCTGAGTCAGGGAATTTAAATAGCTTTACTGTCTATTTTGTGTGATGACAGGCTACAGCGCTGTTCATACAGTACTTACGTGGCTTGCCAGAATATGACATATGAGCCCACAGTACACACAGTAAACACACACCCGCAAATTACCACTATGAGGTGCTGTTTCACTGAAATCAACTTGAGCAGCTGTTTGTTTCAATTTCTTTGTTTAGCTCCAATGTGTCCAAATGGATTTGAATGCAGCTCATTTGAAATAGAATCTGAGAAGCAATGTGCATAAAGTCAGACTACATTTGTAAAATTACCGTACTATAACTATGTTTCTTCAGTGCACTCAATTTATATGAAAAAAAAAAATAAAAATCTGATCTGTGCTATTAATGTTGTCAATTATCAGCAAATAAAACAGTCAAGTAACAAGATTACATAGCATCTGCAAGGATCAAATGTATAAGGACTGCAAATCGTGGAAGTCTTGTCCGTCTCATAACGGAAATATGCTTGACATTTCCGGATTTCTATGGAGACCAGTACATGAGAGCATCTAAACGGAAGTTAGAAACCATCATGGCAGCGCTCATCAGTTAGGAAAAAGGTGGATATATAAAACATATAAATGTGCAAACAGTGGGGTCCAAAAGTCTGAGACCACATTCGAAGTCTTTAAATAGACATTTTGAAAGACTGCCATGTGAATAAACAAATAATAAATATTTAAGATACCACCTCCTGAAAAGAGCTCATGTAGAATAATTATTACATTATTAATAAATTATTGCATGCCGCTGTGGAGTAATTGATTCCATAGCTGTGCAATGATCAGAATAATGTACAATTCAGGATGACAATAATATTAATATTTAGCTTTATACACGGACACGTATATACACTGAATAATATTACTGCATAATTTTTATATTCATATGAATAAAATAATAATAGTACTATGAAAAATGATAAAATAGCATTATAATATTTACAATATTTATATGAAATAATTTATAATAAAATTATTATAGTATATACACTAAATATTGTAATATTATTGCTTTACAATAATTCTAATAATGATAATAAAATATAAATATTACAGTTTGAGAGTATATATACAGTATACACATACATACACACATGCACACAAGTATATGCACACTAAATATTTATAGTATTACTACAATATTTATATTAATATAATAATACTATTAAAATAACATTGCATTTACAATATTTATATTTAATTTATAATAGTATTATTATAATTCAAATAAATACATTCTTATGGACGTTTTACTCATAAATAAGGTTCTGCTAACAAACTACATTGTTACACACACACACACACACACACACACACACACACACAATGTATTGATTTCCGAGAACATGACCTCCTTTGCACAGCATCCTGATCCACCCTTCACTGTACGCTCTTTCCATCAGTTTCTAAGCACTGTCAGAGAGATGGAGTAGCATTCCAATCAAGTCCCTGTTTTATGTCCTGTATTCGAGACAGACCTAAATAAGCCTAACATGGCCTATAATTTATGTCTGGTAGCTATGCCGTTATACATCACCGAGTCAAAGCACCGGTGCTTTTCTTTATAGCACCTGTCTTCCTCTGCGCTGTTGCCGCTGATGGCAGATACATCTCACACTTAATAATGGGCCTTCTGAAATGCACATTATGATAGACGGCTGCCTGTTGTAAAAAAAAATATATCTCAGACAAATGACATTTCTGTTAATTTCCACTGTGCTTTTGTGTCAGGTTGTCTCCTAATCTTCAGGACTAAGTGCCTTTTGTAGGAAATTTTAAAGGCACAAAAGGGAATCGTTTATTTTTCATTTAGCCATAAGAACACTGCTTTTGTGTTTGTGACCAAGAATATTAATAAAAAATAAATGCAATCGCGTATTAGCACATTAAGAGGCGATACAGCTTGGTTCAGGTTTTAAAATTAAATTAAAAAGCATTACACTTATTAGGATTTGAGTTTGTCTACATTATTATTACGCTTGTATAACCATTATTGTTTGTCATATTCCTCTTGCAGATCAAAAAGTCATGTTTTTGCAACAGGCGAATCTTCTCTCAAAACCTGTGGTTCACAGAAGAGAGCTGTGCTATCACCTTTCTAAGCAATCTGACTTTCAGTGTTTGCTTGACAGTAGAAAAATCCCATAGATTTACAACATACGCCAGCAACCATATTGCAGTGTGCCCAAGCCATATCTCACATAAACGTTGAAGCTTTTCCAACATTGCAGAGATGATTTTTCAGAAAACAATGAGTTTTGAAAAATTTCTTTATTAGAAATTATTTATGTATAAAAATTAACATGCTTCACATACCTCATATGTCTTATTTTACAAATACTTTAATTCAGGCACTGTTTCTGACGTTTTTTTTTTTTTCTTTTAGGATGAAAAGCAAACATTAGCAATCAGGAACACACATTAAGTTGCCATTTATCACGGTCAACATAGACATTTTATTCTGCAGCACAAACAGTGCAAAAACAAAGAAGAGAGGAGAAATCATAAGAACTGAATCTTAAATTCACAAACATCTAATCGGAGACAAATCCACTTGTCTCTCTCTATCACCTGACATTTTCAGATATGAATACAGTCATCTACTCCATCATCCGAGCTTCTCAGAACCGTCGGTTTACTTGAGATTGGTGATTCTTCAAATTTCTATAGAAGAGTCTTCGATAGCTGTATTTGTATGAAACTGAATTACTCGCGCCGCCTCGGTTCAGTGGAGGCCGGTTCCGATATCTCGGGCGTTCGACGAACGTCACACCGCTTCTAAATTGTGATTTCAGATTTGCACAGGTGACTGTGACAGCTATAGCACATTTTGACAACAGGGCAAATTTGAGTTCCTCAAAGGTGTGTACTTATGCACAAGCAAACATTACTCCAAAGAGCACTTCGTACATCTTCAACAGTTTCACAAGGCCCATGGTGAGGTAACAATACAGCAACATAGTTCAACAGCATTCCAGAAGGTTCTTTTTTTTTTTTTTTTGGGAAAAAAGGAAAAGAAATAAAGAAAGAAAAAACAACACAGCACATGATGTCAAAACCAGCATGCTCAACATCTGTAAACAATGGTCACTGTCTTTGCTGTTGTCATCACCAAGGAGAAAACAAGAGGAAAAAGCTCCAAATTATTTTTTTGATACTTTTTTTCTTCTTTTTTTTTTTTTTTCAAAGCCACCACATAGTGTTAGCGTCAATGAAACAGCGGACACTGACATGTTGTCCTTAATTAGTGTGTATCACTTTAACAATGACATCTGGAATAGATAGAGCAAGCTGTAATGGAATAGTCTGGGTGACAGACTGTCATTGCGACATCACCGTCTCAACAGTCTCGGCCTCCCCAGATGCTCCCTATGTGATTTCACATAAGCTTCATTAATGGAAACATGTCTGTGGGGGTCTTCCAACCATCCGCTATCTCACTTCCGTAAGTGACATAACGTAAGAGTGATTTATCTTGAAATGCTGTCTTCCAGGGGTCACTTCTGGGATTTGGTAGTGGCCTTTCATCACTTACCTAGATTGCGTGGTTGCTGTAGCTGATGTATGTTTGTTTAGGGCTGAGTCCTGCAAGGAAAGTGGGAAAGTAAGTCTCAAAAGTGCTTGCTGAAAATTTTAAAGAGTTAAAGTTTATTTCTTCACTGGTACGGATTTAGAGAAATTTAGCATTACATCCTTCGCAGTGAATGGGTGTTGTCAGAATTAGACCAAACAGCTGATAAATACATCACAATAATCAACATATAACTTCAGTCCATAAATTAACATCTTATGAAGCAAAATGCAGCATGTTTGTAAGAAACAAATCCATCATTAAGGCATTCCCAAACATAAATAAAGTATAATGAATGCACACACACACACACACACACAAAAAAACTTAAAAACAAGCAAGTACATTTGTAGTACATTTATTTGTGAAAAATAAAATGTAAAAAGTTATACTTATTATACTAAACTAATTAAATGTATACATTTCTACTTTAGTAGTACTTCACTTAAATTGATCTTAAGTGCATTGAAATAAAGTATACTACCGCAAAAATATATAGACCAGTTTTATAAGTTTATTCCTTGTGTGCTTAGAATGCTTTAAAAATGAGTTGTCTTAAGCATACAATAAAATGTATTACTATTAGTACTATGTAAATACATTTTCCCAATTGTGGTAAAGTACACTTTATATAAAAAGCACTAATTAGCACTAACACTTCAACTGATTTTAAGTGTGGTCAGATATAGTCAGGGTGCGATTTGTGAAAAAAGCAGAGGGGGGGATGCTTTTGAAAACTTCTTTCTCTCTCCATAGACGGAGCTTGACCCAACTCCAGTAAGACTACAGCCTAATTAACCTAGTGTAATCTGTTAACAACGCACATTATAAACCCGTCTTTTTAGGCAATTACCACATAATGAGTGTCATGTCATAAAATGTTTTAATACAACGGAAACTGCCTCTAATGTGATAAAAATTTAATAAAAGCATTGTACGTTGGGTTTTAGTCATTACTTACATTGTAAGCAATTTCCACTGTTATTCAAACAATGAATAAATTATATAGAGAAAGCGAGCAAAGAGCATCAACAAAGCTTTTTGAAACTCGAATCGAAGAGCTCCAATCGGATCGCATATTGCGAGAATTCAAAGTGTGTATCGGGAATCATTTGATTCATAACAGGAATTCAAAGCGTGTATCGCCAATAATTTGATTCAGAACAGGAATTCAATGTGTGCAGCGCGAATCATATGATTTAGAACAGGAATTCAAAGTGCATGTCGCCAGTAATTTGATTCAGAACATAAATTCAAAGCACGTATCGCAAATCATTTGATTCAGAACAGAAATTCAGAGTGCGTATCTCAAATCATTTGATTCAGAACAGAAATTCAAAGTGCGTATCGCAAATCATGATGGAAGTAGAAGGACTGTTTTGGATCATTTTTCACTTCACAAGATGTTAATTGATGGACTGGAGTCGTGTGGATTACCTGTTGATTACTGCAATCCTTTTATCAGCTGTTTAGACTCTCATTCTGACGGCACGCTGAACGCTGTTGCCTTATTAGAATTTTTCGATGTGAAACACCAGAGGTAATTCAGTAGATAGCGTTCACAGGGACCTTTATCAAAGCCAGAGTGGTTTGACGCAGAACCTCATGTTTTATTTCTTGTCAGGTCCTTTTGCAATACGACAACAACTTCTTTGATATCGCTATTAATTTGCCAGAAGTCAAGTAGCATGTCTTGTTTGATATCAGACTCTGTCTTTCTTGATATCAAAGTACGGATTACGTGACTGAAACTGTTGTCACCTTTTGTACATGAGGACAGTTTAATACCTTCAAAAACATGCAAGATACCTGCAAACAGTGACAAGTGTATTAAAGCTATTAAAGCATTCATTCAACAAAAAACCCATAATCAGCAGCCTAATCCTGTCATTTGGCATCCATCTTGCAATAGCCGTGTAGTGCAAACAATCACAAAGGTTGCATGAGTGACATTGCCTTCAGCTATTCATGTAATAACCTTGCCAAAGAAGGAGGGTCAATGGAAAATTCAAGCTCATTGCATCGTTATATGGAGATCAAAAGGTTACCTCATGCAATCATGCAGAGCCGTTGGAATAAGGAAGGTGAGGTGATATTTGACCCAACACTACTGGTGTGGTTCTCCGGTCTGGACTCTCCCTCGGCGCATGGAGCACTGACCCGTACGTACAGGCAGATAAATAGCTCGATTTCAGCTTAGAGGGAGGGACGCTGTCTCAAAAACCAGACTTAAATGATTCTTTCTCTATAGAAAATCTGATTGGAGGTGCTTGATTTTATCTAGCATGGATTCATACTGTTCTATTTGAGTCTGCTATCCCAATTTGTGTTTGTGTTTCTGCAATCTAGGCCATGCACTGCTCTGAAAGTTTTCATACCTACTCTCTGTTGGTTGAAAAATGCATAAAAACAAATTTGTTGCTATCTTTAGGTCTTTCCCCAGTATAAAGCTTCTCACCTACAAAGCCCTGTGCAAACAAGTGATTTGCAAAAACAATGCGGCATGCATGCTTATTGTGTCTTTAGCAGTTCTAACAAATGTCAGCGTATTCTCAATGCATTGTCTATTATAAGCTAATTGATATGCACTGTTTAAGCGTTAAAGCTAAATGGAACATGATTGAGTTAACAATTAGGTCCAACAGTAAGCCAAGCAATAACCAATAATTAAAGTCTTTACCTGTCGTCATTGTTTAGTTATCATCAACATATCCTGAAACACAGGTTGCGGTTACATATATTAGATTTGTTTACAATAATTTAGCATCTTTTATCAAACAGTAATGACTGAAAAACGACAGTTTAAATAACGGATATCTGCTTCTTGACTTCATGGTTTTGCATTACAAAATTTAAATTAAACACACTGCAAATATAACATGTTTGACATCATATGGCCATGAAGAGAAAAATAGTATACTTCATAATGTATTTCATAGTGTATCAATCAATGTTGGATACATTGAATACTCTCCCTGAATGCTCTCTTTAAAAGAAAAGTTTTAGCTAAATGTATAGTATGTATATAGCATTGCATTCAACATGTTTACAACGATTGAAGCACTTTCTTTCTTGAGTACCTCAACCTTGAAGACGTACTTCATATTCACAACCTGAATAATGATCCCTTTACTGTAGGGTTACATTTTTTTTTTAATCCAGAAAATGTGGTCGTTATTTTAATGATTCACAGGCTGAGCACAATTGTGAGGTAATTGTGTCCTCATCAGGGCAATTGTTTTCCATCTGTGTAAATTGGGATCGTCTGCGATGCGGGGACAGGATACTTATGCAAAAAAGCTCATTTCAGCATTTAATCTCTGCTAGGACGTTTCCTAACATAATATTGTTATATTAAAATAAATATGAGCTAGAGTTTGTAACTAAAATGTCAAGATTTCAATGTAGGGTTTTCAAAGGCTGTGAATGTGTTTACAAGGTGCAGTATCATGCTACTGGAAATATCAATAATGCTAAATATTTAAAGATGAAAGCTATAAACAGTCTTATTTAAAACAAAATGCTCTAAAATATTAATGCTAACACTTTACAATAAGGTCTCATTTGTTAACATTGTTAACAATGCATTAATTAACACAAGCAATATATTTCTACAGCATTTGTATACGAGTATGTGTACTTAGAGTGTACCTAGAGTGTAAAGTTCTGGTAATATAATTTAATGACATGGGGTAGGTTCAGGGTTAGAACCTAGTTATTGTAATTACTATAATAAGTACATAGTGTGTACATGGGGAACAGGACTGTAAAGTGCTAACCTTTACTTTAGTCATTTTCAACATGTACATAATATGTAGCTATTACAGTATTTAAAATAACTAGGTAATAGCTAGGTACTAACCCTATACCTACACCTAAATGCACATACTGTAAAACAAAGTGCAACAATACAATTGTTCATTGTTTGTTTATGTCAGTTTTTCATCAAGTAATGCTAACCAAGGCAACATTTGATATTAAAATGTATTAGTAAATGTAGGAATTAACATCATTTGAAAATTCATAAATTCTGTAGATGTATTATCCATTGTTAGTTCATGTTAACCACTGTAGTTAACTAATTAAAAGAAATGAAACATTATTGTAAAGTGGTACCCTATTTGGTCCCACTTTCTTAATAACTAAATCATACTTATTTATTAATTTTTATGTAAGGACATAGTAGTTGTGTTCATATTGTATTGCAAAACACTTTTGCTGCTATTAAGGTGGGATACAGGTAGGTTTAAGGGTGGGTTAAGGTGTAAGGGATGGTTTATGGAGTGAATTTTGTGCCAATATTCATCAAACAAATCTAGCGTTTTGCAAACAAACACAATCTGTTTTGCAAAAAACCCCTCAACTTTCAAACAAACGCAAAGTTATTTGCAAATACAAAACTCTATTTGAGAGAAAATGCAGCGGTATGGACAAATATATGTATTGTGTGTTACAACTGTGAGACTCAGTTGCCTTTTTATGAGGAAACTTGGCTTGATTTTCTCACAAATGTGTGCAGGCAGATTTTCTCACTAAAGCTTACTACTTACTATATCTATAAGTAACCATTGAATGTTTAGATCATATTTCGGTACATGTATATTGCTGAATCACTATAAAGCTCACCTGAACTTAAACTAATTTAATTATAGTAGCCTATTTGTATAATTAGATTAGCCTATACTTCTTTCAGTAGCTTGTCTATACTTCTTTCAGTAACTTGTCTATGTGGAGTTTTGTATTTTTTTTTTTTTTTTTTTTTACTTTTACTGCAGAGGTAGCCCACAACATGTATAGCAGAATGACATTAAATCTTACTTGACCTAATGTAAAAATAAAATTCAAAACACTTTCATTTTTGGTACACAGTTGCTATCCACAATACATTTGCATTTTAGTATTACAATATATTGTGACATGATATATTGTTATTATACCCCTGCATTGTTTTGAATGTTGAACAGCTGTATCAACATACCTAACCTATATATTCTATATCCCACCACAATCCAAAAAAGAGGATGAGAGGTACAGAGAATGGATCAGTGTTTATAGGGAAAGACTGCCTATTTAAATGTTTAGCCATGTCACTACTGATTTTTTAAACTAATCACGTTAACGTTAACAACTTTACAGCACTTATTGTGAATTTCACTGACATTGTAGTATATGGTCTCTTTGTGTAAATATCTAAACTGTTAATTATAGCTATAGTAAGACAGAAATTCACCTGTTCCCAACTCATATTGATATTCCCTGAAAAGGTAAACAGGTGTTTCAGGTCTTGGGAGACTAGCGTAACTTGGCCGACAGCGCCATCTGCTGTTTTTGGAAAAGGAAGTTGCTTAATTGCATTTGTGAGAAAATCTGCCTGCACACATTTGTGAGAAAATCAAGCCTTCTCACCAAAGTTTCCTCTCAAAAAGGCAACTGAGTCTCACAGTTGTAACACACAATAAATATATTTGTCCATACCTCTGCATTTTCTCTCAAATAGAGTTTTGTATTTGCTAATCACTTTGCATTTGCTTGAAAATCAATTTTTGCTTTGCAAAGCAGATTGTGTTTGTTTGCAACACTGGATTTGTTTGATGAATATTGGCACAAAATGCACTCCATAATGGTTCAACAGTTTAACTATAAATGTAATTACAGAAAATAATTACAGATCTAATTACATGCAGGTAAGTGTAATGTAAAAAAACGTGCATGTACACAATATGCACACTGTATATAATTAATTAAACATAATATAACTAATATGAAGTGGGACCCCATATTGTTTTGTACACAAGTTTGCTACAAACAAATTATTCCATCACAACGTTAAAATACAGCATATAGGCTTAAATACTACTGGGGGAAATGATTCTAGAAATTATCTTACTTAGCTGGAGAAAGCAACAAAGTTAAAAGGTAACTGTTATTTAGACCGAATGCAGATACTGTTAGATATTGTATACACCAAGTTTAAATAGCAACAAAAACCATCGTAACACTAAATTTACACTAAGTGCAAATAAAGATGAATGCTAATTATACAAAGAATGTAATGTTAATTTTACCTAATGTAAAAATATCTCAGCAATCAAGCAAGAGTTAGTTTAATCAGTCTTTGGCTCTTTGCACTCAGTGAACAGTAAACAAACAAAAAATGACAGTACATTCTGAAATCTGCCATAAAAGTATACTATTTGAATTTGCAAGAAATACGCCCTATCGAACAAGTATCCTCTGGGATGTTAGCCCTTGAAAAACAGATCAGAGTTATAACCACTGGATATAAAAAAGACAGGTTGGGTATTATGCAAGAGAGTTTGTGTGTGTGTGTGTGTGTGTGTGTGTGTGTGTGTGTGTGTGTATTTTGAAACAAAGTACAGTATTATGATTAAATATAAATGATACTGCACATATTACCCTACATATGAACATATGTAACCCTCACATTAAGAGTAATATCATTGCACACGTTTCTAAACAAAATGGATGTTTGTGCTTTGACTAACTGCACAGACGGATAAATGAACAAGCATAATTTGGTGCTGAAATAAGTATATTACGCATTTCAAAGTAACATTATGAACTCCTTTTTATGCATGAGCGCATTCAGCTCAGCTCTGCTATCATTACATGCACACAGTGCCTAACGCCAACACGCTCTTAAAAGGACAGTACTCTTCAAATGCGTCGTAGGATTTTGTTTTTTGCATTTTTCATGAGTGCTATTTATTTATTTTAAATAAAACAACTGCGCAATTAAATCAAAAAATGTGTTACAAGAGGCAAAATCCAGGTTAACAGAATGTAGTCTACACTGTAAAATCCCCATCTTCATATTGATCAGCTCTAAAGTGTGTGAACACCTATTGCAAACACAGATTTATTTGTTTCTGTGTTATAATTGAACCTGTTGGGGCCCATTTGGCCTTAAGGCCCATTGAACTTGGATATGCAGAGGTGCTTTCTCACTGGCTCAATCTGCCCTGAAATTGAACGACCTTGCACAGAAATTGTCAGGAGGCATTAAAAATGTAATTGTCATTAAAAGGTAGCCTAGAGGAATATGCTGCATACATTAACTAATCCTGACAAAAAAATACTTTAAACCAAAGCCTAGCAAGATATTATTAATTTTAGATAGTGTATCGGCTATCGGAAATATTAAAAGCTGCATGATATCTTGTAAAAGATGACAGAAATATATTTCTAATATTAAATTGTAACAGTCTGACTTATTGTTTGGATCAAGGTATTTGAAAATTATTATATGTAACCCTGGACCACAAAATCAGTCTTAAGTAGCATTGTAGCAATAGTTAAAAATACACTCTATGGGTCAAAATGATCCATTTTTATTTTATGCCAAAAATCATTAGGATATTAAGTAAAAATCATGTTCCATGGAGATATTTTGTAAATTCCCTACCGTATATATAAATATATATATATATATCAGAAATTAGGAATATGCATTGCTATAAACTTCATTTGGACATTTAAAGTTGATTTTCTCAATATTTGCACCCTTGGATTTCTGCTTTTCAAATAGTTGTATCTCGGCCAAATATTGTCCTAACAAACCATGCTTCAATGGAAACCTTATTTATTCAGCTTTAGATGATGTATAAATCTCAATTAAAAGAAATTGACCCTTATGACTGGTTTTGTGATCAAGGGTCACATATTTTATACATCACATTAAGGATTCAATGCACAGTAAATTAAACAAACACTATAATTATTCAGTTGAAAATAGCTGAAAATAAAATAAGTTTTACTACCTAAAAATTTCACATTCAATTCAATGTTTCTATTTCTTTGTAACTGTTTGTAAAAACTTACTAGCAATTTTTGTAGAGTAAAATTAGTTTTTTAGTGTAAAAAAGTAAAAATAAACCTGACAATTATTAAGCTCATGCTAAGAAAACTGTCTAGCCAAGGCAATAAAATATAATATTGTGGTTTCCTAAGCATTCAGTATACTTGGTCATGCACCATTATGATGTCGAGAGACTATTTCAAGGAGACCTGCATTGATCTTTTTAGTTATACAAATCCTGACAGCTGATGTAACGCAGACTCATATTATTATTGATCGTATTTACAATTCACCCAAGAGAAAACCTATTGATGTTCATATAACATAACTATGAGTTTGATCAAATGACCTAGTCCTTTTCATCCTCTTATCCTCATTCTTTGGCAAGTTTCTATGATCTTTGTAGGCAACATCACACATGCATTACATTTTGATCTTGTTTATATGCATCACTAAACTCTATACACGTTCTGCATGGCAATGATATCAAAGATGGACTGTTACTTTGGAATCTACCGGTGTCTTTTATATCAGCGATAAAACTGCTTGCCAAGTACTGACTTTTGTAGATACGCTAATGGAGTGCATCTTGCTACGACTGTGAATAATATGTCACATATATGCGCTGACACTATAATAATAGCTACATCAAACATGTCTTGCCCTTATCTTGATTGGTTCAAGATCTTTTTCTTTTTACTACCAGTAGGTGAGATGACAAGAAGTGTGACTTCAGAAGTGTGACTTTAGGTGCTTCAGAGAAGACAGTGAACAACGTCACATACGTGGTACGTGTGAGACTGTGAAGACTTACTAGTCACCTGATAGTTCAAAATTGTGAAAAATCAATGGGTGGGAAGTGTGTCATATTGCATTTGTTAATTTTACACTTTAATAGAACGCACTGTTACAAGGTACAAACATAGATGCGAACTCTTGGCCTTTCGGTGAAAATTCACCTTTTGATATCAAAATAGGTCACCTACGAGATTCACGTAGATCTGATGAGAAATTGTTTTGGGATGGCGGTGGGTGTCTAACTGGACCAATTCTGATCGTAATAGTGCACTTGTACCAAAAATGTCAGTGTGTTTTGTCCCAGTCCGGCCCTGCATGTAAAGCAAATATCTTTCAAAAAAATTCAGTGTGGAGCATGCCCCGGACCCCCCTAGTTGTGGCAGATTTTCACTATCCATGTAATGTTTACACCTTTGTTACCCTTTACCTATTTGCATCCTTTTGCTGCCTTTTTAGGCTGCATTAATAAATAAAATAAAGTTTAAATTATGATATTGTCTAGTGCAAAAACCAAAAAGAAATCACTGCCACTCAAAAGAGATTTTTAATTCTTTTTAAAGGAGGCTTTTCTGCTCATCAAGGCTGCGTTTATTTGATTTGTTTATTTGAGAAATAAACTGTAACATTGTGAAATGTTAATGCAATTTAAAATAGTGGTTTTCTATTTTAATATACTTTAAAACATAATTTATTTCTGTGATGCAATGCTGAACTTCTAGCATCATTATTCCAATATTCAGTCACATGATCCTTTAGAAATCATTTTAATATGTTGATTTATTATCAGTGTTGCAAACAGTTGTGCTGCTTAATATTTTTTTGGAACCTGTGATACTTTTTTCAGGATCTTTTGATACATAAGACATTAAAAAGAACAGCATTTATTTAAAATAGAAAACTTTTGTAACAATATACACATCATTTAAAGTTTGGGGTTAGTATTTTTTTGTTCTTTCTTTCTCTCTTTGAAAGAAATTAATACTTTTATTCAGCAAGGATGTGTTAAATTGATAAAAACTGATAGTAAAGACTGATATTGTTAGAAAATATTTCCATTTTGAATAAATGCTGTTCTTTTTAACTTTTTTATATCAAAAGAATCCTGAAAAAAGGATCACAGGTTTCCAACATTGATAATAAAAGTAATAAATACATATATTAAAATGATTTCTGAAGGACTGCATGGCTGATGAAAATTCAGCTTTGCATCACAGAAATAAATTTCTGTATTTTTGAAAGACTTTAAGTCAGCTTTCAAGTCAGCTTTATTTATATAGCGCTTTTTACAATACAAATTGTGTCAAAGTAACTTTACAGTATTGAATGGGAAAGTAATATATCAATAATTCAAAAAGAAACTTTAAACAATTTTAGTCTGAGGAAATTAATCAATAGTTCCAAATTAATAAATAGTTTGACCTCAGTTTAGTTTTCCCCAATTTAGTTGTTGTCCCCAACTGAGCAAGCCATAGGTGACAGTGGCAAGGACTTAAAAAAAACAAAAAAACATTTAAAGTCTTACTGATCCTAAACTTGAGCAGCAGTGTATAAAATATAATATTGTCTAATACAATTTTCAATACTACTGTACTACTACTACTACTAACAATGTTATGATATTAAATATTCATGCAGAATTTCACCCAAAAAACAAAACTAATGGAAGCAGCTCTTTATTATAATTTTAAAATAATACATTTACTGACAATAATTGTGATTTGCGATTCATGTAGTGTTTTATGCTGCCTTCACCTGAGGAAATCTGGATATATGGAAATATAAATTTTATTCCTGTGAGGCAAAGCTGAATTTTCAGCATCATTACTCTGATTACAGAACTTATTTTAATATACCGATTTGGTGCTTAAGAAACATTTCTGATTATTACCAATGTTGAAAATAGTTGTGTGTCTTACTAGTAAAAAAAAAAAAAATAAAAATACATTTTGTGACAGACTTTCTTTCAAAACTAAATTTTCTTGAACTTTTAAATAAAAGTGTATAAGGTGTGCAGTTATTTTCAGGGAAACACACAGGGCTTGACTGCATTTCATGTCCACATCAGCCAAATGATTTAAGTTATTTCAAAGTTCCTTACAGCTTACAACAGCAAAAGAACAAAAAAATCACTGACCAAGCAAATTAATAAATAAATGCCACCACCTCGGGTGTGCATTATATTCTAATAATTCAACAGCCTGTCGTTAGTTATTCCCTGCATATTGTTAAAGGCCAGTTCACACTGCACCAGTAGACAAATGTCAACAGACACGTTTGAGACCAGTGTGCTACCCCGTCTGTGACTGCGATTGTTTTTACCGATATAACATGTTGAATTGCGGTTGAACATGTTGAATACATTTAAGAAGTGACACACTATACTCTGTCGGCTGTCGCCATTGGTCTATGTCTGTCGATGCAGTGTGAATTGCCAAATACAGTTAGAAGCTACATAATTCAATGTCATGTAATTCATTTAGAAGTAATTGTAACACTTTATAGCAATGTTTCTATCACATTACCCTACATTAAGACACTTAACAGACACTTTTACTCAATGCAATTTAAGTCTTAAAGGAGGATCACAAATCAATTAGAATAAACAAGGAGATCCTGTTTCCCCTTTAATGCGTTCGTGAAATGTTAGACATCCCTGAGCCATGGAGAAGTTATTTGTTAGCTTGCATTTGCTTTACATGCAAAAAGCTGCTTGTGTTAAATAACTCCAGTAAGATCTTTCAAAAGGGCACATGCTAATGTAGTCACTGACTCTAATACCTAATTCACAAAAGCACATAGTTCCACTGCAGTGAATTCAAAGTGCTGCTATAGAAAGCTGCTGAATATGTACAAGAGAAAGTGAGCAGAAGAGAATCACACTGGGGTTGGTGGTACGGTCATGCAACCGGTGGTAAATATTTGCTGAAAACACTGTGTGCTAACTAGTCATGCTTAATTGGACGAATTTTCATCTATGTAGCAGCCTTCATTACACAAATTTAATTCTGTTGTCAAAACATTTATCTGGACGTCTCCCTTAATTCAGAGCTATTTGTTATTAAGACCCACAATATGATTTACTGGGTATTGCTACATTGCAAAACGAAAATAAAATGCAACATAATGAAAGCAGAGTGGATGTGCGTTGCCGTGAATGCCAAATGCAATGTAATGGAAGCAGATAATTTGTACCTTCCTAGTCTAACATGATACTTTGAATCATTTTAACATGATATTTATTTTATTCTAGAACAAGCCAATGTACAGATATATCTGGGGAAATGTCATATTAAATTCACATCATTTTGAATTTTAATATCCTTTGTGCATATCTCTGCCTGGACTCTGTCTTTTTTCGTGTGCATCCACACATGCTTTTTCAGCTTGCATAGAACAACATTTCTCACATCAAAGGGGTCAAGGTATTGTTGGTTAGCATGACCGTGTTTGCCCCTGATAGTAGACCTGACACCATCTGCCTGCAAATAAACACAATGCTTCATTGAAGACAATTCAACATGATCTGTGTATTCTGGTGGAAAAATGCTTTTGTAAACAACGCGTGAAGTGCAAATATTTCACTGTATTATAGCTTACAGTGATGCACCGAAATTTTACAAACCATAAACTGAAACAGCAATTTTTGGTTTCGGCTAAAATAGTTTTAAAAGAAAAAAATCGTTGACTGAAACAGTGATGTTTAATAAACGTTTCTTCAATGGTGATTTCATACACACAATGTAGATAAACTACAACAGGTAAACATGTCAACTGTGTGAACGCTAATGCTAGATTAACAATGTCGATTTCTAATTTTTAACTAATAATGACATGGATCTCAAGATCAATCTTTAAGTCTATACCTTTTTTTGATGCTTCACAAAACAATCTGGCAATTAATAATCGCAATGAGCTTTTCGCTTTTTACTTTTAATATGAAACAAGGTTTCAGCTTTCAAATTCTGAACTTTTTTTTTTCTTAAAGACTTATTTTTGGCATTTTTGCCTTTAGGACAGTATACAGACAGGTTTGCAAGGTGGGAGGAGGGGGGATCTGCAAGCCAGGACTCAAAAATTGGGACCCCCGAAGTGCAACAGTCCTATATGTCAACAATTCTGCTGACAATTTTATCCAAAAAAACCCCCCCAAAAAACAATGCATGTGGTTTTGATGCTCTGCAATGTGGTGTAACAGATCGCTGTAGCACCTCAAGTGGCATACAAAGCTATGCACAAAATAAGCATGAATGAACATCTGAATGTCTGTTGAAAGATGCCTTTCAATGCATCTGTAATAGTAGATGTTTTACTACGTCTATTAAAAGGGTAAAAAAAAATATATTTTTATTTTACACCCTATCTGCTGCATCTGACATCGCATCACCAATTAAGGTAATGAAGATGCTAATGCTAGAGGATATTAAAAAAAACAGCTAAAAGGGAGTATGGGGTATCAAGGCACAATTGATGATGTCTCAAAACTGCTGTACTGTCTAACTACATTCACATAAGCAGTGAAGCACGCTTTTAGTCTGTGATCTACTTACGTTTCGTGCATATAAAACACATGCAAACCAGATGGCACCAAAAAAAAATAAATAAATCTGCTGTGTCTACTGAGGATTCTGTATTCCAGATATAGCAGCAGAAGATACTGCCTCTTGTCTGTTTTCGCAGGTTTCTCTTAATGAATATGTCATTTGGGGGCCTGCAAAATAAAGGGCAGCTACAACCGAATTAATTAAACAGTGCTTGCCGAAATTATTGCCACATTTTATTCAAAACACAAAATCATATTTGAATGTAACCTATGTTGTCATATTCAAATTAAACAGAAACTAGTTTTTAAAAATACAAAATTAAAACTTTTATTGCAACAGTCCATAACACCACATGAAAACTTAAGTGAACTGAAAGTGCATGTGTGGCTATTTGTGTTATTCTTACCCTTAGTAGTGTGCACAGACAATTTGATAGACTGCGCAAGCCAATTAGTAAATTTTATTTGAGATGTAGGTAAATCAAAGCCTTACTGAAAAATATAATTATCCACACTAGGACTTTTCCTTCTTATTCAAGATGGAGTCTACAGGTTTGCTTCTGCTCTAGAATGTGAGTTATTTCTGCTGAGGCAGCAGCGTTTTATTTACTGCTGTATTACAAAGCTTGTTTACCAACTGCTGTGTTTTATTGATATTCAAATTAGCAGGAGATGGGTTTCGGTAAGGACTGTTGTACCGATTCAACTGATTTGACTCTTGATAATTTAAAAACCACACTGCCTATCCAATATCTGATGCCAAACGGTTAGATTCAAACATAATGAAAAGCAGAATAATCTTTGGCCAGACGATTAGAGGTTGTCTTGTTATGATTATCACACTGACGCCATTATAAAAAAGAAAGTTTTAATGGTTTTGAAGGATCAAGGAGTACATAATGACAGATTTGTTGATTTTGAGTGAATTGGCAATCTAAAGCAACTGCATCCAGACTGCTGAGGCACGATTTTGCAACCGTGTCCAAATTCGGAACCGTTTAAGCGAGCAAGGGAATGATGATGAATTAAATTTTTAAAGATTACAATAACAAGTTTATGGTGGTATAAAAATCAGTGTCAATAACAATAAAGTGTTTATCCTCAAATCCGCTCACCCTGAGTTTCCAGGTTCTCACACAGCTCCGACTTGGCTTCTCCGTTGGGCCTCAGGCTGGCCTTGGGGTTGAACTTGTTAGACATGGTGGCGGCAGTGACCACAGCTTTCAGGCTGCGAGTGCTGCGTTTGGCCACATTCTGCTCCGGGTGGAAGAGCACCACATAGACTTTGGGCATGTAGAGCATCCCCAGAGACACAGACGCGCTCAGACTCACCGAGATGGTCAGCGTAGTCGTTTGTATGTACATCTGCAATACAAAATCACAGTATGTGAAAATTATAAATCAGTGAAAACAAAGCCATTACTATACACCATACTGGGCTGTAATTGGTCAATCACAGCTTTCTGTGACCAAAGATTTTTTTTATAATGAAACTGTATATTTTACTGTTGCCCTGGGCAACCAATACCCAGCAGTGTGCTAGTTTTATATAACGCCGCAGTCTATTTCTTCCCACATAATAAAATCATTTTCACTGAAATCAATATTTTAAGTCCATTTATTTACTTATTTGTTAGGTAAGAAATAATGTAAGGGAAAATGCATGTCATTATTACAAAATAAAGTCCTTTTTGGATGATACAATAGCCTTGTGCTTCACAGTGGGGTCCTATCGGGGGTCTATTATGCAATAATGAAGACTTGTTCACATGACCTGGGACCTTCATCTCACGAGGGCTTGTTGACAAAATAAACCCCTGATCTAACTGACACAGTCAATATGTCAAATCTCAACAGAGAGTCATAACCTTGTGACTCAACATGCCCAGAGCACCAAACACCATCATCGCATTCGAATATGCGTAATTCTCTCCAGCATAATATGCAAATGACTAGAATATCAGAATACACAGTATTCATGATTTAACTGGCAGATGATGTACAGCATGCTGCGATTATGAAGTGTGTGAACCAAAGTTATTACAGTCAAATAAAACTGCAACAATAAAAACTGTTTTGTTACTTGAAATGAAATAAATGTTAAATAAATAAATAAAATTTGGGGACAAATAGTCACTATTAACTGGCTATTAACTACAACTTTGGCCTTAATAAACTCCTAATTTTCTGCTTACTGAAAGTTAAGTTTGGTAATTGTTAAGTTTAGGTATGGGGTATTTTCAAAAATGAAAATTCTGTCATTAATTATTCACCCTCATGTCGTTTCAAACCAATAAGACATTTGTTCATCTTCAGACCACAAATTAGGATATTTATTGTAGGACTCTCGTGAATGCATGTCAAAGACTGACATGGAAGAAAATAATTGTTAAATAGAGTCATTATTTTTGTTTTCTTTGTGCATAAAATGTTTTCTCATAACTTTAAGAAATTAAGGTTGAACCACTGATGTCACATGGACTATTTTAACGAATATTGGGCCTTGAACGTGGTTGTTGTGTTGCTGTCTATGCAAGGTCAGAAAAATCTCAGATTTTATTAAAAATATCTTAATTTGTGTTCTGAAGATGAACAACGGTCTTACAGGTTTGGAACGACATGAGGGTGAATTT
Source organism: Cirrhinus molitorella (assembly GCA_033026305.1). Taxonomy (NCBI): domain Eukaryota; kingdom Metazoa; phylum Chordata; class Actinopteri; order Cypriniformes; family Cyprinidae; genus Cirrhinus; species Cirrhinus molitorella. Next base: position 30,739,863 of record CM065130.1, read on the forward strand.
TAGTTTTTGGGCAAACTACCTGTTTAAGGGATCTAAAATATAGTCATGCAGAGTAAGGCATTAATGTATATTTTATAAGTACTAATAAACAGCCAATTATTATGTGAAATAAGAATGAATGAAATATACAAATGTATATACAGTGCCTTGCATTTTTTCATGTTTTGCTATGTTGCTGCTTTGTGTTAAACTGTTTTAAAATTACTTTTTTTCCCCACATCTATCTACACTCCATACACCATAATGGCAAAGGAAAAAACAGGGTTTTAACATCTTTGCAAATTTATGAAAAATAAATAACTTAAATGATTCCACTGCATAAGTATTCATGCCCTTATCTCGGACAGTTATGCTTGTAGATGTTACTACACTTCGAGTGAAGTTAACCTGTGGCAAATTAAACTGAATGGGTATAATTTGGAAAGACACACACACGTCAATAAAATGTCTAATGGCTGAAAATGCATATCAGAGCGAAAACCAAGCACTGAGGTAAAAAAAAAAAAAAACAACTGCCTGCAGAGCTCAGAAACAGGATTGCATCAAGCCACACATCAGGGGAAGAGTTCAGAAAACAATTCTGCTGCATTGTAGGTTCACAGAAGCATGTAGTCTCCGTTTCCCTTAACGGAAAAGGTTTGAAACAACCAGGACTCTTCCTAGAGCTGGCCTCCAACACAAAACTGAGCAATTGATGAAGAAGGACTTTGGATAGAGTGGTGACCAAGAACCTGATGGTCACTCTAGTTGAGCTCCATATATATACATTTCTGGAGAATCCCGAAAATGTGCATCGCACTCTGATACTGATTTCCAAAAGCTTGTCACATCATACCCAAAAAGCAACATGTCCTCCAATTTATACGACCGACTAAAGTCGTTTTCACAAATCCTCAAATACGTCTCTGTAAAGCGTATTCAACATTTGCTCCCTTATCAGTAACAGGTATCTAACTCAACCTTAGCATTATGTGTAGGTCAATTAGTAGCGCGTTGCACTGCGGAGTGATATAATCATATGAACACAGGTTCGATTCCAGAGAACGCATATGTTTTCATTGTATTTTTTTTTTTTTTTAAATATGCACTAGAAATCATGATTTCTGTAAGGGGTAGGTTTAGGGTAGGGTTAGGTGTGGTCATATATACGAATTACACCTAGTAAAACACGTTTAAATTACCCTGAAATCGTATAAAAACTCATACATCATTCGATGACGTCAGATCCAACGCGACACTGTCATTATTTTTACGACCGCTAGAGGGCGCTTAACTTTAAAACGTAAGAATGGATCGTATTTGGTCGATTCAAAAACGTACAACTGGGTCGTATTTTCTTTGAGGACAGTCTCATTCCAGGGTTTTTTTTTTTCTTTTTTTTTTTAAGAAGTTTACAAAGTTGTGACAATTCTGTTTTTTGCTTTGTCATTATGGTGTATGGAGTGTAAATTGATGTGGGGAAAAAGCAATTTAAGCAGTTTAACATAAGTCAGCAACATAATGTGAAAAAAAATGAAGGGGTATGAATACTTTATAATATCATTCGTAATAGAATAATTGTATTGCACAAGTGCTAATATTATAAATCATATAACTAATTATAACTAATTTAACTAAAATTATGAAACAATACAATTAAATAATAAATGTAATAAATAATTGCAAAAATTAATTCATTCTCAGGTTTTTGGACTTGATCCACTGTATATGACGAGCAGCTGTGAGCATTGATTATCCGGCACGATGCCACAGAAAGAGTAACCAAGTGACTGAAAAAACTGTTGTGTCATTTGTCTTGATTAGTTAGCAGAGAAAGCAGAGAAATTAGGATTAACATGCAGGTGATTGCTTTCATCGCTGGACGCTTTGTCGCGTCGTACCCAGGCGGGACGTGGTGTAAGGCATTATTAGCTAAATAATGAGAGGGTAATCATGATTATTTTTAACCAAACACTTGGAGAGACTCTGTTTGTGACATGTTTTCAGTGCCACACAAACAGACACACACACCCCAGCACTAATGGCTCCAGCCACTCCATGGCACTGCTGCGAACCCCCTGCTGTTGCTTTAGAACGCTGCTGTGTGTTTTGGCTCTGGCGGACGTGACCTCGGCTCTGGCTCCACTGTGTGCTGTGATTAAGTGTGACTCACTGCTGTGATCTCCATCCAGAGGGACTGACTGGAAAGCGGTCTCAGCACAAGTCGACAGGAAGGGTTAGGACCACATCAGCTGTGCTGGGGCTCTTCTCAAAGAAGAGACAGATGGCTACCACCCAGCACTAGCCACTAGGCAATCCTAAAGAAGTGTGCCGTTGAAATATAGCGCAATATCTTTTAAAAACAGGCCCTTATTAGTAAGTCACGTCACCAGTATTGCAGCTGTCTCAAGTAGGTTGTTTCCACAATTAAAGAGTTGCCATTACACAAAAGCCAAAAAAAGTAATTCAAATAATATTGGAAAAATATTGACAAATATTTAATACTCCGGTTATATATATATAGTTAATATAAATATTTGAATATGCTATAATTGATTTAATAGATACATATTTATATTTAAATATTTAAATGATATTTAAATAATATAAATTATATTGAATTGTTTAATTTTATTAAAATGAAAAATAAAAACTGAATGTTTCTAATACAAAACATTAATAAATAATACTAAAATAACACTGCATGGCTGTGTACATTTGGATATATTTATATTATATTTTGCCCCAAAACTGATTCCACAATCACACCCCAGTTTACAACCACTTATGATAAACTGACTTTGTTAACATTTATGCCTTGCCAAGACACTTTAACCAAGAAGTGCATTTGACCATTCATGCGTACAGTGTATTACCAAAAGGCATGAGAGCCGATTACAGAGCATGCATGTACTTAGGCATGGAAAGCAGCCACCTGTCAGTCAGACAAGACTTGTTGCATTCATTTTCATGTTTTAAAATCAAACAGAATTTGACTTGGGCTAGAGAGCAATTACATTGCAATCACCCAGAATACCCTAACAACCATCCAGAGCCCCTTAACAATAATAAAGCAACCCTCTGGCAACCAGCCACAACACCCTACTACTGTCGTGGAGAGTGTAAGCTCCACTCAAATTGACTTCAGTAAAATACAGTTCTTTCAAAGCATAGTTGAGAGAGGACAAGAAATGATGGGATCAAGATATGTCGCTTGCCACGGCTCAATATGTTGGGGGTCTAACCACAAGGCCATGACTCAGAAAAAAAGCTACTGTTAAATACGGTCCCTGGTCACTTAAATACAGTCAGCAGAGTTACACTTCCAAATGTAACCAGAAAATCTATTGCAGGGGTCCAACAAATCACCTGAAAGGAAAGCGAGTGGACCATACATAGTGATTAAAGCAGCCTGAAATGATTAGCTTTAGTCTATACGTCGAACACTCTCACTAATCTTGCTGAAACTGAAGTTGCAATTACAGTCACAAATGAGGATTTAATGACGCACACGACACACGATTCATAGCGGTATCTCATCAATGCCTCCGCCTTGGGCTGTGTATGTGCAGACAGCACACCTGCAATCTAATGAGGCTTGTGAGAAATACTGAGATGGGAACTAGACAGTGAATCAGGGTTAGTCCTCTGAGACTGTCTCTGTTGTCTCAACACATACAAAGTGTTCCACTTTTTTGCCCTCGAATTGAAACTACAAGTTAAAAAAATAAACTGCTGTTCTTGCACTCTACCACATATAAATGGATGACTTGATAAAACGTACACCGGAACGCCATCAACTTTAATAATACAACAACTGATTCTGCCACTTCTTCACCTGCTGCTGCCAAATTATCTCTTGGGATAAAGAACAAAAAAAATGAACTGCCATTTTTTAAAAAGGAACTAGGTCTTATGTCAACATCAGAGGCGTTTTAAGAAAGAAGTAGGGCACATGTTAATAGCAGTGCTGAGAAAAACACCATTCAAAGGGATGTGAATGTTTGTCATTCAAATGAACTATGTATTATGAACATTAAAATGCTGCACACTAAAAAATGTCATACTGTTAGATTACATGCTGCTCCAGTTAAAATAAAAACAAAAACAATAGGTTTCATTTTTCCAGTATCCTATTCAATCAAAGCAAGGCTTGCTGAAGTGAAAATCTACATGAAAACTTAGGACTTCACTGAAAGTTTGTATGAATCCAGGTCATCTCTGAAAGTTGTAATTAATTAATTTTATATTCCATTGTTCAAGAAATAGTTCACCCACACAGTTTAGCTTTTACAACATTTGCTCGCCAATGGATCTGGCGAGATCAGAATGAAAGTCCAAACAACTGCTAAGAACATCACAATAGTCTACAAGTAATTCATACAGCTCCAGTCTATCAAATAATGTCTTCAAATCATTGTTATCTTTATCCATAATATTGCTTTCTTGTAGTGAAACCTAGTCTCGTCCAAATCAGGAGAGAAATATGCACAGTTTACAAGCAAAAACAGTTCTAAGCAAATATGTTGGTAGATTTTGATATGAGAGGACAACAGGGCATGGACTTTTTCACTGGAGGAAGCATTATTATGGATTATGAACTGGTACTTTGTCCAGAAGCGATGGTTTAAATCATCTAAATGATGGATTTGTTTATTATAACGCTCAGATTTTCACTTAAAAAGATGTTACTTGATAACTGTGACCAGAATTTATAGGACCCAAAATGTAAATTTCAGTAATAATTGCAAAAGAAACAGCAAAAACAACTAATTAAATGTAACTTTTTAAAAGTAGAAAGCACATGCTTTTAGATTACTAAAATTTTATTTAACCATTAAAACCGAAAAAATGAGTAATGACAGAATTTTCAGGGTGCACTAAGTTTCCTTTTTTTTCCCCTCACAGAGTGTACACTTTTTTAGATTTTCACTTAAAAAGATGGTAATTGATGGACTGGAGTCGTGTGGATTACTTGTGGATTATTGTGATGTTTTTATCAATTGTTGAGACTCTTATTCTGATGGTACTCATTCACTGCAAATGATGTCTTCAAATCATTGTTTTCTCTATCCATAACATTGCTTTCTTCCAGTGAAACAGTAATCGCACCAGAATCAGGAAAGAAATATGCACAGATCAAGCACAGTTTACAAGCAAAAACAGTTCTAAACAAATATGTTGGTGCATTTTGATGAGAGAGGACAACAGGGCATAGACTTTTTCACTGGAGGAAGCATTATTATGGATTATGAACTGGTATTTTGGCCAAAAGCGATGGTTTATATCACCTTAATGATGGATTTGTTTATTACAACACAGATTTTCACTTAAAAAGATGTTAAATGATGAACTGTGACCAGAATTCATAGAACCCTAAACATACATTTCAGTAATAATTGCACAGAAACAGCAAAAAACAACTAATTAAATGTGACATTTTAAAGTAGAAAGCATATGCTTTTTCATTACTAAAATTTTAACCATTAAAAAATTAGCAATGACAGAATTTTCAGGATGCACTAAGGTTCCTTTTTTTCCCCTACAGAGTATATACTTTTTGCCAGCACTTATCACTCATCTTAATGATGGATTTGTTTATTTAAAAAACAGGTTTTCACTTAAAAAGATGTTAATTGATGGACTGGAGTGGTGTGGATTACTTGTGTGGCACCCATTCACTGCAGAAGATCCATTGGTGAAAAAGTGATGGAATGCTAAATTTCTCCAAATCTGTTCTGATGAAGAAACAAACTTATCTTGTCTTCTATCCCATGTTAAAGCACAGACACTATAATTAATCTGCAAGTATTTTAATCCGATTATTATAATGATTTCCCATTGAGTCTAAACTATGCATTTCCCTTAGAATTATTTCATAGCAGAGTATACCAGACCTACGCTGTAAATACATGTATTAAATTCTGTGAGAAGCAATATTTTGAAAATATTTCAGGAAAAATGTGCTCTTGCATCTGTCTTCACAAGGTGCTCATTTAGGTGACAGCAAATGAATGACAGACTGAAGGAGTTCAATAACGGGAATGTCAAAGAAACTGACATTTAACAGAGGTCAGGGCCCCCCGCTACTACACCTGTCACGTCGTTGACACACACCTGTATGTAAATAAGAGATGTTGACCTCGCTCAGAAAGAGACAGTGATTACTCTGTCAGCAACACAAAGGAGGAAAGCCCCTGCAAGTGAACCCTAACGACATGATGGCACTGTAATGATAGCTTCCAGTTTTGGAGGGCGGAGATGCATACAAATAGCAGTCCATGTAAGGCGAAACGCTTGACTTAAGATATTATCAAGCTTTCTCAAAACCAACATGAGAGAGGTTGCGATAACATCCAGCATCAGAAAGAAGGGTTTGTAAGTTTTGCTTACAATGTTTTATTGCACAATATGATTTGTAATATCAACTTGTCTAGGGATATTAGATGAAAACGAGGCATCCTCACGTAATCTGGCACATTTACATCAATGTAAAAATTTGAATGTGAAGAATTACTGTTTAATGTCCCTCACAAATAAATAAATACAAAAACATCATGGCCAATTTATCTCCTGATAAGCTGTGCCAACAACCTGCCATTTATACAGAGGAGGGTTTGAAATATATTATGGTGATATTCTATAGATGGATTGGTAAAACATTAAAAGTACACTTTATCTGTATTTATTTATTTATTTCAGTTAATTAATTATTTAATTAAATTATTTATTTATTTGTAAAACAATTTTGGAAAAACTAAACATAATTTGGGATAAAATAAATCAGATTTCACTGGAATTAATATGCAAGTTTCACAAATAATTACAAAATTGTACAAAATAGTTACTGTAATTAAAGGTGACATTTTAAAGTAGAAAGCACATTTGACTTTAAGATTTTAATTTAACCATTAAAACTGTGTAGTGACAGAATTTTCTATTTTTTTATCCACAGAGTGCACACTTTTTGCCAGCACTTAAAATATTACGGATGGAAAAGCTGCTTAATTGCATTCATTTGATTGCTTTATCTATTATAATCCACACTTTCATTTTTAGGATGTAGAAAATGATCGTGCTTCTCTTTTTAACTAAACAGTTTTATTTTAGACAGACAGATTTTTATCGGTGGCCACATTTTGGGCATGCATTCAAGTCTAACCAACAAAGCAATCAAAAATCCATCTGGATCCGTCTAAAATCCAGGAAGGAAGCATGTTAAAGCCTTTAGACCACAATGAGGCCTACCTGCCAGACTAGCTCATTTAAAAAATCTTTTGGTTAAACCACAATAAGATGACCCTCCGATTAATCATTTGACAGGCTGATCAAATTCAGCAGGGGCCAGACCAGCTGCCCACATTCAAATGCTCCAGAAAGCTTCCAAAGACATTCATTATTCACTTTGACATAAGATGACAAACAACTGATGGAGCCGGCATGCTGATGAGGCGTCTGGCAGAAATCGTGTGACAAGTGCACAGGCAGAGAGATAAGGTAAATCACAGGCCAGGAGGAAGTGAGGCATTTAATTGCTCTAAAAAGACATGTCATCTCTGACTCGCCAGGCTTTATTGTGCTTGCCAGCCTGGATGATTGTGAGGTGCTCTTGTTTTGATATGTTAATTCCCCTCTGAAAGCGCTGTTTGTTGCGCACACAGTGGTGGGATTTTGTCATAGGATGCCTGAATTATTTTCTGCGCAAAACTAATTGCTAAAACTGTTTTTTAGTCCTGTGATGTACAGAGTAAAATTAACATCAAGCCCTGATTTCACCATGAGAGGTTTGGTAGGATTTGAGTAGGGCTGTCACAATTCCTCAAATCAGTTTGAGTACTTGATTTTAAAAAATCCTCGACTGCATTTTACCCATGTCGAGTAACCAGCAAAATACCTGAAGTGGCATATTCCATGGACGAGATTCAATGAAACTCATTTTTAGACCATTTTTCTAGGATGCACATTATATTAAACCCATTTAAAATCATAATAAAGAATAATGCTACGTATGTGCATGTCAGAGCGGCTCCTTTCACAGTAAACGCTGCTCCAAACAAACTGTTATCTGTTGAGCATCTAAACTTATTGCTGTGAGTTTGGGTTTATTATAACATTCATCTGGAAACATTTATCTGTGCCATTTTATCAGATTTGTAAGGTAAATCATTTATACACTTGCGTAAACACAGGAGAATACATCAGTATCTTTCTAAACATGCTAACTGTTCATCACGATTTCAAAATAAAAGATCAAACCCTCACTCAAGAAACTGCAGTGGCTGTAGCATTTCTGTCGTAAAGAAATGGCCCAATATTAAATATTAAGTGGACATTTTAATTAAATGTTAAGTCAATATTAAGCAAGGATTAGGTCGCAGTAAAATGTAAAAACAATTGTCAGGCCGTTTGTTATAATACATAATGTACATTAGTTTTATTATTTGCAATACATTATGCATTTTAACAGTTTTGTTGAATAAAACCATGACTTCTTGCTTTTGATTCTTTATTTGAACTAATTATTATTGCCTCATTGCTATTATATATATATTTTAAGTCATTCAAAGGCTCAAAGACTAAACAAAAAAATATATCGAATTTTCAGATTACTCGATTAATCATCAAAATAATCAACCGATAACTCAATACGCAGTCATTAGTGACATGCCTATATTTGAGTGTATAATATTGTCAAAAATGACCATTTACCAAACTGATCATTTTTATTTTAAAATCAAAGCATACTTTAAGTTTCTTTAGTACTTACATTACTGCATTTAAACATGATTATATTGTTCTTCTGCAACAAAAACAAAATAGCAATAAAAAAGAAACCGTTTGATTTATTCATGTGGCAGTGCATGCTGGGAAACTAAATGGCCTGTACAACACTGAAATAGCCTCTAGATCAGGTCTGTAGTAGAGTGTTTGCTCATTTGCTCAAGTAACTAAAATGTATAAAAAAACATTTATACAATTACAATAGCACACTGAACTGATATCTTTTGGCATAAAACTATTCATTCAAGTGCTCAGAGGAACCTGACACATTTTAAAGTTCATTCCTTCATGATTTTTTTACTCATCATAAATATACCATCATGAAAAGACTAATGCATTCCAAGATACAAGTGAGACAGACTGCAGTCTGATCACTCAAATGATCCACTAATTGCTAGACTGTGCTCAGAAAAATTACAGTAAAAATGACTGTGAAAGTACGTCAGCTAGGTGCCAGGAATACTGTAAATTCACATTAAAACCTTTTACCCTGCCCATAAAAAAGCAGATGCTTGGGAAATGTGGGGGAAAAAGAGAAGAGAGGAATGAGCGTGTGATACAGGGTTACCATCGCTATGATTTTCTCTGATCAGCAGAAATATAGTTATTTGTTTCTTTGGTATTGGTGTAGGCAGCCTAAAGCAACATGCAATTACCTAAGTCAGTTCATACAATCTTATATCTGAATGAGTCATTCAAACAGCGGTTAAAAAGGCACAGTGGGAAACAGAGTTTAAAGCAGTAATGGCTCCCTACCAACAAGTATAACAATACTCAAATTGCTGAAATTGCTTGTTCAAGGCTTTGCTAAGGGAGACACTAATTAAATAAAACTCAAATTGAAAAAGGAGAAAGCCCTTATCTAAAGCTTCAGAAACAGAAGGTCCCAGGTTTTCTAATTGAAATGAGTAATGCAGCCAATGCCAGGGTAGTTGCATATATAATTCAGCCTCAAAACCAAGAGCCTTTTTGTTCGGTATTCTAAGTCAGTCGGTGCTTGTCAATTGATTACATCATCTACAAAAAGCTGACGCTCAATCTCCTTGCTATTTTCAAAGTCTCTTTCATCTTGGAGAGCACAGTGCTGGATGGGCAAAAGAGAGTGCCTTTGTTTTCGCAGCCGCACATGTCCTTTTCAATATTCGAAGGAAACCACGTGAGATCTTCGCTGTAACACAGCAAACCTCATGATTCTCACTTTCTCTTTGAAATAAACTGTCTGTTTTACCGCTCTGCTTGATGTGAAGCCCAAATGAACATAGTCAATTTGTTCCCGCTGGTCTGTTTTTTGCTGAAAATGGACCATGCTGAATGGCATGTTTTGTCGGAAGCTGGGGCGGTAAATGCTGTCATTACTTTAAAACGTTTGATTCGCAAGGTCTTGAGGAATTGCGCACACTCATCCGCTCTTACCTTTTCCGTCGACTGCGATGTCCCGAAGAAAATGGGGATGAAAGCGAGCCAGATGATGCAGGTGGTGTACATGGTGAAGCCGATGGGCTTGGCCTCGTTGAAGGTCTCGGGAACCCCTCGCGTCTTGATGGCGTACACTGTGCACGTCACCATCAGCAGCATGCTGTATCCCAGGAGGCAGATGAGCGACAAGTCTGAAATGTCGCACTTTAGGACTCCGCGTGCCATCTCGGGGTCGGCCGTACGCTGGTCCTCATAGTCAATGAGAGCTTGGGAAGGGTCCACTGCGAACCAGATGCACACCCCTAGGAGCTGAACGGAAATCAAGCTAAAGGTGATTACCAACTGCGAAGCCGGACTGATAAAGCGTGGCGCGCTCACTGTCATTTTCCCCTGCTCGAAAATCCGATAAATCCGATTGGTTTTGGTGAGCAGCGCCGCATAGCTGATGCTCATTCCGAGCCCCAGGAAAATTCGCCTCAGCGAACAGATCCCTACATCTGGGGTCGAGATCATCAGGAAGGTGGTGGCGTAACACAAAAAGATTCCCGTAAGCAGGACGTAGCTGAGCTCACGCCCGGATGCCTTAACGATCGGCGTGTCATTGTAGCGAATGAAGGTGACCACCACAAAAAGCGTGGCTATGATGCCGAGAATAGCGATCAGGACTGGTAATACTGCCCAAGGTGAGCTCCACTCCAGCTTCACAATCGGGATGGGTATGCAGCCTGTGTGATTCTTGTTAGGTTTTAAATCAAAGCGGCACATCTTGCAGGTGAAAAGGTCGTGCTGATACTGGTACCCATCGCAGCTCTCGCAGTGCCAGCAGCAGGAAATGCCCTTAACCATCTTCTTGCGCCATCCGGGTTTGCAGGGCTGACTGCAGATGGAAGTCGGCACCTGCTTTCCTCCACCTGGCCACTGCATCGCCCGCATCTGAATCGCAAACAAAACAAGCAGTATTTACCATTTATCTCGGCTAAAGACAAAACAATGTTTAACATCTCAAATGAGTGTTTTCACTTCATCATCCATTGACTGCATTAAATTAATTCTTGTTGATCCCAAAAGAGCAATTTTAAGCAGTTTTCCTCAAGGCTACACTTCAATCTTTCTTCGTAAGTGATGTGTACGTCAAGTTCGCCAAAAACTCACACGTTGCTCCAAACCTATATGCTGCTTGTTTTTCTTCTGAACATGTTTTTTGAGAAATTATTGTGCATAAAATGACCAAAAAAATTATTAGAAGCTGTAATCTTCAAAAGAACATTAAAAAGTGGTCCATTTGACTTATGTGCTATAATCTAAAGCCATATGTTTGAGGAAAAGATAAACAAATAAGTCTTTGTTATACTAATAATAATAACACTAACATGAAGTGTTACTGGCTCTCACTTGTGTACATTGTGACATGTCATTTTTAAATGAAAAACTTCAGAATATTATGACAATAATTTTGGTCTGTCACACAAAACAATTCAGAAGACTTTTTGCCCTTATTGGAGCTTGAAAGCTATAATCACTGCTGTAGCTTTGCGGTTAATATAAAGATTCTTCAAAAAAGCTTCCATTTGTTTGGACAAAAATGATAAAATACAGGTTTGGAATGGTATGAGGGTGAATAAACAAGACAATAACTTTTTTTTTTGATACTTACATTTAGGTAAAGTTGGTCAGTCCAGTGGCCGATGGTCTTGTATTCAGCTGTTTTGTTCTTTATCTGGTACTGGTAGATATCATAACGGCCTGGGGCATCTCCATTCTCATTGAACTGCACCGGACTGCCGGCAATGCCTGAAGATGTGAGAAGAGAAATCTGATTAAAGACATGCAAAAAGTGTTCCAACACCATATAGCTTCACAGTAATGAGCAACCGCTCATGTACAGACATATCCAGGTCAGCGTCCGAAATCTGTGAACGAAATTCACCTGAGATTGATGGTGAGCTGGAAACTGCAATATGTTACAGTATGATAGACTAAAAGTGCTTGCAGTCAGTTTAATGGAACTTTTGCTAAATATATTGCTTTAGAGGTTATTTAATGATATGTCTACGATATAGTGAATAGCAATGAGCTTGAAAAAAACACTTATTTGTAATAAGCATTGTATCTAAAAGAGAAAAAAGAACCGGATTTAAACCTGGAATTGAAAAGAAAAAAAAAAACGCATTACCACTGCTTAGTATAAAATGCATGGGCATTTTTATTTAGCTCCGTATAAACAAGTCGAAATTCCCTTTGCAGATATCTAACCTCAAGTACATTGAGTGCAATTTCTATTTTGCGAGAGCAATAGCTTATGGAAGGAGGCAGGAGAGGTGGACAGGATAACAATGGTGCTGCATCCCATGATGCATTTTAGATTAGGTGCCTTATTCTGTGGAAAACCCTGCTGTCTCAAGCTCTAAAGTTTTGGTTAAGCTATCTGTATTCCAAGCACCTGACCGTGTCCAACTTAATTCTCTGGACCCTGTGCAGCCGAGTCTACCGAACAATAGCACAAGAAATTGTGTTTTCACTACTTGTGTTTGGGTTATAACTATTCTGAGGCACAATCCACATGAAATTCCCACTGAAATTTCTGTTGATGAATATCCATTCTTCTTTGTGCCGGCTTGGAAGCTGCGAGAGGCTTATTTCAAACTCTGATGAGTCAACTGCTCTGGATTAGGGAATTAAGATTTTTTACAGCCATGCTTGGTGGCGGTGCAGCTCACCATATAATGCAGACAGATGTAAAGGATTATGAGAATTTCATAAGGACAAAATATTCATCAAAACAAGAGGGTGCACATGAAGTGATTGAGATTCCCAAAGTAAGCACTCAGTTACTGACTCACTCAGGCATATGACCTTACCATATGAATTTATTATCTGCGGTGCTTAAACTTGAGCCTGAATACTAAATGTCAGCGCATAACTTGTCCCACACATTTGGGTATGGGCATGAGTTATGGCTCAAATCTTCTGGGCTGTTGAGAAGCGCTGTGCTATTAAGTTTCTAAGCATACAATTTAAGATTTTTAAAGCCCTAGCAACTACATGGCAATGCCCTAACAACTATCTTAAACACCCCAGCAACACTCGCAAGACTTTAGCAACCACAGCTTTCTAGCAATGTGGTGGTGACATTTTGAAAGTCTAGTTAATAAACATGATATAGACAGCAAGATTCACTGAAACCAGTGTTATGACTATTGTTTATTATTCAGTATAAGGTTCTGACTCTACCAGGAAGATGCCACTAAACAGTGAACTGTCCCCAGACATATATCCTTATTAGAGCCGTGAGTGTACTCCACTGCATCAAAGGGTTGAGAGTTTTCTTCTGAGGTTCATTTGATGAGACATTGTGCAGCACTTCAAACAATGGGATCAGGGAGAAACACAGGTAGACTTCCACCTCCAGAGACGGAGCTTACCACTCAACCAAGAGATCCTTCTCCAACCATAATATTCAGCAGAGAAGACACACGGCCACTGCCTGCATCACAATGAGTCTGTCCAGAATGATAGATAGAATGACAGAACAGATAGAACGACAGAACAACAGACAGATGGATGGAAGGATGGATGGATAGATAGATATATAGATAAATAGACAGACAGACAGACAGACAGACAGATAAAGCGACAGATAGATGGAACGACAGATAGATAGATAGATAGACAGACAGAGAGACAGACAGACAGACAGAACGATAGATAGAACAACAGGGAGAATGATAGATAGAACGATAGATAGAACAATAGACAGACAGACAGATAGACACACAGGTAGAGTGATAGATAGAACGATAGAACGCTATCGATGATAGCACAATAGAACAATAGAATAGATTTAAAAAAAACAAAAAAAAAACTATTTTAACTGGGGCTGTTTAAATGTAAGCTTGTAAATTTATCTTACTGAAGCTGAAAATGAAAGTGCTCTGTCGTTTTTCACCAGCCTTCAACAAGACTATAAGACCCATTTTAGCAGTAATTTATGTTGTTAAAAAGACAATGTGTAGGAACCCGCAATTTGAGCTTTGGAAGAAAAAAGCCAACAGTTTAAAGGCCTCACACTCAGTAAACTTACAAAGAAGAAACCACTTTGGGCAAGAGTGATGGCCACACAGACAGAAAAGTGATGGGCCGCCTCGTTCAATCTCAGGCTATTGAAGTCTCTAACCTCACTCAGAAGTCACCTGGAAAAGGGAGACCAGGGTAATGTGTGGAAAAGTAGCAGTCAATGCGGAGTTGCGCAACAGTTTTGAAACAGCTTTGGCTACATACAGCAGGTCTTAAATCTTGCAGAACCGTCTCTCTCATCAGGCACGTGGTTATATAGCAGTAACTCGCTGCCAGACACTGGATCTCAGCTCATCTGCTGCGAACGTCTGCCATGGCCACTTCTGAACTGGCAGGAGAAGTGTTGCAAACTGACTGCCTTCTGAACACAATTATAATTATCAACATATCTGTTCATTAACAGGAATACGATGACACTGAGTAATACAAAAGCTGTTGTTTTGCTGTAAACAGGGTTATATGTAAGATTAAACTCACTTGGCCAATGTATAATGATGAAAAAGTCTAAGACTTGCATGTAAAAAGTGCTTGTCAACTCAGGAATAACATTAGCATAATTATTGTTTGAATAAAAAAGAATTGCTGGTACTCCACTTGTACTTGTACGCATACCGTTGGGTCCAAACATTAAAAAGTTTGTTGCAGGAGTAGTGGTAGGATTTTAAAACACAGAATTAACAAGAAATATAATCTAATATGAAATACTGGAGAACACAAAGATCAAGGCTGTGAGCAGAACCATAAACTTATGGATTTCATGCAGCTTAAATGCTGCTGTTATTAAAGCAAAAAGAGTCCACTAAAACGGTTGTGTTGATATTATAATTTGTTATTAAATAAAGCAAAAATGTAAAGTGTAAGATTTAAATAGGTGCTACTGTACAAATTAAAGTTATTGCTGCAAACACATTTACCTAATTTGATTTAAAAACATGTAAACATGTTTAAGGTTTTAAATAAATAAATTAATAAATAAATATGTGTTTACATAAATAAATATAATCTCTATATACAGACATTTAATATATATATTTTCCTTAAAAAGAGCAACATAAATTATACTTTCTGTTCATTAAAATAAAATCTTAAAAATATATTGCAGTGTCCACAAAATATTGGCAGCAGAACTGTTTTCAATATTGATAATAATAAATGTTTCTTCAGCAGCAAATCAGCATATTAGAATGATGTCTGAAGGATCATGTGACACTGAAGACTGGAGTAATTATGTAAATATGTAAAATAAATGACATTTAAAATATATATATATATATTAAAATATAAACATTGTTTGAAAGTGTAATATCATATGTCACAATACTACTGCTTTTCCAAATAAATGCATCCTTAATAAATGTGAGACTTCTTTTAAAAACTGTAGTGTATACATTTATTATTAGTAGTAGTAGTAGTAGTAGTAATATATAAAACAGTTGAGTACATTTTTTTCAGGATTCTTTGAAAAAGAAAGATCGTTTTTAGGAAATTATAGAAGTTAATACTTTGATTTAGTAAGAATGCTTAAAATTGATCAAAAGTGATGATAAAGATATTTATAATGTTACAAAATATTTTTATTTCAGATAAATACTGTTCTTTCTATTCACCAAAGAAACCTGAAAAAAATCTACTCAGCTGTTTTTTAAAATAGTAATAATGATAAATGTTTTTTGAGCAGCAAATCAGAATATTAAAATGGTTTCTGAAGGATCGTGTGACTGGAGTAATGATGCTGAAAATTCAGTTTTGAAATCACAGGAATAAATTCCATTTTAAAATATATTCAAATAGAAAAGAGCTATTTATAGTGGTAAAAATATTTTTTAAATGTTACTATTTTTGCTGTACTATTCTATTGTCTGTCTATTACTCACACTTAAGATAATGCATACATATTACTTATATATACATGGACAGGATAAACTACAATAGATAGAGCTATAGGCAAACCTTACTGAACAATACCAAGCCATGAATAAATGCGAACAGCACATAATTGCCGGGACCGATTACCGGCTCAGTTCGATCACTGAGTATATTTCATTAAAACACCAGTTCTTAACTGGTTCCCGAAGGACTCCTCAATCAAGTGTTTATGTTCAGAACTAGCATTCTGCTATCGCAGTAATTGTCAGGCACTTCATTAATTCAATTAGATCTGCACATTTTCTCCCAGAAAAAACGTCATGGCCTGTTCCAAAGCAGACGCTGTTGACACAGTAAAGCTCAGTAAAGAATCATTCAGTCAAATGCACTAATGATTGAAGGGCACTTGGTCAGAGAACCATGTGACAGATCGATTTGCATAACAGTTGACCCAGTTGGGAGGGGAAAAAAAAAAAAGTTTATGACCCTGAAAGTCATATTCTATTAGCCGGTTACACTTCAGAACAGTAGGCCACATCATCATGGTCCTCAGAGTAAATGTGAATACTCAGTAAATTAATTAGTCATACTGCCATTGATAGTCCAGGAAGAACATGTCCAAAGGGTGTTGTGAGCCCACTGCAAACTGCTTTAATTAACACATACATGGCTCAGGAGGAACTCTGGCTTGGGTACACTAAGCACATATCAAAATACTTTTCTGGGGAGCAGTCTGTCGTTCCTCAGGGCTTCTGTTGTTTCTCACAACTCTAATCCATTCCAGCAGCTAATCTTTGTAAAACCATTTGTTGACAATTTACGGCCAGGGTGGGGCTTTAGAAAAAGGATTTTGGACAACTTTCAAAAACACATCCTGCGAGAGAGGTTTTAAAATTGTTATGCCGCAATAAAGAAACTTAAATTCACCGTCTAAGGGCTAATTATGCAAAAATCCTCTTTCTTAAGCACCCATAAACAGATGTTTGCTTTGTGCTAGAAGGTCTGTCACAGGACAAACAGAAGAGTGGTAATGCAGAAGGTAAACCGCTTACCTGCTATCTTGACATTGCGGATGTACTTTAGCAGGAGGGCTCCATCAACCGGGTCCATTTTGGAACAAAGTCCCACCTTGCCAGGGCACAGGTCTTTGTGCATGTTGTGGAGGGCATGCGCCATCGCGTACACCGCATCGATCACGAACATCACCTTTCCCTCCTGCTCGTAGGACGAGTCTTTTCCGATCCTCTCTTGATCTGCCGGACGAAAGGAAAAGTTTGCATCAGCATCGACTGAAGTGTCATTAGATTTTGACTGAGTTGTCACACTTACACCAGGAGAGCATTGGAAGCGACTTATGTTGCACAGCTTGACGCTGTCTACACCGAACGTCTCAAAGTTCCTCGCCACCTCAAAGTCTGCACTCATAATGAACCAACACTTTTTGCATTTAATAAAATAATAAAAGAAAGAAAACACATAAAAAAAAAAAAAGTTTTGAAATGTTCTTTGGGGTTTTTCTCATATAAAATAATGTAAAAAAATAAATAATTTGTTCAGAATTTTAAAAAATACTACAAACAACATTTCAGTCAAAATAATGGATAGCTTTTGGAGTGTAACACATTAAAAATAGAAATGGGGCATTCATCAACTAAAGGCCTCATCAGGTTTGTGCAGTGTAGAAAGGCCTACTGATTATAATAACTACTTTTGTAGTGTTGGGATATAAACATCTTACTTAGAGGGCATTATTCATTTTAGACAAGTGGAACACCAAACTAGTTACAATTCCCAGGTTTTTCCTTTACTAAAAATACAATAATAGTAGTTGGAATGTGATGCAATCAAATAATTTAAACGGTTTCTGCCCCAATGTGCATTTTACTTCTGAGTCAAACATGAATCTGTCTTATTTTATAAAACATTAGAATTTAATTAGAATACAATTAAGCAAAACAGTTTTTAAGGGCCAGAGGAACATACTTGGCATTTGCCAACTAAGAAAACAATTTAAAGTATAATAATTCAGAGCATGTTGCTTCTTTAACAAGCGCTGTGCACAGCAGTGTTACCGTTTTATCAAGGGTGATGCACTTTATACAATAATTTAATCAATTTAAATTTTATACACCAATATAATCAGCTTACCAGCAACAACAACACATGTTGTTCAGAATGCATTAAGGAAATGTTTTGTTTCAGTAGCTTGAAAGTAGGCTTTAAGGATGTTCCTACATAAATGAATCATATGGCTAAGAACAAACAGCCTTAGTCCACAAAAAAGCAGCTTCCCGAACAATGACTAAACCTGGCATTTAAACACATAGAATGTAATTCTGCCCCAAAGTAGTGCAAGTCATTCTATCATATAGATAATGGACACATATGGAATTGTGGGGTGTAAGGATGATTTGCAAAGGGAACATTATAAATCTTATCAAACCCTCTTTAATAGTATGACACAGTTTTGAATGCCTGGTGCTACGGATACTCATTTGAGATGCTGTTAATAAAGCATAAAGAAGAATCATCCTGGCATTTTTGTCATAAAGGTTTCAGAATTAGGCTGAAAATATTGTTTTGCCAAATGTGATATAATATAAAAAAAGTCTATTCAGGTACAGCTTTGGTCATTAATAGTAATTATGGTATGTGAGTCACTTAAAGGTATATTATTTATGTAATACACATATATACATATACATACATATATATATATATATATATATATATTCTTTGTAATAGCAATTCATATACCAAGTAAAAAAATAATAATAATAATAAAAAATGGATAAACAATAAAATGTTTTCCAACTAACTTATTTTTACATAAATATTCATGTAGTCATTTTATTAATTTTTACAAACTTAAAAACTTAAATGTATACTCAAACATATTAAAATAAAATAAAATAAAATAAAACATTAAACAAATAACTATAATAATTACACACACACACACACACACACACACACACACACACACACACACACACACACACTTTGTATCTTTTTTCTTTCTTTATATTATGATTTTATCTTCATATGGGCATTTTCTGACCAAATATTGATATATCTGATTGATTAAATTAAATTGAATTCAATTAAAATATTCTGCCTACTTAAAAATAATTGATTGGGAACACACACCCACAAAAAAAATAAAATAATAATAAATAAATAAAATAAAATAAAATAAAATAAAATATTTTAACTTTAACTTCATTTTCTCACCAAATATTTATATATCTGATTAATTCAATTATTAAATTATTAATATCAAGACTCAATTCAATTAAATTATTCTGCATAATTACAAATAATTGGGAAACCAAACCAAACCAAACCCAAACCCAGAATAAAATAAAATAAAATAAAATAAAATAAAATAAAATAAAATAAAATGGGCAGCTTTTCAGCTCTACACTGTCCTATGATAATAATAGCAAAAATGCCAAAAATAACATGTTGGCTTTTATTTGATTTTACAGTTGTACTGTTATGTGTAAAAGGTTGTATTTTAAATAATTGCCAGTGTTGGGGAAAGTTACTATTATAAGTAATGTTGCGTTACTCTCTAAAAAGTAACTAATTAGGTTACTTAGTTACTTTTTATGGAAAGTACTGCAATACATTACTTTTGCATTACTTTTTAAATCTGGGCAGGGCTTGCTTGTTTGTTTTTAATACAAAAAGTAAAATTTTTGAGCAAATGAAAAAGCCCTTTCATACCAAAAAGTGAAATGAATAAGCCTAAGGCTGAAGGAAAAGTGCATTCACAACTGTAGGAAAAGAAAGTTCAACGCTCTTGAAAATGAAGCACAAATGTTAGTTAATCTAAAGTAAGTTTTGCTTAGTATGCTTGAACTAGATCAACAAAGGTCAGCAGCAAAGACATTAGTTAATAAAATGGGATTAAATACATAAAGGGGAAAAGAGTAACTAAATAAAAAAAGTAATGCATTACTTGAAAAAAGTAATCTGATTAGATTACCCACGGTAATTGCAATGCGTTACCCCCAACACTGATAATTGCTACAGGGCTTGTTACATGTGACACTCTAAAAAGACTGTATTTAAATAGAAAGGGAAGAAAAAACTAATCAAATATCTACAATATGCCACGAGTTGTCATCTCACATGTTCAGTTATCCAAGTCCCGTATCTTGCTCTTCATGCCACGGATAAATGAAAGAGGTCTGGTAACACACGAGGGTGGAATAATAGACAGGGAGACAGCAAGCAAGATTAATTATCTCTCAGCGCTCATATAATCATGCCAGACAGCTGTATATTCATTAGAGCTGGAGTTGCTCAGCTTGGGTTTTTTTGTAAGGTCTTAATTGCAAAGGAGCTGTTTCAATTATGACCCTGCCAGAACAAACCGGGGAGATAGCTGTCAGATGTCAGGTTGGCAGATTGCAGGGTACACTCTTCAGAATAAAGCCTGTGCCATTGTCATTTTGGGTTACTGCCAGCATTTACAGTACATTTACAGTATTTCAAACAACTGCAAAAACCGAAAGAGCAATCATTACTCTTTACAATAGGATGCCTTTCAGGTTAATGCCGCTTAGTGCAGTATTGTACCATTCCGCGATATTTCAAAAGGCTGGTTTTCTATTTTGCTCAATACTCTTTTCTGGCTTGCCCAAGACAAACCCATCCATACTCATACATTTGCAAACCTTTTCTTATCTAAACAAAGCCAGTGCATTTTTTTTCTAAAAGCTGCTGTTAGTAAAGAAATGTCAGTCCTATTCTTCTAGGGTTTCTAATCACCAGCACTTCAGCTTTGCCTTAAACAGAAAGGCAATTTAACATTCTCGACAGTCCCTTTGCATCTTGAAAACCCTAAATTAAAGAGGCAGGTTATGCTTGTGTAATTGTGCACCACAAGCATAACTATTGGTGGTGGTGAGGGGGGAACTGTACGAGTTCCTCCATGGGTCTGCCTGCGAGAAAAAATCCATTGTGAATCTCAGGCGCTGGGGGAGGTTGGTCAGCCCACACGCTTCTTAATGCTCTGCATACACAAACACACACAAATGCATTAGCACTCTGACTGGTACAGTAGATGAACACACACATGCATGCTGTTTGTCTTCTATGTGCACACAAAAGCCTAGAGATGCAACACGGTTATGAGCACAAACTCCTCATCAAATAGTGCGAGCGCTTGCACATATGCTACGGTTCAACTATTGTGTAACACAAAATAAAGACATTGAAACCTAAAAGTTCTATTAATAATTTGCAGAACATGCTTCAAATATATAACATCGATTTTATCTTCATATGGGGCATTTTATGAGCAAATACTGATATATCTGATTAATTCAATTCAATTAATTTCAGTTAAATTATTCTGCATACTTAAAAATATAATAATTAATTGTCAAAACAGTGCAAAACAAAACCAGAACAAACACATAATAATAATAAAATAATAAAAATATATATATATCCTCATATGGGGCATTTTTTTCACCAAATATTGACACATTTGATAATTCAGTTGAATTATGTTGGATATAATAAACAAATAATAACTCAAATAATTACACACACACATGTATCTTTTTTCTTTCTTTATATTATGATTTTATCTTCATATGGGCATTTTCTGACCAAATATTGATATGATTGATTAAATTAAATTTAATTAAAACATTTTGCCTACTTAAAAATAATTGATTGGGAAAACAAAATAAAACTAGGATAAAATAAAATAAAATAAAATAAAATCAGTTCAATAAAATTCTGCAAACTTTAAAAATGTTTGATTGGGAAAACAAAATACAACAAAATGCAATAAAAATAAATAAAAACAATAAAAAGTACACATTTTGATTTTAACTTTATATGTGGCATTTTCTGACCAAATACTGATATATCTGATTAATTAAATTAGATTAAATTCAGTTAAAATATTCTACATACTTATATGTGTTGATTAGTTGATTGAGAAAACAAAACAAAACCAGGATAAAATAAAATAAAATAAAATAAAATAAAATAGAATAAAATAAAATAAAAAGTATATATTTTGATTTTAACTACATATGGGGCATTTTCTCATTAAATATTGATATATCTAATTAATTCAATTAGATTAAATGCAGTTAAATTATGCTGCATACTTAACAATAAATGTTTGAGAAAACAAATTAAAATAAAACCATAAAACATAAACCCATAAAAAAATAAAATAAAAAGTGTATATTTTGATTTTAACTTCATATGAGGCATTTTCTCACCAAATATTGGTATATCTGATTACTTAAGTTAGGTTAAATTCAATAAATTATTCTGCATACTTAAAAACAATTGATTGGGAAAACAAAACAAAACAAAATAAAAACAATTATACAAAAATAAAATAAAATAATAAAAAAGTATTTATTTGATTTTAATATCATATGGGACATTTTATTTAATTATTTTGCATACATAAATATAAAAAATACAAACTCAAATAATTATATACAGTATACACACACACATATATATTTTTATCTTCGTATGAGGCATTTTCTCACTAAATATCAACATACCTGATTAATTCAATTTAGTTCAATTCAATGATTGGCAAAATGTAAAGCAAAGCAATAATCAAATAAATAAAGTAAAATAATTTTAATACACATGGCATTTTTTCGCCAAATATTGACATATCTAATTGATTCAATTCACATAACAAAACTAAACAAAACACCTACTCTGTGCACACAAAATCCTACATATCCGACACATCCTCATGGGGCATTTTATCACCAAATATTGACATATCCAATTTAATTAAATTATTCTGCATGTATTGTAAGTTAAAATGACTGACAACAAAACAAACAGAAAACAAAACACCTGCCCTGTGCACACAAAATCCTACAGACTTGACACAGTTACAAGCTCAAATCCTACATTCCAAGCACATCTACGTTCTCTATACCGCCGGGCCCAGCACCTTTTGAGGAATTCTTTCCAATTAAGGAGGGCATCTCAGAGAGTTTGTCGGGGGCTGAAAGGTGGCATTGACGGGGGCCGTGACAGAGTAGAACGCGCGTAACCTGCAGTACCTCACACTGCTCCGGGGCTTTAAAGACACTGGCTGTCCTGCTCTGAGGGCTCTGCTCTCACTGGGAATAATGGCTCTGACTCTCCCCATTTGCCAGAAAACCTCCAGAGCCTTTTGTCTCACTTAAGTCTCTTGTTTGTGGTTTCGGACGAGTGATTCTCTTCTCACAGGGTTTTGTGGAAACTCTGCTGTACCCTTAACCTCAACAACGGTAAAAAAAAAAAAAAAAAATCTTGATACAAAGTGCTTTTGATTCAGGCACAATGTGATCGGTCTATAGAAATGGCCAGGATGTGTGTGCTGCTCAAGGAGTGCCAGTCTCTGAATGCACTTACTGTATAAAAGCAATCCATTAACTTCCGGCGAATGAATTAAAATATTCAGCATACAGATAGCTGCTATAATTGATTCAAAGGACAGAATGACTGCTTTAGATGTTGCATACATTAGTTTTGGATCTCGGACCTCCAGCAATCAAAGAAGAAGGGTAATTATTTCTGGCCTTTCAGAAATAATTCAGGTATTATTTGTTGAGAGGCTTCAGGCTTTTCGTCTTAGGTGCACACAGTCTAAATTTCAATAGAATATATATGCATGTAAAATAATAAAAAAAAAACTTTAACAAATCTATTCAAATGTTATAGCTTGTAATTCACACTTTAGCTTTGATATAAAGCGACTTCCAATTTCACTCCTTGCTCAAGGGCACAATGTTGATGACTCAAGTGTTGCATTTCTTAAGGATCGAACCAACATTCTTTTGTTTACAAGCCCACCTCTATAATCCATACAAAACAGCGGTCCAATTTAGGTGGGATGGTGATAATAGATGGAATCTGCATCACCTCTGCATTTATCAGACATCTCTGCTGGATGAAAGATGGGGTCCTGCCTTTTGATCAACGCTCCCATGCAAAACATTTAAGACATACGATGTCTCCTCCGCCACTCCTCTTTGAGCAACACAAGCCTGAGGGAGGTTTAGTAAGGAAACCAAAGCACCTCAAGTTTCTCTGTTAAAGCTTGGCAATTCAAATCCCATGAAGTGTCCCCGGGGGGCATCCTTCAACACTTTTTGAATACAAACAAGGATGTCGTGTGTCTCATCATTGTTTTTAAAATAGCCCTATTATGGGAGCCATTTATTTGTTTAAAGCTTAAAAATAAGCTAATGCAACAGATTTTTGTTCTCAACTGTTATGTTACAATTAAACTGCACACACTCTACTAAAACATATGGAAGCCCTTTTCCGCCACTGAATAAAAAAAAAAGGTATTTTGCAACTTCCCAGCACAATTTTGACTTTTTTTCCTTGCAACTGTGACTTTTTTTCTCAGAATTGTGAGAAATAAACCCACAGTTGTGAGTTATGAAGTCCAATTCCAAGGGGGAAAAAAGACATGATATTTTCTCAGAATTGCGAGTTTATATCTCACAATTCTCACTTAATAGCTCACAATTTTGAATTATAAACTCAGATTTTTTAGTTATTAGGTGAGAATTGTGACTATTTCTCAGAACTCTGAGTTTATATCTCAGTTCTAAGTCTTCTCTCAATTTAGAGTTTATATCACTCATATAGTCAGAATTGCGAGGTTATATATAGCAACTGTGAGTTTTTAACTTGCAATTTTGAGTTGATATTACGCAATTCTGTGAAAAAGTCAGATATAAACTCGGAATTCTTTTTTTCCTCAGAATTCTGAGATAAAAACTTGCAATTGTGAGTTATGAAGTTCAATTCTAAGGGGGGAAAAAGACTAATATTTTATATGTCACAAATCTCACTTAATAGCTCAATTTTGTGTTTTAAAGTCAATTTTTTCTCACTCACACAACTCACATTTCTGATGTTATAATAGGGCTGGACGATATGGCCAAAAATTAATCACACTATTTTTTATTATAGTTAAATCTTCTTTATAGTCAGAACATTTCATGTTATTTTTTTAATTCTTCACACTTTTTCCCAGTCTTTTTTCCTTAACAAAATAATCAAATACTTTCTTAGTTCTGCATGTTTTAATGAATAATCTTGTTTCAAATCAAGAAACAGGTTTGTGTTACCTGTTAACAATAAATAATACAATTTGTCTCTTAGAAATACACAATTGGTAGTAACTTAATTTAGAAATCCAGATGTAGATTTATGTTCATTATCAAAATCAGTAATATCTGTAAAAATTGTAGCAGTCTCATTTTTATATGGTGAAATGTAATTATTCTGACTATTTGAGGCTTTTTTTTTTTAATTAACCATTGCTCTTCCATAGTATCATGATTACAGTACAGTAAAAAACAACAAATATAGCACCTCAGTACCATGGTAGAAATGTAATATGGTTCCTAGGTATTTGTATGAAAAACAGTAGTCTAAATACATTTAGTATGAATGCATAAACATTATAGCTTAATCACAAAAAATACTGCAATTAACATATATTCCATTACTCCTCCTTCAATACATTTAATACATGTCTACATTAATAATAAAATAACATTCGACACAAATATACCCACATTAATGATACAATATCACTATTACATAATGGTATAATATCACTAAATCACAAAAGCATTTAAGAGTAAAAGTATTAAGGCATAAACGTATTATTATTATTTTTTTCTGGGAAAATATTCATCTTGTGCTAAGTTTAATCTAAAAACTGTGTACAAAGTGTTTAATTAAAATACACTTCAGTTATTATTAATTTTAAATTTTTTAAACACTATTAATGACATGTTAAATGTATAACATGAACACATTTTCAATTCCATCTAAATTCATTTATTTTTTATTTGTAGGTTGCTCTGCATAAAATGGTAAGTCGCCTTGGTTAAAAGAGTGTGCTAAATGATATGAGACCACGGACCACAAAACCAGTCATAAGGGTCCATTTTTCGAAATTGAGATTTATACATCATCTGAAAGCTGAATAAATAATTTGTTAGGATCAGATAATATTTGCTCAAGATACAAATATTTGAAAATCTGGAATTTGAGGGTGCAAAAAAATAAAAATACTGAGAAAATCACCTTTAAATTTGTCCAAATGAGGTTCCTACTAATGCATATTACTTTTCAAAAAAGTTTTTATATATTTACAGTAGGAAATTACAAAATATCTTCATGGAACATGATCTTTACTTAATATCTTAATCATTTTCGGCATAAAAGCAAAATCACTAATTTACAATGTATTTTTGGCTATTGCTACAAGTATACCCCAGCGACTTATGACTGGTTTTGTGGTCCAGGGTCACATATAATGTTAAGTGCAAATGTAAATTTGTACACCACTTTTCACAGTAGACACCAACTTTAATCCATTTTTCACAGGGCATTGTCTTACAACCCCCAGCGAGTGTGTGTTGCAAGGAAGAAGAGACACAAACAATGAGTACACCTTGTGCCGAGGTTGTGGATGGGTACATAAAGAGTTTGCTTTGCTGTATATTGCTTTGCTCAAAAAGCAATTACTGTGCAAATGTTTGTGAAGTGACCATCCTTTTCTTCCATGCACATCCTGCCAACACTATACATTACATATAATGGGGAAAAAAATACATTTTAACATGCTGTTTTTCACTACACTGAGAAAAATGCCTTTAAAACCATTTTCACTCAGAAATTGCTAGTAAATTTTACAAATAATAAAGAAATGTAAAGTAATGTTGAATTAAACATGATTTTCCAATAGGAAAGATTGGAATAGTATTTTTTTTATTGTTATTTAATTTGTTTGTTACAGTGTCGTAGTTAATTGCAGGAGATTCAGGTGAGTTACGGTGTTGTTTTTTGTTCTTCATATACAGGACAGGAGGTGTTATAATGGCATGTTTTGCATATACATACATTTTCATATTTATAAAACCATTATCACATACTCTTACACATGCTAATCCAAATTAGTGAAAGATTGTGCATACAAGCTTAAACAACTTTATTATGCACAGCCTCATCTGAAATATGCATATGGAAATATAATTTCCATATGCATCCAGTCATCCAGACAGGTGATTTATGTACATCGCTTAAATTATAGTTTTAATATTGCTTAGATATTTCAGGTGAAAATAAAACACGGATACTGATTAAGACAAGTTATTCTTGCATTGTAAGCGCAGTGCAGCGGATCGCTGAAAGAACCTGCTTCCCATTTTCTTAAACAACGCTGAACTGCAACAGTATTTTTCATAATTTCGGGAAGGCCACAGGCGCTATCATAGCAATCGCTGTCAGCATTAAGTGGCACAGTGCTGCACAATACAGCACATCTGAGTGCATCTTTACAGCGCCATCACACCTACATCCATGAATACCAATGATCAGACTGATCCAGACAGCTGACAAAAGATGTTTCCACAGACCAATGGTCCATTCGACTGCCAAACTAACAACTCAATTCAAGCTAAGTGTGCATTAGACATTGATGTTTACTTCAAAATAAAATGTTTTTTGAACCGAGAACGCAATTTCTGCAATTTAGAACAAGCCTGAGCGGATTTATCATGAGCCAAGAAATCTTCACTTTCATTAAAAATACACTCCTCTTGGAATGTCATGGGAAAATCTAAAAGCAGTGCATCTATTACCAATCTTTCCATTTTATAGCTTATATTTTCATGCCTTTTCAATTAGTTACGTAAAATTAATTTCATTTTATAACTCCTGGATGATGATTGCATCCGATTCAAGCACTTACCTACGCATACGCCTGAGATTTTGTTTTAAATGTGCTGAATAAAATCTGAAGTGGAGTTTTGAGTTGTTCATTACTTTGTAACAGGAGTTGACCCTTATTATTTATTATAAATATGGTAAATGGTACTTTTGAGGCCATTTGTGTGCAACGTATGGGCCACTACATTATATACATTCTGTAAAAATAATTCAGATTGAAATTTGTTGGTTAAACCAACAATTAGTTTAATTGTTGGCACTGGCGCTGCGTTTTCCGGTCATTTAAATTTGGCAAATGGGAAGATCATGGATCAAATTAAGCTATTTTGCCAGCAGCAATGGGATAATACATTTCCCCCAACATTTATTCCTTTTGAAACTAGTTAAATGAGGCATTTTGTGTACAATCAATAACCGGGCTAATATATATTCACCAGCATAAGTCAGTCTCAGATCTCAGCTTCAGACAATGTGCACCATCTGATGTGTATTGCACTCAAAAAATTGGCAGAGTAAGACTTGTGCTATGCAATTTGATTAAGCCGCTGAGTAGCAAGCAAACTAGATTAGTGGTTTTCAACCAGTTCTGCTTCAGAATCTAAGATGAACATCAAAACTGTGCAAAATAAAATGTCCTCAAAAGTGCATTGGACTTTTATAAGTTGCTAAGCCTATTTATTGTCCGATTCTATCGATACACAATTATATGGTTAATTTGGGTCACAATTTACCAAAAACACTGGGAAATTGCTATAAAATGGGTTGTGTGTCCCCTACTCAAGACAGCAGTGAAATCATGAAGCTACAGCAAACAGATGTCAGCAAGCTAAACTTTGTCCTCCCATCCTCTGATATCACAGAGATCCATCTCAACATGTGCAATCCATAATCACAAGCTGCTCTCTGCATGGAGAATTTCCTGTATGTTCAACCCTGATAAAAGCAGAGCCGAGTGCTACAAACAGAGAAAGACAGAGAGTGAGAGATAGAGAATAGGAAGGAGGTAGAGAGGAGGAGAGGCAGTGAGAGCTGAACGCTGAGATATCCAGCCTTTTAATCCGACAGTAACCAGAGGGCTTTTGTGAGGGCTGGAAAATCGCAGCATTGATGTAGCGCACACTGCTATCTCTGGCGGCTGGATCTTCGATAAGCGTGGGGGTCACCACAGTCTTTATATTTAAGCATTGCTTTCTCTCTGATAAAGCAGCAATGCTATACATTCCTGTACTCATTAACTTGCTATCTGATGCATTATCTAAAATAAATTCAAGACAGTGCAAAACCAATCAAAAGATTGCGGTTGGTTTAATGATTCTGAAAGAAGTCCTCCATTACTCTAGTCTTCAATGAGCCTTCAGAAAACATTCAAATATGCTGGTGCTCAGGAAACCACCTGATAACACAATAAATGTTAGTTAATGCACTCAACATTATTACTGCATTAAGGGCCCTATCATACACCCGGCGCAACAATGTGGCGCAAGGCGCAGCGCAAGTGTGTTTGCTAGTTTAAATCCGATGCAGTTCGCATTTTCCAGTCCAGCGCCACGTCGTTTAATTAGCAAATGCATTTGCGCCCGTTTGTGCGCGCTGATCTAAAAAAGAGGTGTGTTCGGGCGCATTGTTGGCGTGTTGCTATTTTGAGGAACTGAAAATAGACTGCGCCATAGACCAACTCAAACCTGGTCTAAAGTCTAAAGTCAATGGCACAATTGTTATTTTTTTTTTGTTATTTAAAGAGCGCATTGGTAGATCATGCTGGGCAGGTCCACAACGTGCGTTCACTTTGCTTATTACACACAGGGATGCGCATCACACAAAAATGCCAAATATTAAAAACAAAAGGATTACAGTGTAAAACAATATTATTGTGTAGGCTACATAAATATAAAAATGTAATGATGGATAGCCACTGCGTGTAGTAGAATTAGGCTACCTATTTGCAGTTCAGCCTATTAGTACTTATAATGATGAATGAAATTGGCTAATTAATTGAACAATCGTGCCAATACACACACATATATATTTACTGACTCCTCGTATGGAGCTATTTGAAAGCCTGCATCCAACGCAGACGAATGAAATATTGACTGGCTACTTAACAGGTAATTTCAGCAAAACATCACTCGTTGAACTCCTCAGTTTACTGAGGAGCGCAATTCGCTCTTAAAGGGAATGGGAGATGAGACTCTGATTGGTTCATTGCACGTTACGCCCAAAAAACACCACTTACTTATTAAGAGAATAGGGACAACCCATTTCGACTAAGCGCCTGGGCGCACGGACCGTTTTCCCATCGTTAAATTAGCAAAAGTGGATCCTAACCCTAACCCTAATGTGGAAATCTCTCAAAACTTGCTATAACAGTCGCCAAGATTATCTAATTGTGAATAATGCTGATTATAGCATTATATGAACTATTCGTGTTGCATCAAAGGTCGCCGCACTGCAGCCAAAAATACATTGTATGGGTCAAAATTATGGATTTTTCTTTTATGCCAAAAATCATTAGGATATTAAGTTAAGATCATGTTCCATGAAGATATTTTGAAAATTTCCTACCGTAAATATCTCAAAACTTAATTTTTGATAAGTAATATGCATTGCTAAGGACTTAATTTGGACAACTTTAAAGGTGATTTTCTCAATATTTTTATTTTTTTGCACCCTCAGATTCCAGATTTTCAAATAGTTGTATCTCGGCCAAATATTATCTTATATTAACAAACCATACATCAATGGAAAGCTTATTTATTCAACTTTCAGATGATGATAAATCTCAATTTTAAAAAATGTACACTTATGACTGGTTTTGTGGTCCAGGGTCACATATGTGTAAATATCTAAACTAGTTTTAACAAATGAAAAAAAGTGTTCAATGGTTTCCACAATGTTGCAGCTGGGACAGCAACATTCAAACTAATGACAGTGCTGATTATGTACTGTACTGGTACTGATTATGTGCTTTATTTAAAGTTAAATGTGTCTAATGTGAGTTTTAATATCATTATAAATATGGCCATTCTGAAAGCAACAACAGATAGTTTACCTCAGATCTTAAAAATAATTGAAAGTAAAGATGTATGTTAAAACTGTGAACTCAATGCGAACCAACAAGCATATTCCAAAACAAAGACGGTACCAGTCACTCAGTATGTACATTGATGTTGTTGATGTTAAAAAGATTTAATATTTATGAATTGGGTTATAAACGTATCTATTTCATTGCAACTGCAGTGGACTTCCAGAAAAAACCCGTCCACACTCGCTTCTGATTGGTATTTGATTCATTATATTGCGTTGCGTTGTCGCGCCGCGTCAGGTCTGGTGTGGACACCCAAATTTTTGTAGCTGGAATCTTGTCGCATGATGTGTAGTTAGGACATGGTGTTACCATTTATTACTATTATTCATATTGTTATCAATTTTAAAAACACAGTTTAAAAATAGTTTTTAATAAAAATATATATATATTATATTATATTATATTATATTATATTATATTATATTATATTATTATTTTAAAAAAATATGATGTGCATCAACAGCACACACAGGGCCTTATTCATAAAATGTGAACCAAACAATTTATGTAGCAACATTTACACTGAAATTTGAAAACTGCACTGCTTCATGAACGGCGCCCACCGAACAAGTTGACAGCATGCCAGTAAAGGTGAGATCCAGGCTAACTGGCCTTTAGGTTCAAAATATATGTGTGCTGTTTGTGTTCTGCTTTAATTGTTGACCTTTCTGCAAAAAAAAAAAAAAAACACAATTTAAATGACAAATATGACATCTAATGACTTCTATATCACAGTTTTTTCTGAAGTAGCACTCTCCGACAGTGACATCAGCGGATTAGGTTTCAGCGGGGGACCTCCCTTGAGCTCAATGTGTTCTCACTGAGCTCCTAGAGCGTGACGCCAATGAGAGGAGGCAACGGCAAAACACTGGCAAACGTTAGTGTGATTGGCTGATTACACCATCAGTGCACAAATCCACATCAACGGGCCAAACTGATGGACCAGGACTGACTAATTACAGAGTAAACAACTCACTCATTTGGTCAACACCACTTTTAGGCACGTCCGAATCAATGTGAACTTCAAATTACTAGAAATGATCTGTGAGTGAACACTCAGCTGGGTTAAACTGAAGCTGAATCTCTGGGACCATCATTACAACAGCCATGTGTACCAAAAAAATGACTGCGATGATAATAATAATAATGATAAAAATAAAATAAAAAGTTAGATAGAATGGTTTTAATACAAACCTACACAAAATATATAGTTTTTTTTTTTTTTACAGGGGTATACCAATATTACAATTTTAGCCCATGCAAAAAGTAATGCTTTGTAGCATTGTAATGCTATGGAAATAACTTAAATGGCTGACACTATATTATTTTGTCTAAATAAACAAAAAAAAAATTGTAATTTTAGTAAATTTAGAACGTTTTTTGAAGTTAAAAAACTAGAGCAATGGATATGCTGAGAATTCAGTTTTGCATCACAGGAATAAATTAGAATAGAAACCGTTCATTTAAATTGTGATAATATTTCACAACATTACTTCTTTACTGTATTTTTTATCAAATAAATGCATCCTTGGTGAGAATAAGAAATGCCTTTTAATACCATTAACATTTTAAACAATTCTAAAAATAAAATGTTTATAAAAAAATCCCACATTTTTAAACAGTAGTATATACACTGCCGCTCAAAAGTTTGGGATCAGTACGATTTTTGAATGGTTTTTAAAGACGTTTCTTATGCTCATCAAGGCTGCATTTATTTGATCAAAAATACAGAAAAAACTGTAATATTGTGAAATCTTATTTCAATTTAAAATAACTGTTTTCTATGTGAATATATTTTAAAATGTAATTTATTCCTGCCACATGATCCTTTAGAAATTATTCTAATATGCTGATTTATTATCAATGTTGAAAACAGTTGTGCTGCTTAATTTTTTTTTTTTTTTTGGAACCTGTGATTTTAGGACTCTTTGGTTAAAAAGGTTAAAAAGAACAGCATTTATTTTAAATAGAAAGGTTTTCTAACAATATACACAAGGCGTTCAAGTTTCAAATTTTTTTTTAAAGAAATTAACACTTTTATTCACTTTTATTCAAGGATGTGTTAAATTAATAAAAAGTGTTCTTTTTATCTTGTTATTCATCAAAGAATCTTGAAAAAAAAAGAATGACAGGTTCTAAAAAATATTTGGCAGCACAACTATTTCCAACACTGATAATTCTAATAATAAATCTGCATATTAGAATGATTTGTAAAGGATCATGTGACACTTAATACTGGAGTAAACTAAAAATCATTATTGTAATAACATTTTGCAATATTACAAAATGTTTTTCTGTATTTATGATCAAATAAATGCAGCCTTGGTGAGCATAAGAGACATAAAATGATCCCAAACTTTTGAGTGGCAGTGTAAATGTAACCCAAAGGGGGATATGGACCTTTAATCCTGAAACAGTTTAAGCATCAAATGAAGGAATGAATGAATGAATATTGCCGAGAGGGGGCCTTTTTTCTGAAATCCAGGGCACTGATGTGAAATACTGCATATAATACCTTGCATATTGTATGTAAAGCCCAGCTCACAGCTAATGAAAGGGATGAAAGGCAGTGATGTCACAGAATCAAGCTTTGATTCATACCCCAAATATGTTTCACAGATCCTCCATCACATTAGTCATTATCGAAAATGTCAGCTGGAATTTGGGCAAATCTGTGGGTGCCTGTTGACTCATGCATCAGCATTGTCCCTCTGAGGCTATATTTACACTGTAGTCTGTCTAGATGACTAAAAAAACAACTCCTCACTGTGCCAATGACAATGTGCAAAACACGCTGAGAATTTTCTCAGAAAGCACAGGTCTTCTATGGACACTAGGAGACACTGAAACAACTTACATTTAGTTTTTTTCACTACACAATATCATTGCATGCAAATAATTATGCCGTGCTTGCTTGGAGACCACAAAACAACTCGTCTAATCATAACAATCCAACCATGCAAACTAAACCTTAATGGAAAATGCATGCAGATCTTGCCTTTTAATCTCGGTCAGCAGTTATTACAGCATCGAAAACACCCAGACCCGCGAGACTGTCGCTATGCTAACTCCAGACTCCACAGCGAATGATAAAGGTTTAGCAAGCCACAGTCATAGTGGCCTCTGGTTCTGAATCAGTGCTTTCAGACAAATATTACATCCTCCCTTTGAGACAAAGCTGTTAGAGGATGCGACCCAGTTAAGGCTGCATTGTATTTCAATGTGTGGTCGTTTTCATGAACTAATAAAGCTGTGCAAACACTCTAACACCATTTTCATTTCCCATGTGGCGTTATAAATCTGCTACAATGTGCATGGCAAATGCCGAATTGTTCTTTACATGAATAATCAAGCTTGATGTCAGCATATGTGCAGTTCTGCTCTCATACACTATCACGCCTCCTGTTTTCAGATGTGAGCCCTTGGGTGCAGCAAAAGCATACAAGAAATACATTTGAACGCACACCTACCATATAAAAAAGAAAAAGCCGTGCTGAGTTGGGCATCTCATGCATGCAAACTAAAAAACACCCTGCAATATTTTTTAAAACGAAGTGAATAGAAGCACTTTGCGCTACAATTGTGAGCACAGCAATTAGAAAAAGAGAAAGTTACCTCTTAGAAAAATAATAATAATAATAATATTTTATAAGTACACAAGAATAAAGAACTTCTTAATAATTTTCAAACTTTTAGTTTGTAGTTAATTCATAGTTTTTAAATTGTAGTCTCTAAAATTTAAAATGTAGAGACTACAATGTACAAATATTGAGTTCTTCATTCAGTGTCAGTTTGATTTTTTTTTTTTTTACTTTTTTTTTTAATTGGCTTACTGTATATGTAAGTTATAGTTAGTATAATGTTAGAATAGTTAGATAATGTGCTTTTATCCTGTTTTTATTTATTGTATCGCATTGGATGTCATGAATATTTGTTTGTAATTTACATAATGCATATTTACTTACATTTACATAGACATAAAAACATACAATATTTCTGTATTTATGTAAATATTGCACCATACATTTTTTCTGCATATTACATTATATAAAAAAAATGGTTATGTTGGTAACACTTTATAATAATTACACACTATGAACCATTAGTTAAGCATTAGTAAATAGTCAATTCATCATTTATAAATCATCATCTCTACATTAATAGATAGTAGTAAGCAGTTAATAAATGCAGCTATAAATGCTTTGTTCTTGAATACTTTGAATACTTTTAAATACTTTATTATTGATCAATTTATAATTTCTAAATTAAGTTAATTTAGTTATAAGTAATGATTAATGAACTATTTAAATGTATATTATACATATTATTTAGAAATATAGTAATAGTATGTTAATAAATGCTTTATTAACAAATATTCCTACTTTAATTCATGATTCATAAAGGTAGCTATAAAACATTTTGTAGTTGTCAGTTAACTGATTTTGTGAGCTCATCTAAAGTGAAGACTATTTATGCCTCGTAAAGCTTTTACAAAGGATATTTAAAAAATATGTAAGACAAAAAAAGAATGTTAGCAAGAATGTAAATATAAATAAAAAGCTAAAATAGAAAATCAAATACTGTATATTCAAAATATATATCTTTTTAGATCAGATTTTAGAGGCTTAGGTTCATGTTACTGCTAAGTTATGTTTTCTGGAGGTCTAAGGAATATTTATTTTTCTATGGCATTGCAGAGGTTTATGTTTTATTTTATAAGTGTGCAGTTGTACAGTTTTGTTTTTTGCATCTTGAAATAAATATTTCTATGTTCTGTATCACTCTGTTGTTTGTTTCCTTTTTCAGTTTAGAAGATAGCTGAGCCTAAATCTGCTTTGTAAAAGTTTTACAAGGCATAAATAGTCTTTAGTCACTTTAGATGATCTCACAAAAACTGACAACGACTAAATGTTTTATACCTACCTGAATTAATCATGAATTACAGTAAGAATATGTGTTAGTAAAGCATTTATTAACACACTGAGTAACGATTATAGTATTTTTAAGTAATATGTATAAATGTGCATTTAACGTTTATTAATAATTTAGTTACACTTTCTAAATGATCTTATGAACCCCTGGTCTGTTAATAATATAACACTTAATTTAGAAATTATTAATTGATAATTAATACATTATGAAAATACAATTACTAAAAACATTATATATATGCTTATAAAACAGGAACAAAACATTACCACTGTCTATTAATGTGGGGATAATGCTTTATAAATGATGAACTGACTATTTATTAATGCTTAACTAATGGTTCATAGTGTGTAGTTATTATAAAGTGTTACCATTATGTTTAGGATTGGTATATACATGTAATATTCATTTATGTCCTTTATTTAACAAGGTAAAAACTTTCTGCGATTAAAAATATCCTTTATAGAAGTAACCTGGCCATAAATAATATATAAATATATAAAGGAAGTATTCCTATAAAACTATGCATGCATCATAATGATTGAATGCATAATAACAATAATAATTTCTATGATTGTTGTTATAATTTAACAACTATTTTTTATCCATGTATTACGGTAATTCTGACAATATACAAAACCTATATTTTACAAAAAAATAAAAAATGTTTTGTTGTAAATTAACTTTTCATTTGATGATATTTTTACAAGATTTATTAAGCTGCCAAAATTTCAGATGGGAGCCCTTGGGTGTAGCAAAAAGCAAATATACCTGACCGTAAAAGAAAGCAAAAGCTGTTCAGAGTGGCATGTTTTGCATCTCATTCATGCACGCAAAAACACCCGACCATATTTTTTAATCAAGTGAATAGTAGCAGTGCATTTAATCACCAATGGCTATTCAAGAATGTGAGGTAACAATGATGAATTTTCTTGTGGGCGCAGCAATTAGCATAAAGAAAAAGTGATTTATTATGTTGTGGCGGGGCGATGGATTTTGTTTCAGGCCAGATACTTCTTGCAGCACACTAAAGGCCAGCCATTACAAGCGAGCCCACTGACAGGGATTATGCACGGTGACATTTAGCGCGCTGCGACGTTACAGTGAGCCCCTTTGCCACAGTCGCATATAATCTGACTTCCGCCGTCTGTAGGAGGTCACCGCACCGATACTGAACCGAGAGGTTAATATCCTGCCCTGCTTACTGGTGCAGTGCAGTAAGCGCTGTAATGCTCGGTAGGCTACATGCTGAGAATTAGACGCGCTACCGTAGCCACCCTCGAGAAGGTCTGCCGGCGGAAACCCCTCCTCGTAAGATCGCAACCCGCACTGATTGGATGAAACCTGAAATGTGTTGCTAGGAGTCAACCTTTCTCCACAGCCGAACGGACGGACTCTGACCGGGGCTGGACTCGTAGCTGACGGGGCCGCCACAGGCGGCTCTTCCCCCGGGACAAGGCTCGAATCAATTAAAGATCATCATCTCTTATCCAATTGGCTAGATTGTATTGGTTCTGCGTGCTTAGCGCAGGGATGCTGCTGCTGTGCATCAGAAAACATCAGACGCAGAACAGCTTTGCTGTGGTATGACTAATCAGACTCTGGTGTAAACAAAAGCCCATTTCAGGCGATCTGAGAACAGCAGGCCAAGTCTTTTACGATAGATTTGGCTTCTCCCTTTGCTCACTTTCTCTCTTTTATGGAGCTCTGTGAAATGAAGTGTTGCCAGAGGGAGAGGGAGAGATTCTTACTTGTGCATTTCTTAATGCCGGATCCCTTCTTCAAGGCATGGCGGCTGAGCTTGCAGTTGAAATTGTTCTCCCAGAACTCTGCAAACCAGATATTCCTCCGGTTGTTCTCGAGTGTACGGCTGGTGAAGTAGCGATCAAAGCCTAAGGGTAGATCGATGAGATCTGTGTCACTTTAATGTGCTCTGTCAGAGTCAAAGCTCTCAGCCAATGAACTTCAGAGAGCAACATGATTTGACGGAACATTTGCATCTAACATCATTTTCGTCTCACTGAGAATGTTCTGTTTTGCTATGAATAGTTCACACAAAAATGAAAAATCTGTCATCATTTGCTCAACCTCACGTCAGTTCAAAATAGTTGATATTTTACTGTGAAACACAACAGGAAATTTTTTTGAACAAACGTTCACAGTTACCAGAGCAACATTTAAATGAAAAAAGAAAAAAAAAAGAAATCACTATTTCTGGTCGTGAAA
Organism: Cirrhinus molitorella; assembly: GCA_033026305.1. Lineage (NCBI taxonomy): Eukaryota > Metazoa > Chordata > Actinopteri > Cypriniformes > Cyprinidae > Cirrhinus > Cirrhinus molitorella. The sequence goes on from CM065130.1 coordinate 30,777,982, forward strand.
CACACAAGTAGGACCGGACAATAAATTAACATTGATATTTATCAGAAAAAATACTTAGCACCGCTTACCTGATTAGGTTTTGCTAAGTTTGCATATTCTGTGTGTCTGTGTGAGCAAGCGGTGCAGTTTCTGCTCTATATTCTGAAGCGTGCATGATGCTCATGGTGTTTTCAGCATCTGCTGTCTCACTATATGAGGACTCTCCACATGAACTTCATCTCTAGAGCTGCTCTGAGAGTTCAATTCATGAGCATTTCATTTTATAAAAGCTACAGGCAAATACACACCGAAAAGTTCACGACAATCTGGCAAAATAAAAGTTTGGTTTAACATGAAGATATTGACATAACTTACATAAACATATTACTAATGTATATTAAAATGTACTTTCTTAAAAAATAATAGGTATTATTATTATTATTATTATTATTATTATTATTATGTAAATCTGTGTATTCTTTTTAAATGTTTTAAATTATATTTTAAAAAGACTGTGTTTACATAATATGTGTGTGTACTGATATTTATTATGTATCTATAAATACACACACGTATATACATATTTAAGAAAAAAACTAAATAAAATTATATATATATATATATATATATATATATATTTATTTATTTATTTTTTTTTTTTTTCCTTCCTTTTATATAATGTAAACACAAACTTTTATTTTGGATGTGATTAATCATGATTAATTGTTCGACAGCCCTGTTTTAAATCTGTTTATTGTATTGTATTCAATTATACAACATTAAATAGAAAAAAGATGGGTAACAAATTTTGGGGGAATCAAATATCTAGCTATCGACATATACACACTGTAACTCAAAAGATTTGGTTTACATTAACTACATAAATGTATTGCTCTTGTATAATAAAATGTACATTTTAGAGTAATAATAATAATAATAATATTAATAATAATAATGCAAATGTGTAATGTTTTAAATTTGTAAATTATTATTATTATAATTATTATATGCTGTATGATTTAATACAACACAAAGTATTTTTTCTTCAAATAAAGTGTTTCACAGCAAAACTTTTATAATATTTAAATTAAACATGGATTAATAATAACTGATATTCATCAAAATAATAATGTGCACTCTTAATAAATCATATTATTATTATAAGTAATGTCATTTCATACAACAAAGATGTTTGGAGGCACCTTATTTGACACAAAATAAACATGCAATGTTCTGTTGTAAATTAATTGTTATTGTTTATTGCATTCAATTATACACATAATAAAAAAAAGAAAGAAAGTTTCAGAAAATAAATAATTTTCAGATTTTTCACATTTTCAGGAACAAATGGATTTTACAGGCTCTGAAATAAGAGGTAGCCTGTGGAGTTTACAAAAAGTCTTTACATATGGCTTGGAAAATAAAAACATATTGACGGCTAACTCCATGCCTATGCTTTTTGGAAGAACTTAAAAATAAAGATATCTCAAGGTCTTCTTTTTGTGTTCCACTAAAGAAAGAAAATATATTTGGCGATTTGGAAGATTTATTTCTTTCTTTATTTATTTTTTGAGTGAACTATTTGTTTAATACTCTGCATGCATCTTAACTTATCATGCTTATTAAATGCATCACAAGTTGCTAAAATGGTGTCAGAAAACATTAAGCACACACACACAGTCAGAACTGGTCTCTAATGGATGAGAGCAACCACTGACAAGTGGAGGATTTAATCTGTCACTTGCCTCTGATGGTCTGTCGTTTAGGTAGGATGGTGACAGCTCCCTCTGCCATTTCCTCCTGGTGAAGCACTGGCGATATCTTCGAGCCCCAGCTATCTGACCCCACCCACAGGAAGTGACCCGTCTGATTGGCTTTTTTTGCCGCCTGCAGTAGCCGCCTGTTAAGAGATGAGTGGCAGTTTCCATAAAATGTTGAATATAGGCTTTGCTCCTAGGCTCTGAGGCACATCAACTCTAATTACTTGTTTGCAATCATTGTCTACATTCGGTGGTGCTTTGGTGATTCTCCATTTACAGTAACTGCAAATCAATATGTTATTGAAAGGTCAGTATCGACACTGCTCAACGCTGAAATTTCTAAGCATTCTCCATCAGGCACGGTAGCAATTGATGTCAAAATTAGTCATGCACAACTGACAGCAAAAGCATTTCCCCAAGATAATAATGGCTCAATAAAGTATGTTTCAGGCGGCGCACACAAAATCATTTTCTGTCTTTTAAACAGAAACAGACTTAAAGCGTTTTCACATGCTGTGTCTATCCGTAAGCCGTGGAATATATTTTCAGGGCTTATATGCCAGTAACTTATCAATATTTTTAATAACAGCATAAAAATTCGCCCACAACTTTGCCTCGCTGCAATTTATTTACCTATATTAAACATGAAACAGCATTCACAACTCATTTTACTTGCAAAACACAGCATTAACTACACAAAAAGCCTAAAACAATGTAAATAGCTATTTGGCTCTTGGTTAATATTAATGAACAATCTGCATGGTCAAGGTGACACCGGCTGAAAAGGAAACTTAAAACAAGTTACTACATTTTAATAAACAATATCTTTGGAATTTCATACACAAAACATGTATAAATTTCATATTCATTTTTATAAAGACTTTTTTTTTGTTTAAAGAAAAACATACTTTCTGTATTACAGGTGCATCGATGTGAACATGGATAAACAAGCCATTATGAACTCAAGGACAACGGCTGACAAACAATAATTAGAGAAGGATGATTAAACCACCATCCTGAACGCTTAAGCAAGCAACAAATTGAAAAAGTTTGACCATAATTATTCCTTCAAATTAAGACGATTATTATTCAATGGATGTCTAATAGCACATTTAAGTGAAGGCTTTTTGTCAGTTTTCATGAGAACAGCTGGGTTCTAATAGTTCTGATTAGGTACTCCAGGTGCTCAGTGCTGGGGTGTTTCAGACGTTCCCATGAGGCAAATTAAACGTGTTATAACAAAGGTCAGGAAAATGAGTTTTTCACCTCCCTGCAAGTTCTTCTTGTGTATTTCAGATGTTATTTTAGAAAGCAATACCCATTTTTGTGTTTGTTTTATTAACTTTGTAACTCATTCAACAAATGAATTAAAAGCAGAAATGAGTTTAACCTGCTTCACCGTAGATACAATAAAATAACTTTTACTGTATAATTCTTCAAGATAGATGCTAATTTATAAACAACAAAAGCTACTCACCTTATATCGTCCTCATTTGCAAATATAATAACAACCCTCGCATTCGGATTTTCTCCCAGTCTCAAAATTATCTTATCAAACTCCCCTGGTTTCGGCTCACGGGGGATTTTCACCGACTGTGAGATACACACAGTTCCTGTCGAAAAAAAAAAAAAAACAGAGAAAAAGTGCCATTGTTGCTAGTTACAAAATATAGAATCACATGTTGAAAAATTCCCTGCTGAACAGCTTATTATGAGTAGTCCTGTCCAAACTCAGAGAACTGGTTGACAGAGACGTTACTATGTTTGGAAGCTCAAATATATGCTGCAAAAATAGACAACTGTTATCATAAGGAGCTATTTCTACTTCATCTGACCTTTTGTTGGCGTAACCTAGTGTAGCCAGGTCTATTCAGATATATTAAATCAAATTTTTGACTGTAATAAATCCAGTTACCACACACAGCACATTTTTTAGGTTACCTGACAATTTTTTTTTACAGTGCACTCGAACAGAAAGATGTTTTAAATGCACCACAGAGCCACAGTGTTTATACACTACGCTGAAGTCAAGTAGCTTTATCCTTATCATTTTCTCTGCACAGTCGACTGAGATCAATACCAGACCCCCTAAGACCAAGGCCAAGACCTGCTGGTCCAAGGGACCTGAAAAATTGAAGATACTGAATTCATTTCAGCATTCAGTCACTGAGTCACTCTGTATAGTGGCTAAGCAGCCATTTAGAGCTGTGGAATTGCCTGCAATGGTCAAGATATCGTAGCCACTATCATAGCCACTGCTGGAGGTAATTATCACCTTTAGGAGGTTAGAATTAGACTGAGACTTTCAAAGATCATATATACACTGAGACCACATTCCAGACCAACTCTAGGTTTTGATACCTAGAGCAAGAAGTATAAAAGTAACATATCTGATACATGCATGATATATGGTTGAAGACAAAATTATTAGCCCCTAATATTTCATTATTTTTTTAAATAACTCCCAAGTGTTGTTTAACAGAAAGATGATTTTATCAACACAGCATTTTTAAACATAATACTTTATTCTGGAAGCTTTTAGGGTTTGTAATACAAATAGATAGAAATAAATGTATAACCAAGAATTTTAAAAAGTCTACTGGTCAAACTGGTCCCTCTGATGTCAATAGTCAATAGTGTATCCCTTTTGCTTGATAACAGTCTTAAGTCGTTTTCTGTATTTCTCAACAAGTTTCAAGCATGTCTCCTGAAGAATGACAGCCCATTCTTCCTTAGCAAATCTCTCAAGCTCCTCCAAATTTGTTGGTCTTCTGGCACAAACTCTGGACTTTAGTGTGCCCCACAGATTTTCTATTGGATTCAAGTCTGGGCTTTGTGCAGGCCAGTCAAGTACACTCACTTTGCTCATTTGGAGGTATTCTTTTCACCAGAAGTGAGGTATGCTTTGGGTCGTTATCATGCTGGAGGACAAAATGTCAACCCAAACCAAGTTTTCTTGCAGACTGTCTGAGGTTGTCTTTCAAAATCTTCTTATAGTTTTCCTTTTTCATGTTTCCTTCAACCCTGACGAGATTCCCAGTTCCAAACGCACTGAAACATCCCCACAGCATTATACTCCCACCACCATTTTTCACTGTGGGAACAGTGTTCTTGGGGTTGAATGCCTCTCCCTTCTTTCTCCAAACATAGGCAACATCTCTATGGCCAAAAAGCTCTAGTTTTGTCTCATCTGACCAAAGGACACGTTTCCAGTATGCATTACATTCCCCCAGGTTGTCCTTAGCAAACTTCATTCTAGCTTGGAGGTGTCTCTTCTTCAGAAGTGGAGTCTTTCTTGGTTGGCAACCTCGTAGTTCAATTCCAGACTTGGCTAGGTCATTAGTGTCTTGGCAGTTGTTCTTGGGTCTTTAGAAACCTCTCTCACTAGTTTTCTGCCTCTGCCCATCTTGTTCTCCACTGTGTTGGTCTCTTTAAACTTCTTGATAATGTATCTCACTGCAGTTTTTGACACTTGAAAACACTTTGATAAACGTGTGTATCCTTCTCCATCTTTATGAGCATTAACAATTTGTTCTCTCAAGTCCAAAGTAATTTCTTTTGTCTTTGCCATGATGACAGTGCATAGTATTTTACTAGTTGTTTCACAAGATACCAATCCTCAGCTTAAAGAGCCATTTAAAGGCTTAACTAGGTTAATTAGGTTAATCAGGCAAATTAGGTTAATTTGGCAAGTCATTGGGCAACAGTTTTTTTGTTCTATAGTTAATCAAACTAATAATTTCTTAAGGGGGCTAATAATTTTGTCTTCAACTGTATGTATATTTATTTAAATATTGCATAGCTCAAACACTAAAGCATGATGAGAATGCATAAAACTGATTAAAAAAATACATTATATGTTGTTGTTTCCCTCTCTCTATAAAACTACAAAATACAAAAAAGTATGTTAGCATGGGTAATTACGCTGTTTTGGTCATGTCATACTGTATCTTGCCTTGCTCATTTGAATTCTCAGCAGATTATTGACTTCTCTCACCTCCAAAACCCCACTTGACAACAAGTACCTTTAATGAGTACTGAATAGCAAAAAAAAAAAAGAAAATCAAATGAATATAATGAGTTTTCCATCTTCTTAACTCTACAGAGAGATTTGGAACCCCAATGTGTTAAAGTTTTGCTCTGCTGGGTCCTTAAATTGCATCAGTCCTCATCAGTTTTTTTTGTTTTGTTATCATGTACGTTACTGTATGTTTAACAAATGCCCTAGCTCTCTTGTTGTAATCTTTTGTCATAGAATGTCTCATCTTTGCAATCTCCAACCGTTACATATCTATCTTCCTTTCACAGATGCCTTGAATTAACCTCCTGTCATATCAGCAAATAGTCATATGCAGATTAACTGCGAAAAACGCATAATAATAAGCTCATTAAACTTCTCATATCCTTTCGGAGAAAACACAGAGCCCTTGTAAACTTCCACACAAACCGGTGGTTGCCGTTCCAAGGAGAGGGCGTTTTCAAAGCGTTTGACCTGTCCTCGCTGAGAGAGGAACACTGATTTGCATCAAAGGCGTTAATTAGACAGAAAAGAGAACCCTCAAAGATGCCATATGGAGAGGCTTCTTAACGGCGGGTGTCTTGCAGTCACTTGCAGCCCTCTGCTGTGTGCATATGCTACTTTGAGTCAGGAGATATTTTGAATGACTGAAGGCCTCAAGGTAAGAACTCCACATGCCAGTGAATGAGACAGCTATGAAGCAGAGAATGTCACTAAGGGACTTGGGTAGGTGTGTGTGAAACTATTTTCTGTTGTACAGAAAGTATTTCACAGTAGTTAAATAATTTGAATAGTTTGTTAAATTGTGTCTACAGTCAAAGATGGACAAATAAACACACACACACACACACACACACACACACACACACACACACACACACACACTCACATACATACATACATATAACTGAATAAAAATTCCAAAAATAATTACTGTTTCCAAACAGGTTTCCCTGTGTCAAACCCTCCCATGTGCAATTGGTCACCCCATCCCAAACTCATACCCTTGGCTGGTGTCAGTGTGGTTCTGGTCATCAAGCTATTGTTGATACATGTCTTGCACGAATTGACCAAAATACGCACAAGCATTTCCTGCGAGGTCATATTTGATGCTTAATCAAATATAATGAACAGCAGGAGGGGTGATCTGAGAACAGATGGGTACTGACAAGATGGAGGAACTGACTGAGTTATGAGAGTTCTTTGTGTGGGTAGGTCAGTTTTCTATTTATTTACTTCTTTTTTGGAACAAACATCCTAAACAGATTTTTGAAAGGAGCTCTTTCTGCTCTCAGAAACCATAGAAACAAATGGCATGTGCAATATATTAAGAAACCTCAAATAAAATAGAAGTAATCATTTGATAATGACAATAATTTTATATATGGCAGATGTTGTGACTACACTACCTAGATAAATAAAAAATAAAATAAAATAAAATAAAATAAAAGTACAACTTATTGGTACCAAAATAAATGAATACAAGCGCACAGGAAAACTGCATGTCAAAACATCTGATAGGGTCTTTAGGGAAATATACAAGAAAAAAGAGCGACGACCTAATGTTGTAAGAAGGCTCTAATAATAGCAATGACACATTCAGAGTCAAGCCCTGAGTGAGCCCGAAGTGACAGGGTGTCAGAACTTTATCTTCTGATTTGTGGCAGAGTCAATTATCCTTTCCAGACACATTGTGAAAAAAGCTAAAGAGAAGATACTAACAAAGCATCCATATGTTATAGCAGCCTGTCTTCAGTAACAATTAAAGGGACAATTTAACCAAACAATAAATATTTTGTCATAATTTACTCTACCTTCTGTAAAGAGAGAGAGAAAGAGAGAATTTTTAACAATGTTCTGGTGGCTGTTTTCTATTCAATTATAATAAACATGGACTGAAGCTTCAAAAAGGACTAGAAATCCCCCTAAAGGGTATCATAAAATTGGTCTATGCGAGTCGTGCGGTATATTCAAAGTCTTTTGAAGCCTTGATGTGAGAAAAGACTGAACTGAAAGTTCTCAAGGTGAGTAAATAATGACATTTTGATTTCTTCATGAACTTTTTTATTTAAATAGTGCATATCAAGTAAAAATTTTCTGTTGTTGCAATTTCTATTTTACTTGAGAAAAGGAAGCTGATCCATTATTCTACATATTTCTAAAGTAGCGGAGAAAAAAAAAAGTTGTTTGTCTTCCTTCTTGAAGCAAAGTTTCGCATAGGATTTGAGACTTTATGCCTCTGTCTGGGTTTACCGTGTTCGATTTAAAAGGGACGACAGCGTCGCATTTTCACGAGTGAGTTGATGTCTGTCATGTTTTCCTCAAGAACTCCCACAGACTTCAACATGATAAAGAATCCTAGCAATCCACAGCGTCAACTGGGATATCTAACTTAGATATATTTTTCAAAAATTCCTTTTAGCAGGGCACTTTTATCAACAGAAATCCGTGCTGCATTTGCACCTCGCCCAGAATCAGGCACGCATGATTTTTGAGAGCAGCCTGTCGAGAGGAATCACAAAGGAGAGCAAACGTCAGCCCGAATCTCCTGCGCTATATATAATAATCTACATGTTTGTCTGGAGTAATTATGAAGGTTATAATTGTTGATCCATTATTACAAAGCCTTAGGTAACTCACCATATGACTAACCTCCCTCTTGATTAGATTTACTAGGGCCTCCGAGGTTTCTATTTGGATCTCCACATGGAATCAATTACAGCAGGCAAATCTTATTTATCAAATATTGGAGATTTATGTATGCTGAGAGCAGCGTAGGCTGTTTACTTTGTTATTGTGCCATGCTGCGGCTGAAGATTGCTCATCACTCAGCGGTGGCCCAAGTCAACTCCACGGTACCACTGGGCGACCATTTTCCATGGTGATGTATGCTAGTGGCAGTCACCTTTCAAAACTCACCAAATCTATTCCTTCATTTCAGAATTCGACCCTTCAAGGTCCCTCAGCAGCAGGCGCATTATAAATTTGGCCCATTACTGGAACCCAGAAGATATTGAAAATATCGAATGAGGTTCTGCTTGAAGGAGAGTCAACAAAGAGAACCGGTGCAGTATGTTTCCCTCAATGCCTCGGATGATCTTTTGCGCTAGACTACTTATCGCACACAAACTTGTTCAATATGATTACCGCGAACCTACTGCTGTATTAGATAACACACTCGGTTAGAGACATTACAAGCAAATAACCGATATCGATACAGGGTTAAGATGTCACAAAGCTCTCCTTTGAAAACGCCATAAAAGACAGAGGAGAAAAACACTGAGGCATTTCACAAACATAGTGTTTTTCAGCTTTCTCCCTGGAGGCAGGACTGAATTGAATCATGTGTTGGTCAGGGCAGGAACACGCAAGCAAAAAAAAATGAAGTCGGCAATGCCTTCGGGCTTGGAATTGAAGAGCCCTGTCTTACGCTCCATAGGAACGCTTCAGTCTGTAGGGAATGACGAGCAAATCATAAGACGATCAAACATTATGTGCCAAAGAGGCGGCTCTTCATGTCCATCATTTAAAATGTATGAGCTAAGGTTAGGATATGGTCACCATAATCAAACATCCATAGCCTACAGACCCTCAATATAACAGGGTCTCTTTACCAGGGGCGTTTTCTCTGAGGAGAATAGAGAGGCAGCGCCTCTACACTGGGGGGAAGAAAAGAAAGAAAGAAAATAAACGACAGAAAATAAGGTTGTTGACTAATGGCTAGAAAAAGATGACTATTAATGTTATTAATAATAGTAATTTAAAACTCTATTAATGCACTTATTATTTTTGTAGCAATGTCAAAAATGTTTACAAATGTTTTTGTCAGACAAATAAATATATTATAGTTTTGGTTGATTGTTAATAGTGTGAGGTAAATGGAGTTCCATAGGTTTTCAATCCGGCAACCGTACAAGCATTTAATGAAATTGTTTTTTTGCTGTTTCATTTCAGAAGATCAGCTCAAGTCACTGCACTGAATCTGTCCCCATTTCACTCCAGCCAGCTATTAATATCTGAGAGAATTCTGTGTACATCACATATTATATTACAATAAGTAAGCATTATTTATCAGTCTATCATGCATAAGCAGAGATTCTACAAGGCGCAGGATACCATGCCCAGTCCCTTCGCTCTCTGTGGTACACCACTGCTGTCTCATCTGTGTTATTTATTCATTTGTTGGCATGAATTATGAAGGAATTACTCCAAGCAGGCAATGCTACAAAAACATTATTCATAAACATCTACAGTGGGGCCCGAAAGTCTGAGACCACGTTTTTTTTTTTTTTTTAAAGATTTATTTTATTTAAACATTGGGGGAAAACAAAGTTTTAAAATTTTAAATGGAAAACATTATGATGTAAAACAAAGAAGATATTCTGCACTATTTCTAGGCTACTCATCAAATTTGGCAAATAAAATAAAAATGTACAATGCATCCATCAATCCATAAGTCCTATAAACCTGTTTCTTTACAAGTTTCATTCTAAATTAAATTCTAAATGGCAACAAACTTATGTAGTTTAATAAATCAAAAATGAGACAACCAAAAAAATCCAATTCAGTCCAATGTTTCATCTGAATTATTTTGCATACAGACAAATAAACAAATAAATAAATGTCTCACACTTTTGGATTCCACTGTAACTGAAGCTCCTACACTTAGGGATCAATCTTTGGAACAAAGACAACTAATATGATTGAAAATACTTTTGTTGGTACTTAAAAAACAATTCCTAAGTGATGGGGAAAATATAATAGGATTATTCAGTTAGACATCCTACTCATCTACTGTATTACTGCAGTCCAGAGACAGAATGGAGATATATGTGAGCAAGGCACCATGGGAGACATTCTATCGACCCGCACAGCCAAGACTTAAGCTATTAATTATCTTTGTTTGTTTGTTTCTGCCTTTCTTTCTCATTCCCCGTTGTCCCTTTTCTTTCGTCTTGGCACTTGCTCTTTCTCTACGCCCTGGACAGATGTGCAAACACTCCCATGAAGCTATAAGGAGACGGCATGGCACTGCAGTGACGCTCATGGTTATTCATATCACGGCCCTCAAGTCTCACGCCATCCGTCCAGCATCCTCTAAATACAGCTGTGGGAGTGGTCTGGATATCCAAAGTTACATAATGGGGCCTTTTATATGGTGTATGAATAAAAACATAAAGCATGAATAAATGCACATAACTGTCACCATTCCTCCTGTCCATGTCCCACCACCAGCAATGAGTTACAATAAATCTTGAAGGCGCTATTAGCATTTGTCTAGCTGAATTCTAAAGTACTGTCTATACCAGCATATTGCAGCTAGATTTGTCACAATCTCAAAATCTGAGTAGTCAGTACCCTGGGAATGATCATGAATATTAATAAGATGATATAATGTTTCCCCAAGGAGTGCTAGCCATATAAGAGTTACCATTTACCAATTGGGCATTAATTTGATTGACTGCTGATGCAACCAGTAGACAGAGATTTCTGCTTGGTCTTAAAGGAATAGTTCACCCAAAAATGAAAATTCTGTCATTAATTACTCACCCCCATGTTGTTCCAAACCCGTTCGTCTTCAGAACACAAATTAAGATATTTTTGATCAAATCCAAGAGCTTTCTGGCCCTGCATAGACTGCAACACAACTACCACGTTCAAGGCCCAGAAAGATAGTAGGACATTTATAAAAAAAAGTCTATGTGGTTCAGCCATAATGATATGAAGCTACGAGAATACTTTTTGCGCACAAATAAAAAAATAATAACGTCTTTATTCATCAATTTCTTCTTTTCCGTGTCAGTTTTCAAAGCGTGTTCATAAGAGTACCACAGCGCATCAAAAATATCTTATTTTGTGTTCTGAAGATTAATGTATAATGGGTTTGGACTGACAATTAATGACAGAATTTTTGTTTTTGGGTGAACTATCCCTTTAAAGATGTTGTTTTATATAACTGTTTTACAATGTTTGTTCATTTTTTCTTAACCACAGCCAACCAAAACACTCTTAAATTATGGTTAGAAATAAATATACTTAAAATTATGATTATAAATAACATTTTGGATCCATAAAGCTGTATTTTAGCAGCACCAAATGTAACTACAATAATAATAATAATAATTAAAAAAATACAGATTATATTTCTGAAAAAAAATCAAACATATCATCCATTCAGTATTGACTATATATATATATATATATCTCAACTCAATATAATTTTTTTTTTTACTCAAAAAAAAAAAACAAAAAACAGACCTGATCCACAGTGTTTACTCCATATATTTTATAGCTGTGTCTGCACTTTAAGCTGAGATGGGGAAAATTATTTTAATATACACAAATTATAAATAGCAACATTTAAATGGTATGAATTATATACGACTTTTCTTGCAGCAAAAGTAAATATGACCTTTAGAAAATGAACTTTTGACTACTTTTCTTTTGACGAATATGACTTCCACAATTACATTCCAAACAGAGCAGTTTCTTATTAATTCAACATTCTATAAATGCAAGGCCATTTTTCATTTCATGGTTTTTAAATGTTCCCTCTCTTCCAAATTGATTGTCTTTTCTATTGGCGAACGCAATTTGATACATTCGCATAACACTTGCTCTCCATTCTCAAGCACCAGAGCAGCTCTAAGAACAAAGATTTTCTGGATCACGTTATTTAACTAACAAATGCATTAATGAGTTAATCCATTATGCACTGCCCATCTACAGTCATGCAAAATGTATTTGGCTACATGTTTTTAAGCCTTAAGAGTGTATTTTGAGCCCCGCTGCTCCTGTCAGAAGAAGAGAAGTGGTATTTTTCTACAACGGAGCCTGAAAGTAATTTTCTACAGTAAGTGTGACTGGAAGCATGCAACGGTGGCAATTATACGTCATCAACAGCAGTTCATTTCTGCAATTTATTCCAACTCTAAACTGTGAGTTCACAAGAACCACACCTCAGATGTACTTTTCAAGAGTTTGCTTTCGCACCAAACAAAAAAAAAACTTTTGGAGCAGAGTGTGAAAGCACCCTAATTCTCCATTCATGAAGAAGGGCTAGATCTCAGGATAGAATATGAAAGGGGAACAGATGTTGATAGCCTCAATGCATAGGAGAAACCATGGACACGTGAGGAGGACACCGTTACCCTAGAGAAAAGAAAGGAGTATGACTCCATCTCCCCCAGAACTTCCTCTAGGCGGTTTGAGTATTCTCACAAAGACTATTCATAGAACTTGACTAGAACAATTTTAGCTTCCATCTGTTTGCTTCCGCCAATGCTTGAAGGTTATGAAAACTTCTTAGGATCCAAATAACTGTATAATGGGATGAATGACAAATTTTATACTCAATATTTAAGGTAGCATCTAAATGTATAGCAGTTTAATTTATTAAAATCTGTTTTCCTGTATGCGCAATGCAAAAGTTCTGTAGATATTTCCCAGTACCAAAAACCTGGGACCCTCCGCCCAGGGGTAACATGTTGGTTCCAGCCTGTCAGCTAAGCTCATCCTGAAACACTAGTGACAGTAACAGACTTGGAAACTAAGGAAGAAATTTAGAAGGAAATCAATTGTTGAACTCAGTATTCCTTGCACAAATCGCAAGACCGCTTTCCCCCTGGAGTGCACTTGAAGTTTCATTTCTCAGGAAGGAAATGCAGTTGGGAAGGAAAAGCTTTGGAAAATATTGCTGCTTTTGATAAGCTTAAAGTATGGGATTCATTTCACAAAACAACTAGATCTGCATTTGCAGAAACAAATATCAATGCTTTCAAGGCAACAGAATAGTGTTAAGGTTTTCAGGGTAAAATGTCATAAACTAAAATTTGATAGAGGGAGAAAGGAGGAGAGATCAATAGCAGTATGCAATAGAGACACATAAACAGATGCCGGAAAGAAGCCTATTGCAAATCAGTATGCAGAATCCAATAGGGACTGTATATTAAGTTTGAGCTTAAGTTAATTGCAGGAAAACTGTGGAGAAGGAAAACAAAAAACACTAGATATGCATCTGCTGAAGGAAACCATTGTTAAAAAAAAAGAACTGTGAACTGAAAATTACGTTTTTGGACGCTTAATTACATGTTAATAGCAATTTAATGAAAATGTATTATAGTTTCAGAATTTATGCAAATGCAATTAGCTTTAATGTGCTTTTTTGCATAATTTAAGTAGGACTTAAATACATTTGTAGTTTCAAAATGATTTCTAATATCTATTTATTACTATGTTTAAACTAGAATATACTGACAAGCATTTATGGTAAACTGTTTTCTGTTAAAACTTTTACCTCATGTATTTAAATATATTTGTAATCACACAATTGTAATGAAGTTAAAATGTAGTACATTTAAAATATTTTAACTTAAAATATATACATAAAATACTTTTAAGCAAAACCTATGGAAGCCCATTTCTGGCACTAAATGCAAAATAAAAAAGGTAATTACGACTTTTTATCTCACAATTCTGGCTTTTTTTCATGCAATTGTGAGATTTAAACTTACTAAGACATAAAGTCTAAACTAGCAATATTATATCCTGCAATTCTGACTTTATATCTCACAATTCTGAAATTATGTTTAAATTGAGTTTATATTATGCAGTTCTGAGGGAAAAAATCTGAGTTGCAAGTTTATATCTCACTATTCTGATAAAAAAGTCAAAATTACACATTTGTATCACGTAATTTCTTAGAAAAAGTCAGAATTAAAAGAAAAAAATCACAATTACCTTTATTTTTCATTTAGTGGCAAAAAAGGCTTCCATAAAAACGTATAATCTGACATTACTACAAATTGCACTTCTTAAAATGTGTACTTAAGTGTGTTAAGAAAGTGTACTCGCTTTATGTGCATTTCAGTGTCTTTGTATTTCATTAATATTGTCTTTACAGTTTTTAAAAAATATACACTTTTAAAAATTGAAGTACACTACAACTGCACATTTAATACAATTATGCACACTTCTTCACAAGAGAATACCAGTGCAAAAATGCAAATACTGTGGTCGGTCGCTTTTTTCCAGTCAGACTGTCTCTTCCTGTCTGAGTGGGCAGTTCTTGGCCATAATAAGACACAATAAAGGCCAGACTACGCTGCATGATGAAATTTGGGCTAAGTGAGACTTTCAAATTTCAAAAATATTCCCCAACTGAATGCAAACACACTCTTACCCTCTTCCCGAGATTTTTGGATGAATGCGTCCACACCGCTCTCTCCGTAATTCCCCTCCGACGCCACTGTGGAGACGTAATTCCAGCGCATGGCCCTGACTATATCCACCATAGCCTGTGCCTGATAGGTGTCCGGCGGTACCACGCGGGAGAAGAAGTCATAACGGGTGTTGTCGCTCAGCTCAGGAGCCGTGGAGGCATAACTCACCTGGGGAATCTGTAGGAGGAGACAGAAACATAAATCCCACTCAGGCATTGAGGTACACAATTCCCAAAAACCCCTGCTGCTTCTGAGCTCACCTCTGACAGATTATAACATGCTCCATCATCCCAGACTACATCCCCTACCAAGCTCTCTCTCACACAGCCACAGGTGGTACACTCAAGACCGCGGGGATGAGCGCAGTCCATTCAGAAATAAGATGTGTGTGGAAAGCAACAACAAGCTGGTCAACAACTACCACACTTTCACGGACTAGTTTACAGGAACCCCAATGAGATGAGAGTCTCTTAAAAGAACAGCTCACTTCAAGTGAAATTTTCTGCATTATTTACTCACCCTCATGTCTCTCAGTGTTCTCATTTTTTTTGGTGGAACTCAAAAGGTGAATTATTCTGAAGAATATCTTGCCACTGATACCTTCTTTAGCGCTCTTTGGCATGTTTACTAGAGTTCATGAGAAACAGATGACTTTTTGAGTTGGATTTTCTCAATGAATCTGAGCTGAGCTCATTTGACTATAACAGTGGTCAACTAACTTGGAAGAATATTAGATGATCAGCTTCAATTTCAGTGTGTTTGTCACAAAGCATAGCTTTAGAAAGCTTGCAATACACAATTCATATGGACTACTTTTATGACACTTTTACTGAGTTTTTGAATAATTCAAAACAACCCAATAGACTTACGCCCTTCAAACTGTCATCTTCCGAGTTCTGAGGAAACAAATGAGGACATGAGAGTGAGTAAATTATGACAGAAAAAGGGTGAACTAACCCCCTTAAGGGTCTCCCTGATGAAATCGTGTTAAGAATTCGTATACAGTCTACACCGAACAACAGACACACAAATCAGGCGTGATGTGAAACTTAAGCAATCACCATAAAATGGATCGCTGGTGATGCTCGGAATACATTAAGCTAATGTCAGACATAACATAATGGATGGCTTGCACCAACAAGAATGTAATTTATACAAGTTTATTAACTTGGCTATTGTGAACATACTCTGGCTTTTAAGCCCACTCTCTGCAGACATAATACCAGCGGTATAGCTCCATTAAAAGGGATCATAAATTCATCTGCGCAGAGGACAACAAAATATCAGTCAAAACAATAAACAAACGAAAGGCTTTTTCGAAATCCAAAACAGACTGCAGGTCGAACATCATTCACCTTGATATTGGCTAGAAACATTTACTGAAAATATCTAAAAATACAGTTGTTTTGAAGTATACTTAGGAATTTTGTGTTTATATAATAATTACATAATAATCGAATGTTGTGCAGAACTGCCCAAACTTGCCTTAGATTTAACTTAAATAAGCATTAGGTCACAGTTTCAAATGACTTATTAAAGCATTTACCAAGCAAATCAAATCATTCATTAAATCTAATTCATTAATAGAAATGTAAATGTGATCTTGGACAACAAAACCAGTCTTAAGTCGCTGGGGTATATTTGTAGCAATAGCCAAAAATAAATTCTATGGGTCAAAATGATAGATTTTTCTTTTATGCTAAAAATCATGTTCCATAAAGATATTTTGTGAATTTCCTACCATAAATATATCAAGACGTAATTTTTGATAAGTAATATGCATTGCTAAGAATTTGTATACCTTTAAAGGCGATTTTCTCAATATTTAGATTTTTTTTGCACCCTCAGATTCAGATATTGTCAAATATTGTCCTATCCTAACAAACAATACATCAATTGAAAGCTTATTTATTAAGCTTTCAGCTGATGTATAAATCTCAATTTCTAAAAACTGACCCTTATGACTGGTTTTGTGGTCCAGGGTCACAAATCTTAAAATAAAATACTGCAATGTAAATATTGCATCTTAATGTAGAGCTATATATAGATTAACATGCACAGTAATGCCTCTGGGTAGCTAGTGGTCTTGTTCTTCATACAAGAATTTTGCAGGTCAGAGGAATAGCGACAGGCTGAATGAATTTGTGTAAAACAGCTCTTAATGCCTGGCAGGTCACGCAATGCTGGCATTCAGTGTGTGAACATGATGGCTACTGTCTGTTGCAGGTTTAGTTCATTGGTTCATCTTCATGAGCAACTGATAGATGCCAACAGCAGTGCATGATTTGTAGAGCAGTTACATATTTACTAGAAAGAATAGAAAAAATAGAAATAAATGACTTAAAACCATTTTTTAGCTGGTGAAAATATAGTGTTCTAATGATTTTGGCCACCACTGTATAACCTTTACATCGGGATTCCAAAAATCACATGGAGAATCTGGGAATTAATCCTAGTAAGTTTTAGAGACTTAAAATGTAAAGTTATGACATAAAACTAAGACATTTAAGATTTGGCACTATAATCAAACAGTTAATTTGTGGCATTTGTGGCATTGGCCATGTGATCCTTTTTTTAAATGCTTAAATGCATTTACATCTGGGATATTTTTTAAATTAAGCACCACATGACAGTTTCAGTTTGGTTTGGCAAGACATCTTAATAAGCACTGCCTACACAGTGTTACAGAAAAGCAAATGTAATCTCTAAAAATGACAACCAAATGTTCTTTTAACTAGCTAGGAGGATGTTTCTAATGGCCTTCCTGTAGTTTAAACAGTAGAGCATGGCGCTAGCAACGCCAAGGCCAAGGGTTTAATTCCCAGGGAAAGAAAAAACTGGATAAACGCATCTGGCAAATTCATAAATGTAAATGTAAGTTTTAAATCTTTGGTACAAATTATTTAGTTTAAAAATAATGTTTTCTTTATTCTCAGATTTCGCTGAACATATGAATCTGTTCCTTTTTCAAAGTCTTGTTATTTATCTTGAGTGAAAATTGCACTGGATGGGAAATACCCACACCTGCATGTCTACAGAGGGTGCATGACTTTGGAAAGGGCCACACACATCTGTGCAAGTAACAAATGGCTGTACACCAAAACAAAATAAATAAATAAATAAATAAATAAAATAAGTCAACAGTTACAAATACCAGCAGAATTTTACAATTCTTGGTCTCTCAGCAAAACAAATGTATAACCCTGGACCACAAAACCAGTCATATGGGTCAGATTTATACATCATCTGAAAGCTGAATGAATAAGATTCCATTAATGTATGGTTTATTAGGTAAGGAGAATATTTGGCCGAGATACAACTATTTGAAAATCTGGAATCTGAGAATGCAAAACAATCAAAATCACCTCCAAATTAAGTTCTTAGCAATGCATATTAACACACTAGTTATTTTCATATATTTCCAGTAGGAAATTTACAACATATCTTCACAGAACATGATCTTTACTTAATATCCTAATGATTTTTGGCATAAAAAAAGGATAATTTTGACCCATACAAAACTTGTGTTCCAGGGTCACATGTGCTACTGACCACAGCTTTTTATTTAAAAAGTTAAATATTAATGTAAACAATAACAGCAAATTCAATAGAAGTTAGTCTTCACATTTTCTTCATTGCAGTAGCAAATTCAATTTAAAAAAATGTAATGAAGAAACAAAGAGTGCTTTTTAATCTAATAACAGTTTAAAGTATTCAAATAAATATCTCAAAAAATAAATAAAGGTAATAATAATAAAAAAAAATAATGCACAAATTATTGAAGGCCTATTCTCAGTGGATAAAGCTAAATACTAGTATGAAGAAGCAAACATTTACATCATGAAACAAAGAACCGCATATAAGATCTGTTACGCTGATATATTTGCAGCACATGCTGATGTTTTCAGCCAGGAATATGCTAAAATATATGTATACAAACTCTGTCAGGGCCAATAACTTAATGCATTACTCAACAGAGAAGAAGCTAACTCACATGGCATCGAATGTGACAAGTGCGGATGGACGTGTGCACACCGAGTAATGAAGACTCAAAATATTGCTGAGGCATTCTGACTGACATTACTGTGCATGACACAAAGAAACGTTCAAGGCTTTTATTTTCAGTACCTAAACCAACAGCTGTAAAATGATAATTTCTACATTAAGAAAATCTTGTTTATATGCTGCATTTGACCCTTACAGCAAACCTTGGCATCGCTGAATTATTTGGAAATGTCACTGAAATGG
This sequence comes from Cirrhinus molitorella, assembly GCA_033026305.1. Taxonomy (NCBI): domain Eukaryota; kingdom Metazoa; phylum Chordata; class Actinopteri; order Cypriniformes; family Cyprinidae; genus Cirrhinus; species Cirrhinus molitorella. The sequence goes on from CM065130.1 coordinate 30,797,208, forward strand.
TTTAAGTCACCCTGCTGATTTCTCTAACAAAGATTTATTTAATATTCTATGCTGAAACGAGGGACAGAAAGAGGACTGTGATGAATCTCTTTTCTTTGTGTCTAAACCTCTGAGGAGCTCTTGAGAAGAGAACCAAAGGTTACAGCTGTTGCTTCTCCTAACATGTGCATGTCAGAAGTAATTTCAAATAAGATTTATTAAACAGACGGTCTAGGTGAAGGGCACCTAATCATAGGCGGCAGCTTTGTATGAAATTAATGTGACTATCCCTATGCATTGCTCCGAGCCATGTGCGTACGAGTACACGTTTGCATAATTATGTTTGACTGGTATATGCAAAGGTCAGAACTAGAGTTTATCTAATAAATAGCCATATGCAATGTGCATTTGTTGTAGTCCTTTAAATCAAGTACGCCAAAAGCAATTCGTTTATTGCACTGTTTGCTATCGTTAGATGAAGCAAATGCAATTACGGCATCTAAATACTGGGGTTTCATCTGTCAACGAATGAGCGAAATGCAAGAAATGCACTATTTGTATCTGATGCCGATGGCATCGGGCGACGCAGAAGAGGTTTGTGGACAAACTAATTTGAAACAAATATCCTTCTTCCATATCTAACGGCTTCTCAACTGGTATCAGCTGTTGTTTACACTGATAGTCAATGCAATTTTCACATCTGTTACTGTCAAGCTGAGCAGGGCAGCAAATGGCTGAGCTGTGAGAACAGAATGACAAAAAACGCTGCGTAATTATTGAACAAAACAGATTGGAACATACTCTAGCCAGGCAAATGGTGTTACAGTCAGCCATTGAAACAATTTCATAAGCCTGGCTCAATTTTCAGCGAATATTTGCCTGAATAATTAGAGAGGAGGAGTGTCGCTCTAAATATAGAGGCCGTATCTCGTCACTGACATTAGCACAAGTGTTGTGAGGTGTTTTAGGGCATCGAGCTACAGCTTATTTCTTAAATACCTGGATCCCAAATGTTGTAATTGCTTTTTGATGATGCAGAATCAATGGCTCTTTAGCCATACTGCATGCCCAGACAAGCCCATTCACAAAACTGCAGCAGCTCTAGTGCTAACAGAGGCATTTAGAAACTCAATCCTCCCTTTTTCAAGGCCGTGAGCTAATTGAGAAATCTGCTGGTGTATTGGCCAAGCTTCCCTCACGGTCTGACAGTGTGACAATCTGTTCTGCCATCAATGGCATGTCTCTGTAGTGACTTCCATTCACAAATGGATCGCTTTGTCTGCAAATGTGGTTCTTAACTGGCCTGCTTTCGATTCTGTGGACATCAACTGTTATTGGGAAAAAACATTTATTTTATTTATATATTTTAGTTAATTATTAAATAAAGTTTTTATATTATATAATATAAACTGCATCAAATTAAAATTTTACATTTACATTTTCATGGTAACTGTTTGTACATAAAGCATATTTAAAGCAAATAAAATATCAAATATAATATTTCTAATAACATTTGTGATGATAAAATGGCAAAATATTAATTCAAGGTAACATATTTATGAAAAAACATACTTTAACCTGTACTTATTAAAAAAAAGTGATCATACTAAATTTGTATTATATGTTACATTTTTAATAAATATAATGCTTAAAAAATTACATTTTATATAATAATTATATGTATTTATATGAGATTAGAAAAATTGTTGCTCAGAATGAATTTTTTTTTCTGTAAATCAATGTAAAAATTGTTTTTGTTTTTTGTTTTTGATTATTTTTGCTCAGAAAAAAAATAATGTACGAAAAAAAGTAATCAAACATCGAATTTGAGAGAAAACCAGTTGCCAGTATATAAAATGTGGATTTGTGTAATATATATTTAAAGATGAACATTTTATGAAATTTGGTTATGCATAAATACAGTATTCAAATATGTTTTAAATATGCACATTTTGTACATTTCAGCATGCATCCAAACATCCAAACATGTAAACAAAAGCGTTATACATAAAAAATACCTACATTCCTTTGAGATGAGGTTGAACAAACAGCCTTTGACATCAACAACCAAATATACGGGAAGACTATTCCGCTCTCTTCCCTCTCCTAAATGCACGATTATATGGTTTGTTGCATTTAATCACTTACGTTTAGCTTTGTTGTGACCTTATCAGAACATACTTGACTCACCAGTTGAGAACCACTGACCTTGAAACTAAAATCACCTGATGCTTTCTGTGAAATTCTGAAAAGCAACCTCCAACATCCTCCACACAAACTGAAAAGCTCTATATAAAACAAGAAGCGTGTGTAGGAAATAAAAGGTGGTTAATTAATCATGAAGTGGCACACATTCAACATTCATCGCATATACATCAAATAAAAAGTCTGTTCATTAATAAGCAGATCTTGCTCTATAGCTGAAGACACTGACTCACCATGAATAATATTTCCCAGCATGCCTCAGATCTTTATTTAATATCTCCATCACTCAGGCCTGACCTTTGTAGATTTAGTGCTCCTTCGCGCACTGGAAAATGGCATCTAGTCATGCTTATCTCCTTTAGCATCTCTGCTCTCATGGGAAGACTGTCACCACAGCGCTTCCTTATGGCATTTCCTTGGTCAATCAAATTATGATGGAATTCATTTTTTCGGACTGAACTCCCAATGCTTGACTGAGCGGATCCTTCTATATATTTCTACAGTAATGAGGCTCTCAGGTAGCGCGGCTCTGGGTAATTCAGGCAGACACAGTGATGAATTGGAAATTGGGAATATCATTTGGAAAAGGTCAAACTACTGATCAGAGGTAAAATGTGTGAGTTAGGAAGGACCTCTAGTTGGAGAAGGTACAGTAAGGCTTTGTCAGTTCATTATCTTCCTTCAAGCAGATCAACATGTCACTTGTTAAGGTTGGCAGCATGAGAGGAGCTTATCGAAGGAAAGACTCAAAGAAGTTTCGGATATAAGCGCAGCAGGGGAGCCGAAACCAAGCAATCTAAAAAGAATCGACTCCAAACATTGTCTTGTTTTTTTTTGTGCAAGACCAATAAAAGACAGGAGAGCTGTTTGCAGATTTGAGAAGAGTCTGTTATTTGGGAGCAGGGTCATAAATTAAGAAGGCAAATTCAAAATAACGGGCAAAAAATGCCACTCCTCAATTGAGCTAGATCTATTAAGGCTGTAGTAAAATGTGAAAAAATAAAAATTAAAAAATAAATTAAAAGTGTCGCCTGTGGTTACATGTACAGTAGATTTTCTCTCATGTTGCATCAGATTTCTTTTCAGAGGTGTTTGGTTTGGCACAGTGTGGAACGCCTAAAAAGAATCGACTCCAGACATTGGCTTGTTTTTTAGCGTAAGACAGTTTGCAGATTTTAAAAGTATCTGTTATTTGGGAGGAGGGGCAGAAATGAAAGGGGGTTTGGGGCAAAAATGGCAGCAAAATGAACAAAAATGCCCCCCAAATTCAAAATAAGGAGCAAAAAATGCTACTCCCCAATCAAGCTAGATCTATTATGGTTGTCATAATTAAAGTAAAATGTGAAATAAATGAAAAGTATCAACTGTGGTTATTTTCTCTCGTTGCATCAGATTTCTTTTCAGAGGTGTTTGATTTGTCACTGAGCAGAACACCTAAAAAAAAAAAAAACTGTACTCCAGACATCGGCTTGTTTTTTGTTTTTTTTGGTGCAAGATCGATAAAAGACAGAGCAGCTGTTTGCAGATGTGGAAATTAACGGGGGTTTGGGGCAAAAAACAGAAACAAAATGAACAAAAACGCCCTCCAAATTCAAGATGAGAGCAAAAAATGTCCCTGCCCGATTAAGCTAGATCTATTATGGCTGTCATAATAATGAGAAATGAGAAGTAAATGAAAAGTGTCAATTGCGTTTAAATTTACAGTTGATTTTCTCTCATTGCATCAGATTTCTTTTCATTTAGTTTTTTCATTCTTTGCATTTGTCACAGTGGAGAACACCTAAAAAGGATCGACTCCAGACATCGGCTTGTTTTTTTGTGCAAAACCGATAAAAGACAGGAGAGCCATTTGAGATTTCAGAAGTACCTGTTATTTGGAAGCAGGTGCGGAAATATACAGTGGTATAGGGCAAAAATGCCCCCCTAAATTCACAATAAGGGGCAAAATGCCCCTGTCATAATTATAGCTAAATAAGAAATACATTTAAAGTATCATTTGCGGTTACATTTACAGCAGATTTTCTCTCATTGTTCTTTTCAGAGGTGTTCGATGTGTCACCACAAGAACAGCTAAAATGAATTGACTTCAGACATCAGCTTGTTTTTTGTGCAAGACCAATAAAATGAGAGTCGTTTTCCAGATTTCAGAAGTACCTGCTATTTGGGAGCAGGTGGGGAAATTAACAGGGATTCGGGGCAAATAGGACAACAAAATTAACAAAAATGCACCACAAATTCTATTTGTGGTGCAAGATCTATTATGGCTGTCATAATTAAACTAAATGAAGTGTCGATTGCGGTTACATTTACAGTAGATTTTCTCTCGTTGCATCAGATTTCTTTTCAGAGGTGTTTGATTTGGCACCACGGAAGCGCCAGAGTTGTTAAATGCATGCACTCATAGACTAATTTTCTGAATCTGCTTTCATAAATTCTTTTATCATCATAAACAACAAAGTGCAGAAACAATGTAAGAGATTAATTTTGCAGTGTAGACAACTTCATTGATTATAACAGGATTTTTTGTGAGTGCATAACTCGCTCCACTTTAGGACCGCTTCAGTGTTATTTCAACTTAGAATCACTTGAAGTCTTGATTTTCTAATCCATAAAAAGCAATAAATAAATTTACAAACGGTTCTTAGATTGTTTCATCTGTAGCCAGAATATGAAAAATTCTGTTACTCTACATCATTTTGTAAAATAAATAGGTCATTTAAGCTACTTTTATGTGAATGCAAGTACATGAGCAGCACTAAACTGTGTAAATAAACACAGATGCAATGTCAGATGCAGGATAAATTCTATCTTTGCAGTGTAAAGATTGCTTTTTCCTGATGCTAATTGACTGGCAACAGTCTATAGCTTTGTGATAGATTGAAAAAACTAGTTAAATGTAAGTATTTGACATTAAAACAGAGGTTAAAAAATACTTAAATTAATTCTTGCGAGAACAGATATAATAGAGTCATAGTTAAATGTTATTGCAAATATTTATAATATTCTAAGGATGTTTGCTTAAGTTGTTTGGTTCACATTAGGAGGGGAAATTAGGCCCTCAGATTGTTGAAAAGCTGTCTTGAGGCGTACCTTTGTGCTGTTTTTACCAGTGGTGGACAGTAACGAAATAGTTTTACTTCGTTAAGTAAATTTTTCAAGTATCTGTACTTTACTGGAATAGTTTTATTTTGAGTAACTTTTTACTCATACTTCAATACATTCCAAAGCATAAAATCATACTTTTTACTTCACTACATTTCATAAAACATATCGTTACTCTTATAATATATCACATGCTCCGAGACGCAGAAGCGGTATCTGATTCATAAACAAACGGATTCTTTTCAAATTAAAAAAACTCTTAAATCGGTTCGCAAACCAAACTATTCATTAATGAACTGGAATGATCTGATTGCAGCTGTTTTCGAGTTGACCACTCACCTATTCAAATGATCCATTTTAGAAATTTTTTTTTACAGTCTATGGTAAAAACCGGAAGGTCTTGTGAGTGCGTGCCCGACTGATGCTGCGAAAAAGTAAGTTACTAATGTTGAATTTTAGGATTAATTATTGTAACTGAAAATTGTATTAAGTTCAAAACTGTTTGTTGTGTGTAAACTAAATCTGCTGTAAAGGTTGATGCTGATGCTTGCTGGTGCTAAGTTGAGGTCATTTTTAAATATGAGTCCAAATATTTTATTCAAACACCTAGATAGATTTGATGTTCAGAACATGGCAACTACAGTAATTATCAAAGTGGGAAGTAATGTCCTCTGGGGGCATTTGGCCAGGGGTGTTTTTACAGCACAGACAAGGTTTATAAATTATATTTTCCTTAAAAAGTCCTTCCTAACTTCAGGCCTTATTCTAATATTATATATAACTGTGACGTTCTGCAAAAAGCTTTAAAACTAATGAAAATTAAATGGTCAAATCTGTTTTCTCTCAGGTACATCACAGGGTAAGCTTCACAGTGAACATTACTACATCACTCTTGTCCATGTAGTCCATGTTAACAACAAAAATATATCTTGACTCCTTATAGTGGTTATTTTGGGAAAATCCCAGGTATTTTGAGCAGTAGGACAAATATATATATATATATATATATATATATATATATATGCCAATATAAAATTAAATTTAGTAGCCTTTACTAGCCTATATAAAATTTAAAAAAAAAAAAAAAAAATGTATATAAAAAGTATATAAAAAAATCTAGTACTTTTGTACTTTCACTCGACAAAAGGAATCCTTTTACTTTTACTGGAGTAATACTTTATTATACGTATTTTACTCAACTACTCGATTTGTGTACTTCATCCACCACTGGTTTATACACTATTTAAACCACCTATGCTGGAAATTTTCCAAAAACAACCTCTTTCGTACTCTTTTCCCCTCTCTGTTTAAAGAACATTAATCAAGAAATTAGACACTTGTTCAACAACGAGTATGTGTTAATCAGCCCTGTCAGTGAGAAATGTCAAATCATCCACACAGAGTTTAGAGACCATCGATGAGTGATGGTTTTACAGTCGGCTGCACCAAATAAATTAATAAGATCCTGGTGGAACAGCCAACATGATAGCACCCCAAAGAATCAACAGAAAGCCTAACAATGGCTTACAGAAACACTTGTTAGCTGCTCGTTTGTTTCCCCTGTTTTCATTTAAAGAAAAATCTCATTTAGTTTCATTAAAAGCATGACACATGATGGAAAACAATGAGTCGACTGTGAACTCAGCTCCAATCAAAGACACCCAAATGAATATGACTTCATATAGCTCATATGAATCGGCATTTTCCTGCTACTGTGGTGAGAGATGTCATTACAGGCCCTCGATAAATAGGTGGCCATGGAGGCAATAACAGCTGCCATTAACAAGATGTGCGGGATAAACCCAGTGTTAGAGAATTCCTTAACAACACCTCCTTGCTATCTTTCTCAGATGGATAAAGGCGTAAATTATAAATGCTCACAAGCGGCATCAATTATTCAGAGTTGCCTCGATGCTCTAGAGCTCTCAGTGGCTGATGTCGGTGAAATATTGGCAAGAGAAAATACCACCTGCTTAATTATGGTGATTAGCTTTGGGGGCCATCTCAGCCTGCCTAAACCATACATTCTTACTTATCTGTTTGACTGCAAATTGAAGCACTCTAGATGATGCATTAATAGCATGATTGTTGCTGATCTATTTGTTGCTGGGTCAAATCTTCCCTCGCAAATTACTTAATGTTGGTGTAATAGCATGTCACCGCTGCTATTTAAAAACCATGAACGGCCGAATCTAGTGAAATAAATATCCCACGATCAGCTAGTGTTTGGTTTAACCAATAATAGCGGAAACTTTAACATACTATGCATAAGCAAATAGGAAGTAATCATATTTTCTGCTACATCTATACTTCCATATTAATACTTCTGCTACATACAATTTCAGCAGGAATGCATGGAAGTAGTGCAGTATACAACAGAAAACACTGCACTGTGTGACCTTCTATATTCTATATGTCATAAAATGAAATACTCAAAATGAATTAAGACTATCATAATTAAACGCATCTTGACAAATACTCAAAAGGCAAATCAAAATGCAATATGCAGTTACAACAATGTAGTGAATATTTATTGCTGCATATTGTTTATATGTAACTATTAGAGATGTAACGATATTATCAATATTGTGGTTTTGCGATAGCAAATCTGTCGCAATATTATCGTAATCAAATGGCGAAATGAAACAATATAAGTCTTCTAGGCAAAAAGTGTAGATTTTTAAAATATTCTGAAGCTGTAGTGTAAAGCAAAATAATAACCTATAAAATATAAATTTTCAGACATTAATTTATTTTACAGTGCAATTGTTATAAAATATATGGCTATTACTGTCATAAAAATAACAATAATATAAAATTGTTATCTTTTTTTTTTTGTAATATCGCAATAAATATCATATTATGGACTTCATATTTGGACATTATCATATTGTGGGATTTTGATAAAGTTACATCCCTAGTAACTATATATTACTTTTAATTTAGAATGGATTCAATAATTGATAAAAAAAAAAATGACAGGAAAGTCATTTTTTAATGGCCAGTTAAGAACAGGGATACCATGGTCCTTAAACCAGGTACTGGTAGCTTTGGCACTGTGTGCAGGTGCCAAGTCCTGTTGGAAAATGAAATCTGCATCTACATAAAGTTGGTCAGCAGCAGGAAGCATGAAGTGCTCTAAAACTTCCTGGTATACGGCTGCGTTGACCTTGGACCTCAGAAAACACAGTGGACCAACACCAGCAGATGACATGGCACCCCAAACCATCACTGACTGTGGAAACTTTACACTGGACCTCAAGCAACGTGGATTCTGTGCCTCTCCTTTCTTCCTCCAGACTCTGGGACCCTGATTTCCAAAGGAAATGCAAAATTTACTTTTATCAGAGAACATAACTATGGACCACTCAGCAGCAGTCCAGTCCTTTTTGTCTTTAGCCCAGGAGAGATGCTTCTGACACTGTCCAAGAGTGGCTTGACACAAGGAATTCGACAGCTGAAACCTATGTCTTGCATACTTCTGTGCGTAGTGGTTCTTGAAGCACTGACTCCAGCTGCAGTCCACTCTTTGTGAATCTCCCCCACATTTTTGAATGGGTTTTGTTTCACAATCCTCTCCAGGGTGCGGTTATCCCTATTGCTTGTACACTTTTTTCTACCATATCTTTTCCTTCCCTTCGCCTCTCTATTAATGTGCTTGGACACAGAGCTCTGTGAACAGCCAGCCTCTTTTGCAATGACCTTTTGTGTCTTGCCCTCCTTGTGCAAGGTGTCAATGGTCGTCTTTTGGACAACTGTCAAGTCAGCAGTCTTCCCCATGATTGTGTAGCCTACAGAACTAGACTGAGAGACCATTTAAAGGCTTTTTAATTAGCTGATTAGAGTGTGGCACCAGGTGTCTTCAATATTAAACCTTTTCACAATATTCTAATTTTCTGAGATACTGAATTTGGGGTTTTCATTGTCAGTTATAATCATCAAAATTAAAAGAAATAAACATTTGAAATATATCAGTCTGTGTGTAATAAATGAATATAATATACAAGTTTCACTTTTTGAATGGAATTAGTGAAATAAATCAACTTTTTGATGATATTCTAATGATATGACCAGCACCTGTATATATATATATATATATATATATATATATATATATATGTGTGTGTGTGTGTGTGTGTGTGTGTGTTTCTTGAGCAGCAAATCAGTACATTAGAATAATTTCTGAAGAATTATGTGGCACTAAAAATCCTTATTTTAAATTGCGAATAATATTTTTAAACATTAACATTTTACCATATAATTGTTTTTGAGCATTGTTTTTTTATAGTAGACTTTTTTTTATAGTACACTGTTACATTAATATATATAACCGTAAGTAGTTATATATTTAATCAACTTTTTTTTTGGACATTGCCTCTCTTACTGTTCAGGCACTCACCCTCATTACCACAAATCATACGAGAAAGCTGAATGCCTCTGCTGAAATACTGCAGCTGCTCGGTTGCCCTCCAGAGTCCTGTAGTCATATTTTCTTTACATTTGTTTCATGCCACCTCCACCTTCTCGACCTCTGGATGGGTAATTAAGTCTGTGCCTCCACAGCTAGCCATTTCCTCCAGTTTCTACACTTCGGAACAGAACAGCTATTATCATTCATGGAAGGTCACGCCACCTCAAGACATTTCCCCAGCAAAAAGGAAAGACTGACCAGTGTGCTGAATTCATCATTGTTTTTATTGTGTTCTTGTCACAGCCCTTTTGGACTGTAATATGCCTTCGCATAGCTGCAATGCTCTCTCAGTGGGTCCTCCATCCATTCAACCCGCTGTGATTTTCTCTTTCTGTACAAACAGATGTGTTATATGGAGCCTACAGAGGCCTGTGCAACAGTTGCATTATATTGTACGAGGACAATTCATCACCTGACATGTACATTGTAAAGATGTTTTCACATGCACAATAATGTAATATATGAATTAAGGAAAATTTACAACTGTACAATTAACTCAAACAATCAGAGTTGATTAAGAGTCCTAGTAAAAACAAAACATAAATCTTAAATGAGCCCAGATAATTATGCAATATGTAATATATATTAATTTTCTAATCCCCCAAATAAAGAAAACTGAAAACCATACATGCAATTAACTTGATTAAATTGGTATTGCTAGTAGAAGTCTTAGTAAAGACAAAATGTGCCACAAAAAGTCTTAAATGAGCTCAGATGGAGCAAATTCTAGACAAGAAAAGCACACAAGCCCTTTTGCTCTGCCAAACTGAGACACGTTTAGATCTCAGCACGGCACCTAGTGCTAAAATGCCCCTCTAAATGTCAACGGCAGCATAAATATGTGCGCATTTGCAAACACAAGCACATTGTTTTCGGTTTTGTCAGGCATTTTTGGAGAACAGCTCTGGAGCGTTTTCTCTGCATGTTCTTTTAGTTAAAAAGAGTTGCGCGTGTTTGCCCTGCAAATCTGTACGGAGCCGGATGGTGATCGACTGCGAGTCAGCAGATCAGCGTTGACTTTATCACTAGAGAGAGGGCAGCTGGCCCATCAGGAGGAATGACAGTTCACAAGTCGCCGGAGGGGCTAAGCGCCTGCTCTTAACAGTCAGCCTGCAAGGCTTCGACACAGTGTCACAGATCACTCCAAGCTCCTCTGCCTCACGAAACTGCCCCTGATTCATAGCCACTCTAACCACCACACACAATGTAATGATAGATGGCAGTTGTTGAAAGAGAGCTAAACTGTTGCCTTATTTGCTCTTGTGACAGCAGAAATGAATATAGGTGCTTAGAAAAGTCACAGCTCTTAAGTAATTCATAACAATCAAGAGTACGGTGAAGCAGAATCTGTAATTTGTCATGCATTAACAGCACTCTTTTGTCAGAGTGAAAGCTTTGCGTTATCGCTGCCTTATCACTGTTATCACAAAAACTACAGTATTTACGGTTCGCTCTTGTCGGCGGGTGCGACGTTCAGACGCCGGAGCTGATTGATGCTCTTTGTTATGCCAATATTCCAAGCGCCGCTAACCACACACAGGGGAAAGAGACTGGCCAAGCAGCTATTTTTCCCGGTTGCTGAAAGTTTATCAACTTGCCGGTGCGTTTTTTGCTTCAAAATCATAATTCAGCTCTCGGTATATTCATTAAGACCTGAAAGCACTTTTTTACCCGGAACTTTGGATTTCCATAAGCTCATTAGTGATCATGTTCCTGCTACGGATCAGCAGGGTTGGGGCAAGTCGTTATTATGCTACAGCAAGGCTACGCTGTTTAAATAGGAATATTTTAATTAATAATGCCTTTGTGCGCAAACTCATTCAAATTCTAGGAGTGAATGAGTACTCTAAATCTTGTTACATGCAAAATGAGAGTAGAAATATATGTAGGTTTTGGTCAAACCTTTCCTTTCCCTTAAATAATGTGCATATTTTAATATTGCAAAGCTTATGGTTTGCACTCCACCCAATGAATATTTGATGTAAAATGCATTTAAACGTGAAAGACCTAGGTGTGTGGGTCCAAGGTATTTATTAATAAATAAAATCGCACTGCGTTATATAAAATGATCAAAAAAAATTTAACAAATGTGATTCCACTCCTGTTGAAACGGTAATGGATTTTATCGTGTTTGAAATATTTTAAGAAACAGCCTCTGAAGAGCTTTTAAAGCTATAGCTTTTTTATTCTCGAGAACGCAGGGAAGAAAAATACTGAGGATTTCACAGTATTATTAATGCATTTTCCCATGAGACAAGATGCAATGTCTTAGCAATCCTGTTGTCATAGCATTGCTTCTGTACTGACCATGAGTTTATTCTTGATTTAAAGATGTACTTCACCCTGACATGACAATTCTGTCACCCTTTACTCACCCTCATGTCATTCCAAAACTGTATGACTTTCTTTTAAGGAGAAAGGAGAAATTCTGAAGAATGGATTCAGGACTGGAGCTCTCAAATGCTCAGTATGATTCAATACATTCTTTAAGTCATAACTGTCAAATTTTTCAGCTAAAAAATGATTCATTAACAAATTATACTGTTCAAGTTCAACTTGTTTCAATGATTCATTTGCAGCAGCTAGGGAAATGTTACTGGTCTGTTCCTCATGTAAAGTTATTATATGAATTCAGAAGACTGAAAAAACGTCCTTTTTGAAGCCTAAAACTGAAAGTCATGCAGCTTTAAATGATGACAGAATTTAAATTTTTGGTTGAACTATCACTTTGATGACACATAAGCGTTAATCTATTTTTAGTTCAGACATAGTGTGCTATCTATGCACGCTAAAAAGCCGAATCTATGTTTCTTCAGACTAATGGCCTCTTGATAATCACACTATCAATCACCAGAATCATTAGATAAGTAAAAGCAAGATTGAAGCTGCTTCCAATTTCAGATGCAATTCAGGGGTCAATTACAGTTCAAATTCATCCAGCGATGGACCTTATCAGGCATGAGAACCGCCAACGGTCTAAATCACTAAAATCGATATAAAACTGAATCTTTGACATTTGGAATTGGAGCTCTCTATTGGCACGTCCCAGTCTCCCATAAATGACACACGAGAAATGTTGGGCCTGGAGCCATTATGTTGCAATTTTTCTCAATGGCACTATGACAATAGGCTGAGCACAAGCTGCTGCTGCTCACCGAATGTATTCACACCAGCAAATAACCTAATTGGAACCAACTCGAGTGACTTTTTTACAACATAATGCTGGATTCGATATGAATTGAGGCCTATTTGCAGACGAGTCTAATTGAATTGCCAATAACCTTAATTTAATTTAAGATGAATGCGACTGATTGATCCAGATTTTGACTTGAAATCTTACAACCACAAGCAAACAATCTGCAAAACTGCAAAGACAGGACACTGGGCTGTCTTAGAGAATCCCCAAGGAAATAGTGAATGCAGTCAGTCAGTCAGTCAGTTCGAGGGAACCTTATTGTGCACTAATGCACTCCTTCTAATTCACTCTTTTGCTTAAAGGGCTACAAAGACGGTTCAGACACAACGAGAGGACAAACCCATGGGGCCTGAAAAAATAAAAGCATAGTTTTAAAATAACATCCATATTGTAGCTCTTAAAACTCAGCGGTTGGTATAAAACCACTTTAAAGTTTAGCCAAAAATTAAATCCATTTTTTTCCTAGTTTCATGTGCTTTTTCAAGACCCTTATTTTTTTGCCATTGATGCTAGTCTGATGCTCCATTAGTGGAAGTTGTTTTTTTTCAATACAAGCTTGAGTACGACATCTCCGTACACTCTCAGCTCTAAAACCTCGCCTCCAGCTTGTAGTGGCTTTAAAGGCAAATAGAACAGTCAAAAAGCAAGAGGTTATCAGATTGTGATGTAACCTAATAATAAACTCAACACCCAGTGGCCGGCATTTCCTGTTACACTGCCTGCAACCATTGATTTGTCTCTCAGGTTGCCATTTCAATTAGATACAGTATAGACTCCCCTCTCCCAGGGCAGTGGATTCAGTATTGCTCTCATTGTGTCTTACTCACTCAGCTGAAAGATGCTGGTCTGTGCAGAAAATTGTTCGTGTCTACCATCTAGAAGTCCTAAAGCACGGCTGATAGCAACATAACTGTCTTCAAGGTGATTAAGGCTAAAATATGGGGCAAACACACTCTCGTTCGGTTGCGGCGCAGCTTTCACCTGAATAATTACGCTAATATATATTTATATCGATATCGATCGAGATCCTACACTCTAGCGTACAAGTAATTGGTCGCACTTGTAAAACACCTGCAAGACAATTTCTTGTCACAGCTTTCACTGTCATAACGGTCGATCGATATCATGTTTGAACTTCTTGAAGCTGTTACAGCTGTCATCTGAATCTGGCAGGTGAATTGACGTATGTATGGTAATCCATATTCAATTTGGCTTTCTAATGCTTTCGCTCTCAACGGATCAGTCACAACTTGGTAGTCCTAATGTCATTTTCTCTAACGCTCTGATCTTTTCGTGCATGGGATATCTTTAATGCATAATGATTTTTATTGCTCACGCTTGTTTTTGTTACATCTGACCTCTTTCTTCGCTGCGTTTCGGTTTGTGATTTGTTCAAGTAAATGCTGTAATCAGTATAGAGATAAATGTGCAAACCCAAAAGTGTGAATAAAAACAAATCAGCGGGGCCAGAATAAGAAAAACTGATTTGCATAACCCCTCTGGCCTCGTTAAGCACTTTCAAATTCTTTCTCCTCCTTCTTAAGATTAGAATGGTTATAATAGATGATAAAAAATGCAACACTAGCAGCCTTGTGAGCGTGAGATATACTTTTTTTCTTGCTGATGTTGCAATGAATATGTGATATCGGTGGAGAATATATTTTTTGTACAAGCCGTTTTTCTTAAAAATAAGTATAGAACAAAGAAATTTGGAACATAAACTGTCTTCATAGAAGATGGTGAAAGGGTGTTAATTAAAGTAGAAGTCTGTATTTGAAGCAGTAAACACTTCACTTAAAAAAAAATAATAATAATAATCAAGAGTATGATTACAGCTTCTACAGCTTATCAGAATGTTCCCATGATAATTAACAAGACTACTAAAATATCCCTTTTTTCAGCAAACAGGCATTTAATTGATCAAAAGTGGCAGTGAAGACATTTCGAACGTTACAAATTATTTTTATTTCAAATAAATGCTGTTCTTCTGAACGTTCTATTCATCAAAGAATTCTGAGAAAAGTAGAACAACGATTCGGTGCCAATATTCTTCAAAATATCTTGTGTTCAACAGAAGAAAGAAACTCAGGTTTGGAATAAGTGTAGGGTGAAAAAAATAATGACAATTTGCATTTTTGGTTAAACTATTCCTTTAATCTAAATTCTTTGAATCAGAATTAATTGTAATTATTGCAATATAACAGAAACATAAGATGAAAAAAGTGGGACGAAATGTGCTCATCAGAAGTTGGAGTAATTCACCAAGGGTAACATTACACAGCAGTAACCCGGTGCAGTGGGAATACTAGAGACACGGAGACTGGTATTAATGCTGGTCTATCTGACAAGGCACATTAGCACACTGGTGTGTGTCTGTGTGTGTGAATTAGGGTTCTGTAAAATGAATTCTTCGTTTGACTGCCCTGCTGAGTCCCTGAGCAGGTCCCTACAATTATTAAGGGACCCAAGTCACATTAAAGGGAACATAGATCTTTTAATCCTTTGTTAAGCCTATTTCCAAGCTCAATTAGCAATCGACGTTGGAAAGTAACGTTTGCATATAGTAAGACTGCAAGTTGCAAGTGTATAAAATACGACTACATCAACACAGACAGAACAGATAAAACATCAATTAATGAGAGTTTTGGCAAGGCTCCTTGAGGACGACAACCTCCCATCTGCACTAATTAGCCCATCACAATCTACTTTGTTCAGGAAAAAAGTACGTCATCTGCTTCCTTGCCCTTCATTTCGGTTACTCCCATTGTCATTTTAGCAATTGTCCGTGTCATCTACTTCAATTTCCTTGTCACCATTTCAGTGGTCCCAACTAATCAAATCTTTCCCATCTTTCTCGCCACCGCCTGCCATTTTTCTGAGGGCAGGTCAGATCCACCTCTAATCCTCACTGTCTACTTGAAGGTCATGAAACACTAAAACATGTTTTTCAAGACGTTAACTGATGCGTACGTGCTGCGCATGATAAAAGACAATGACAGTCTGCATAATGTTTTTAAACTACCTCAGGTTTCAAAGTGACTCATTCGTTGAAGTGACCATCATATGTACATTTCACTAATGGTTCTGAGGTCCTTTGTGTAGCATCCACTTTCCACAATGTCCTTCAAGCCAAGAAAAAAAATGCCATTTGCCATTCGTCCTTAATGTCCTGAGGAATCCGATTCCCCAGGGACTTTGTTGTAATGCCTGATTAGAAGTCATTGTCACATCTTCACGTTAAAGCCAATCACATCATTGTCAGAATTAAGCAGTACTTCAGTGTGGCTAACATAGTATAATATACAGTGCCTCCGGAAAGTATTCACAGCGCTTCATTTTTTCCACATTTTGTTAAGTTACAGCCTTATTCCAAAATAGATTAAATGCATTATTTTCCTTAAAATTCAACAAACAATACCCCATAATGTCAACGTTTAAGAAAATTGTCTGAAATCTTGGCAGATTTATTAAAAAAAAAAAAAAAAAAAAACACATGTACATAAGTACTTTCAGCCTTTGCCATGACACTCAAAATTGGGCTCAGGTGCATCCTGTTTCCACTGATCATCCTTGAGATGTTTCTACACTTTAACTAGAGTCCACCTGTGGTCAATTCAGTTGATTGGACATAATTTGGAAAGGCACACACCTGTCTAAATAAGGCCCCACAGTTAACAGAGCACAAACCAAGCCATGAAGTCCAAGGAATTGTACGAGACAGGTTTGTTTTGAGGCACAGATTTGAGGAAGGGTACAGAAAAATATCTGCAGCATTGAAGGTCCCAATGAGCACAATGGCCTCCATCATCCGTAAATGGAAGAAGTTTGGAACTTCTTAGAGTTGGCCTCCTGGCCAAACTGAGCAATTGATTGAGAAGGGCCTTGTCTAAAGTGGTGAACAAGAACCTGATGGTCACTCTAGTTGAGCTCCTTGATCACATGTGAAGATAGGAGAAGCCTACAGAAGGACAAAAATCACTGTAACACTCCACCGATTTGGTCTTTCAGGCGGTGTGGCCAAACTCAATACTCTCCTCAGTGTAGACACATGAAAACACACTTGGAATTTGCAAAAAAAACACCTAAAGGCTCATCAGACTGTGAGAAACAAGATTCTGTGGTCAGATGAACCTCAATTCTAAGCATCATATTTGAAGAAAACCAGGCACCGCTCATCACATTATTTGAAATGCAACTTTCTTGAAACTACATAAGAACCCATTTCAAACCGAGAATTCCCCCACATGTTGCCTTAACTAGTCAAACACAGCTGAAATGTTAGGGGTTTGTGAGTTCCCACTATGCATTGCAGCATAAATAAATGATGTGGTAACTGTATCTGATCAATGTATACATTTATTTATTTATTTTCTGTTTTTAAAAATGATGGGGTTAGCATTTTATCCAATTTACTAGAAATGAAACAGACCCACGTAAAAGTGTCTGGATCGCTGACAAAGATTATGTCCTACTGTTCACTCTCTTTCGTGACACTTGTCTGACAAAGTTGTACAAAACTACAACACATCGTACATCACTTACTGTCTCTGCCTATAGTTGACCTGCCAAACCTGAGATTCAAGCCGATATGCACTTGAGAAAAATATGAAAACTAACCCGTAGACATTAGAGAAGTGTTGTGCAAACGTAAATGTAAACTGAGTTCAATTTCTTCCTAATCTGGGGATCAGATGGATAGCAAAGTGGAGAGGCGCCTTGTTAGGGGACGGTCTCTTTATCCTGAAACATAATCTGCCCTGATACGTGGAAAGGCTCCGGTTGAACATTTCCCTCGAGATTGTATGCAAGCAAACAAACCTTTACTCCAATAGCACAGCATATGTTGTGCATTGACACAACATGCTTTTCCGATAGATTTGAGTCCATTCGAGAGCACTCTGAGATTCTTATAGACCCCTCAAGGATACAGAAAGAAGACAGAAGCGTTTCTGCGTTACGTGAACAGAGCTGAGCGGAAACCATCGTTAATCTAGCTCTCAGTAGCATTGTCTGACAGATTCCTTCATCTCTAAGCACAGGGCAACTATGTGCGACTGAGTTCCATTTCAGCAGCTCAAGATGGAGGAAGCATCACGACCGAGTTCAGCCGACTGCCTCCCTATGGAAGGCTCATGCATTTTTCATGTAGACGCATGCCTTTGAAAAACCCAACACAATAATTTCCATCACCACTCTGTTCTTCTGTAGTGATGTATATGTTCTTTGGCTCAGAGCGAGATTGCATTCCCTTTCTCGGTAGAGCCATGGATGAACCCAGATGGCAGAATGAAAGAACAAAATGAGGTTCCTGTATTAAAACACAATTCATTTATTTTTACGAGTTACCCAATGCGGATGAATAACGATAAAAGGATGAATACCAAATAGCTTCTAAATTAACCTAAATAGTCAAGCATTGTCAGAGCTAGTGGTTTGCTCCTGCTAGGTTAAGTACATTTTAAAAACATTTGTAAATATCTGTACATAAAATGCATTTATGTAGTTTATGTGGTAATACCTGAATTTACTGATTTCACTAGGTCAAAAATGTTATTTAAAGCAACATTTAGGGTTCAGTACAAGTAAAGCTCAATCGAAGGCATTTGTGACAGCATTATTACCCTAAATATTTCCACTTATCTGTCATTCATCAGTCAGGTAAGGCATTTACAATGAAAGGGAATGGCCAATCTATGAACATTAAAATACTTGTTTACTTCCATTGTAAGTGGTGCCTGAAATTATTATTTATATTTTATACAAATTCATACTAAAATGCTTTACTTCTCTTTCTTGACTAATATCTAATATCAAATCTGCGAATAGTCAGAAACTGTGGAGATGTCTTCTGAGATTGTATTTTTTTAGCAACTAAGATTTAAGAAAGAAAGAAAGAAAGAAACTGAAGGTAAAACTCAAGCATGGAAAATAGCTATTTTAGATTCTAGACACAGTGAGACACAGAAAAACATTTTTACTTGATTATAGGGTCAAAGATAAATTAGCATTTTTTTTTTAATTTGCAAACTATAAGGAATATTAGATAAAGTGCAAGAATTAACATAGTAAAAGCATGATTGATCAATGTTAATGGCTAAAAACTACTCATGCTGTCAACAGCAGGAGGAGGTTAAAATGAGGTCTAAGAAAATGACTTCTTTAGTAAAAATCTAAACATTTAGGCCTTTCAACATGACAACTTAAAAGTGCCTCCGACATATGCACATGGATTTCGAAACCATACACCATCAAACGAATCCATCAAAAACCCAATTACATGCCCCTCGCTGACATTTAATAATTATCAAACACAGTCATAACCACTCAAAACATCCCATTACGCGAGTCAGATCCTCATCTGAGAAAAAAAATGCATTGTGTCGTATATACACGCTCTTAGTTGTGATTTGTTGTTATGGAGCCTGTGTGGGATATAACACATGCGGTGGGTCCTACAGATAGCTTTGACAGTCAGAGGATAGATAAGGCTGGGATATCACTCAGCGGTACTGCTGGCCGGCCCGAGTGCTGTGATCACACAGCGAGTGAAAATGAGGGATTGATGTTTGCACCACATCAATAGGCATCGCCTGTTTTCGCGGTTATTCGCAAGCACTGCAAGGCAACCTCGCCAATCTTACAAGCGATCCCATATGCTAGTACACTTCTTAATGAATATTTACATGATTGCAGAGAAGCATCCTTAAAACAGAGGGCGGAATATTCCGCCGCAGCGAGCGGGCTTTATACAGCCACTCAGCTCCATTAGCCGAGTGTGGGGGGCTGGAAGAAGCTCTGTGAATGGTTGGGAGCAAAAGCTGGTGGAGAGAATGAGGCACAAGAGAATCATTTACAAGCTCCTCATCACTCACACTGCTCCACACCCGCATGAAATGGTCCTCCCCCCTTCCACCTCCAATGGCCTGCCCAGTTTTCAAGCACTGGGATAACTCCACACGAAATGAGAACGGCACTCTAAAGGGAACGGCTAGCACCGTGGCTGTGAGTCCCCACAGGCTTGACGAGCTCTTGCTGTGTACAGTGTGCATTTGTCCAGATTTCCCTTAAGACAGTGTGCTTTACTTTACGATGCAGTTTTTGTTTATCAGCCCTGACAGCGTTAACACTCTGTGGACAACAGCCATACTGAGAACAGTTGTTATGACCATAAAGTCAAACAATATTTCACCATATATGCGGTATACTACACATAATATATAGGGGTCATTTCTAAAATGCAGTGTTTGAGCGGAAAATAATATGCCTTTGTTGTACTGTAAGGAAGTATGACAGAAATATGCTTTGGTCAATTTAGGAACTTCATAAATGTTAACTTGGTTATTAATACAACAGTAAGAAAATAAAGAAGATGGAACATACCAGGATGGAAATAAAGATCTAAAGTTATCCAATGCAACTGAAGGGCTGTTTACACGACAACGTTTTCAGTAAAAAATGGGAAAATCTTTGCGTTTTGCCTGTTTGCTTACACGACAACAGCGTTTTGGGGACGTTTGAAAATGGGTTATCGTTTCCATGTTCAAACACCCAATATGGGAATCTTTAAAATCGTCATGGCCGTGCATAGTAGGTATTATGTATGTAGACGTGCAGTACATGTCGATTTTAAAGGCAAGCATGAACAAACAGCGCGCCTACTGGCCTGGCATGTGTAATACAGCATTTTTGGCAGTTTTCGCAGATATGTGTAAACGCGAATAGTTTCGAAAACATTGATGTGTATGCATAAAACTTTTAAAATACGCAAGGGAAAAACTTTTCTGTTTTTGACTACATTGTTGTCATGTAAACATAGCCTGAGTTAACTCAAATGAAGGTGTTAACTTGTTTAAAAAATATAACAAATATTAACATTGTTTAATTTCGATATTTTTAAACAGAATGAAATGTTGCAGAGTGACAGAAACCTAGAATAAAAAAATATAGATTTTATCAAATCCATTTCTAATACCTACTGATATTTGATGATTTTTGTTTTCCCTCCTTATTTTGGCAAAAAAGGAAGAGGTATTCTATGAGGGAATAAGCTTAACAGGATGGAAAGTGGTATCACTGTAAAAAAAAAAAAAAATATATATATATATATATATATATATATATATAATGTATAACCAATTAAAACTACTAAAACTAAAATAATAAAAAAAACATTGAAAAATCACACATATATAGGGCTGTCAAACGATTAATCACAATTAATCACATCCAAAATAAATAAGTTTATGTTTACATTCTAAACGAGTGTTTACTCTGTATAATTATTACGTACATATAAATACACACACATACATGTATATATTTTTAAAAAAAAAATTTATATGTATATAAATACCTATATACAATTTAGATTATAAATAAAAAAATAAATATACACAGTACACAGACATATAGTATGTAAACATAAACTTTGAGAGCACTAATATATATATATATATATATATATATATATATATATATATATATATATATATATATTAGCTGTTATGAAGCTGTTAGTTCTACACAGTATTTTTTAATTAAAATTAATTAGGATATGTCATGTCAAACCTAATATGAATAATTAATGTTATTTATCATATGATTAAGTTTAAGTAATTAATAAATTAATATACCATTGAATATTTTTTTCTGTCGAACACAAAAGAAGATATTTCAAAAAACATGAACTATTGCTTTAAGACATGTATTATTATTGTTGTTGTTGTTGCTGTTGTTGTTGTTATTATTATTATTAAAAATCAGTATGAGCTGATAATAGAGCCATGTCACACCAATTGGTTTGGTCAAAACATAAAACATTGTATTTGTTCTGATTAAATCTCGCCTAGGCTCACAGATGGCTTAGCTCACCTTCAAGCACCTAGGCTGGTTTTATGAGTGATGAAGGTGGGATAAAAACATGTTTGGGGTGAAAAATATTGATTTGGTGTTGAAATGCTGCTTTATTTCTAAGCGCAGGAGAAGCGTAAGAATATCATACAAGTGGGACTTTTTAGAAAAACAATGTTATCTGTGCTTCAGCATCTGTTTCTAGGTGATGTAGTCCTCTTTTCGGTTAAATCTGAATTCCGTTCTCCGCACACCCACTCTCAGATCCATTAAGGCTCTGTCTTGTGCACAGCAACCTCATCCTTCTGAGCCATTGGCCTAAAGAGTGAGCAGCTCGGAAACCGTCTCCAAGTGCAATCGATCCATGCATTTCAGTGTCTCATTTACCCTAAATGCATTTCTAACGTCCACCTCGCCTCAGAATGAAGGTGCCCTCGGTTCAATGATGCATATGGAAAATGCTGAACATCAGCAAGGGAGAAACAAAACCGTCCAGACAAAACTAATTATTTAAGCTCGCCAAAACGCTCTACTTAGTATGTGTCATTCTGAAAACTCATAGAAATGCTAACAGTGGTGTGGTAAACCATAGGGAAAACAGACAGAAAAACACCAACCATAATTAAGCAAATGGTCTAATACCAAAATGCTTAAACATGACTCACGATTGTGATCAAATGTAAAAACAACAACAAACACTGCAATATCACACTTTTGTCCTAATGTCTTTTCTTACTGTAAAAGCACTGGGATTAATCAGTTTGTTTGTTTCACGTCCATAATTTAACCAACCTTTTATGTTAACATATATCAGAGGGAATATGAATAATTAAAACAACACAAAAAAGCAACAGCCTGGAGGGACCACACTCTATTGTGCATTCCATTGTATGCCATTACTCCAGACCCATAAATCCAAGGAAACTCAGGCTTAGATTGAGGTATCTATTGCATTAGAGCAGTGAAATGCAATAATGTAACAACTGTCCATTTAAGCACACTTTATAGCTATGGAAGCAAATACATTAATAAAGAAACCGAGCCTGGTTAACATGCAACTTAACATGCCACATAATCTTGGACATACAATATTTAGGATTCAGTAGATGAATATAATGTAATGTAATATAATATAATATAATATAATATAATATAATATAATTAGGGCTGTCAAATGATTAATCACGCTTAATCGCATCCAAAATAAAAGTTTGTTTACATACTATATGTGTGTTTACTCTGTATATTTAGTATGTACATATAAACACACACACACACACACACATATATTTAAAAATAAATTTATATGTATATATATTTATACCTGTATACAATATAGATTATAAATACATAAATATTTTACATATAAATCTAAACTATTTTCCCTAATATATACATGCACATTTATGTATTTATATATACATAATAAATATACACAGTACACAAGTGTGTAAACATAAACTTTTATTTTGGATGCGATTAATCACAATTAATCGTTTGACAGCACTAAATATAATATAATATAATATAATATAATATAATATAATACATTTTTTGAGCAGCAAATCAGCATATTATGATTTCTCAAGAATCATTTTTACAAATAAAAATAAGTTATTTTAAATTGTAATAATATTTCACAATATTACAGTTTTACTGTATAGTCTTGATGAGTATAAGTCTTCTTTCAAAAGCATGATAATATAGTGTAATATAAAATACAATTTTATTATAAATGATACAATCACTTAAGCTATAGCAATAACAAAACTTGCTGATGCATGAAAGCCGACATTATTTATTAATAATTCAAATAAAACAGAGAAAGAACCTGACAAGGAACTTTCTTATTATTTAGTAACTTACAACAGTACAGAATCTTAAATATGTCTTATTCATATATAACTTTCTTTTACTATTTTCCAGATCGTAAACCATGTTTATTTCCACGTCTAAATTAGATTCCAGATTTTCAATGCAGTCCCAGACTTTTGGACATCACAGTATTATTTACTCTTATTTATTCAGCTGATTTGGGGCGTACATAAAGCATGTCTCAAATAATGCCACTGCCTTCTTCCTTATTCCAAGTTTTGAAGCAATGAGAAACTACACTCATAATTTACCCCCGCTGCCCACCTGCAATGCTGCTATTATATAGTTCAATGGACCATATGCCTAACAGCAAAGTATTAAATCAGACATGACTGAGGCCAGCTGGAATCAATATCTCTCTGTTTTGCATCCTCAGACTCTGCTACGAAGACTGCACCAACATAATGTGTGATTATGGCCATGGGCATTATGACGACATTTCATTCTTATGGTTTGTGGCCATAAAAGACTGATGTGATGTATGACTATGATTCACACATTGCTTATGATATTCTTGTGTTGTCTTTTTATAGCTCAACATAGGTCTAGAATCACATGCTACAGAAATAAAATTTGCAAAATTGCAAAATGTTCATATAATTCACATAAGGAACGTGAACATTAGAACTTTCTAACTGGATTAATTAAAGGGAAGGATCCAAGTTAGAATAATCACTAGAAGAAATGAAGCTGCTGTTTTCGGACATTAAGTATTGAGACTGGCAGGTTGGAGTTTCATTAGGAACTACATAAAATCTCAAGTCAATAAACATCAATAGCTTCAATAACCTTTAGCCTCAATAGCAGCAGTTATAAAGTGCAGCACGGAGCCTATGATATATCAGAACATGTTGCAAGTATTGGCACCCATGCAGCTTTAACTGCAAAACATAACTGCATCCCATTTCCTGTTGGTCCATAACTGTTCAATGACATCCCAAAGATGTCCCACAGCGTTCACATCCGACAAACAAGGATATTGCACTCTAAAATCAGATAAATTCTTCTAAAACTATGTCTCGTCCATCACAGCTGGGTGAACTGCCATCTGGCTGAACGATGGACAATAAAGTGAATCAAGGATTCCGGTGATAATAGAAAATCACAACTTAAAAACACCACAAACCATTACAGAATGTCTAATACCCTGAACAATTTCCAATTGATGTCTAATTCGATTTCCCGTTCCCTACGTGAGGTGCGCAGACCGGTAATGCAGCAACAGCAATGGGTTTTTGAAAGGGACTTCAGGTTCTGAAACTTTAATAACATTGCACAATCATGATGTATTTTAGGGTGCTTATGAGGTGCATCATGTTCACTGCAACAGCTGTCTTTCTTTACAGAAAAAGCCTGTTCCCAGAACTCTCTTGACACAATGGATCGTTGTAACTCCATCATGTGCACCGCATCTGAGATGGAGTGGTCTGTTTGGCATCTACTATCTGTTCTCTTTCTAACTCACTTAAATAACACACTCTGCCCATTATCGCATGAAACAGCATACTTTACGGAGGCTGTGGCCTATTTAATAGTAACTGAATTTCCCGGTATAGTGAGTAGTATAGATTACACAACCACACATACATTTATTTTTCCAAACCACATGTCCTGCACACATACACACTATACATACATACATACATACATACATAAATTACACAGTTCAGTTTGGGGTAAGAAATGAATACTAGTATTTAGCATGAATACAGTAAAATGTGACAGTAAAGATGTTTACATTGTTACAAAAGATTTCAGTTTCAAATATGTTACTTAATTTTTAAATAAACTCGAAAAGACAAAAAAGTTGAATTGTTTTCAACACTGATATTGTTTTGTGAGGAAAATCCGAATATTAGGATGATTTCTGAATCATGTGACACTGAAGACTGGAGAATGGCAGCTGAAAAGTCACCTTTGCATCACATACATTCCGTTAAACTAGAAAACAGTTATTTTAAAATATTACAGCTTAAGAGTGTTTGATCAAGTACAGGTAACGCTGATTAAGAAAAACACATATATGACTGTATATTATCATTATATATTGCACAAAAATGCTGAAAAACCAAAGAATTTGTGGGACCTGAAGATTTATTTTTAAGAACAGTGGGCAGGTTAACTGTTCAGGACAAACAAGGGACTCATGAACTATCACTAAAAAAAAACAGCTGTGGATCATTCAGGTAACAACACAGTGTTAAGAATCCATTTTTGAACGGGATTATTTTTATAATTTATTAAAATAGTTAATAGTTAAAATTAAAATTTTATAAATTAAACTATTTTTTTCTCTTGTGCACATATTTTATGTGAAATATCTTATTCAGGTCAGTACTAAATAAAAAATAACATGCATTTTGTATGATCCTTCTTATTTTGGTAAAATAATTACAATTTTGCAGATCCTGCAAGGTGTATGCAAACTTTTGACTTCAACTGTATATGTAATAAACTATATACAAACGAGTATAATATACAAACAAGTATAATTTTCTTTTTAGTTACTTTCAACCAACTGCTTGCAATGTGACTTTATTGATTTCATTATACAATGCAAAGACAATTAATACATTTTTGAAACTTTTTGGGGCCACAGTAGGTGTGAAGCATATGCACAAAATATGCGTGTGCATGTGATTTGACACCAAAACATTAATGTTCTTGTGGATAAATGCCATTACTGGGTCATCCATCTACTCAGAAAGCAAGTAAACAGCTCTTATTGTTACATTTCTCATTACGGCACCCCTGTAAGTCCTCTGGTCAGTGTGCCCAGTTTGAAAGCTCCACTGATCTGGCTCTCAGTTGGGTAAGTGCCTGGCACTGAGATGAGGAGACAGGTAATGCTTAGAGTGAGTCAGTGCCCGAGTCCCTTTTTGGACGTTATTAGAGTTTTACTGCTTTGTAGTATAGCACGCTAATGCTCAAAAACAAAAGAGTCCATTGTCAAGATCTATCTAGTAAATGAACTCTTCCGGCTCAGGGAGCACCTTTAAGAGGCACTCTACATAAAAGCAATAACACACAGTTGTTTCCTCTCTCATGGTCTGACTGCATGGTTGATGGTTTGCGAGTTTTGATTTTCTCCTGAGCACACAAATACCTGATTTTTTTTTTTAGCTTTCCTTTTGGTTTTGCTTTTTATGTCAGCCTGCTGTAATGGCTACATAATGTGATGATGTGCATCACCACATGTGTTATTTTTTTGTGCATCAGGCAAAAATACATCTTTAAAAAACAAAACAACATGCATGGGACAAAACAACATGGCTGCGAGCACCCACTGTGGAAACACCATCTTAATTCAGCAGCACGAGCAAATAGATGGACCGATGCTGTGAAGAAAGGAATACAGAGATAAACCCTCAACTTTACCCTTGGTCATTTGTCTCCAAAGAGATTGGAGAGAGGGAGAGTGCGAGGCAAGGAGTGCAGTCTCTCAAGGCCCTTGTTGACAGAAACAAAGGCTGTGGAGAAAGTCTCTATAATAATCCCAATACCACCCTATTTGCTGACCTCCAACAACCTCAGAAGAAAAGACTTTGATGAAGGTTTTAAGTTCAGATGAGGCCAGATTCAAAGAAAAGAAGAAAATGAAGGCTTCGAGAGAACAGGGCTGTAAGTGGCACATGTATTGAACTGAACTGAAACAAAACCTGTTACCTTAGGACTTTCAAATCAACCAGATTTCAATAGCATTTCACTTCTAGCATTGTCACAATGGAACAATTTCAGCTGTCAATACTAATGCCAGCAAAATGTCATAATAATCAATATAAATTCCAATCCCATAGCAAAATTCAACAGCAAGTGATGTGCTATTGTCCTTTATTTTTAAGGAAAATATTAGCTAATTTTGTAAGCATTTTGTTTTGTTTAGATTTATATAATATATCTTAAACCTTTCATATGTCTTACTAAATTTAGTTAGTTTAGTTATTTTTATATCTAAAATGAGAAAAAAAAATGCCAATAAACAGTATTCAAGATATGTTTTCAATAAAGTATTATTCAGTTAAATATTTAAGGATGTTTATTTTATTTTTTTTTAAAGAAAAATACTGATTCAGAAAAATCCTTTAATTATTTCCTTATTAAGCGAATGTTATTTTTACAAGTAAGCAGTAAAACAAAGTAATAAATTGATCAGTGAGTGGGCTAGATTTACAATGCAAGCTAGGGGTGTGCGATAATGACAAAAAATGAATTTCTCAATATCTTCTGGAATTTTAATTTAATCTGGAATTGATAATGATAATTAGTCTGTGTTTTGCTCAGCGTGTTATTGTCCTGGTACTTTGACAGGTTTGGACTGCCGTTGACAGCTGACTCCCAAAGCTTTTGCTATTTTGATACTTCATACTCAGTGCAGTGGTTTGTTTGCAGCAGTAACAGAAATTAACTTTTTTAGTAAGTTTAATTTTATTTGACATTTTATGGGCATTTTACCTTTATAAGGTATAAATGTATGCATCATCTTTCATGTCAAATTCTTAAATTTAATCAGTACATTCAAACAGTAAGACACCATAAGGCTGTTAATCAAATCTGTATCAGCAAAATTTGTGTTTGCAATACAGAGGTGATACAGAATCTGCATTTAAAGTGACATTTAGATGCATTTACATAGACTGTTTAATGCAGGACATGAATCCATTTAACCTACAGAGAAAAAAAAAACTAAAAAGAGAAAATATACTTTATTAAATTTAAAACTAAAATCCCCAGTAGGTGGTGGCACTGCATGAGTGAGTCATTGAGTCATTCATTCAACTGACCGACTAATTCAGTAACAAAACACATATCGCTATATAATATACAATTCGTTGTAGCAATCAAATGGGTCCAATACATTTTGTGATTTGTGCGACTCGTGCATATGATCCACTCTGTGCTATCGTGTCTCTGGATTGGTGCTGAAACAGACTTAAACCAGACTTCTTTTACCTCAGTGGAAAGCATATTTACACTGTCTGAATTTATACGTCTATTTATAGTGTAGGGAGTGGGACACTTCGGGACACTACAGATGCTGTCTTGCGATATAACACTGTGGTCGTGCTGGATTACAATATCCATTATAATATTATAATTATATAATCGTCTTCTGAGGCAGCGACATAAATGCAGGAAGCGGAATGTGCAACGTTACTCTGTGCTGCCGTCTCTGCTGGTTTCAAAACTTAAAGAGGTGCGTATACTAGCCCTACATTGTCTTTTCCTGCTTGACTTGCAGTTCGCAACAGCACAAGCGTGTTTCTGCAAAGATGTTTATTATGTTTTCCACAAAAATATCTCACGTGTTTACATTTTACATGACGTGAAAACGTAAAAAAGCAACGCTAAATCCGATCTGACTAGTCAGACTGAAACGCATTTCCAGGAATCTGATTTGAATAAGATTCCAAACTGTAGCTCAAAACAGATTTGCACAAATCAGATTACATGTAGCTGACAGTCTGAACAGGGCTAAAGTCTGTTGAAAAGCTGAAGTGGCAGAAGTTACAGATTGCAGTTTATGAATGCTTATATTTTGTAAATGTGATTTTGTCTTTTTAAAAAAAAAAAAAAGATTACAGATTCATACTAAAAGCCCAAAAATTTCAATTTTGATTTCATTAGGACTTTAACTATATCAGACAATATAAATATAAAAAAAATATAAAGTCATAAAGGAACATTTTTGTCCCTTATCTTGAGTTTTGAGGGAATTTTAAATGTATTTTAAAAGACCAAACCATGAATTCTAAATGTGCTTGCACAGTAGTGTAAAAAGTAATTCTGTAGGTTCGTAGATTTCATTAAATTTAATGTTTAAACTTTATTTAACAAAATTACTTTCTTGTTTTTTTAAACATTTTTTGACCGGAAATGACTGGAATAACTCAATTATGTTGTTAAGGATTTTTGGTATTCAGAGTTATTAACATTCCACATTTCTATTGACATTATTTTTCGCAGAATTGCAGAAGAGAATTTAAGAAGAACAACAATGAAAAAATGATAGAGGATATGAGCAAAGATAAACAAAACATATGTACATCTCCAACACGAAATCATTAATCAATGTCCACGTGTGCAGCCCCGTTTCAACCTACTCAAGCGAGTTACCGATGTTTAGAGAGCAAAATTAACAATGTATCTGAAAACCCACTCTATGAAATTAATTTTTCTCTCATTTAATATTTCAGGTAAATGCAGAATTTCAAAGAAAAACAACTGTGCAGCTGGAACCTAAATTGGTCTTCTCTCGATCTTCACACTCCCAAGCTGACAACTGTTTTGTGCCAAAGGAGGAGCACTTAGAGAAAGACTGAAAACTGAGATGGAACTACTGAAGGTAAATTTTTTTAATGAAGCATGCAAGCTATTTGTCTACTTGTTGTTTTATGTAAGGGTGAGATGAATTGTTTATTCTTGTTCTTCATTTTTCTTTATGATCAGCAGGCAGTACTTCCCCTTCAATTTCAGTTATAGTAACAACCTCAGTAACAAATTATCCTAACAACCTTGAGTTAATTTCATGGACTTCCACAGAAAATATTCAATAAGTAATGTTTATTTATATATAAAAGTTCAGTTTCAATTACAGTGTTCAGCGGTGTTCTGTTGATAGAGAGAGGCAGTCATCAGCTGCATTATAGAATTCCTTGGAGAACATGCAGGAGACCTCGTCAAAGAATTCAAGGTATGCAATCTTAATTTCAATATACCAGAAGTGTGAATGTACCTCAAAAGTTTTGTTTACTTCCTGAAGATGCCATAATATTGTTGATTAAACAAACTAAGTTTCAGATCTTCTCGTTTGATCAATATTTCATAGGTTTTGAGTGTCTCTGCTGTTTAATGTTACAAGACAATGAAGACCAGACAGGAATTGAACAGCTTGTGATTGCAATAATTGTGACCTTCCATTGACAATCCAAAGGGCATTGGAAGTATTATAAAGGGGAAGAAGGTTGTTACAGGCCTTGAAGGTGTTCCCAGGGCTTGCTATGTCCTCCTTGGTTTGACGTTTGCACTGAATCTCTATTATCCCAGAAAAAATGTTTTGGATGGTGGTTATCAAAGCTGTCAAACAGTCTAGTCATTCAGGTCTAAACTTCTGACTTAAAATAAGACGGTTTTATCTGTGGTTCCATGTTACCAAAAACAAAGACCTCACATATTTGAACATATTGTGTACAGGAAGAGAAAAATGGCCAACAATATGTGTATTTTAAACAATTTGTACCTAAAAAGAAACCCAAAAGAGAAACCCAAAAGAGACTTTTGTTCTTGACTTGAATTTATATGCCTTAGAAAGTAATTATGGATTAAAAAAAAAAAAAAAACAGTAAACAGTAAAAATGTAGTATTCATTAACATAGTGCTCTGATGAAAACAAAATTTCACTAATTAAGTTTAAATTTTACTTTTGTGTGTGTGTGTGCTATTTGCATCTACTTAATTTCTAACTCAATTCTCAATAGTTGTTCAATTTAATTAATATTATTGCTTGTAATCTCTTTGCCACAATTTTATTGAGTAGATGTAGTGCATTCTTTTTTACAGTGCAGTCTCTGTGTTTCATTTTCTCTCCCACCTGTTTATGTCCACTTAAGACAAACTGGCTATCTTTATATTAATACATCGCCAAGAAGTGTCATTTGACCATTCATGCAAACAGCTACACTACCATGCATCTGTGTGAAGACTCAGAAGCAGTTGCTTGTCATCAGTCACTGAGTCTGTAAAAAAACTGCCACCGGTCCATTTTTTACTGTAGTAGCGGTACTTCTGACATCCCTGCGCAGTTCTGCCAATGCTTTCCTGCACAGCTCCATTTGGCCCCATCACTATAGCAGACCATTAACCAATGTGCAGTAACACAAATACTCTGACGTATGGCCATACACACACAATAGAGCATAGTGAAAAAGAAACACCCTAGCACGGAGGTTATCCATCAACGTCGCTGCACTGAGAAAATGAAAAGCTTTCATAAGGCGGCCCATTCCGGCTGGTGCATTTGCCATTGAGTGCGCTTGACAGTGTAAACAGATTTGTTGGCCAGCTTGGCTATCACCCCTCAACTAATGGGGTTGAAGAGGAATGGGCACACCAAGCAGATATTGAACAGGAGCGTTAATCTTGATTCAGCTGTCATTCCCCCAATGAGGTGTTAAATCAATACAGATATGGCTCCCCAGTTCTAAGCTTTACTTCTCAAGTTCGCGCCCAAGAAGAAAGCTAAGACTTTAATGAGGAGCATGTAAACCATTTGTCGAGACTCTTTGAGCAAAGACAAATTCATCTGGCGCCATAGTCTATCAGCTCAATCATGGGGAGTTGTCAGGGGAAAATCGGATCTACCCTCCACGCAAATAATGTACGCCGTCGTCTATCCTCTGCAGTGCACGCTGTTGGTGAACCAAGACAATCCTGTGAGCAAACAATACCAATCAGCTCAGAGAAATGGCTGCGCTGATAAAGGTTGACTTGTTTTGAAAATGAGTGCTGACATGCAAAAAAAACGAACTAACAAATGAACAAACTAAATAAACAAGAGCTATGCTTGCAATCAAATTGCATTGTCAGGAATTATGCACACATATATCAGCACAACGCCTGCTGGGAAACCTTTGGTACTTTGTGGTGATCTATGACTTTGGCATTTCTGGGGTTGTTCGCTGCCCTCTAAAACTATTAGCATCACCTGTGCGAGTCTGAACATTTGCATCAAAACAATAACTTGTCCACTCGTCCAACAATAAAGGAGGAAGACAGTGAGACCCACTAGAGAAATAATGAATTGATTTTTCATTTTTCTGCTTTGTGTTATCTAGTTATTTATTTATTTTTTACTGAATGCCAGATACTCTTTGCCGTGAAGAGTGGAAAGGGCTGGTGAGCCGCACAATTTAAAGGTTTGTTACTTCAAATGAAATTTGAATGAATCGCTTAAAGCCAAGTCTCTTTGTAAGCGGTGATGCCTGTACTTCTCAGCAACTGGGGAATGCATCACACGCTCATTATATTTTCGGTTAAAGATTTTCTTTTTCATTTTCTCTGTCTTAAAAGGTTTTGTTCACATCTTACACTGATATTAACTCTCTTTGATCTTGCCATGGTCGATGATTTGCTGCCCTGTCAAGACAAAATATATTGTAATGTGAATGTGAAGTCTGAGGCTTCTGTTCTAGCAGAATGTTCACCTAATTATATACAGCATGACAAGGTTCTGAGAAAAAAAGCAAAAAGTTTATGAATGGGGCCCCTCTCTCTGGGTTCAATGAGACTACATCACAGGCTGATCTTCATCCTCAACATTTCTGACAACAGTTCTGCAATTAAATATTTATCTGGAAATTAAAGTTTTATGATTAAAAGCAAAATGCAAAAAAAAAAAAAAACGAAAAAGAAATACTTTTCGCATATAAAGGGTATAAATTACATTTGAATATTTATTTAAACAAAAAATATTTTATTTTATATCGTAATAATATTACACTGTTTTTATTGTATTTTAGATCAAACAAATAGCCTTGGTAAGCATCTTTCAAAAACTGTTTTGTTGTGTGTTTTTTATTTAAATGCAATATAATATAATACTGTGATAAATTAGAAAATACAAAATAGAAGCATTTTTCTTTATTCTCTCAGACCTTTTAACCCCACAGTAAATATTTTGTAGTTTCAAATCAATTTTGTGATCGCTCCATGCAACTGTGCAATATCCAATTCAAACTGCACTGGTGATATAGTAATATTCAATCATGATGCAGGTAAATACTCTGCCAGAATCTGTTCCGGCCATATTCTAATCACATGTACATCAAAAAGTATGTTTGAAATAGCTTCTGTGGTTGTATTGAATTATGATTGGATGTAGGTATCTCAAAGATGAAGGAAATGATTAGATATCAGGTATAGACAGGACCGTAAGCCTAGCCTTTGTAATATTGTTTGTGCCACAGAGTGAAGGAAAAAGCACAAAGTAATAGGATGGGGGGAGGGCCGGTATGCTTTGAGGGAATTGACCACCTTGACAAGCGAGGTGGAATGGAAGTCGAAGTCAATCTTCGAGCAGCTTCACCGGCGTGACAAGTATACTGGAGAAATCCCTGAAGGGAAGGGCACTCCAATGAGTTTTCCCAAGTTTAGTCCCTGCCACTAGCAAACAGACAGGACAACACATCCAGGCATCATTTAAATTCTGATTTTACACTGTTATTCCCAATGAGAAGTCCATTAGGGCATGTAGCTATAGGGGCTTCGCATTGCACGCTGAGACAGTGCTAATATAGAAACCATCAAAAAGAAATGTGTGCATTATGCAACAGGTAAACAAACCATGCAAGAAAAGAGCAAAGGGAAAAAACACAGAGCACACAACATTGGGAAGAAAAGAGGTAGCCGACTGCCATTACATGCAATCAGACTTGATGTGCTCCCTACCAAACAACATGAGCACTTTCTGTGTTCATTCAATATGACAGGGACTACGGGCAGATCAGTCTGTTTTGTTTTAAGAAGACATGATTCAGTCCTTGAATTAGCTATATCACCCCAGGCAGATTTGCACTAATTCACTTTTACAAGGATGCACTGGAGACTTGGGAAAAAAACTGGACCGTGTGCAAACCGTCAAGCAAAGCAGAGCAACCTGCTTCAGTATTGCAGTATTGTGAAAATGTGGATCATATGTTCGTTTTTCCTCATGCATTTTATATTTCATGAATTCTACAAGTTTACTGCTACTGGGGGTTTGCCTCTATACATCAAAATGTTACAGACTACCAAGTAAAAAAAGAGAAGCTCAGAAACTGCTCTTTCATTTTAGATGATTCTACTATGAAAAATGAAATTGTGACAAGAAAGCAATGGCACAATATAATTGTGAGTGTAGCTACAGAGATATAAAATTGACTAAAATAATTTGTTCTCAGACAAATTTAATAAGAAAATATTTTTCATATTGGTTCATATTGAAATCTCAGATTTTTTGTCTTCTTTTTTTTTCTTACTGCAGACTTAGCACCTTGGCAAATAGGAGCACTGTTTGGGACAATTTTGAGATGTTTACATAGCAGCAGAATACGGTTGTCAGAGAGACATGTGAGCACTTAATTCGGTTATATACATAACTGGTCTGGCTGTTTACGGAACTGACAACCGCGTTTAATACCCAAACTCCCATTCGTAATTTTCCTGGATTCATAACTATACATTCGACGAACACCTGCTGTGTGAACGGAACCGTGAATCATACAGTGTGGCATATATACAAAGACAGCCATGTTGCATTTTATGTGTTGTTCTGGTAACTTACAAAGAAGCTAAAATGAGCTATGTGTCACCTCAAAGTTTTAGATCCAATTTATGTTTTCCACCGACACTACTCTCCTCAGTTTTGTGGCCTGCATTGGACTCTTCAGAAACACTTCCATTTTCACTCTGGTAAGCTACTGCTGGTTCACGCATCGATGGACTTGTGTTGCGTCAGGTGCGACGCTCCAGTGGGTCACCGTCTTTAATATTTTTTTTATTTAATCTTACTTTGATTATAGGTGATATTCACAGCTATGGGGAAAAGATAAAAGATGACATCGGCTACTCGTTCATACAGAAGTAACTCAAATACTGTATGTGAACTGTTCTTCTGCATCGTTATCATAATAGGTGTGATGTGAATGTCCCATTACTCTTTATTCTTCTTAAGGTATGCTATAAACTGCTAAATTTTAAAGTGTCTGTGCACAGGCCGGTGCATTTCACAAAAGAATTTTGTGTCACACTTTTTGTGAACACTGACTGAATCGGTTAATTGATTGTGAGCAAATCAGTAAAACATTTTTTGAACTAATCATTCAGTCTAGTTTCTGAACCAGATCAAGTAGTTTGTTGAGCAGACTTGGTTCAAAAGAACAATTCGTTTTTGAGTTAAACTAATGGACAATAAGTTTTCTTTTTGTATTCCATGAAACACCATATTGGTTTGTATTGATACAGTAAATAATGACTTAATTTTCATTTTTGGATAAAATGTTCCTTTAAATAACATATAGTCAGTGTATATATGGTACCAGGCTACCAGTGGCTCCTTTAATGGTCAGCGTGAGGGAAACATTTCTAATATCTTACACATTAATTCAAAAACCCTCAGACAAGAAACCAGTGGAAACCTCTGAATAGGAAATTATGTTAAATTTGTCACTCCAATCCCTTGCAATAGAGTATTAGTTTGTGAGGTGGTAGAAACATGATCACACGCTGGGTAGGTGTAATTGAAAAATGGAAGCGCTCTTAGACGGAGAGCTATTACGATGTAACCCTCTTTGAGATGGAAGGCAATGTCAAATTGAACCTCTAAGCAAGCTACTCAAATGATGGCAAGTTTGCTTCAGAAATCAAAGAGACCCAGTGTGGTATTTTTCTGCCGACGGGTAAAAGCCCCATCTGTCACACAGGAAGAGAGACTATTTATTTGCCATAACCTATACTGAAAAGAAAGCAAATTAAAGTAAATGGAGGCCTGTTGAAAGCATTTGAATTTTTGAATCCATCAAAGTTCATATATCACACGTTGCCGTGTAAATGAATCCATTTTTAGTACTCTAAACAAATAATTAAAAAGATATAGAGAATAATAAAACTTGTTAATATCAGTCCCTGAGACCTTTGTCAAAAAAACCTCACCATAAACCAGGAATTTTATGAAAAGCTTCAATGCTTCAGATAACAATGTGGATCAATTGTAATTTTCCTGGTCTATAGGCCTAGCAATTGCCATTGTCTGGGGTAAGTTCAATGATTTATTTTAAATGTCAACATTGTGTGTGCTTGCATCTGTTCTCTCGTGAAACGTACTAGAAAATCTGTAGCACCACTGAGTGACTGATAAGCAATAAAGCAATATGTACCTTTACACATGTGATTTGAGTAAATAGGAATGAATTTACAATAAATACACAGCAGTTCAGTGCCTCTCATAACATGAATTAAGAATTGCATTGGAGTGCAAACTTAAGGGTTAAGTGTGTCATTTTTTTCTCTTATCGTCCCAGCCTAATATACACCAAGACACCTAGATATACACCTTTCATAGGTTGATTTCCTCTAAAAAAAAAAAAAAAACTAGTGTAAAAACTGTGATGCTGTGAAAACATCTCAGCCACCCAGCAACACTAGCTTAGTGTTTAAGATTAGGGCGTGGCTATCTGCTTATTCAACCAATGGCAGGCAGTGAGAGTGTAAAGGAAACTTGTTGAAAAACAGTTCCATCCTGTCACCAAAGAAATTACACGCTTCACCTTTAGGGTTTAAATGCTGAAAGATTTCTTCACAGAAACAAATAGGTGAACCGTGCTGGAAGATCTAATTGCTTTTCTCACTTTCTCTTTGAAAACTGCTCCTTTTGCTTTCTCTTCCAATATCACTTCAAATATAGCCATCAGCAGTGATTTTTGAAGTTACTTGGTGAAAGCAGTCAGGTCAGAGTCCTGGGCAGTAAGACTTAGGAAGACAAAAAACAATAAGATGGAGGAAAATAGAGCAATATGTCAGACATTTGAGTGGAAACCGACAGTGAGACAGCAGCGTAAACAGGCCAATTTAAGAGTGTGTGTTAACAATTGTTATAGCGGCCCTTCACTGGCTCTCTGAAACTCTTTATAACTCACTTCTGCTAAAACAATCAAACAACCAGACAGACAAAACAACCATTGAGAGAGTTTATATCAT
Source organism: Cirrhinus molitorella (assembly GCA_033026305.1). Lineage (NCBI taxonomy): Eukaryota > Metazoa > Chordata > Actinopteri > Cypriniformes > Cyprinidae > Cirrhinus > Cirrhinus molitorella. The sequence continues at coordinate 30,834,614 of CM065130.1, forward strand.
GAATCGACTGTCCTCCTCAAAGTGTCTGGGTGGGAATGGGAATTTAAAATGGGGGTATAAAAAAACTGCAGACAATTACATTACCCTCCAATTTAATAGCTAAATTACAGGCACAGCTACAAACCATGTGGGATAAACATTCACAAGCCTGCTGAAAGCACAACAACATTGATCAGTGATGTATGTGAATACAAAACTCAATGCAAGCAGGCAACGATTATTGTAATTAATTAAGGCTAATTATCGGCATGAAAATGTTTTGAAACCATTGACCTTTTTTGAATTGAAAGTAAAGATCTTCTGTTAATGTCAACATGAAATGCTATTTGCAAACCATTTTGAAGCATTTCTGAGTCATAGGAGATGTCCAACAAGAAAAAAAAACTGTTGGGTGGGGTCTGATTTTATCTGTTGGCCATTGTATGGATCATATGTTAGTGGGAAGGGGCTGAAAAATATGCCAGCGAAAAACTTCATAGTACATTGTGACTCTTGTTTTGGAATGTGTATTAAGAAAGTACAAGGGGTAGATTTAGATGCTGACTTGACACTCATGAGACTCATGGCACTCAAATGCCATGTTTTGAGTCAATGATGTACATAAATTTGGAAAATATTATCACCAAAATAAAATTGTCTGCCATAGTTTAATAGCATAGCTGTGAACCCAGGGCAGTTCCATGACCCATAATAGCAACTCTGATGGTCTGCCATAACATAAATTTTTAACAGACTGTTTGCATTATTACTAAGATAGTGGGGTAGTTTTGCTTTATAGCCATAAAAGTAAGAGACTCGGTAATAGCTAGAACATTATTAGTGGTGGTAAACATTAGGATCAAAAGTGTTTCCGATAGTTTCATTTCAAGTGTTTTTGGCACAGAAAAATCAGTGATTAATCCAAAACAAGCTTCCATTTTATAATAACAATAGGAGATGGCAAGAGGATGTGGCTGTAACGTTTATGACAGCTGTGAGTTTGACGGAGCAACTCTCTTGTTAGATAAATGATGCTGGCAAATTTCACAAAACTCCAAACAAGAGTTGCTTTTTCTTTCTGACTGCATCCTGCGCGCTGAATGTGCTGTCGGATTTTTCAATACATAGATGTTGAGGAAGGGTAATTTGCTGCTTCTAGCTGCTGTTATGTAATGCTGATGTGAAATATTAATCACGAAAAGCTCAGGACTGCCAAATCTATGCTAGGGAAAGTGCTTTTTGTTAACCCCCTAAACTGCACGCAGGTGGCAGACCTTCCATCTCGAGCAGGGTGTTCTTGCAAGAGTATGCAGTTTTCTTTCTCCCCAGTGCTTGCGTTTGTGTGTGTGTTTGAGGTGGTGGGCGACGGTTGTGTGTGTGTATGCATGTGCATTTGCGTATGCAAGTATGCATTTTTCCTGTTTCTCAGTGCTTCGGATTCCATAATTGAAAACTAGCGAAACGCAAGCAAAAGGCCAATAGCTGCATCTGGTCAGAGAGCATGTTAAATTCAGTGAGACTGTCTGGAGCAAAAAAATGCTTTTTGCTGATGCACAAATTCTTTTACTGCCTTGGGTAAGCATACATCAGTTCCTTGAGCAGATGTGGCAGATATTTACAGTTTTTTACTCTGTAATGCATACTGGCACCTATCACACCAGTTCTGTGGCAGCACCGTGATGGTATTAGATGATTATTCAATGGTGTTGTGATATATATACAGAGGCGGTATAAAGAGAAGATTTTCCTATCCTCTCACTATTTTAAAATGTCTAATTAAAAGTTATTTAAGATAGTTAATGTCTATTTGTCACATTTTGTACAACAGCTAGTCCTGGTCCTTAAATTCCATTGGTTAGTTAAGTTTCAAAGGGGATTTACAGGCCAACAGCATTGCGTTTTTACTTTATGACTATTTGATTTATTATTTTTTTACATTATTACATCAATAGGTGGGGACAAGTGACTGCATTATGAGTCATTGACTCATTTATTCAATCAATTCATTCAAAACATGTCCAGAAATTAATAAAGTAGCTGCCAGACGCATATACCATTGAAGCTGCCCTATTTCAGAAAAGCATATATTATAAAATAGACTGATTTTGTTTGTTAGGTGTAATTGCTTTTTTGGTTTGGAATGTAATGGTTATTTTTCTAAAATAAACCATTTTCGGTGGCTTATCTGTCCAACATACCCAACCTGTGGAGGGCCAAGCCTTTAAAATAAGACACAGCAGGTGAATTTATTTATGAGAAAGTCACTGAATATTTTTTTTTAGCTGAGCAAAAATACACAAAGGCCATATCCACACTAGTACGTTTCTGTTTGAAAGCGCATCTTTTTCTCTCTGTTTTGGCCTTCCGTCCACACCGAGATGGCATTTTTGTTTTTGCACTGTAGTGTGGACTGTTAAAACTGAGGCTTTCGAAAAAGATGATGCAGGTTTAGTCATGTGACACACATTGTACCAATAGACATCTATGTTTATACCGGTAATTGTGCCTGTGTTATGTGCTTTTCACTTTCACACTGCTGCTAAAGGTACCTTGTACACTCTTCATATTACAGTCCAAAAAGATGACAGAAAATTTAGTCAGAGTTGCTTCCCTGACTCCTGCAGCAAAACACGAGGGCAGATGCTTTTTAGATCAAACGTGAATGAGTGCAGCATGGAGATATTTCCTTAAAAAAAAAGATCCTGCCAGAAGAATCCTGAAAACTTGAAATGTCTGTTCTGTCTGTATCATCTTAGTGAGTTTTTGGAGGTTTAACGCATGTGCAGTAAGGCGAATTTAACGTTTTCATGTGGATGAGAAACTTTTGGAAAATGCTTGAAAACGCTATTGTGGACGAAGAGCATTTTAAAACGAAAACTGTTTTCAAATGTATCCAGATTAATGTAGACATAGCCAAAGTAACCGTGAGTATCGTGTTTAAAATGGAACTGTTTTTTGAACTGCTGTAGAAAAGCAATATTGCATGACAGTATTTAGCACAAGTTCAGCTACAGAAAAACTGATTTTATTGCTGATACATTGAAATGCAATCTTGACAAGCAGCTGTGGTGATTTCAGTCTTTTCCCATATAAGTATATCGGAGGCTTACCTCCATTACCTAACATGCCAGCCGAGGACTGACTTGCCTTAAAGGGACTACGTATCGCAGTACTGAATGATTACACACTCAGGTACTTCAAAGAAGACCATGATATTACTACAGTACATGCCCAAAATACTACGGTAATAATACCATGGTGCTTTTTTGTCAACGACGACTCTTATTCTAATCCAACATTTTTCAGTCAAATGAAAACATCCCCCTTACCAGTCCTTTTTTTTTTTTACACATTGTACTTTGATGGTCAAAGCTGAAGCCATTATCTAAGTGGATTATAAAAAGATTACATCAGCTTCAACTGAAACCTTTCAGGCTTCCGGTAAAATGGCTCTGGATGGAACAAGTACATGTTGTACACGAGTAGAGGAAATTGCGAATGACCGGGAGGAACTGAAGCATTTATGCGTAGAGTGCGGTGAGGTGCATCTTTATTAACCACAACTAAGGTGGGCCGAGCTAAAGTAGACGTAGTGTGCAATTCTGATCTGAAAATCAATGTGCTGTTGATCTGAAGATCCTAATAAGAGGGCAAACGAGCTCCACCCGCAGCGAGGACTCCCCAGTTGCCCTGTCGCTGCACCTGCTGCCTCTTTTTCTCAATAACTCCAGTGTTTTAGCTGTGAGCTTTAAATGCGCTTATATCAGCACTCACGCTCGAGGCCTGTCATCTCCACGCGCCGCTGCTGAGTTTCCTCCGCCTGCGATCTGTCTTTGATCACAACTCTCTGGCTGATGAATGGCACCATGTAGTCGGCATTTCAGAGGGTAAATATCCATTAAACGTTGGGCATCTGTCTCTGGGCGGCCTGGCTGAGAAATGAATGAGAATCGGCCTCGCTGACGCCAGGTCAGTGCTATTCTGAGCTAAACATGAAGTCCTGCATTATTCATATACCTGCTTTGTGAACAGATGCAAATCTGATCCCCAAACTCAAACAAATTTTTCTTACATAAGCACGGTCCCCTACAAAAGGGAAAGGCATTTGATCTCATAGGTTGAAAATAACATCGACGGATGCATGCAGAAGGTCCTAAAGAGCTTTTTAATTGTTAGCCTTAAGCTATACTAACTCTTATTGTCAGGTTGATGTTCACAATTCACAGATTCAATTAACAATTCATGCATTACATATATAAGACATGTTATAATACATCATGTTAAACCCATAATCCCCATTTATCTGTATCCCTTATTGCATGTTAACTGAATCACGGGTACAAAACTATTTTATTTGCATATTCAGATTCTCCCCCCGAGGCGATCATCAAAGTGAAAGTGCGCCGTTAAACATTCATCAAGATGAAGAATTACCCACCTCCATAACAATGTGCACATAACACTGAAAAGAATCAGATCTTGAAGACTGGAAGTGCTGTATCCTAACTCGGAAATCGCTTTAGCTCGACTTCATCCATTTAATGGCGTAAATATTCTGTTAACATTTGTTTGGAAATAGGCCATGTTTACATTATCAGATAGGAGCCTCGCAATTTGCACAGAATGAGTTGAGGAATGCTGCTGACATTGTTTGGTCGTGGCTAAGTGGATGTAAGAACCCCCAGATTGCTTTCTTATCAATTATACATTCACTGGGACACTGCTATTCACTCTGCTTACTAAAGGAGAAGGCCAAATGGCAAGGGAAAAAAGATACAGATGCAACAGCAACTAAATCCAATCTCACACATCAGCGTATTCATTTCAAACCTGCGAAGAGATCATCATAGCCAGTCTCCAGCATATGTTTTGTTTTCAAAGCTTGTCCAGTGTTGTTCAAACCAGGCTTCTTAACTTGTTAAAGCAGCAAGACCTTAATGATCAGGACGATCAGAAATCAGAAATGATCAGTTGTTGTTGTTGTTTTGCCTTCTATTAGTCATATTTTTGTCTTTTTTGATTCAAATTCCGTTAAAATGTAGTCAGCTGGCTTATTTTGCATGTCATAGTCATTAACTTCAGGCCATTTTAATCAGACTGAAATGGAAACAGTAACTCAAACTATTCCATAATTATGATAAAAAAGTAAAAACATTATTATTATTAAATCATGATTTATTATTTTAAGTTTTTTGTTTGATTTCCTTTCTATTCAGTTTGTTTTTATTATTATTTTATTACTTATACAGTTAAGGTTGAAAGTTTACATACACCTTGAAAAATTGTAATTATTTTTCCAAAATACGAGGGATCATACAAAAAGCACTGACCTGAATAAGATATTTTACATAAAAGACGTTTACATGTAGGCCACAAGAGAAAAAAATGGTTGAATTTATAAAAACGACCCCATTTAAAAGTTTACCTACACTTGATTCTGTTGTTACCAGAATAATCCACAGCTGTGTGTGGTTTTTTTTTTAGTGATAGATGTTAATTAGTCCTTTGTTTGTGCAGTTAAACTGCCTGCTGTTCTTCAGAAAAATCCTTCAGCTCACACAAATTCTTCGGTTTTTCATCATTTTTCCAACAATGCCTGTATGATTTTGAGATGCATCTTTTTACATTGAGGACAACTGAGGGACTCGTATGCAACTATTACAGAAAGTTCAAACACTCACTGATGCTTCAGATCAGGGTGGATTTAACTTATTTTGTCTTCTGGGAAACATGTAAGTATCTTCTGTAGCTTCTGAAGGGCAGCACTAAATGAAAAAAATATATTATATTTAGGCAAAATAAGAACAATGTACACATCTTTGTTCTGTTCAAAAGTTGACACCCCTGGCTGTTAATGCATCGTTTTTCCTTCTGAAGCATCAGTGAGTTGTCCTCAGTGTGAAAAGATGGATCTCAAAATCATACAGTCATTGTTGGAAACGGTTAAACTTCAAAAAAATGCTGAAACACACAGCTGTCGATCATTCAGGTAATAACACAGTATTAAGAATCAAGTGTATGTAAACTTTTAAACAAGATCATTTTTATAAATTCAAGTATTATTTTCTCTTGTGGACTATATGTAAATGTATTTTTTTTCTTGTGAAATATCTTATTCAGGTCAGTTCTAAATATAAAATAACATGCATTTTGTACGATCCTTCTTATTTTGGTAAAATAATTAACATTTTTGCAGATTCTGCAAGGTATGTAAACTTTTGACCTCAACTATATATATATATAAAACAAAATAGCAGATAAGGTTTCGAAAGCTGTCTAAACTCGTTTCATCATTATTTTCATTCTTCTCACTATAGGCCAGCAAAAAAATAAGCCTGGACCAGCATGGAAATTCAGTTTGAACTGGGAAGCAGACAAGTAAATCCATCATGATCAAGCTCAATCCAAATCCCCTGAAGAATAAATAAACAAAACAATGATTATGCTGTTTACCTTAAACAGGCGGAGGATATTAGCCACCATTATAGACACGGAACTGGACGACGCTCCAATGACGCCCACCACCCTTTCTGGCTTGGTAATGATGGGCGATCCTCCACCTTGGCACTTCACATCCGTGCCATCCTTTTCGATGAGCGCCTGGACAAAGGTGAGAGACTGCTCCAGAGCGTGAGTGTCACGCGAGCATGTGTCCAGAATGCGGGCGCCCAGCGTGATATTTGGAAGCAGTTCGTGATCATTGTTGATGCGGTCCAGAGCAAAGAGCATAGCTTCCAGACGGTGAATCCCCTTTTCCTTTTTGAGCTCACCGCAGGGTTTGCCCTCGTGACCCCGGGCGTGAACTGGAAACAGGCCACCTAATGAAATGTCCCCATCAATCCGGATAGAGTTTAGATGCGTGTGGCCTGGACCTTTGGGCCTCGCAGCCAAAGCAGTCAGGAAGAGGTAGAGAAAAACCAGTGCAGTGCCTTGACAGCGACGGTTGGTCCATCCAAGCATATTGCCCATGGCTGAAGACATTGCAGCAAGCCGGTTTCAGCCGAAGCGTGTCTATTTTTGGATCTGAGATGTGTCACAACTGAGTTGATGGGTCAGTGGAGGCACCCTTTCGCAGGGCACAATCTTTTAAAGTTCATAGTTATGTCACGTAGGGATGGGTTTGTAATTGAATGAAATGCTCATCAGGTTCTTTAGGCAGCAGTTCTGCGTCAATCCGCTTTATCTCCTGTCAAGGAACTTCCTCTAGAGTCCTTTGATGAGATTAAAGGTTAACCGTACGTCTTAGGTCCCTTGCTCCCTCTGGGTTTCCAATCGGCCTGTCTCCTAGTGGACGAGGTTGGGGGTCTTGTGCTGCAAACACAAAGCTTCACCCACCTGTGAGCCTTCCTGGAAAAAAAAGATAGGAAGAAAGGAATGAGTAAGCACCACAGAAAGGCGATACAGTCAGATGTTTCTGTGTCAGTATGGGCATTGCAGCGCTTATGTTCTTTTCCTTAAACTTTCCTTTGCATCATCTTACTGAAAACAGCTTTCTTACTGAAAACCTGCTTGCTTTTTCTCACATTCTCCCTCTCTCTTCCTCTCTATAGTTTGAATTTAAAACGTTGCTATGGGCTCCCAAGGTCGAGAGAAATATGCTTTGGCTCCCACATGTCTCTTTTCAACATTCTGAATGAAGGAGCTGCATTCCAATGAAGAGCTCCTATCCAGCGAGAGAGAATTATCTATGTAATGTGCTGTTTTCGTTCCCTCCCACCCCATCTGAAATGACAAGCTCTGATAAAGAAAATGAGTTCGGCTGATGAAAATTGTTCTGCATACACCGTATACTGACAAAAGGCAGGCCCTTTAATCTTTCGCCGCAACGGTCACCGCAGGATATTTAAGTTCTCGGAATGAATTGTTATTTTGGTAACCTCGGGGTCATTAATTACTTGAAATGAGATTTCATTTGTATGACACTGATCTCCATGTGAGGACGAGTTAGTTCGCACAACTTTGACAGTGACTGTTATCATTACTCCCTTAATTGTTGCCTAATTGGGTTAAAATTTACATACTGGAATATTCCATCAGGATTCTGTGTTTTCAGTATGCATCTGCGTATATTTGCATGTGAGTTGCTGATTCTTTTGAACAGAGATTTTGCTTTTTTGTAAGTGGCAAATACATCAGATTGATCTAGACATATTTTAATGCCTACACATTATCATTATCATGCACCATCATGATTCACTGTTTGACTTGTTTTCACCTCCTCCAGCACACTAAGATGCCATTCCATATGTGTGCAGTTAAACATAGCTTTAAAGTCTTCCTTTATTTTGCTCTTTATGTACAGTACTGTATATTTTTAAATGATCAGTAAATGCACAGTTGGATACTTTCATATAAATACTGTGCATTTCCTTAAACACGGATGCAGTTTAAGCAATTATTTTCAAGCCTTGATCTCAGCAAATCTTTTTGCACCGTTTGGTTCACCTCACTTATTTACAAGGTGACAGAAAAATCTCAGAAATTCTCTTTTATGCTTTTGTAAGTCTAACTGACCTGCTCTCATTCTATCTAGTTTTTTTTTCCCTCACTTCCCACCTCTTCCCCTATTAGTACACTATACGCTGGCTCCACACTTCTCCTCCAGTGCACAGGCACTTCAAAGAATTACAACAGGGCCTCTGAAGTGACTCTGAAATGCTTTTTCAATGTTGGCAAATGTGCTTTGATATTAAAGAGTGAACTGGGGAATCCTTCCTCTGGGAAAAGAAGTTCGTGTGAGAGACCACGGCAAGGCTTGAAGCACATGTTCTATTCTCCCACGCTCATAGCTAAGGAAAACATTGCCAAACACATGAGAGATGGAACACAGCCTAGATTCAAAGGTGTTTGTCTTCAATGATTTACCGTTAGGTGTTGTTAACAGTGTTGGGGAGTAACCAACTAAAAGTAGCAATGCTCCTAACTCAGCTACATTTTTCAGTATTGCAGCACTCTTCCCAAAAAACAGTAATGTTGTAATGTTTTTTTCATATTGTGCATGCACAATAATGTCTTGAGTTAAGTAGCTACAGTACCAAGTAACTTCACCAACACTGGTTAATAAACTCCCTAAGATTTTTAAGGCAAAGCCAAGCTTGTTAGATGGCTGTTGACCCATATGAAGCTGTCAGCATGATCTGCGATCATTGCTGTGATTTGCAGGGAGTGTCAGCCCTACCACAGAAGTTAATTTAATTCATTAGTTAAAGTTAATTGACACTGCATGGCTGTCTGAGGATGTAATGGAGATATAATAAGCGCTGAGAGTTTCTATCAGCAATAAGCTTGGAACCAATAGTGGATAACAGCAATTACAAATTTTTGCTCTATTTGAGGGCATTTTTAGTTATTTCAGATCTGGAGTGCGACAAACAGTTTGGCGTATATTAGAATATTCAGAATTACTGAAATGGTAAAACTTGATTTCAAGCTCACATCTAATTCTTGCCTGTAAAGATAACATTAAAGTGGTACTGTAGAATTAACACCATCATTATCACCAATTGTTTAAACCAAGAAAAATTGCACACCAGCTGTTGAGGTCTTTTGCGATGACTGGTGATATTTGACAACTACACTTATAAAAAGCATCATGTTAATATAGCAATGATTTGAGTTGTGATAAAATCATGGTAATACTTTCCTTTTAAATTTGTTGCACAATACCATGGGGTATCACGCAGTGGTTTTTACTGTACAAACTGTATTTTCTGTTCCTTTACCCTAACCCTAAACCTACCCCTCACACAAAATCTTCAGCATTTTCATCTTTCAAGAAAATTTACGTATGATTTATAAGCTTTGGATTCCTCAAGGGGACCAAAATATATCCCTATAAGGTAAAAAAAAATCTGGTATTGCTATCCTTGTGGGGACATTTGGTCTCCTCCATAATGTAGGGAATATGAGAAACACACACACACAATCACTTTTAGATTTACTTTCAAGTAATAACATTACCTACAAATTGTTAAAACAAATTAAGTAGGGTTTTGAGACAAATTTCATGATTCAATTCTGATTCACAAGCTTGCAATTCGATTCGATTTCCGATTCAATATAAATTATTTTGGATATATATCAGGTACAGTACATGGCAAATTTTCTCAAGGAAGAAAAAAATCTCTCAAGTAATGCTGTAAAATATAGCTACATGAGAGTCAGTTGGTACTAAATTACTATACTATTAAAGGTAAAATGAACTAATTTGTATACAAATGCTTAAATTACACTAATTGAAGTTTTTATAATAATAAAGTTGCAATTACATAATTATATTAATTGTTTGAAATATAAACCATTAAATGGTTGCTGTCATAAAAACGTATTTATTTGAACATAAATTAAACATTTAATAACAGTAAAAAATAATAATAAATATGTTATATTGTAAATATATTTAGCAAAATGCTCATATCTAGAGTTAATTTTTCTAGCCGACTAATGAGTTTATAGTCACCGAATATGTTTTTTTCTGAGGTAAATGTGACATTACATGACATTGTTCACAAGCTGTGTGGCTGAAACACTGATTGAATGATAAGTTGTACTCTTTTTTTTAGCATACCTTTGAGTGTTTATTCATGTTTATTTTGTGCTATAACAGTATCAAAGCGTAGGAGATGATTAGTTCATGTTCGCTTCCCGCTGCCGCTTCTCTTGAATTGAGGCACTACAGCGATCACTCAAGATTAAACAGTACCAAACGACATTTATTGTTTGAATATTGTAATAAAATGGACAGAATTTGAAATCTGAGACTTTCTTTCATATCAAAAGTAACAACGTACAAAGCTTATTGTGATTTTTTGGATGGGAGGTATGCTACAATGTTCCGTTCGTTAGCTGAAAACAGGCAAGACTAATTGATTATTGAGATTTAAGAAGCGATATTGTTTAGTAAATATGAGAATCAATTAAAATCAAGAAATCTATATTTTTTACTTAGCCCTTGTACACTGTAAAAAACAATTTGTTGAGTCAACTTAAAATAATTTGTTACTTGGCTGCCTTAAAATTTTAAGTTCAGTCAACCTGAAAAAAAGTTTAGTGAACTTAAAATGTTATGTTTTACTAAGTGACAACTTAGTAAAATATTCGAGTTGATTCAACTTAAAATTTTAAGGCAGCCAAGTAACAAACTCAGCTGTTAAGTTTAACAAATCTTTTGTTTAGTAAACTCGAATATCTAAGTTGTCACTTAGTACAACGTAACATTTAAACTCGAATAAACTTATTTGAATTGACTGAACTTAAAATTTTAAGGCAGCAGGGTAACAAATAATTAAGTTGACTCAACAAATTGTGTTTTTTTTTTGTCAGATTGCCACTTTTTCATACTAAAACATGTTAAAAATCAAAAGTAAACAAAACATACTTGTATTAATGATACATTCTTTAAAAACTAGTCTTAATATCTTAAGCAGCCTTGCTTCTCAAGTAAATTTATTTGGCTTCAATAATTTGTATATTTGACTTTTTTGTAAAGGTCCTTGAAGTTTAACCTTTTATGGCTGTCAGATCTACATTTTGAACACTAAACCATTTACGGCCTTGAGTCACGCACCATAACCAGACACTTCTAAGGTCGCACTGATTCTGAATAACATTAGACTAGACAGCGTTTTCAAAATACTACTGAATCTATAGTTTTAGGTGAGGTTTTGAAATCGCAGACTTCTAATCAACATTGTAAATAATATGTTTGCGTCCGTCATGCCAAAATGTCTCCTGCAAGGGGTCATAGCGCATAGCTTGATTGCTAACCAAAGGCACATTAGAGCCAGTGAGTAAGCAAACATTAAATTCCTTGAGGAAAATGGGAAATGGTTGGAGCACACATTTTGTTCGCCTATAAAGCAAAAACACCTTGAATGTAAACACTTTAGCTTTATTTGAGGTTTACAGGATGGGAAGACTGTCAAAACAACATTCACATACTGGCACAAGTAAGCACTCAAGGCACAATCCTACAAATGAGACAACAACCAGGTGCATACATTGGGTTTCACACTGGATAATGTTGACAAATGTTTCTTTTCTCAAAGCACAGAGCAGATACAATGTTAATGTAGATGATAAACAAAAGAATCAAACATACACACACACACACACACACACACACACACACAAAACAATACAGCACCTTAGCGCTCGTTGCTATCTCTAGATAGCAGTTTAAAGAGATTTGTACAGGAAATTCTGTAACTGCCAATAATATTTAGCCATTCCAAGAGCACTTATTAAAAGTTATTTCCATTTTCAGTAACCCTACAGCCCTCTACTTCTTAATAACAATCCAAGTGTGTGCAGGCGCTAGTATGCATACTGTAGAATACCAACCTTTAGTCTGCAGGCTGCCTAAGGGAGCCTCCACTTAGCAACAGGCTAATAAATCTTCGCTGGTGCAGTGTGCCGCAGAGAAATGGTATTGTTCCTCATATCCTATCTGATATCATACTCAAGTGTGTGCTCAAGGAAATATTAGATATGGCAATTATAAATAGCACTAATGAGATCATTATCTGTTTCTCATAATGCTTTACATATTTGGAGGCTTACTCCACCTCCAAAACTCTTAATGCTAAGCCATTGCTGTTGTGAAAGGACAATTACTTATTGTGCACTGCAAAATTAGAAGCACAAATTGCAGCCTCACTGGGAATGTTTTTACAGCGTACATATTCTTGATAAAATTAACCCATCTGCACAGTCTCGGGGAAAGTCACGTGTGAAAAAAGCTGCAGAATTTGGATCACACCGCGCCCACACGTGCCATTCGCGGCTTTCTTTTCTAAAGCACCTCCTTGTCTCGGCTTCCTTAAGCATGTTGGGCTGACACCATTCAGTCAGTTAGAGCTGTAATTGATCTTAAAGGAATAATCTCTTTCCCATCTCTTCTAGAAGCAGGAGATGGAGATGTGGGCCACAATGGGAGGAGGTGCCATGGAGGAGCTCGTATTCTGGGAACGGATCTTTTGTAAGAAGACTGAAGGTGACATGGTGGGTTTAATGCACACCCTTTCGACTGAAGAAGTAATTTGGACCTGATCATTCACCGCAAATTCAGTTTAATCAATGTAGAGTGAATCAGGCAGGCTAAGGTCAGTACTATTTTCCAATTCAAAGCTCAACCAAGGCTTCGGTTTGAGAATGGGAACAGATAAGGGGCTTACACAAATAAAGTGTGTGATTAGTAAAGATATTGAAAGACATTGAAACACACCGTAAAGAGACTGATGGCAAAATGAAAAAAAAAATATATATATATAAATTTTTATTCAGAGCTGTACTGTTGACGTAGTAGTACTTACAAAAGCCAATCAATAAAGAAGTTTGATTTCTCCGAAAAACTGGCAAGGTCAGACTGGAATGATTACAGAAAAAAAGGCGTTCATTTATAGTTTTGCATTATTTTGTTTCACAAAAGTATGTCGAGGTCACATTTAATCCAGAAACCAAGAGAACAACTATAGGTGTGTTCAAATGATTTATTTGTTACTACAGTTATGCACATTTCCTCCAAATTCTTATATTGATTTATTACCAAAATTAAAAGCTGTAATAAAACTGTACTGTAATATAAAAAAACCCTGTGTATATATATCAGTGGTGTCAAAATTAGCACGTTAACGAAGGCGGTTAATTTTTTCATATTGAAGCATTAAAAATATTTAGCACAATTAACACAGGGGCTGGGCAAGGTTTGGCCACCCCACTCACAGCTGCTAAAGAAATGCGTTTATTTAGATGTGCAGAGCGTCTTTACAAGCACGTCAAATGAGAGACTATTTAGACGCGTGCTCCAACTTAACTTCAGCACCAGACACGAGCCAAATGAGCGCAGAAAACGGTACCGGTGACGAGGAGCTTCAGTAGAACGTCACTGAACCGCAGTCAGATGAGAAGGTGTCAGGTCATAAGTCGATAAAAACTAATTTACCGGTTCTGTCAGCTGTTATACTGTTTTGCTGATACACTGTAAGCCTATATTAAATGTGCTGTATCATATTCAAACAAAAAGTATGCAATGTTGTAGTCATGTCGTCAGTTAAGACATACATTTACAAAGAAAGGCCATTAAACATGTAAATATTATTATTTATGAGTCACATTTAAAGCAGTGTCAGAACCGCAGCAGCTTCAGCAGCGGCAGCTTTTAAAGTAACGGCGGCCAAAATATCCTAATAACCAGTCTGTTAATCAAAGAACAAAATTTAAAACTTCTGTAGTTTTAAGCTTTATCTTTATATAATGTAGATTTTTTTTTTTATTATTATTTAGCGATTGATAACTTTAGGCTATATTTTCTTGATGAAGGGCACAGGTATGTGACCTATGAGACATTTATTATAATGGATTTATGTGAAGTTTGTTTCAAGTTAGAAGTTATTTTTTTCAATTACGAATCAGTGATACTTGCCTTCAGTCAGAAACAAAAAAGATGGCATTAAACAAATATTAAAAATATACATTCTTTATGTTGTTTCTACATTAATTTAAAGCATGAATGTGAAATTATTGTAATATAAAAGTCTAATAAAAAAATAGTTTTAGGCAGGATTAATCACAATTAATTTCAGGAAAATATGCAATTAAATTAATTTGTGTGTGTGTATATATATATTAGATTAGATTAGATTAGATTCAACTTTATTGTCATTACACATGTACAAGTACAATGCAACGAAATGCAGTTTAGGTCTAACCAGAAGTGCAATAAGAAGTAAAGTGCAGGATATAAGTTAAATAATTTAAATGTAGATAAAGCGTTCTATGGTAATAATTACAGATGGATACATACTATGAACATAATATACAGATGGTTATGTACTATAGGCAGGAATTACAGATGGGATATTTACAATGTAGTAAAATGTGCAATGAAGTGCAGTGTATATTAAATACTGAATAGAATATTAAATACTGCAGGTGAAATTTTGATCAGATGTTCATCCGAGGTATCAGTGCAGTTGATTGAGTAGTGAATTGCAGTATAATATATGCTGCAATTATACAATGATTGAGATATATGCATAACATGGTAACATAACATAACATGGTAACAATAACATGGTAACAATGGAAACAATGACATAATTTTCTTTTTTTTTATTATTTGATGAAGAGAAGATTCAAAAGAACAGCAATTATTTGAAATACAAATATTTTGTAATATTAATGTTGAACAGAACAGCAATTATTTGAAATAGAAATTGTAATATAATAAATGTTTTTATGCTGTCACTTTGGATCAATTTAATTCATCCATGCTGAATAAAAGTTTATTTTATTTATTTATTTATTTATTTATTTATTTATTTATTTTTTATTTTATTTTAATGGTCCTAAACATTTTTTCTTATTTCCTTGTGGTATGACAAAAGGAAAATAAATGATGATGATTGTTTTTCGTTGGATCATTGTTTTCAAAATAATCAGAGTAAATACAGCTCAGGTTGAAATAGCATTCAAAGATGATCATGTCAGTGCAGGATTTATTGATATTAGTTGAGCTGTTTACTCATTGTGGCTGAGACCTAAATAATTCAATCGGGGAATTTGGAGCGGCATAATCCAATGTATTTTAAACATCAGTTGGCTGTATCTGAAAATCACCTGGTTGACTCAAGGCCTAAAGAGACTGAGTCAAATTGAAACACCAACAAGATAAACACAACATGACAAATCACAAAGCTTTGTCAACTTTTCCATCACATTAGTGGAATAACAAAGCATATTATCACATCCAGATAACTGTACAGCCTACAACTGAAATTAGCTTTGGGATCAAGAGAGCACGTCAGGAAATATTGTTCGTTTGAGAGTTCCCTAAGGCTCCCATGCTGATTTAGGCAAATATCGAATAAAGTTTTTGGCCCAGGCATTAAAATGTTGCCACGATAAGCATTTTGTTGACTCGCTGACCTTAAGGGCCATTATTGTTGTCTTGTGATTGGCTGACAGGTCTTTCAGCCATGCAGATGGTGTTTGTGCACTCTTCCTAGAATACAGTGGACTCACAACCACACACTGTACGAAGATAAGAAGCCGAGGCACTTAATATTTTACTAGCTGGCTGCTAGTGAGTACCATGGGGCTTGCACCCCGCCAAAAGACAAAGATAGAACTTGAATGTGGGATGTCACAGTCTGGAAAAAGCTTCGAGACTGCATAGCAAGCAACAAATCAGAACACACACACACACACACACAACTGCAGGGTCAGAAACAAACTCTGTGTGTTACCGCTGAACAGAAATGCTTGGCAAACCCTGGTATAGTACATACTTAACATGCATACTTGTTCATTTGGCAGTAACAAAGTGATATGTTAGTATTCAGGTGGCTTATAAGCATGCTAATGGTTTATATGTAACTAAATTGCTGAATATTCTCTTTTAAATCAACACTTTTTCAGAAAGATGATACAAATGTAATAAAACAATGTAGTATCTAGTATCTATTTTACTATATTTGAATTTTATTTTCCTATAAACGTCACATACATAAACAGTTTATGGCTAAAGAAAATCTTGTTGAGCAATTTACTGTAGTTAAACCAGCCCTTTTCAGAAAGATATACCAAATTTGATAATATGTGACCCTGGACCACAAAACCAGTCTTAAGTTGCACGGGTATATTTGTAGCAATAGCCAATAGTCTTTTATGCCAAAAATCATTAGGATATTAAGTGAAGATCATGTTCCATGAAGATATTTTGTAAATTAATGCCATAAATATATTAGAACGTATTTTTTGATTAGTAATATGCATTGCTAAAAACTTCATTTGCACAACTTTATAGGGGATTTTCTCAGTATATAGATTTTTTGCACCCTCAGATTTTCAAATAGTTGTATCTCAGCGAAATAATGTCCTGTTCTAACAAACCATAAATCAGTGGAAAGAACTGTAATTTATTCAACCCTTAAGACTGGTTTTGTGGTCCAGGGTCACATATGTTAAATATTGTCAAATTAATTGTCGTATTTTAAGCCTGATCCATAGTTTTGTACTATATTTTTTGTTTCATATATACAATTACACAGAGTCATATGTATAGTATATCTTTAACTAAATTGCTCAGTATGGTTCTATTTAAACCAACCTTTTTCAAATAGATGGCCGAAATTTTCATAAAATGTATTATTGCATTTTAAAGTCTGATCTATAATTCTGCACTATATTTTAATTTTGTATTCATATACAAAATTCCTACAGCCATATAGAAATCTTTAAATAAAACCAACCCGTTTCAGTAATATGGTATATATTAGGGGTTGCACCGCCTAGTCGACTTTAATGTTTGGCCACAACCCTTTATGCTTGATGTCGACTAGTCGCTGGTCCTATAGAGGGTGCAATGGGATAAAAAGTCTTTGAAGTCCACATTTTAGCTCAGCTAAAATGATAAATAAATGCATACTCCAAAAACGCTCCACAGGACATGGGATTATATCAACTGGATGCTTGAAATGTTTACTCATTAATTTCTTAGGTAAGTTCATGCAAGCCAAATCTGTGCAGCTTCAGTGCAAATACTTAATTTGTGAGACATCATGAAGAATATTGCAAAAACCAAACAAAACATACAAAACGCAGGCATTCGCGAATACGGATAAAGTCTAGACTTTTTTTTTTTTTTTTTTCTTCAAAATCAGCATGGTTACAAATGTGATATTGATATATATCAGCAGTTAAGTGTTAGACACCGTGTTGGCTTTATTTGACTTGTTTTTGCTTTATTTCATCAACGGAAATCATTCCAAACACAGCCACAGCATTGTTTTGCGCCTCTGGGCAACATATGACGGTGTTTCGTTCCTGAATGAATCATCCGTTTAAATGATTCGGATTAATTGCAATGACTCACTTAAGAGTGACTTACTGACACCTACTGGTGGTTTTAATTTCAAATTTAAAGTATCTTTGCATTTTTTTAATAATTTCAAATATCAGAATTCAGTGTTTTATGTTTCAAATATAACAAATTTATGCATTTGTAACTGCACGTTAAAGCATTCCATGTCCCTCTAAGCTGCATTATCGTGTAAATACATCTAAATGCCGCTTCATATGCAACTTCTGCAAAGATTAATTTTGTTGTTAGTGATTTCATTTGTTTAGTAACACCCTAAATGTATTATTATTATAATTGACTGATTAAATGTAAGAATTTGACTCAAAAGATGATACAAACTTTCAGAAAATATAATTTAGAATGGTAAAAATGCCCATGTAAAAACCCATTTAAAATTATTGGAAAATATTAATTAATATCATTGCTGTGAACTGACCACACAGAATATATAGAATATCAAAAACTTTAGGAGTCAGCTGCACACAATCCTTAAGATATTAGCACAATAACACACTCAGCAAAATAATCTTTATCGATACATTCCAAGAAAATATTGACATATTATTTTTTGTCAATATCGCACACTCCTAGTACTGTCACAAAATGATTTTAGTCTATGACTATGAATAGTTGCTTTATCACGTCCAGTGTAGACAGCCTTTTTTTTTTTTTTTTTTGGCTAGTAGAAGTTATGAATGGCTGGTAACTTAATTTAGTAGCCAAATTGGCTGGTGTGTGAAAAAGTTAATTTCAACCCCTGGTTGTAACGAACACACATAGGCTATAGACAGTAGCTCACACAATCATTCAAAAGCGTGGTGCGGAAATGGATTGTCAACACTGTTCTATGATTTCTCAGTAATATAGCTTAGAAACTGAAAAGTTGTAGCATGTATTTCTTAGTAATTAAAACCCACAGCTTTATTATTAGGCTAGTAGAGAGACGCTGCCAGGTAGAATTAATTCACACACGCAATCGCTCTCTCACTAATGACTTTATATAAATGTAATCTTTACAGTGCTACTTGATCTGTATCTGACTTAGAACAAGCAGAAATATGTGAGAAATATAACGACCCAAAGACAAAAGAACTGATAAAACTGTGCTGTATTTTACGTATATATTATTATATAAAATTGCTCTTTAACTAAACTGCTCAAGAAAATTATTTTCTCTTTAAACCAACCTGTTTTAGAAATATGCACAACATTTTTTAAATATTAAACATTACATGTATTTTTGCATTTTAAGCCTTATCTATAAGTGTTTCCTAGATTTGAATTTTATTTCTTATATTAATTTGCACAGGGTTTTTCTTTAACTAAATTGCTCTAACTAAAAAAACTCTCTTTCAGAAAAAAATTAACACATTTTAAAAATATTAAATATTTTCATGTTTATTGCTGCATTTTAAGATTGACCTTTTAAAACTAACAAGATAGATATATTTATCATAAATTTATATAAATTTAACAGGGTCATGCAGGCACTTTATCTGTAACTAAATTGCTCAGAAAGATTCTCTTTAGAGAAAGATGGACCAAATTTGATAAAAGATGAAATATTTTACTGTTTAATCATAAGCCTGTTATATAATTTTCTATATACTTTTATTTTATCATACACTTTCACAATTAATTTTGATTTTACTTTAACTTTTAATGTTTAATTAAAAAGTTACGTTTTTGTATAATGTATATTTTTGTTTTCCCTATTGAAAGAAGCTGGCCTGTAAGAGAAAGAGAAAACCGACTGTAGTCAGTGTGCACTAAAGCCTGCTATTGCTCCCCTTGAGGCAACACTGAGAATGCAATTTGACAACTTGCACTGAGTATGTTTCTAGAGACACAAGCGCCATCAAATTCATTGAAAGGCCAAAAACATGATGACAGTATGACATTTCATAAGAAGAGAGGAGCCCGACCATGCTCTAATTGAATATTCTGATCTTCTTTCCTCCAGAAAGATGGAAAACGGTCAACCCACAAAATTAAAGCTGTAAATATCTTCCAGAGCACATTTGGACTGGAGCGAATAACCAGATATCTTACAGCGCCAAAATGTCACAGACAGCTGTGGGACCTCCACACGGCACAAACACACACAGCAATATCGCCACGTGTTTGCTGAGGCCAGTCATGGCCAAGAATAAACAGATATCTAAAGGTTGGGTGTGAGATCCTATAGGGAACCAGATAAATGTCATTTCACATTTCCTTAACCTTTGCACTGATAACAACACCTGCCAGGGTTGGAATCGTCATGTAAACGCTGACTTTGCATGCTAGGCCATAATATCCATGCACTGCATGTGACTTTTTTTCTTCTTCTTATTTTATCGTCTAATAGCACTTTGACAGCACATTCTATGCTATGAAATTGTTTTTGTCTCAGACAAACAAATTATGTTGCTGACAGCAAACAGAAAAAGACGACATGCTGTGGTTAGATCATCAAGCAGTTCTTGGGGCAGCTGTTAATTATTGATAACTTTTTCTTCTTTTTCTACTTCTATAAAATTTCTGCAAGTTAATTCAGGCTGAATTGCTTAATTTGCCATATTATACACTGCAATAAAAAATAAATAAATAATACGTTTACAATAAAGTCTCATTGTTAACAGTAGTTCACTTTCCGAACAAAAAATTACAGATAATGTACTCAACCCCTTGTCATCCAAGATGTTCATGTCTTTCTTTTTTTCTTTCTTTAGTCGTGAAGAAATTTTGTCTTTTTAAGGAAAACATTTCAAGATCTCCATATAATGGACTTCTATGGTACCCCCGAGTTTGAACTTCCAAAATGCAGTTTAAATGCAGCTTCAAACGGCTCTAAATGATCCCAGCCGAGGAAGAAGGGTCTTATCTAGCAAAACAATTGGTTATTTTCTAAACAAATTGACAATTTTATACTTTTTAACCTCAAATGCTGGTCTTGTCGCATCGTTGCGATGCGCATGCATAGTCTATGTAATCCGGGTCAATACAGTTAGGGTATGTCGAAAAACTCCCCCCTTGTTTTCTTCTTCAACTTCAAAATTGACCTACATCGCTGCAGAAGTACCAACCCAGTGTTTACAAAGTGAACATACAAAGAAGATCAAACGCCCTTTACAAAAAAAGGTAAAACAGCGTTGTAGAACGATTTTGAAGTTGAAAAGATGAAAACGAGATGGAAGTTTTTCAACATACCCTAACTGTATTGACCCGGATCACAAAACTAAGCATGCGCATCGCAGAGACAAGATAAGTCAAGCATTTAAAGTTAAAAGGCATTTAAATTGTCAATAGGATTGTTTAGAGCCCTTAAGCTGTAGTCCATTATATGGTGAGAAGTCCTAAAATGTTTTCCTCAAAAATATAATTTCTTTATGACTGAAGAAAGAAAGACATGGAAATCTTGAATGACAAGGGGGTGAGTACATTATCTGTAAATGTATGTTCTGAAAGTGAACTAATCCTTTAATTAACATAAACTAACAATGAACAATGTATTTTTACAGCATTTATTAATTTATGTCAATGTTACTGAAAATGTTCATGTTAGTTCACAGATACAACTTGTAAAGTATTAGTAAATTATGAAGTGAATATTAACCTAATATAAATGCTATATGAATATTATTCATGTTAACTAATACAGTTAATTAGTGAAACTGTTTTGTTTAACCTTGACACAATAGTTAACTACATTACATTATCATTAACTATCAATAAAAAATACATTTAAAGCATGTAGCATAAACTGTGGTTAATGTTAATGTCAACATTTGCTAATACATTATTATTAATGTGATACATTATATGTAACATTGTAACATTAATGTAATATGAATGTTATGCATTAGCATTTTATTAACTAACTAGCATTTAAAGTTTAATAAACACTGTAAAATATATCGCTCATTATTAGGTCACTAATAACCTAACTATAACTAGTAACGTTTAGAGTTGCAAAATGATTTGTCGCAAATTCAAAATTAAAGTCTATATTTGCATACTATATGTGTGTACTGTGTATATATGTATATTTATATATATATATAAATACACACATATGTGTATATACTTTAACAAATATTTGTATAAATCTAAATATTCTAACATATTTTTCCTTAATATATTTATATATACATAATAAATATACACAGTACACACACATATGCAACATAAAATGTTATTTTGAATCGTTTAATTGCGACTAATCGCTTTGCAGCTCTAGTTTAGTTAAAACAAAAACTATGAAAAAAATAATAAGAGCTTTTATTACTTGTTCCTTTATAATACACTGTAAAAAAATACAGTTTCAACTTTAATTTGTCACTGACTAAAAATTAAGTTCAGTCAACTTGAAATTTTAGGTTACTTAATGTTAAGTGACAGCTTAAAACTTATTTTTTTAGTCAGCAGGGTAACAAATTATTTTAAGTTCAAACATTTTTTTGTGTGTACAGTGTATTATAAAGCAGCAAGTAATTAAAAGCTCTTATAATTACAGTTTCAATTAAATGTTATTAGTAGGTTATTAGTGAACTATTAATGAGCAATATATTTTACAGTGATCAGTCTGGTTTAGAATATGGTGTTGGTATGCAAGCTGTTTTGGACTTTAGTTATTTGCATATGAACTGCAATTGTCTTCTTTCTTACATCTATTTCCATGCTAAATCATTATTGGTCCATTTTCAACATCAATTGTAGAGACCTTTTACATAGAAAGTCTGGTGCTCTAACACAGAATCAAAGCTTAAAACCTAAACCTACTTTAAACTACAACACTTTTCTTTTGATGCCTTGAAAGCAGCGGAATTTTATTCAGGTAGTGCAAATCTAGTTGTCTTTGCTTTATTACAGCAAACGCTCTTTTAACATCCTTTAAAATTTAGCCATTAAAAGAGAACTAAAAAATGCTTTCAAGCTGAATATCAAATGAGGACAATTTTGTCGTGACAGAGGCAAAGCATTACATTCAAAGCGCATTTAGCACTCGCGGTATAGAGTGTAACCCCCACATTAATATTTGCGATCAGCCATGCAGCCCATTTCTTTCCTGGTGTTTTCAGATGGAAGCGGTACACGCACACTGAGGCACACTGAGGCGCACTTTGGCGGCACTAAAAGAGGGAAACCACCAACCGTCTATTTAAACTTCAAAAGGAAGCCGTGTCGGCTCTCTGATCCCAACACATTGGCACAACATTTGGAAAAAACTAGCAAATGAGGACAAGAAACAACATCAAGCAGATGTGTTTTTCTGACATGCTCATATCTCTCTTTCTCTCTTCCACACTCACTCTCCGACTGTTCTGCAGGGGAAAAGAGGAGGAGCTCTGTAATTCTCATTGCAGAGGAGCCATGCACAGCAGGAAAGTACTGAAGGGAGGGAGCGAGGAAGAGACCTCCAGACACACAAACTAATTTACACCGCAGCTGCCTGTTCGACCGCAGGTATGCGGCAGTGAGATCACCACAAAGGTCTAAGATAGAGGTGCTCAACTCCAAGAAACAGACTGTACTTCTTTGGACACAGTACCAAAATTATAATCGCAAAATCAAACACTGAAATGACATATAAAATATATATTATCCATAATATATTATCACTATGTGTTATATTATCATTATATTACCTCATGAAGAAAAGAAATTGTAGAATTTTTGTTTTATTTGTGCACAAAAAGTATTCTTGTAGCTTCAAAACATTACATTGAATGCGGTTGTTGTCTACGCAGGGTCAGAAAGCTCTCGCATTTCATCAAAAATATCTTTTTAGATCAACGAAGGTCTTACAGGTGAGTAATTAATGAGAGAATTTTTTTGGGGGGGAAACTATCTTTTTAAATTAGAGTGAAAAATCTTAAGTGCATACAAGTCCTGCCATTTTATGTTGCAAGCAATGCTAAAAAATAATATATTTTTGCTTTGTTTTCCAATACAAATATCTAAATATCCTTAAATCAAGATA
Organism: Cirrhinus molitorella; assembly: GCA_033026305.1. NCBI lineage: Eukaryota > Metazoa > Chordata > Actinopteri > Cypriniformes > Cyprinidae > Cirrhinus > Cirrhinus molitorella. The sequence goes on from CM065130.1 coordinate 30,858,421, forward strand.
CATTTACATGAGGTGCAAAATAAAAATCTTATTTTCTGATTAATTAAACAAAAAGTAAGTTTAAAACAAAAAACATCTGTCACTGGGGTATGAAAACTTGTTTTCCCTTCAAATTAAGTTGTTTTCCTAGGTCTACTGGCAGATATTTGTTCTTTTGAATCAACTCATTTTGTTATGATGAATTTTACAGAAACCTAGACTTCTGTCAAGTACATATATCTTGATTTAACAATCTTGTACTAGAAATACTGATGAAGAAAATCACATTTTTTTGCAGCGTGATCAGAAAGTACAGTATAAGTCAATTTAATATTCTAGCGGTTGGGAGCAGAGCCATAAGCTATTTTCTGCAAAATGAATTAAAAAGTAATGGAGATTGGTGGGAAGTTGTATTTTCAAACTTTCCAAGTGTTTCTAATATAACTCATTTACATTTAGAGAACGTATTGATATATTATGCTTTATTCTTTAAAATTTCACTTGGTCTTAAAGGTATTACATTTGCTTCAATAAAACCTGCAGAAACTCCATCTGTGACCATCTCCTATATCGTTCACAAAACCATTGCCGTTTAGCAATTAGCACCAGTTAGCTTTTATGGAGGAGAAACTTATCAATAAATAAATTCATCTACATCTGTTCCTCACACACAGCTATTGTATGCCTTCAGAAGACTCAGAAGGTAGTGCATGAGTTGTATGCACCACTTTTGTGTTGTTTGTTATGTTTGCGGAGAAAAAAAAAACTGTCAGCATGGAATATCATTGTATGGAAACAGCTGCACTATGTGGTCAAAAATATGTTGTGTTCCAAAGATGAAAAAAGGTTTTACAGGTTTGGAACAAAATAAAGGTGAGTAATTAATGACATCTTTTTATTTTTTGGGAAACAATCTTTTTTTTTTTTATTAGAGTGACAAATCTTAAATTCATAAAGTCATATGTTGCAAGCAGTGCTAAAAATTAATATCTTTTTGCTTTGTTTTCCAATACGAATGTCCTTAAATCAAGATACATTTACATGAGGTGCAAAATAAAGATCTCATTTTCTGAGTAACTGAACAAAAAGTAAGGTTAAAACAATAGATCTCTGTCGGTGGGGTATGACTATTTGTTTTTCCTTTAAATGAAGTTGTTTTCTTAAGTCTACTGGCAGATATTTGTTCTTTTGAATCAAACTTGCTTTGTTATGATGAATTTTACAGAAACCTAGACTTCTGTCAAGTACATATATCTTGATTTAACAATCACATTTTTTCCAGTGTGATCAGAAAGTACAGTAGAAGTCAATTTAATATTCTAGTGGTTGGGAGCAGAGCCATAAGCTATTTTCTGCAAAATTAATGAAAAAGTAATGGAGATTGGTGGGAAGTTGTATTTTCAAACTTTCCAAGTGTTTCTAATACAACTCATTTACATTTAGAGAACATTGATATATTATGCTTAACTCAATTTATTCTTTAAAAATTCACTTGGTCTTACTTAAAACCTGCAGAAACTCCATATGTGACCATCTCCTTTATCGTTCACAAAACCATTGCCATTTAGCAATTTGCACCAGTTAGCTTTCATGGAGGAGAAACTTATCAATAAATAACAAACTCATCTTCATCTGTTCCTCACACAAAGCTATTGCATGCCTTCAGAAGACTCAGAATGTAGTGCATGAGTTGTATGCACCACTTTTGTGTTATTTGTTATGTTTGTTTGCAGGGGAAAAAAAAAAACTGGACTGTCAGCATGGAATATCATTGTATGGGAACAGCTGCATAATGCATAAACAACAGCAGAAGTGTGATTCACCAGTGAATCCTGAAACAAACACTGAGCTAAATATTCATACATTAGTCATGTTACCATAACAGATCAATTTGCATCAAAATACAATAGTGTTTCATTTGACAGCATTTTCTCACTCTTATGCTTTGTTACCCTAATCTATGTACAATTATATGGTTAGTTGCATTTTGGAATTTGCATTTAGCATGTTTTTATTTTCCAAAACTGTTCTGCAGCTCATTTTTGGGTCACAGCCCACTAGTTAAGACCTCCTGGTAAAAACCATGCACACTTACACATAGAAATACACAGTATGCACTACAGCTTTGAATTTATTGACATTTCCCTCAATATTTACACTGAAGTGCTCCAATGTATCTCTCTGAGAGCCTCTCGACAAGCCGCATGCTTATTACATAATCCAATCTCCAGTTCAGTTTAGTTAAGGCTAATATTATTTTGATGACACAATTATACGATTACCATTATCTTTCCAAAAAGCAATGAATTGTGGATGTTTTTGAATTATTTCATTTAAATGGGACTGATTAAATAAACAGACAAAGTACACTCATTATATATGACAAACGAATATCTTCAGCTAACGAAATAGTCATTTACCAGATGATCTAGAAACTAATCATATTTGTTTAATTGCGTTTGCTGTTTTATTGTTTTCCGGCGGACTGTTGCTTAAACGAAGCTGCAATATTTTCTCTTCAGTAATCAAAGCGCACTACTGCGGCCATCAGAGCATATTGACTCGTCTGTCAAAAGTCTCGGAGGTCTGCCATGCAGAACAATGCCCTCGCATCAATAATGCAGAATGCAGGCTGCAGAATGTATGTTGATGAACGTGATAAGACTCATCAATTATGCAGTGGTTCCGACCGGTGCATTTTGCCGCTTGGTCTTTTTTTGTACATGGCGGTATCCAATCTGTTTACTGGATACAAAGTGTTTTGATTCAATTGTCAGTTTCTTGTCACACGGCAAGATGAGAAAACGGCTCCAAACGCTCGCTGGTCAATATTGCAGCATTTCTGTGTGTGCACCTGCAGCAGCTGTGGCACTCAAGGTAGGAATGCTTGAAAGCAAGCATTTCCGATAATCACGTCTTTAAACACAGAGTCCACACCTGATAAAACAGCCTGGCTTTTTCCCTCAAGAATTAGCTGCAGGAAAGTTTTGTGCCTTTGAACGTCTGTACGAATCCAACGCAGAAGGATAAGGAGGGCGTTGTTGTTTTCTGAAGGCATTTGTTGCTGCACTTCCAACAGTACGAATCGTGCCTTGAAGATGTGCAAATTACTGTGAGTCTCTGCATCAGAATAAAGAGAGGAATGCTCTCATTAAGGCAAAAGGCAACTAATGAAGGAATGATGCAAAGAGGGAATCATCAAAGGTAATATAGTTTGGGTCTAATGAGAGCAAAAGAGCAAGGCAAGGTGAATATTTTACCATAACAGTCTAATTAAATGCCCAAGCGATCACCCCACAATTAATTAACCTTATTATGTAACAACTAGTGGAGTGTTGTTTTTTTTCTTTTTGTTTTGTTTTTTTTTTCAATGGAGGACGAATCCCTTAAGGCCATTCATGAACACTGTGAATATCCAGCCATAAGAATAGTGCATATGTTCAATAACATCTCAATCAATGTGATTTACAAAGATCACAACATCTTTCAAAAATGGCAATGCGTAAGGGGTCAAATAATTAAAAATCACATATCTTGAGCTTTAGAAATAGAAATGGCATGTAACACATTAACACAATGTATTTTTGATTTGTTTTGACAGAAAGACACAACCAGTCATTATTGATATTCATTTCACACACATAGATGAGATGTCCTAAAAATGTACACTCTTAAAAATAAAAGGTTAAAAGGTTCTTCACAGGAATGCCATAGAAGAACCATTTTTGGTTCCACAAAGAACTATTCAATCAATCAGCATCTCTTTCTTACCTTTTTATAATCTGAAGAACCTTCTTTCCCCACAACTAAGCTTTTGTGAAATAGAAAAGTTCTTCAGATGTTAAAGGTTCTTTACGAAACCATTTAGACAAAAGGTGTTCTGACATTTTATTTTTAAGAGTGTAGTACAAAAAGAGGCTTATTAGTTGTAAATATGATCATGTAAGATTAAATTAGTTTCCAAAATATATTAAAATTCTGTCATAATTATATTTCATTCAATCAAATATGCATATATTAAAATCTGGTGCGTTGTGGTTGGTTATGAGGCGTGATTATACAAGACATAATTCTAAAAGTCAAAGATGAGGTGAAATATGATCATGCAAAATTTAAGTACTCATTTCCAAAATAAAAATGGTCATAATTTACTTAAATGTTGCTTAGTACAAATAGAGGCTTTCCAAAATTAATTAAAATTCTGTTATAATTTACTGAAATGGTGCTTATATCTCGTTCAATCAAATATACATATTTAAAATTTGGTCCGTTGTGGTTATGAGACGTGATTGAGACATAATTCAAAGATGGAGTGGAATATATTCATGCAAAATTAAAATAATCATTTCAAAAATTAAAATGTTACTAATTTACTTAAATGGTGCTTATATCTCATTCAATCAAATATACATATATTAAAATTTGGTGAGTTGTGGTATGTTATGAGACGTGAATATACAAGACATAATTCTAAAAGTCAAAGATGAGGTGGAATATGATCATGTAAAATTTAAATAATAATAAAACAAAAAAAAATCATAATTTGCTTAAATGTTGCTTAAATCTCATTCAATAAAATATACATACACTGTAAAAAATTACTTTAATGGTAAAAGACTGTAAAAATGCTACAGTAAAAACCTTTAAATCGGTTAACGGTAAGTTCCTCTACTATATACAGTGAAAAACTGAAAACTGAAAAACTTTGCATGCAAGTGAAAAAGAATGTATAATTTACAGTGAATAACCGTAAATTGACATTCACAGAATTCACTGTTATATTTTACATTTGATGTTTTTCCATTGAAATAACTGTTTCTTCTTAGATTTTTCTTATTAGTTGTGTACATTAGGGTTGTATATTACATCTAATGTTGTTAAATTAATGTTTATTGCATGATGGTGTTTAGTGTTTGTGTGAATGACACTGTGTACCTTCTATATATGTTCTCATCACCAACTGCTTTTGGTGGTTATCAGTGTATTAAAGAGGTACTTCCATACTTCCATAGGTTGGTGTATTAACATTATATCAGTTAATAAAATTACAGTATTTAAATGTAAATTTAAGCTAAAATGTTGCCATTGTATTTTTTACAGTAAAATTCTGGCAACCACAGCTGCCATTTTTTACTGTAAATGTTACAGATTTCTTTTTACAGCGTAGGCTTTTCAGCATTTTCCTCAAACCAATATTATGGACTATTTATGTGGTTTGGTATTTTTCTAATAAGATTCTGCTTGTTTTGTGCAAAAAAAAAGAAAGAAAGAAAACCATGTATTTTAAGAATGACATGAAGGTGAGTAAACAATGACAGAATGTAATTTTTGAGTGAGCTATTATATAAATTTTGTGGGTGCATAGCACAATGACAACATCATAAGCGAAAAAAAAAACTCAAAAATGAATATCACCCTTTTATCACTCAGCATATCACCCTTTTAACTACATGCGTAGCTGATGAGTGATAATGAAAGTGAAGTGTACTAAATACAAAGATGGCTAACTCTCTTGTCGGGGACAATGTTTCTGTGAATAAAGGGGACATGATATTATGCATGATCTGTCTCTCTGCAGCTGTTTGATTTCCCCTGGCTCTGAACTCAGTGAAACACTGGTGCAATTTGTCAACTGAAAATACAGCCTGAAAGACATCTACACCAGTGAGAGACTCCAAGTCACTCCGCTGCCTTGCTGAGATGCCGTTCTCCCGAGGAGCTGGGCGAAATGAATGCAACACTTATGAAAATAGAACTCTCAACTGGGCTACATGTCAGACAGTGAGCCGGTTTATTTTGGGGGAGATGGAGCCATTCAGTTCATCCTAGAAAGCTCCCAAGACATACTGACGAGGCCAGCGACAAACTACCTCAGGCCCTGTATGCTAATTAGGCCCTCTTGCGAAAAAGAAGCGCTCTCTTCACGCGGCTAACTTTTATTTTAGTGGTGCACTTCAAAACCCCAGATACTGAGAGAATCAATTAAGACAGTGCAGTACAGAGGACATGAGATGAAACGGGAGGAGAGCCCTGACCCAGATTCAGGTACTCTAGTGCAGAGATGAGCATCTTTACAGGCCTGAGGGAAAATAAAAGGGTGCGAATGTGAGAGGAGTTAGAAGCCAGCAGGTCCAGGGGAGGCAGCTCTCCTCAGTAGGTGCTTTTCATTATTTTTACCAGTCGCCAACCTTCCTGACTCCTCGACCTGTCTATGGAGTGCCAATTTACTCACCTCAGAAATGGAAGTCACCTGGGTGTCCAGCAGCGCACTATATTATAAATGAAAGACTTGATCTCCTTGCATTAGTCGTGTAGGTTCTTTAAGTGCCGCGAGAGCGGCTCTTCATGAAAACGGCGACTCTCAACCTGTTATTTGGAATAACCTCTCAATGTTTATTCAAAGAACCCGGGTTGGGAAAGCCACTCGAGAACGTGGCTCGCTGAGCTACGAGATACACTTCAAGTAGTTTTCAAGCTACCCTTTAAAAAAAAAAAAACAGTAGTAACTCTAAAAACTAACTACAATTTAAGAGGGCAATATGCATTTTTTATTATACTGTAAAATTATCCATTATTATTGTATTTAATTTCTAATTTAATCAGATCAGATTTTTATAATTTTTAACTTGCATTTTTTGCCTTACTTCTCTGTTCATGCATGAAAAACTTGACATTTAAAAAAGCAGTCACACTATAATGGAAAAACTAGCTAGTTGCTGGAAAATACAGAAGACCTGCACTATTTTGAACTACTGTCAAACTACTAAAAGTTAATAGTGTTGCTACAGAATAGAGCATATAGAAGCCCAGAGCTGAATTTTCTGAAGAAGACGGGTCACGAACCATAATTCTAGCCGATTAGACTATTGTAAGTGGCTTAGCATGAAACGCATCTGCTAAATGGCAAGTGAGTGATTTGCATGACAATATCTTGATTCTGAGTAATAGAGCTCAGCTAAAAGACATAATGACAACAGATTTAATAATGATGCTTCTTGCAAACACAATCTCAATTGGTTAGTTCCGTCCAAAGAAGGGCAACCACGGTCATCCATTTTTTAGAAAATATGGATATAGATGACATTCAGACAGGCCTTTCAGAGCATATGATCCAAAACATTAATCCCTGCCATTCACTAGAATACCAAGTAACACAGGAATATTTTACAGCTGTCTGTAACTCCCCACACATTGCTCAAAAGTCCTCGCAGTGCCTTGCCATATTAAGATGAAGTGGCTTTATGTGATTGAAAGCTGTTGGTTAATGAGCCTGTGAGAGGATGGGGCGATCACAACAGTGCATCTATGCTGCTGGTTTCTCGATAATGGCATCGACACCAGCGGCTCTGGTAATGATCCAGGACAAGGTGAATGAAAGAGTGTCTCGCTTAGCCACTCAAAGTCCAGCCGAATCAGAATGACTCAGATGTTTGTCTTGAAATATATATAGATTTATTTCATTTTCATCATTTGATTCAATATGCAACCCAGACGCAATCATTGTGAGGGAAAAAGAAAACAACACAAGTGCAGTACGGAGGCTAAAACAGCATTTGGAGCTATTGGAAATGGTGGGTTGTTAATATAAAATGTCAAAAAGGTCAGCGTCACCTGGGATAGAAGAGTGCGCCATTCAGAACTGTTTTTGAATCGAAGAACTGAGGCAGAATTACAAGCGAAATATGACTGTAAGGAACATAAAATTAACATTAAAAAAGCAGATTTTGTAAAGATAATCTTCGATATTAGAATATCTGTTAGAATACCTGTTCATCAAACAATTTTGAAACAATATCATGGTTAACCAAAAAAAAAAAAAACTTTTTTCAGAGATATTCAAAATTTTACTTGAGCATCAATTTTTGAAGAATCATATGACACTGAAAACTGCAGAAAATTCAGCTTTGACGTCACAGAATAAATTACGCTTTAAAATATAAAAAGTTGCAATAATATTACTGTTTTTGCTGTATTCATGATCAAATAAATGCAACCTGTGTAAACATAAAAAACTGATTCTGCAACTCCATGTCATTCCAAAGCCATAAGACCTTCGTTCATCTTCAGAACACAAATTAAGATATTTTGGATGAAATCCGAGCACTTTCTGACCCTGCACAGACAGCAATGCAACAACCACGTTCAAGGCCCAGAAAAATAGTAAGGACATTGTTAAAATAGTCCATGTGGCAACAATGCTTCAACTTTAATTTTTTTTTAAGTCTGTAAAATCTTACAGACCCAAACATTTGAATGATAAATATATTTTTAAAATTACAACTCTTCTTTAAATTCTTCCTGTCATTTGAATTCAAATTCCTGTGGAGCGTTGCCAATTTGATTCAGTTAAAGACATTTGTTTAGTTTGTTCACAAACAAGATGTTAAATTCAATACCAAAACATTGACTAGTTAGGTGTAGGACTGTATTTCTTCAATAAGCTTGTCCACTGAATGATACACCTCTTTACAACCCCTCGTATAGAGCTGTTTTCTCACGCCGCAGTGATTCTTTGACACGCTTTACGTATGAGGGAATTTAGTGCACTAAATGAGTGATTCGAGTGAAAAAAAAATGAATGGTTTCCAATCAAAACAGGATTACAAACATTATACAATTGTTAATTAAGAGTTTATTTGTAATTAGTAGCTGTTAGTTAATGTTGTGGGACCTTCGTCTGCATCCTGGCTGGTGCTTCCGAATATAGAAACAGCTGTCGTTTGTCATTTGCGCCATCACAGCTGTGGAGACTATATATAGATGAGTTTCCATTGTGTGGCAGGTTTACAGATCTTATCACACTCATCAAAGCATCTACAGACTTTGTGTCTTTATTGCAAACAGTGAAAGCGAAGTGGCGTGTCAAACGGGAGGAGGAATCTGGTAGCATTGTCAGCACCGTTTGAAATAAAACAGGCTCGATCATGTCGACACAACCAAAAAAAGGAATCTTCTAGAGGTCAGCCACATTGCAGCCAATCTTTCACCCAAGGTTGCTCAGAAAATACGGCCTGCAACAGAAAGGGACAAGAAGGCGTTTCAATGTTGTAGCAGGTCTGATTGCCTCAATCAACGTGCTTCCACAACCAATCAGCCTCCCACTCGAGTTCCCGTCCAAAATCTTTGTTCTTATCCTCTTAACGAACCGTTACATTTGCTAGGTCGGACCTTGATTTAGTCCCTTCATCCACATTAAACAACTCATCGTGTAAGCCCGATGTAAAACCTTTGATGCGGAACCATTTTAGTATCTAGATATCCCTCCACACGCAGCTTAGCAGCTCCAACTGTAACCTGCCCTCTGCCACAAACCTTTACCTCACATGTCTTTCATTATTTCCCCTCTCAGATGCTACAATTTTCTACTTAATCAGCCGCTAATTAAAATATGACTCCAGAACCCCTTATGGGGATTGTTACTCTGGAAAAAACCCTTAAGGAACCGTATAACATGTCTAATGAATGACTAATCAAGGGACTAAATTGTCAGATAAACCCGTTTGGTCTAGTTTAATGTCTGGAGTGTCGCCTCTGTGGAAATGGCCTCATGTGAAGCAGAATTGACAGTGCTCTCATTTTTATCAGCAGCTAAACCCTCTTACAAGCCCTGAATAATAAGCGTGCCGATGCGAAATGTACTAATTCTGAGGGATTTCGCTGCAAACCATCTTTGTTTTCCTGACGAGCGCTTTGTTTTCTTTTCTGAAGTGCCTTCAAACCGCTGTTTAGCTAATTTCTCTGTTCATTTTTCTTTCTTGTTCCTGATGTTGAAAGATACTGTATTCAGGTAGGCATTCCTCTTTGTGTTCACTGTAAACGTTTGGTCCTTATGGTCTATTGGATGCATAATTCATTTTATGTGCGTTGCGCCTCTATATGGGTCTTATATTTCAGTGAAATGAGGGGATATATCAGGGTGATGGATCACAATGCTAGGCTCAGGTCTCTGGTTGTCATGGAGATGGGTATGAATGGTAGACATGTCAGCGTTTCATGGCGGCTTGTCAGAAACGGTGCACAAACCAGGATTATGCTCTCTCATCCACAAACATTTACAATGAAAATGATGTATGTGCTTGTGTCCTCTGATGCGAGCGAATTTCTTTTTGATGTCATTTGGACAATAGTTACAAGGAAAAAAGGCAGATGCGATATGTACTTTGCAGAAAGCGAAATTCCCAGACAAACATATGCAATATTCATTGATTTCTTTTATCTTATTTTGCTGTTCCCAATGTGTGGACTCAAAGTGTGGAGAAAAAAAAGCGTGCTGCCTCGGTTTAGAGATATGTCAGGGATTTATCAACATTTAATGTGTCAACTGTCCACGGGAATACATCGATTTTTCTATCAGATATGATAGATATCCAGAGTCTTCATATCGTATCAATCTAATGCATTAGGGAGTGGTGGAGAAGAGGAAAAATGAGCGCCTTATAAATGCGAGATTCTCAGAAATCTTATTTGCACAAGGTCCCTGAAGAGAGAATATATATCTATCACTCAGAGATCTTATAGGACACAGCTACAAATGATGAAATTATTTTTATTTGAAGAGCAGCTGATGGAAACACTGTGACTCATTTAACAGAATCTAAGCTATGTTCAAATCGTTATCAGATGGCCACAAAACAGAATTTTTTCTTTCATTTAAAATGAGCATGTATATGCATTACTCGGAAGGTTTGAGAAAGCCTGCCATGTGGTGTCATTTAATCAAATACCAAGTCTAGTTATAAATAATAAAGAAAAATGCTACTTACAAATATTAATTTGCATTCATTTTCAGAAGTAAGCATGCATGTAAAACTCATTTTGCCAAGTTATTTAAAAAAGTGAAAATATTATTTCATTGAAAAACATATGGATGCTAGCTATGCAAGATAAAGCAGTTTAAAATGTAATTTCTATCACAGAACACCTTGCAACGCAATACATACTTGTAGAAGTTTTAAAAATGTCATTTATGTAGACATTTTTGTTTTCTTAGACTAAATTCTCCTGTTTTTAGGATCAAAACTGCTCATAGAAATACTGTATGTTAAAACGTACAAGGTTGAGATTTATGCGGAGCCATGCATGTTACGTGAACTGACAGTGCAAATCCTTCCATAAACACTGTATAAAAACATATATACTGATGCTGTCAAATTAGTTTTCACATGATTCTTAGCAGAATGACTGTAGCCCAAAACATAAAATGCAGACGAAACTAATAAGGTTAAATAAAAATTCTATAAAAAAAGTATTTTGTCTCTGGTATGAGGATTTTAAATGTATCATGAAAAATGCATTACATATATTATGTATGAACGTGAACAGAATGTACATTATACTAAAGGCAGGATTAAAAGGAAAAACAACAACAAAAAACACTTTGAAGTACATACATTATATAACAATACATGAAAGTTTTTACTTGTGTGTTTACAATAATGAGAGCAAAATCAAAGAACAGAGTGAATTCAAAACAAGATAACAATTTATAAAGAAAAACATAGAACACGAAAATCAATACTAAAATGAAGAGTTTGTGCTGTTTCCTAAACTTTGTAGACAACATTTGCTGTATGGACAGTGGTAGTCCATATACAGTGTCAATGTGAAGTACTGTAGCAAATTAATATTAAATATGTGTTGTTGTTTTTTTCTGCAGTGGATGTATTGGAAGTTAGAAGTTATTTAAGTGATCTGTACATTTTTTTAAAGATTTTAATAAGTAAACAGTTCTTACCACTAATAAAATTGCAAACAATAGATAGATAGACAGATAGATAAAGAAACATTAAATGTTTTGTGAGGAACTAAATGTTGAAAGCAATTTTATAAAATATGAGTAAGCTTGATCTATGAGGAACAGGCACCATGTTTCACTGATTCGCTACCAAATTGCCATCTACAATGAAACTACTGATGCTTTAAATGTCATACACAAAGAGAGATTTTTCTCATCAAAATAATAATTTTGGCAACGGTGAAACCAGTCAACAGTTTCCACAGCTAAGCCTTTGGCAGCTCAACATTGCCATGGGTTTATTCCATACAAATTCACACCTCAGGCCATTCCAAACATGTTCCAAGAATTGAACAGGGCTTACACAATATAAATAAGGGGAACAGGACAAAGGAAAAGTCTCCCTTGCAAGAGCCTGTGTGTCAAAGACTCGCAGCTTCGCTGCCCATTCCTGCCAGGCTTTTCAGCTGCTGTTTTTAATCTTCCAGACTCCCCAACGCTTCATTCAGAGAACCACCCCTGAGGAAGCCATGAGTCCAGATGAACAGTGAGAGGTGTAACTCGAAACATCATCACCTTGTCAGGGGAAATGTGACTGAGATGGGAAATGCTTGTTTTTTTGGGTGGTCAGGGGACACTGGAGCTGACCGATGCTCCCCTGACCGAGCTAGTCAAATAAAATATTCGGTCATCAGAATTTTTTTTTAGAAACAAAAGTCACTCACCTTCATATGGAGCCACTAAAGAAACATGGTGATGTGAAAAAAAGGGATGGGAGGAATAATTATATTTTAACTTTTTTGCATTCTCTCACAACATTTTTATGCTCACCTGAGAAATTTTGCATTCGCTCAAGCTTTGGAAGCAAATCCTAAGTTTCTCAGGGTAATACAAAAGGTTTGTAAGCGAATGCAAAGTTTCTAGCAAATGCTAAGTTGTCAAAGAAATTCAACACTTTTGCAAGAGAACGCAAATATTTAGCAAGAGAATTACAAATTGTCTTGGGGGAACACAAAAGGTTTGCTAACAAATGCAAAGTTTCTTGGGGGAATTTCAAAATAATGCATGTTTTGCAAGCGCATGCTAAATTTTTCCAACAAAAAGCAACATTTTTGCTAGTGAACGCAAATGTTTGGTGAAAATTTTGCATTCAAATTCAAAGTGTATCTAAGGAATGTAAAAGTTTTTCAAAAGAATGCATGTTTAGTGAGAGAAAGCTAAATTTTTTCAAGAAATTGAACATTTTTGCCAGAGAATTTTATGTTTATCTGGGGAACACAAAAGGTTTACGAGCAAAGGCACAGTTTCACACTGATCATTCACTCCCTTTCGGTTACAAGTCAGACTCCCTAACCATTACGGCACGGCTGCCCCAAGAATGTAAATTTTTTGTGAGCGAATATGTGGGGAACACAAAAGGTTTGCGAGCGAATGCAAAGTTTCTTGGGGGACCGCAAAAAGTTTTGCAAAAGAATGCACATTTTGCGAGCTAATGCTCAATTTTTCCAGGAAATGCAACATTTTGCAAGAGAAGGCAAAACTTTTGCAAGCAAATTACAAGTGTATCTGGGAAACACAAAAGGTTTGCGAGTGAATGCAAAGTTTCTTGGGGGAATGCAAACGTTTTGCAAAAGAATGCACATTTTGTGAACGAATGCTAAATTTTCCATAAAATGTGACACATATTCAAGAGAATGCAAACGTTTTGCATGCAAATTGTACGCTTATCTGGGAAACAAAAAAGGTTTGCGAGTGAATGCAAAGTTTCTTGGGGGAATGCAAACGTTTTGCAAAAGAATGCGCATTTTGTGAGCGAATGCTACATTTTCTATAAAATGTGACACATATTCAAGAAAATGCAAACGTTTTGCATGCAAATTCTACGTTTATCTGGGAAACACAAAAGGTTTGCGGCAAGGTTTTGCAAGCAAATGCTACATTTTTCGAAGAAATGCAACACTTGTGCAAGAGAACGCAAATGTTTTGTGAGAGAATGTGAAAGTTTTGCAAGCAAATTTTAAGTTTATCTGAGGAACACAAAATGTTTTGAAATGTAAGAAGGGAATGTGAGGTTTTTTTGAAGGAAGGCAAAAGTTTTGCAAGCAAATGCTAAATTTCTCAGAGGAATTAAATTTTTTTCGGAAGAGAACGCAAATGTTTTGCGAGAGAATGCAAAAAGATTCCTCTAAGAAACTTTGTGTTCTCGCAAAAAACATTTGCATTCTCTTGAATAAGTATTACGTTGCATGAATTTTGCAAAAAGTGCAATATGAAAGAACACAAAGTTTTTTGGAGGAAGATGATAGGAAAAACATACAAGATTGCATCCTATCTTTTTTTTTTTTCATCACTCTGAGGGACTCCATAACTTACTGTTGTCCAAAACCTGCATGACGTTCTTCTGCAGATTAAAAACAGTTCTTTGAAATATCTTCTGTGCTCTACAGAATAAATCAAATCAACATGAGGGAGAATTAATGATTCATTTTGGGGTGAAATATCCTTTTAAGGTTTCTCCGCATCGCTATTTTGTATATTCCCGTCAATGCCGACAATCACCACAAATTAAAAGTCAAAAGATTTGATCATTCCGAAATATATTTCATGACCTAATATTTTATAAGCCAATAAAAGTGCTTAGCAACTGCCAAGGTGAAGCGGCAGTATTAAGCATCCTTGCTAAGAAATACGGAATCTAATTCAATTTTGATGGCGAGTTCATTGAAATCAAGTCCTGCTCTGTTTCCAGTCATAGGGACTTAGAATCTGCTCATTGCGCAGTCCAAACCTTCAACTCCTATCAGCATTTGTGCCGCACATCATTGGTGACAGAGATTTTCCTGTACTATGGTGTTGCTGCCCACGCAGGGCCTGTTTCTCAAGCCCTCTGAGGCCATCAAAGGTCGGGCCTCTGGAGACGACTGCTCCCACTCTAGCTGTGCCAGTGACTGCCTCCGTTTCGCTCCAGTTCCTCGGCTGTCTTGCTCCTACAGGCCCGTATGAGGGGGTTACTATAATGCCAGCTGACATTCTGACAAGCATGTGATTGTTGGGAGTATACAGGGAAGGGGGAGGAGGGCGCGTGCACTCTCTCTTGTCGGGACCTTTACAAGTCTTTTAAAAGCCTGGAGAAATGTTTGGTGATGAATGCAAGCCTCAGAAATGGCCAAAAGTGCTGACACGGCAGGGCTGGAACAATGGAAGCCTGGCTGGATTCCTTGAACGCGACGGCTTCTGCAGTTACACCTGGTGACTCACGCTCTCCTATTGCTTTAAGCAGTCACTGTCATCTGCGTTAAATACAACAGTAATCGATAGATATTTAATCTTTAATGATAATTTTGCTAGTCTGTTTAGTATTCTGTGCAGCTAAAGGTCTAGCATAAGCTTTAGTTTTTAAAGCTGAGTGCGCACATCTTGCAATGTTAAAATACTTTATGTTATCGTGCGTTAATATGAAAGGAACAACCATGTGTAAACACCAGTGTGAAAATTTATCTGAACATGCTGACCAGCCCAACTTAACACTGACTCTTTAGACAGGATTTAAAAAAAAAAAAAGATTAAAGATTAATCGTGGTCTCAGTTCATGCAAGCTGCATGATTTACAGCATTGCAGGGTCCAAGTCATTTTGCATGCTCAAAGCCTAGCATGACCGCAGCTTTAAATATTCAATGTTGCAAAAAAAAAAAAAAAAGCAACAGAAATTCGAGGAAAGTACATTGGCCTCAATTTGGACTTTTAAGCTACACTTGAAAATGCATGAATGTCATTTTAGATATGTCAACCCAAAAATCAACCCAAGTGTCATTTAATAAAATAAAATAAGCCATATTTTAGTATAATTCTAAACTTCATGGTATGTGTGTCTTTTTGCTGCAAAATCTTTAATGATTATTATAAAGTAATTGTCATATTGTTAGCAACATTTCAAGATGAACATTTACTGGACTGAAGCAACTTAGGTTTTATTATTCATATATGATAAAATCACGTATTGAATGTGATACATCAGGCTTTTGAGGAACATATGAACATGTTAAATGTATTGAATATGATACATCAGGTGTCTGAGGAACATATAAGGAATGTTTATTTTAACATCAATATTTTGCTTCCCACAAGCACATACAGTTTAGAGATTTGATCATAAAATTAAGCATTTGAATGTTTTTTTTATAATATGCATAATTCTTAAAAGATATAGAATGACAACTGATATTTATATGCATATGTAAGTATATGCTTGTCATATGTCATATTTGTATAAAAACCTCACTGACTTAAATAACAACCAGTCAGAATTTCATATGAATAATAACATCTGCATGCATTTTTTGATTGTTTGTTAATTCTTTCCTTCTTGAGTGTAAGCTCTGTATACTCCTATATCATAAAATATAAGCCAAATAAGCCTGATCCAATAAAACACATAACAATCTTTTCGTTTGGTATATTTTGTATATGTCCAATAAGTTAGAATAATTAGCATTCAAAAATAATATTTTGTTTAAAAAAAGATTGTCAAATGTGAGTCATATTCAGAGTTAATGTCATTACCTGCACCTGTGATTACATTAAGTAGTGTGAACCTTTGGGGAACTTATTTCTAACATCTAAAAAAAAAAAAAAAAAAATCACCTCGGGATCAGCCGGTTAAAAATAATTCTAAATGTGGCTCTGAAAAGTTTGTTCTGAGAAAAACTCTAGCTGCAGATGCTGCTTGGTTTGACATTTTGTTGTAATTTTTAAGTAAAGCTTAGGTGTCCAAAAAGTGTACTTTTGGAGGCCACTGTAGGTTTAAATGGTTATTTCAACACTGCAATTTCTGCAATTTTGAACTAACTTTTACTGTCAGTGGACCATGATACTGTGCATGAACAGTGCTGATAAGCTGACATCTCCTGACCTTGTGCTACTGTTTACTGTAGTTACGTGCAGCCTTTCCTGCCCGCAGGCTCTCAACTGCTCACAGTTCTTGCTCTGCTATTGTATTGTCTATTGTGGCTCAGATCCTAAAAAAAGAAAAGCATGAGGAGTTTAAAATAATGCTGCTGAGTTCAGGGTTAATCTACCTTTTTTTGAACATGCCAACATTAGTCTAGGTTATATTCAAATTCTGTCAAAAGCAGAATCATCCAAGAGGCTTAATTAGATAATTTTAGTTATGAATTTGAACAAAAGTGTCACACTGATTCAGATTTATGAACCAAATGCAACTTTCAAAAGAAATGTATTTGCATATTTGCAATTAAAAGAATGGTTCATTAAAAAAAAAAAAAACATTTGCTGAAAAGACAAGTTTGTTCCTTCATCAGAACAGATTTGGCAAAATTCAGCATTACATCACTTCCTCACAAATGGATCCTCTGCAGTAAATAGGTGCCATCAGAATGTGAGTCCAAACAACTGATACTGAACTGTAAAACATCACAATAATCCACAAGTAACCCACATCCATCAATTATTGTCATGTGAAGCGAAAAGAAGTGTGTTTGTAAGAAATCTAAATCAGGTGAGAAATGTGCACAGATCAAGAACTGTTTCTATGAAAAGAGTCAAAAACAAATGTGTTGGTGGATTTTGATGTGAAAGGGCATAGGGGGATGGACTTTTTTCACTGGAGGAAGCATTACTGTGGATTATGGACTGGTATTTTAGCCAGAAGTGACAGTTTAAGGTTAAAACCCCTTCATGATGGATTTATTTATCACAAACGCAGAACTTTTCACTTCACAAGACATTATTTGATGAACTGGAGTCATCAGAATTTCTCCAAATCTGTTCTGATGTGGAAATAAACTCATCAACATCTTGGATGGCCCAAGGGTGAGTACATTTTAAGCAAATTTTTATTTTTGAGTAAACTGTTTCTTCAAGTTGAATGGTTTTTCTAAGTCATGCCTGCATAGGCAGAAAGCATACATTTTCTGAATGTGTTTCAGCTAAGTACAGCATTGCATAATTTTGCATTTCCTTCAGTCATCGTCTACCAAACAGTTGTATTTAAGTAATTTGTGACTTTTTTCCTAGTGAAGACGAAATAAGTTAAATCAAACCTGTTTTTACCATATACAACAACTCCCTTGCAAGCTAACAAAAAGTATACCAAGTCATCTTAATCTTAGAAAACAGACATCCTAAAGTGTTAAAAAGTGTTTTTAATGATAACTTATCTCGCCTAAGGCACCTAAGTGAGCCAAAACTCCCACTGATGCACACTGAGAGAAAAAAAAATGGGTGCATGGTGCCCCTGGATTTGAAGATATTTGACAACTTAACTATAGAAGAAGTTCTTAAAAAGTGCTTAAAAAAACCTCTCATAGATAAATTCAAAAGTAAGTGACTAGCAGATTCACGCAGCATGAATGTTGCTGCTCTGCTCGCCACCAAAAAACCTGTAAACTGTATTCTATAGTTCTTATTATCTGGAAAAGTGAGATAAAGAAAATGCCACCCACAGCAACTTTTGGATGTCCACTTAATTTCAGTTTTTGCAAGAGCCAGAAATATCCAAAGTGGACAAAAGCACATGCTCAGAAAAAAGAAAAACGAGAAACAGAACAATGCAAAACCCCTGTGAATGCTAAACGTTGGCAAATATGGCTCTTTTTTAAATTAAATGACATCCATGACACATTTCCCACTGACCTGAATAGAAAGATGAATTTTCTTTCCATGTTTTATTTTTTTCCCAGTTTTATTGTACTCTCAGAAAGCTGATGCAGAACTTCCACTGACAGCCTCTTTGTATTTGTGCAGTATATGCACAATGTAATCCACAAGCGTGATGCAACTTGGTTCAAGCAGAATTTCTATCTTGTTTCTCCCAGGCACCAAGATAATCAGCTACAAGATGCAAACAAACCCAAACAGAGAAATATTGTTTGACGGAATCAATTTTCTGATAACAACATGTGACCTTGCTAAGCCCTCAGAAAAGATCTCATACCCTCCACAAACTCGACTGTTATTTAGTAATATTTAAAGGTTAAGTATGGCATTTTACTGCCACTAGTAGAACCACATGCCATTGCAGTCTGTTTGTTGGAGCTCAGGATATCATGGAGAAAGCTATCAGTCAACATTTCCTTTGATTTCAACAGCAGTTATGAAAGATGTGAAATTTGATATGAAGCTGACATCATGATTGCCTGATGGCATCACAAGATCGAACACATGCAGTTCCAAGCCCTTCACTAGCGACCATCCTCAGCTGTGACAGGAAAAATGTAACTCAATTTCATGCTTTTAAGAGCCCTCCAAAAACAATCAGGCACTGGTGAAACATCTACTACAATAAAATATTAGCTACAGAGGACTGTTGTCACGGCTATATCTGAGGTTATCTGAGATAAAAGTTCTGAAACAGTGATTTTGCATGTTGGTTTCAATCTCAAAATCCTTCAATTTTCATCAATTTCTCCTTCAAACTAAAATTTCAGAACCAACATTTATATTTAATTATTTTAATGCATTTAAAAATTTTAGTTAACAACAATAACAACACTGGTAAGTTAGTGTGGTTTTGTTTGTTTTCACGTTTACCCAAAAGCTACACTCTTAAAAATAAAGGTGCTTTAAAAGGTTCTTTATAGCGATACCATAGAAGAACCATTTTTGGTTCCACAAAGAACCGTTTCTTACCTTTTTATAATCTGAAGAACCTTCTTTTGCCACAAAGAACCTTTTGTGAAACAAGGTTCTTTATGGAACCATTTAGACAGAAAAGGTTCTTCTATGGCATCGTGAAGCATCATTATTTTTAAGAGCGTATAGAAAATTTTAGTTTGAATGATCAAATTCATGAAAATTGTCCTAATCTGAGGGATTTTGTATTAGAAACCAACATGGAAAAATCACTGCTAGAGAAAAACATATATTTGTGCAATTTTTGGTAATTGTTTATAGTCATTGAAATAAAGCTGAATTAAAATAATAAATATAAATATTACACGAAAAACTTTAACTTTAATATTTCCCATGTAATATTTATAGTTAGTATTTTATTTTAAACTATTGCCTTGGAAGCTAAATGAAATCATTTTTGAGTTAAAGTTCTATAATTCTAAAATAAAAAGCAGTATAAAAAAATGAAAAGCACAAAAGTACATAAAATTATAAAAGCAAACTAAAATTAAAATGAAAACTGAAAATATAAAAATAACAGTAAAATAACACTGATTCATACAAGATTCAGCTAATGAATTGTTCTTATTAGATGTCAGGTGGGGGAATTTGTCATTTTGAAACGTTTTTCAATTATTATTATTTTTTATATATTTGAAATTTATTTCAACAATAAATTGTATCTGCTATATTTAAATTCAGTTTAAATACGTCAATTCATCCAATTTATTTACAATAATATTTTTTGGCAAAAACAATGTTACTTTTTATTATTTTGTTATTTGTGAATGAATTTTACTCTTTAAATATAGCTGTTAAACAATAGTCTGTTTCTGCTGCCACAACTTACCCCATATAGTTTGACAAATAAATGTATTCAGTCAGAATAAGCAGATGGTGTAGTTACAGCACCTACCACCAGGGGCTAATGAGGTCATGTTAAAACCAGCCAAACCTTGACCTCTCACTCTGAGCACCCATTGCAGGCTGACAGGCATAAAAGCACAGCACCTTTCAGGCATCCAACTAGCTCACATAATGCGGTTTGAGCAACACCTGTTTAAGTAATAGTACTGTTGCACAGAAATTACATAATTTACTTTTAAAGTGCTTCAGAAATACAATAACATTACTTACAGTATATTGCTTCAAATATATGAATAAAGTGTAGATGGTCTTACTTTGCACTGAAGCCATAGCACAATGATTTCATTCACATGGCTATCTAACACAATGAGCTCGAGCGTTTCCCTGACATTTGCCCAAGTAATAGTTATAAATTGCATATGCGAGAGGCGTCAGACTGCCGCCTTAGCGATGTTTCACAGCACACAGTTAACACAGTCAGTGGTCAACCTTGTTTGGAATCCTGCTGAGTGTTTATGCCTGGATATCTCTGGCATGCTATCCATTATATTGTGTTTTTTTTCCCCATTGCGCAACAAGTGCCGCCAAATCCGTTTGTCAGAGACAAATGTGAAAGGCTTCCTCAGAGCAGGAGGAAGCAAAGTGCCTGCAGCCATTTTAAGCTCCTCCAAAAGGGAATCAAGACAGTGACTCTGTACACACGACGGCTCAGAAGCCAAAGACACTGGCAAGCCACTGGTATGCATATCCTGACGGGAGGGAAAGTGAAAGACCGGCTTTTTTATGGACTAAGATGGTGCTTTTCAATCATCTAAGAGCTGAAGCTACCCCCGCAACACAACAAGAGCATCCCCCGTGGGAAAGACAAAGAAAAAACACCCACGTTGCGCAGCCATAAGCTTTCAAACATCACTCATTTTACTGCCTCTCCCCCAGTATGTGTGTGAGAAGTATGCATGTCTATCTAATATCCCTGGGGAATTTGCCATTTTACCATTATCACTGTCAGATAGTATGCAGCTGGAGGAGCTGAATACCAAATGAGTAAGCCATGTTCTGAAAAAAATGCATTAACATGGTAAATGACTTTAGGATTTGCCTATTTGTTGGCTGTGATTTACATTTTATCAAAAGCGTTTCTTTAAATCAGAGTGCATTGTCTTCAACGGAAATGCACTTTAAACACACTTGCTTTAAAAATGACCGGGAGTAAAGCACTTGTTGACTGTTTTTCTGTAATCCATGTGGGTAGTGTTATGACCCTGATTGTATGTATAGATATAGGACCAGAATCTCTTGGATTGCATTTGCTGTAGTCAACAAGTGCTTTACTGAGTGATCACATGAAGGATACGCATGGCTGTCATTTGTTTATTCTCACGTATAAATATATACAAGCAGGGTCGTAACACAACACGTATGTGCAATCACAGTATTTATCTGACACAAAAACAAGATGGATGTCAATTAAAATAACAGCATTAAATAATATTAGATTGATAAGCACAAAATGCCACCAATTATTACACTAGAAAATGCCATCTTTTATCATGATTAACAGCAGCATTTAGCAAAATATATGGTCCCACTTTATATTAAGTGGCCTTAAAGCTGCAGTCCGTAAGTTTTGCCTCTTTGTCGCCATCTCTGTCTGAACACTTGCAATTGCAGTTATTTGCGCAATTATCTGCCATGTGTGGGTTGTGCTCTGGCACGGCTCCAGTGCGGATGAATCTATCAGTCACCGCACCTTTGTGGATTTCCACTGTATTTAGGAATTACAGATTAACAGATTCAAATATATGGCCCAAATAAGAATTTTCATTGGATATTGACATCTAAGAGTAAGTAACAAGTCTAAAACTTTTGCTCTGACCAACTGAGGAAAAACGCTACATGTGTTTAAATCTAACGATCGGTTATTTCATATCACATCAAACTAGCAAGATATTATTACTGTTATACTGTTCTCAAATTATTCATGTTAACAACATCAGCATTGCGTAACTTTGTGTATGTATTGTGTAGCATTTCTGTTTCTGAACAGTCTAATCTCTGATTGACATAAAATTAGAATTTCGTATCAAGAAATTATTTTAGCCGAAAAAGCAAATCATTCTTCCTTAGGACCGATTCTCTCTAAAATACAAAACTTGTCTAATCCTACATAGGTTATCTGCAAACAGATGCATATTTAAAACTGGAGTAATCTAATTTCAGTCACTTGTGTTTCATAAACACATAAACTTTTTGGATTACAATCCACAACCAAAAAAATAAGTTTAATTATTTCAGCCGCTGTGAGAAAAGGCTATAAACGATTGCACTTGCAGCATTCTCACATGCGATTATGTTACTAGCCGGGACACCTTGTTTATGCTTACAGATGTGACGTAATGACGTAGTGGCATGCTTGAATTTCCCGCGAAAACCTACCTGTACCACTCAATTTAAAAAACATAATTATAAGCTAACCGTTTTGAGTTGGGCTAAAGTGAGGCAACAGTTTTAAACACTGACTGGTTATGTACTTGCTCAGAAATTTATTTTGTATAATTTTTAACCAAAAAAGTTACGGACTGCAGCTTTAACTACTATGTACTTACATCAAAAACTAAGTACAATGTACTTAATGTGGTCATGTTGTATTGCAAAACACTGACAAATGAATAAATTAGATTTTGTATGATTTTGTATCACTGTATGATTTTGAGAGCCATCTTATCACACTGAGGACAACTGAGAGACTCATATGCAACTATTACAGAAGATTCAAATGCTCACTGATGCTACAGAAGAAAAAAATGATGCGTTAATGCTGCCTTCACATGCTATCGGAAGTATCGTAAATACGAGTTTCCTAATCAGAAACTGGACATGAGTGGTCTCTCAAGTCATATTTACTACTGGGAAAATCTGAAATAATTTTGATACCATAGTTTCTGAGTTGGGCGAGTCATAAACTTTGAACATGGTGGAGGGGACAACCATTGCTACTTTCAATGCTATTCTCACAACAACTACATCCCTTTGTCTTGTCACTAAAGTACTGTATTTATAGGCTAGATATGAACGATCATTCAAAGCATATTGTATGTTTTATAAGCAGTGAAATAAGCCATTTAACCAAAATTCCAGAATTGTCAGCAAACTGCATGTATAATGCCGTGAATGTGTTTATATGATTGTCAACCAATGAGATGCTACATTTCATTTTTTCTGACATTAAAGCACTTGAATACCACAAGCTCGTAATCACAACTTTATAAGTAGGAAATAGAAAATTTCCAGTAGCACGTGAATGCAGCATAACAGAACAGAATGGAGTACATTTTATTTATTACTTATTTTGCCTAACAATCTTTTTTTTTTATTACTTAGTACTGCCCTTCAGAGGTCACTTTTTATAAATTCAACTATTATTTTCTATTGTGGACTATATGTAAACATTTTTTATGTGAAATATCTTATTAAGGTCAGTACTAAATTAACTATAACATGCATTTTGTATGATTTTCTATGACCTCAAATGTAGGTAACTATGTATATATGAAGAGCTCAGATGCAAAAGCCTCTAAATCCATCTGACGTCTTTTTAAAAAAAAATTGATCAGGCTCTGATGTATCTGATGTATAGGAGTTTGAAGTAAAAGTATTTGACGGACGTATAATATGTGTCGAGAGCATTCACTCAGTATCATTATCTAATTTTTGACCAAGATGGCTTTTAGGGGGTTTTGCATCTGAACTCTTCAATTCATATGAAGGAACTAATAATGGATATATAATATATATTTGTCAAAAACATTTTCATACATACATACATACACACATACACAATGAACAGCAACATTAAATATTTATACATCATAAATTATTCATGCATTCATATATATATATATATATATATATATATATATATATATATATACACATATACATACACACATTCTATGTTTCTAAATGTGTCTCGTTTGTCCACAATATCTATTGTTTTACTTTAAAAGTGAGTCACTGTAATAATGCCCATTTTAACAATATTACTGTAAACACTAAATTCTATCCAGTATATAATACTCCAAACAAAATCACTCCAGCAAGGAGTCTGAAAGCATTTCTTTTCCTTTTATTTTTGGGTATTTCCTCTAGGGTTTTGTTAGATAGGTAGTGATGGAACAGCGTGTGTATTTTTTGTTTATAAGGATTTTGAAATTCTCACAGATTTATCTCTTTCTGTTTTATTGCTTTTGGTTGTGCAGCTCCTCAGGTAATTTGTATTCTTCTGCTTCATTCTATTTGTGACTGAAAGAGTGTAAATATATTGTAAGTAACGAAAAGAGTTTTGACGTCTCCCCTTGAGTTTTTTCTTTCTTACGTCTCCTTATGTTTCATATATTCTCACACCGTGTGGACCGAGGCTTGGCCACGAGAGTGGAATAGTCATATAGCGCTTGCTTTTGTAAGAAAGGTGTGATGACACGTTCAGTAAATCCAATGGAAACACTATAACAAGCTCTAGCTGGACGCCTGCAGAATGCACTGGAGGTGAGAGCATTACGCTCATCCTGGTCTCACCTACAGCGCCATGACTCCCTCAACACAGGTCTGACGTACATCTTGGGCCAGGAAAAGATCAGAGAACAGACCCTGAAGCTGTGCTTCTGCAGAAACACTGATAAACAAAGCAAGAACTGAGTAATACATGCAGTGATGGGATGACGCCCCATGGATGCAACAGCCATCTTCTTGTGCTGCAGTGCTCGAGAATGAGAGCATACAAATCGTTAACAACACAGCGTGGCCGAGCCATGTATGGTCTCCAGCAGGTTAGCTAATCCAGCAATGTCTTCAGATACATCCAAACCTGAAACAAATTTAGAGCGATGTTTCCTTGGAAGGATCCCAATACATCTTAGTTAAGGTAGAAATTAGGGCTGTCACTAACAATTATTTTGGTAATCGAGTAATCTGATTATTCTGACGATTATTAGATTGCGATTAATCTAATAACCGGATAATTATAATAATTTTTATTTATTTATTTTTTTTTGCCAATAATAAAATAGAAGTTAACAATAGCCTTGAAAATGACTTAAAACATATAACATATAAAACATATATAATGGCAATAAGGCATTAATAATTAGTTCAAATAAATTATCAAAAGCAAGTATGCAAGTCATGGTTTTATTGAACAAAACTGTTAAAATACATGATCTATTATAAACAGTACAGCTGATGTACACATTATAACAAATGCCTGCAGAGGGCGCCAATGGCCTGACGATTGTTTTTACAGTTTAATCTTTGTTTAATCCTTGTTTAATATTGATTCAACACACATTTAATTCAAATGTCCACTTAATATTTAATATTTGGTCATTTCTTTACGTCAGAAATGCTGCAGCTGCTGTAATTTGTTAAAATTGTGGACATCAGAGCGAGGGTTTAAACTTTTATTTTGAAATCGCGATGAACAGTTAGCATATATGAATGCATTCTTCTGTGCTTGCATAGGTTTATAAATAATTTACCTTACAAATCTGATGAAATAGCACACGTTTGGGTTCCCAGATGAACGTTATTATAAACCCAAAGTCACAACAACATGCAGAGATGGAGTTTGAAACACATGTAATGATAACAGCAGCATTTACTGTGAACTGAGCCGATCTGAGACATGCCTACGTAACCTACACACATGTAAATAATTAAACCGCATATATATATATATATATATATATATATATATATAATTGAATAGTAGCATTTGTACATTCTTAATAGCTTTATTCAATTTTTTTATGGGTTTAATATGCCTGAATACGCCATTTCCGGTATTTTACCCAATCCAGAAAGTGTTACAGCCCTAGTAGACATAATATATAATTTGACACAAATTCAATTGTGTCAAACGTAGGGGTGTGCGATATTGACGAAAAATAATATCTCGATATTTTCTGGGATTTTATTGATAATGATAATTAGACTATTTTGAATATTTTGCTGCGTGTGTTATTGTGATTAAGGATTACTGTGCTGACTAGGGATGCAACGATACCACTTTTTCAGATCCGATCCGATCCGATACAAAAAGTTCAGAGTATCTGCCGATACCGATCCAATTCGATATCAGCATAGCTTTGTTTTTTTAATCAATGTTGAATTTCTATACTTCTTTGTGTTGACCTGATCGTCACTCTTTTGTGTGTTAAACACAATCTATCACATTCCGAGTCCGCATTAGAAAAGTTCAAATATACAAAGGGATATATCCGTTAGTCTATTGAGCCTTTTCTTTTAACAGTTTTAAACCTCAGTTACTGTGAAGGGAGTTTCATTGTTTTGACTGTAGTAACCGAACACAACACGTAGTTTGATTGCTGAATGGAGGATGACGGACAGCTGCAGCGGAGAGAAGAGTTTATGTGAACTTGAATTTAATGACTCAATATTCATTTGTACCTCACATTAAACTATGGAACAGCTGCAGAACACTTGAAATATAGTGCACAAGAACTTTGTGGTGCTTTATAATGTTTTTTTTTTTTTTGTGCCTTTCATAGGGCACAACAATAACAGAACAGTATATGCACAATATCGAATTTGGATCGGTCTTGTCTGACCAATCCCCGATCCGGCGGAAAATGCCAGGATCGGAGCCGATTCCTATACTGAGTATCGGATCGATGCATCCCTAGCCTAAAGTTTTTGATATTCTTCATATTCGGTGTGCTCAGTTCACAGCAGTGAAAGAAATGATTATTTTCCACCCAGTTTAAATAGATTTTTACCTTGGGGCATTTTACCTTTATAAAGCCATTTAACAAGTGTGCATCATCTTTTAAACCAAATTCTTACATCTAAACAGTACATTATAATAATAATATATTTAGGCTGATTTAAACAAAATAAATCAGCATCAACAAAATTAATCTTTGCAGAAGTTGCATGTTAAGTCTGACGTCACGCGTCACCGCTTCCGCGTCCAAACGCTCTATCAGATGCCACGAGAAAACAACTAACGGTGCTAATACACATTTACAATGTGATATAATACCACTAAAAAAGTTATAATCCTCCCCTTTAACTCCATACCCAAATCCTAGATCGCCAGATAATGAAAATATACATATAAATAAATAAATATAAAAATTATTTGTGTTTGAGACATTGTGAGCAGGGAGGCTGTAGTGTACAAAAATGTGTACTTAAGTGTTTAATATGAATAAAGAGTGTTCATAAACAGCTGTATTCTCAAGGGAAATAAGTTGAGGCTTGGACCCGGAAACAGCGTTTGTTGGACGCGCATTACGTCATCACTTAACAAGTGGATATTTGAAATTATTTTAAAATCCCTAGAGGAAAATTCTTTTGGAATGCAGAAATTTCTGATATTAATTGGAAAAAGACCTGGTTAATTCCTTATAAATGTTGTATTTTGAATAAAGTTAAAGAGGTGCATTTCAAAATATTGCACAAAATGTACCCATGTAAAGTAGCTCTTTCTAAATTCATGGATATTGACAACACTTGCAGTTTCTGTAACACACATGAAGAAGACTTGTGTCATTTGTTTTACAATTGTGATTTATCTCGTAATTTTTGGTCTGATGTTAGTGCCTTTCTATTTTTGCAAAGGAATGTTAATTATATGCTATCTTTAAAAGATGTTATCTGTATGTATTCACACAAACGTAAAATGGTTGAGTATGTTGTTAACTTTTACATTTTGCAAGGTAAATATTACATTCATAAACAGAAATTTGCTAAATCAATACCAAAATGTAATCTATTTTTATCGGAAGTGGATATTTTGAAAAAGTCTCTAGTGTTAATTACAAACAAAAAGAATAACATATTGTTAGATTTCATGGAGGAATTTTTCTCTGGTATAGCCCCCCCATTGCATTCTTTGTCTATGTCCTAAAGAAAAAGGAAGAAATTTTGATCCTTTGTTTAACTGTTTTTATGATTTATTTTACTACATTGTTTATGTTTACTTGTTTGTTTGTTTGTTTGTTTGTTTTTTGTTTTTGCCTTTTCTCTTGTGCTTTACTCTTCGTGATGTTTGATCATCATTCTTCAATAAAAAAATAAATTAAAATATTTTAAAATTAAAAAGATACTTTGAATGTGAAATTAAAACCGCCAGTAGGTGTCACCGCCAAGTCACTGCTAATAAGCGAGTTCAGAGTCAAATTCAGAATCAAAACACCGTAATGTTGCTCAGAGACACAAAACAGTACTGCGGCTGTGTTTGGAATGATTTTTGTTGGCGAAATTAATAATAATAATAATAATAATAAATAATTTTTTGAAGGAAAAACAGCACTCTTTTATTGATTAACTATATGAAATTGTATAAATATATAAATTTTCTGCCCCCTATCTTGAATTACGTGATCATTGCATTTTAATAGACTGAATCATTCAGTGAAACAATGCACTTAAAAACATACTTACTAGACTTCATCAGTTCTGTAGGTGTGTTTTGTTTGTTTTTTGCAATATACTCGATAATGTCAAATCACACATCATTAAAACAACAATTACGATATTACACCCCTCCTACACAGCAACATTTTGTCCAATTTTTATTCTTGCTCTG
The DNA here is from genome assembly GCA_033026305.1 of Cirrhinus molitorella. NCBI lineage: Eukaryota > Metazoa > Chordata > Actinopteri > Cypriniformes > Cyprinidae > Cirrhinus > Cirrhinus molitorella. Next base: position 30,887,242 of record CM065130.1, read on the forward strand.
CAAAACCAAACATAATAATATAAATCTAAATTAATTTACATGTACACTATGTTTATATAATCTTTGAAGCAGAAACATATTTATAAAATATGTAAATACATTTTTATTTAGCATGTTATAGTGCTTTAATGCATTTATATAAAAAATTCTTTATAAATTACTTACACTGATATTTGCATTTTCTATTTGAATATATTTTCAAATGTAATGATGGCAAAGCTGTATTATCCATCCATCCATCCATCTATCTATCTATCTCTATTAGTATGTATTATGTATTTATACAATATAAACTGTGTTCCCTGTGTTTAGGTGAAATGGGATAGTGAATCTGTATAGCACAACTGTCATTGTCAAAAGCATCTGTTTTTTACATCTATTATAATTATGTCTAATTTAATGTATAGCATCTGTTACAAAACAAAATCACCTATAATAACTGTGTGGGAGGAGACTGAGTTAAACGAGACTGACCTGGATTTGTGGGTGTTAATATAAGAGCGATATGTAATATTAACATGCATGTAACATTAAAAGGCAACTTCCTTTAAAAAGACACACTAGCTCACTATTGCCATCCTGTGTGAACAGTGTGTGTGTATTACTGTTTTTCTATCTCGGTGGGGACTTAACACAGACTCATGGGGACTCGTATCACCATGGGGACCTAAATTAAGGTCCCCATGGGTAAACAAGCTTATAAATCATACCGAATTAGATTTTTTTTGAGAACGTAAAAATGCAGAAACTTTTCTCTGAGGGGTAGGTTTAGGTGTAGGTTTAATGTAGGGTGAAAATACAGAAAATACAGCTTGTACAGTAGAAAAACCATTACGCATATAGTCCCTACAAGGGTAGCAAACCAGACTGAGAGAGAAAGAGAGAGTTTTTGCCATTGCTTTTATGTGTATTGTAATTTTAACTAATAACGGCTATAATAAAAATAGTGATTTGTGTATACAAGTATGCTGGTTATGTGGTTATGCGCAAATCTATGGATACTGCATTCATAAAAAATAAATATGAGAATGGCATGCCTGGGGTAGATAAAATGGGCCAGCAACTAAACAGTCTTTTTCATAAAATAATGAGGTTATTTTGCAAATATCAGCACTGCCTCTTATATAGACCATGGCAAGACAATATAAGCATCCTAAAAAAAAGGGCATTACAATTTCTAAAAAAAAAAAAATATATATATATATATATATTAAGCATCACAAGTGAATATTTTCAATATTGATAATAATAATAAATGTTTCTTGAGCAACAAATCAGCATATGTGACCCTGGACCACAAAACCAGTCTTAAGGGTCCATTTTTGGAAATTGAGATTTATACATGATTAAATAAGCTTGTGGTTTGTTAGGATAAAACAATTTTTGGAAAATAAAATAAAATTAAGGGTGCAAAAAAATCTAAATATTGAGAAAATCGCCTTTAAAGTTGTCCAAATTAAGTTCTTGGCAATGCATATTACTAATAAAAATTTAGTTTTATATATAAAATAAAATTTATTTATTTATTAAAACATGATGGAACATGATCTTTACTTAATATCCTAATATTTTTTGGCTATTGCTACAAATATACCCATGCTAACTATCCAGCCTCTTAAATGTTTTCCCTTTTCCAAATTCAAAACAATAAAATTGATATACACATCACATACTATAGCGGCAACTATTTTAAATATTACATAATAATGCATGACCTTTCCGGGCTTCCATAGGAGCCACTATGAATCTCTCACACTGTTTGTGGATGCAGAATTTTTCACAGCTCTAGTTTCAGGAGAAAAAAAAATAAAAAAATCAATGGACATTCGGATGTGCTCCAATTGAAATGCTGCCCATTCATTTAGCTCTGATTCAAGAAATCTCTCGCTTTTTCCCACATATTTCTGAGCCTGCCTTCTGCGGATTTGCGCGGGAGAAACATGCACGCAGCTTAGAGGGAACACTGATGTACAGCGTGTTCAACGGCTTGTACACTTGCATATCCGAGTGCTGAACGTTCAACCGACACTACATGGAAAATAAATCTTTCCAAAAAATTGACTTCAGAACCTTCGAATCTTAATACAGCAGAACCTATTAAAGAGACGCCACGTCTACCCCTCATATTTGGTTTTTATTGCGTGAAATTAAAAATGGCGTCTACCCTGACTAAGGTCTACAGAAGTGCATGCACATGCAGAGAGAGAGGCCTAGAAGAAAACCCAGGCATTCATTAACATCGGAGAAGGCTTTTTCCTCTAGTACACTCATGACAATTACCAGGCTTTATAACGCAGCTCTGGTGGAGAATTATAGCACAGCCCTTCTCTCTAGGTTGCAGACCATGCATTATTAATTGGGGCAGCTCAAAGTAAATAATTACATCTCATTATCAAAGCTTGGGTTTCTAGTATGGAGGCATGTCCTCTCTATTTCCTTAATGAGCCTCCAAGCTGGCCCATTTTGCATTGTTAGAGATGTTAGGTTTGAAAGAGGCAACTCCTCCCCAACTGGGGTTCTGTACTGTGAAATCAGAGGGCGAAAGGGAACAAACTGCCGCTATCAGGACGCCATCAGGGCTGGGCTCACATTCAAGGGCTGCATTCATTATTTCCGTCCCAGCGTCTGCCATTCTGATACATCTGGCGAATCTGAGAGATTGACTCAGCCTCTGTTGCTCACTTTAAGAAGAAATTTGTTGTAGGTCAGGGGCATGACTAGATTCAACATGAGGGACTGAGCCCACGCTCCATTTTACACATCCGAGATATAGCGTGACTTGACTATCCTAGTTAAATTACACACTGAATGTGTTTTTAGCCCTGTATTAAATTAGGCTGGTATAAAAAAAAGTGTCGGCTAATTCTAAAACCTAAATTATGCTCCTTTAATAACTAATATTGATGTATAACAAATGGGATTTCCTAATTACATTCACCAGAGGCCTTCCTGTTACATTAGCATACCACGAATCAGCAGCATTTAGAATCGAGAATGACTTTTAAATTTCAGTTCAGTAACTTCATTTGAACTGAATTTGAAATGAGGTAACAGAGTTGCAATTAAATCTAAATAAAAGAAGTAAATTAAAATAAACTGAAATTGAAAGAAAGTCTTACAACTAGAACTTTTAACTAGAAAAGCAAAGTCTGACAAGATTTAAATGCTCGAAGTTTTGAAAGATTAAAGGTTTTTAGGCCTATAATGCAGCTCTGGAGTTTTTTTATTAATATTTTTATTCAGCAATGACACATTAAATTGAAAAAAGAAAAGTCGAGTAAATTCTGTTCTTTTGAACTTTCAATTCAAAGAGTCCTAAAAAATGTATTACAATTTTCAGTAAAATATTAAGCAGCACAACTGTTTTCAATATTGATAATAATAACAACACGTTTCATCAGCAACAAATCAGCATATGTGACCCTGGACCACAAAACCAGTCACACGGGTCAATTTTATACATCATATAAATTAAACTTTTTATTGATGTATGGTTTGTTAGGATAGGACAATATTTGGAATCTGGAATTTGAGGGTGTTAAAAAATAGAAATACTGAGAAAATTAAAGTTGTCCAAATGAAGTTCTTAGCAATGCATATTACTAATCAAAAATTAGGTTTAGGTTTACGGTAGGAAATTTCCAAAATATCTTTATGGAACATACTTAATAAAAGAAAAATCTATAATATTGACCCATACAATGTATTTTCGGCTTTTGCTACAAATATACCCGTGCTACTTAAGACTGGATTTGTGGTCCAGGGTCACATATTAGAATGACTTCTGAAGAACCATTAAGACTGCAGTTAAGTATGCTGAAATTTAACTTTGCCAACACCTGAATAAATTACATGCTAAAGTACATTAAAACAGGAAACACTTGTTTTAAATTGTAATAATATTTCCCAATATTATGGTTTTACTGTATTTTAATTAAATAAATGCAGCCTTTGTGAACATAAGAGACAATGTTAGAATTGCAATTCAGTAAAGCCCTCTTCCTGTCACTGTAAATTTACACTAATGAAATGAAAGAAGTCCAAAAATCATCATACATTTTGCACAATCCTGACACATACAAAGTCAGTAATTAGAGAATATTAAAAACAATTTTGGCAAAACACTCATTGCCTGAACTCAGAATTACGCACTTAAGCAAACACTCAAAAGCTGTCAAGTCGTGCCGCTCACTTGCACTGGAGACAGGGAATTAAAATACAGCCAATGGATATTAAATCAACTTACTATTAAAACTGCAGCAATATTTTTATACATAAAACGAAAAAAATGATTCAAGGCTATAGTACAAAAGCAAGAACTAGTCATGCTGCTGCTAGGTAGGTCAGTGATTTCATAACATTCACACTTTGTAGTGACAGACCTTTTCTTCCATTTAAGGGAAGATGCATCAAATAAGTTGTGTGGAAAAAAATCACTTATCACGACAGCTCAGTTACAGCTTTGAAAGCGCAAGTGTGAATGGAGATTGCTTGCTTTATAAAAGCATACAGTAACGTCCGTGTTCCCAGTCACCGTATATTCACTTCAAATGGTGGGCAAGGAGCTGATCGTTTTCATTTAACCTCGACACGCAGCCCCTCGCCCCGGAGTCAGAGACAAAAAGGAAATACATAATCTGGCGGCGTGAGATAGGAGGGAGAATGTGATCCAATTGGCAGTGTCAGGACAGCGAGTCTTTGGCTGTAAGTCTGCCCCGGCCCAGGACTGAGCGTGATGCTGGTGGGCTAGTTAAATGTGCTCATTTCACACACCATTTCACATGAGGCGCTCATACGGGGGTCCGCCGCTCAACGTGACATAGGGGACACAAAGTCTCGGCAGGACTTTGCATTGTTGCATTGCTTTGTTGAATATCTTGAAGGAATATGCAGAATGCAGTCGAAATCACGCTGCTGGATTCGTGTGGGCTGGGCTAATAGAGATCTCTGCTCAGGGTAATTCGTGCTATGTGGGTAGCAAGGGCAAAGATCAATACGACAGCACAGAAACTCCTCAGGTGGGTTAATGGTGAGTTTCACTCCAGAGGCAAAATTACAGCATACAGTCAATCAGATGATGATAAACTGCTCTACAAAACTGCTATTGATTGAGTGATTCTTATCTTTTGCAATCTTTTATGATGAAATCCAATTTTTGCATTACAAATTTTATTAGGAGCCGACATGAAGATACAAATGAACAATTTTCAGAATGTTTATAAATATCTTGATGTTTAGAAAAATAGATTAATGTTTAAAGGAAGTATTCACCCAAAAATTACTCTTTTTTTATTTGTTAGAACAGATTTGGAGAAATTGCATTGCATCACTTGCTTACCGAATGGATGCTCTGCAGTGAATGGGTGCCATCAGAATGAGTCCAAACAGCTGATAAAAACATCACAATAACCCACAAGTAATCCACACGACTCCAGTCCATCAGCTAATGTCTTGTGAAGTGAAAACCTGCATGTTTGTAATAAACAAATCCATTATAAAGAGATTTCCATAATATTGCTTTCTCCAGTCAAAAAGTCATCTCGCCTGAATCCTGAGAGAAATATGCCCAGATCAATCACTGTTTACAAGCAAAAGCAGCTCTAAACCAATGTCAGTGTACTTGATGTGAGTGGAATTATGATGTTTTTTTATCCGTTGTTTGGACTCTCATTCTGACAGCACCCATTCACTGCAAAGGATCCATAGGTGACCAAATTATATAATACATTTCTCCAAATATGTTCTAATAAAAAAACTCATTACATCTTGGATAGCCTTGGATGATTTTTAGAATATCTTTATAATGTTTAGTATTTTCTTTTGCTTTAAAGAAATAGTTCACAGATTTGGAGAAATTTAGCATTACATCGCTTGCTCACCAGTGAATGGGTGCCATCACAATGAGAGTCTAAACAGCTGATAAAAACATTACAATAATCCACACGACTCCTGTCCATCAGCTAATGTCTTGTGAAGTGAAAAGCTGCTGTTTGTAATAAACAAAGACGTTTCCATAATATTATAATACAATGCAAAATTTCTCCAAATCTGTTTTGATGGAGAAACAAACTCATCTACATCTTAGATGGCATGAGGGTGAGTACGTTTTCACCTTTTTTTAATTTTTGGGTGAACTATTCCTTTAACAAAAGTAGAACTAGAGCTGACATGAAATCCAATGCAAAAGAATTTTCAAATCTCGCAATGTTTTTCACATGATCAAAAATTTCAGTAGTTATCCAGAAACAGTACTTTGTCCTCATTTCACTTGTCTTCACTTTAATTTTATTAAACCCTAAAGCTAACTGGAGCCACGTACATATTGTAATTCATTGGTTTCAGTATGCATTTAGCGATTATAAAATATTTTGATTAAACAGATATTACTTTTATGCAGACGATTTCAAATATTTAAAGTGTAGCATATGATTTATTGCCTCTTCTTAATTTGCCCGTCATAATTTTTTTCGAACTCACTGTTCTGCCAAATGACTAATGACCATTTACACATCATTTATCACTGTGGGTACCCAAAATATCTTTTTCTGCTTTTCAAGCAAGTCCTAAATCAAGCTCCGAGTGCAGTCGAGCAAACAAAGATGACTTAAAAGAAAATTTTTGAAAAAAAGAGGAACGCTTCTGAAGCAACGCACGTGTCTTGCATCCAGACAACCATGCAGAAGCAGGCCTAATGAGTTGGCTCTCACCAGAGAGGTGGACAATACCCTGCAACCATCGCTCTGAAATGAACCGATGCAGAGCGCGAGCCAGACTACTGAGTTCTCTGTTTCATACAGTCCATTGAGTTCCTCTGGGGGGGTACGATCTTGTGCCACAGATCCTCTTACCCAAAACACTACACGGCCCATTTGCGGTAATAGAGCACATAGGAACGTTTTTGCTGTGTATGCTGTGGATTGAGAAACACTGTCGGGGACGGCGGCGGTGCTAGTGCTGTGCTCCCCCCAGTCTTTGAGCAGTTGGCCAGGGTCTCCTAAAGCAGATGGTCTGGAATGAAGACACTCAATATGACCTAATATATCTCATTACACACTTACACAGTCATATACTGAAGCAGTGAACTATTTTCTATTTAAATGGGCTGCAAAGATCGTTTTTTTCCTAATGAATATCTAGGTCTTGTTGTTGAGTAAAAGTACCTAAACATCATTACAGTATAGACAAATCTAACTGAGAAGAAAATTGCATTTGAAGCATTCATTCGCAAACCCATTTTGTGTCCATAATGTCACATATTTACGAGTGAAGCAGGATATTTGAAATAAAATAAACGTGGAATGGGTCTTAATGTTTCTGTTGGAAAATTATTAGATTGCAGTGAACAATTCATACTAGCACGAAGGGGAAAAATGCCTTGACTATTTGGCTATCTACAGTATAGCCTATTTGAGTAGTTTCAGAAAAAGGTTGTTATTTAATTGGCTCATATAATTTCCTGAAATAAGAGATGTTAACTCAGTCACAATTCTGGGAAGAAAAGTCAGAATATGAACATAGAATTGCAAGATACAAAACTCAGAATTGCAAGATATGAACAGAATTGCGAGACATAAACTCAGAATTATTAAATATGAACAGAACTGCGAGATACAAAACTCACAAACTCAGAATTGAGATATGAACACAGAATTGCGAGACATAAATTCAGAATGTTATATATAAACACAGAATTCCGAGATATAAACTCAGAATTGTGAAATATGAACAGAATTGTTAGACATAAACTCAAAATTGTGAGATATGAACACAGAACTGCAAGATATAAACTCAGAATTGTGAAGTATGAACATAGAATTGTGAGATACAAAACTCAGAATTGCGAGATATGAACAGAATTGCGAGACATAAACTCAGAATGTTATATATAAACACTGAATTCCGAGATATAAACTCAGAATTGTGAAATATGAACAGAATTGTTAGACATAAACTCAGAATTGTGAGATATGAACACAGAACTGCAAGATATAAACTTAGAATTGTGAAATATGAACACAGAATTGCAAGATACAAAACTCACAAACTCAGAATTGAGATATGAACACAGAATTGCGAGACATAAACTCAGAATGTTATATATAAACACTGAATTCCGAAAAATAAACTCAGAATTGTGAAATATGAACAGAATTGTTAGACATAAACTCAGAATTGTGAGATATGAACGCAGAACTGCAAGATATAAACTCAGAATTGTGAAATATGAACACAGAATTGCGAGATACAAAACTCACAAACTCAGAATTGAGATATAAACACAAAATTGCAAGATATAAAGTCAGAAATCCGAGATATAAACTCAGAATTGTGAAATATGAACACAGAATTGCGAGATACAAAACTCAGAATTGTGAGATATAAACAAAACTGAGATATAAACTCAGAATTATGAAATATGAACAGAATTGCGAGATACAAAACTCACAAACTCAGAATTGAGATATGAACACAGAATTGCGAGACATAAACTCAAAATTGTGATATATAAACACTGAATTCCAAGATATAAACTCAGAATTGTGAGAGATGAACACAGAACTGCGAGATATAAACTCAGAATTGTGAAATATGAACACAGAATTGCGAGATATAAACTCAGAATTGTGAGATATGAATAGAATTGTGAGACTAACTCAGAATTGTGAGATATGAACACAGAACTGCAAGATATAAACTCAAAATTGTGAAATATGAACACAGAATTGCAAGATATAAAATCAGAATTGAGATATAAACACAAAATTGCAAGATATAGACTCAGAATTGTGAGATATGAACACAGAATTACGAGACATAAACTCAGAATTTTGATATATAAACACTGAATTCCGAGATATAAACTCAGAATTGTGAGATATGAACACAGAACTGTGAGATATAAACTCAGAATTGTGAAATAAACACAGAATTGCAAGGTATAAACTCAGAATTGCGAGATATGAACAGAATTGCGAGACATAAACTCAGAATTATGAGATATAAACACAAAATTGCAAGATATAAACTCAGAAATCCGAGATATAAACTCAGAATTGTGAGATATGAACACAGAACTGCGAGACATAAACTCAGAATTGTGAAATATTAACAGAATTGCAATATATAAACTCAGAATTGAGATATAACCTCAGAATTGCAAGAAAAAAGTTCAATTTGTTAGATAAATTACCATTTTTTATACCTCACTGCATCCTGCTGACTTAAAAAACAAAACAAAAAAAACACTGATTTGTGTTTACTGTTCCTATATCCCTCCTTCTTCTACCTTGTATTATTCTGGACAACATTTTGTACTATTCTGGACAATTGCCTCCTTATGACAAATCACCGTATGCCTCATTTGCAAGTCATATTAGATAAAAGCATTTGCTAAATGAATGAATATAAATTAAAGACTACAAAAGACACATTATTTCCTTTGGAAATATATGTGCTGGTAAATCATGCCCAATAAAATCAAAAACTTGTATTAAGATGTGCCTTTTAATTTTAATAACATATTAATCACACTATTCAGATTATTTATATTTTTTCTGACAGCAATTTTTGCTGTGAATCTTCACAGCTAACACACTTCTGACTTGAGCTGTCATGCAGCAGCTTACATCGCTTTAAATATGCAAGGCTTGTTAATATTTGGGTAATGATCTTAATTTAAATTCTTCCATGTCACAAGTCTGCATCAGACACTGCAATTTACCCGGCCTGTGAAGGCGAGGGCAAGAAATAGAGGCGAGAGATAGCGCAAGAAAAGCAGAGTCTGCATCTGATAAAGCCATGCCACTCTGAACTGTACTGATGTGAAAAACAGATGTAGGCGATGACCTGGTATAGGCTATCACACTACACTCAATACACTGTCTCCTCTTCTAGCCCTCTGTGCCAGAGGGTGTCATCAGATAATGTGGGCAGAAAATCCATAAGCAGGAGCCTCTGACACAGGACTAAATTGAGTCAGAATGTGTTTTTATGCTTAGTCAGTTGGTTTAAGTAATTAAGTCACGATATCAGTCGAACTTCCTCAAGCAACGGTTTTTGATCTTAAAAGGACCGCTTATTCGCTAGCCAGCGATAGCGACTTTAGAAGCTGAAACAAGACATTACAAAAATGCACGACACATTTTTCCCCATCCAAACTGTGATACTCAATGCTCCGGCCCTGAACAGCAGGCAACAGATTTAAAAATACAACATTCATAGCAACAGCGATAATGCAAAGACCGAATTCCCACATCATATCATTTCACAGTATGATCTCCTGACTGGTGCATTGGAATAAAGTAGGCCTGCCATTAACCACCCTCAGCAGTTAAAAATACACTCATTATCATGCACATAAAATGCAAAATCCTCTATTTCTTCATCAAATAAGAGCTGAAATTCAAAATAAAGCATCATTATAATCACTGCTTGTGTTATGCCAAACCTCCAACATCAGCGGTCAATCTGAATTACATTTAATCTAAATCTAATTGCTGTGTCATTATCGGTTTTCGCTCATCACCAAAGTAAACTCAAATAAGACTGAAGCTTTATGGGTCTCTGCCAATGTATTTCACACCACAGAAGTGCCACGAATTGTTCCCAATACAAGAACTTCAGAAAACGGAAACTGTTAATAGAGTTATTTAGGTGCTAACAAACAGCTTTTGGCCATCTGTCAGCAGTTGGTAACTACATTTGGTTGTAAATAATGAACACAAACAAGTCATTCAAAACACATTTCTTGCCTATAGACCAGAACGGTGACAAAAGGTGAAGGACGAGCATTATGACTTATTTAGTTTCTTCAGTCTGCTTGCGTTGTCCGCCACTCTCCATCGAGGTAAACAGCGTTAACCGATACAGACTCTCAACCCTGAGGAAAACTCAGGGTCAAATGGCATTTACAGAGCAAGAGTCCTAAGAAAACCAATGAATAATGTATAAAACCTAGTGCTGTTTCCGTTTGTACTGCGCAGAACTTACATGGCGCTGCGTGATCAGACTCATAAGGAGCGTAAATGTACACTTCATCAATTGATGTCATCGAGTGGCCGGAGAGAAGTACAAAATTTGTCACAGACCAAAAGTTTACAAGTTGGCACTGCACCAGTTTTCCTGACTTGCCTATCGCCGTGATGGAAAAGTTCATTAGCTCATTCAATTATGTAATAGAGTCATCTTGGCGGAGCCTGAAATCGCCAGACCTTAGCGTTCCAAGCAAAAGCTCTTTCCATTGCTTTAAAAGCTTCTCTGGACTAATGAAGTCTGGAGAAGTGACTTCATACCGCACTTGGCTATGCATACAGCGAGAGACATGCTTCTCTATCATACATCCTGTTTCCACAGCAGCTCCTGATGTTGTCCAACCAGAGGCCGCAGAGAACTCTTTTTGCAACGGCAAACCAGGGAAATGCAGTACTCGGTGCTTTATGATCAATGGGTTCGTAGCGCTCCCACAAAGACCCAGCGAGTGAGTCATTGCTGCGACAGCCTCTCCATACTACAAAAGTCACTGCACTCCATCACACATTGTTATTGCACATCATGTAGGTGTATGCTTTTGTATTACATAGTTGACTCATTAGATCTGACAATGCAATGCCATGCGCTATTGTGGTACAAAGTTGCAAGTCGAGGCATCGAGACTTCCTTGCAGCCTTCTGACTGACACCTCCCAACTCATTATTTTTTACAGGTGTTTCATTTAACTTGTCTCTGGCGATTTCCAGTGCCAATTACAGACACGTTCAGATAGCAAAAGCTATTGCTAATGCCAAAACATCCATTAATGGTATTAAAGCATGTGGAGAAGTTTATACAAACCCATCTAACATGCTTTCTAAACTAGCCCATCTGTTCCAGATGGCCTCAAGGTTTGACATCTGCAAGGCTGATAAAACTCTGCGCTTCCTCCAGACCTCCACAAGCTATATCTGGGTCAATGACATGATGCATCTATTAAATTAGAAAATGATACATTAAAATGCAAACCATGCAAAAATGATTTGTAAAATAAATTCAGAATTTAAGTTATTTTAATCTTTGTTTGTGGTGCTTACAGTAAAAAAATGTTTAGGTGGTGAAACTGTGCAGAGATTGAATTTTTTCATAAAAAGTAATAAAAATCTTAAAAATGAAAAAGTATCATTAAAAAGTTGATTTATTTATAAAAAGTTGATAATATATTATAATTTTATTGTATTATTTGTTTATATGTATTATTAATATCTGTAAAAATCTTAAATCAAGTCTTAAATCACCTCAAATCAAAGTCAGCATGGCATAGCCAACATGCAGCCATTTTGTTGTCATGTGACAAGAAAAAAAGATAAAAAAAAAAAATAAGCTAATGCAACCAAAAATGCTCAAATTAATTTATTTTTTTTTCTTTAAACTATTTTAATATTTGATGGTTAACAGCGTTTTTCTCCTTTTTTTTTTTGCAATAGAAATTTGTAGGATTTTGTCACATGTTTCAAACTACGTTTTCAAAAGATTTCTCCTCTTTCTCCTTATCTCGTACATGCTTATGTCACTGACCCATCTTCTTACAGCTCACTTTTGTAGTGACAATTAAGTGACCAAGAGGTTCAAAATGTCATAGAGACCGAAATATTATTCTCCATTAAAATATTTTCATTGCCAGGAAGCCCACCTTCTCAACTTGAAAAAAATTTTCCCCAGTAAACCTTAATAAAAACATTCAATCCTGACAGGTGATTAGCATATGAATCAGTGATATCCATTCACTCTAAGAGGCGTTGATGCACAACAGTAAAACCTGTTGTTTAGAACAAAGTGATGGGCAGAACTTCCCACCGCTATATTCACAAAGCAATGCAGAAAAACGCCATATGATCACAGAAAAGTCTGAAGTGCCGCACTACTGGTCAATATATATGTGAAGCCATTCTCTTCTAAATGTCTCACAAACATCCTGCCCACCGCTAATATAACGTGGAAACCAACAAATACCGCTATGAAATCAACAAACAACATCGACGAAATTAATCGAGCGACGCTTTTCCCGCAAGGTATCCGTTTGAGATGTTCAAAGTTGACCCATTTCCATGCACTCACCTTCTTCTATCTGCCGCCGCTGTTGCCAAACACCTCCAGTACGATCACCTAAACACAGTCGACTGCAGATTTTTGGGTATCTCGTTAATCACTTGATGTACGATGGCCCCCAATACGACAAACTCCATTCCCCACGTACGGAAAATCACACGCAAATTTCCCAAAGCGCGATACCAAGTGTGAAAAGCTGTTGCGCTGTCCAGCCAAAGTGATGCTGAAACGCTCTCGGAGCCGAAGTACTTTCCATTTCTCCAAGTCCTCGTGTCCGTTCATTCAATATTGGCAAATATTGTTCGTCTTGTGTTAGGAGCTCATACCTGAACAGATAGTACTGCACTGAGCATAACTGGAGAGCAGAGCCGTGCTGAGATGTAGGCAGTGCTCTTCAGTCGAAGCAGTGCGTTCAACGCCCACATAGCCCACTCTATTTGATCACACACACATACACACGCAACGCAGAACATACACTGACTGATGAAAGAGCTTTCGTGCAGCTTACTAAGGAAGCCCTAACAAAAAATGATTGATTTCTTTAATATATATCTGCATATACATGATCTTAAAAGCATATAAGGATGTTTTAATAAATCCTGCAGCCCTTCACAAATCCCGTAGGAATGCTAATAGAATTTTGTGCATAATTTTTAAGCAACCTTAATGAGATCCAAAAATGTAAAATGCTACAGAACAAACTGGTTAACTGCACATTACCTTACAATATATTGTAAATATTTATATTTTAAGTCAATAAATGAATTTTTACTGTAAAGATTTTATGGTAACAATTAAGTATGAATTACCTAATTTATTGATATATATATATATATATATATATATATATATATATATGTAACAAGACAATATGTATATCTCACGCAGTGACATGACAGTAATGTTTTGTTGTATTTTTTCAGTTAATTAAAAATGAGATTAACATGCCCATAGTTCCCTGAAGGACAACAAGTGTATTGTAATAGCTCCAATGGGTTGCTATATTAACATTATAGCATTTAATATACATAATTAATAACAGTTAATAGTTACTGTACATTTTTACAGTATTTTCTTTTGGCAATCACAGCTGCTATTTTTACTGTAAATAAAAACACTCTAAAGAACAAAGCAAAATAAGCCAAAAACCAAAATGAGATACTGTTTACTACAGTACTATAGTTTATCCAGTAGGATTTTATTAGATTTTTAATGCAGTCTTGTTGGATCCCATCCTTTTTTTTAAGGTTTGTACTGTATTCTTCACTTTGGAAAGGAAATTAGCTCAATACGCTTTTAAACCAATGTAAATGTCCTGGAGACAATTGTACATCTTCTTGTACATGCAAGATGTAAAATATAAAGCATAAAGATTCAGGGCATTGATAACCACAGTGCAGTGAGCAAAAGAGGATTTAAAAATACAGAATGTCCCGAAGGACACTTTTTTGGAATGCTAAATATACCCATTTATGCGTTTCTGTTTTTTGAGGACACATTAAGTCTCAAAGCACGTCAGTACAAACCTGGGCTTGAATAAAAGGTAGGCAACCTCTACATTTGGATGGTAGTGTTGTATTTGAGCGTTCTCTCAGGATATTTCATTATGAATTCTTAATTCTAATTTATTCGCATACATGCCTCCAACTTTAGTGTCTTCCAAACCATTTCCCCAGGGGATTACGATAACAAAATGACTAATGTAGTGTGCACAATATACTGATATCTTCCTAGTGTTTGCATATACAACTTATTGCTCTTGTTGTTCTTAAAAAAGGCAGAATGACATTTCAGGTTAAACCCCCTACATATCAGTGGTTCGCTGATAATTTGTTATTTAAATTTATTCATTGAAACTCATGTAAAGTAATTTTTAAAAGTCGAACTACTTCATTGGACACCGAGAGTTGTAGACTGTCCTTTCAGAAATAAGCATGAGATGAACTATTCTTTTCTGGTGTTGCAAAATTATATTCAGATCAGATTTATTTATCTATTCATTCTTGTCACTTTATTGCTTTTTGCATCTGTATTTGTTTCTGTGGATTTGTAGAAATGTTTTTTTCTTATGTCATTTGGCATTACCACTTGTCCCATTCAGCTATTAAATGTTCTAGAAGTAAGCTTAGACAGTTTATTACCAGACACAGTCAATGCTAATTCTCCAATTAAGTTTTATGCCATCCAAAAATTCTGAGCTTTATTGGTGTTTTGGGAAATCTCAGAAATAAGTGCACTTTTTAAAATGGTACAATATCACCCCCTAGCGGAGAGAAAAACTTCATTCATGCCAACATTCATGTTTTTTACGGCCAGTTACACATATCTAAATGGCAAGTACTGGTTCTCACTTTTATCATCTGAAACAAACAAACATATATATTTATGCATGCATGTATATACACACACACACACACACACACACACACACACAAACTTGAAAAATATGTGAACCTGAAATTAAAAATGGGATTGCATCGAATATGTGATGTGTTGCCAGCAAAAAGTCCATTCTATGCAGTGTCTTACCATCTACTCTCTACCTTTCCTTCAAAGTATTCAAAAAAAAAAAATCGGCAGTGCTAAAGTATCACAAACAGAGCTAGATTTAGTAGAGTCCTGCAGCAGCATTTTGTCCCTGTCGGACAGAGCCCATGCCTCTTTGGTGTCTAGCCAAGCAGCTTTACTGCTCAGAAGCCAAGCTGCCAAGCCACTGTAGGAACATTGGCCAGCGTGTTACTGATAAACTCCTCAAGGTGGCAAATTACAGTAGTGCCAGAGTCTCTACTCATCTTGGCAACACAAGCACTTTTAGTACAGAGCTAGTGCTTTTGGATCAGTGCTTTCCCTCTATACTATTTTCTTTCGTATATATATATATATTGCCGTTCAAAAGTTTGGGATCAGTTTTTTAAAGAATTATACTCATCAAGGCTGCATTTACCTGATCTTGAAAAATACAGAAAAATAATGTGAAATATTATTACAGTTTAAAATAATGGTTTTCTATTTAAATATATTTCAAAATATAATTTATTCCTGATTTTAGTGTCACATGATCCTGCTTAATATTTTTGGAATCTGTGACTCTTTTGTTCAGGATTCTTTGATTAATAAAAAGTTAAAAAGATCAGCATTTATTCAAAATAGAAATCTTCTCTAACAATATAAGTCTTCACTATCACTTTTAATTAATTTATTTTTTATTTTATTATTAATTAAAAAAAAAAAAATTTACTGACCACAAACTTTTGAATGATAGTTCATATTATTACAAAATATTTATATTTTAAATAAATGCTGTTCTGTTTGTTTTTACTGTGTTCACTTTTTATTTAACTTTTTATTTTTTTAAAGAATCCTAAAAAATTATCACAGGTTCCAACAAAATATTAAGCAGCACAACACTGATAATAAATCAGTATATTAGAATGATTTCTGAAGGATCATGTGACACTAAAGACTGGAGTAATGATGCTGAAAATTCAGCTTTGCATCACAGGAACAAATTACTTTTGAAAATCAATCAATCAATCTATCCAATCTATCAATCTGTCTATCATTGCTTTTATCCATCATGATTTTTAATTCAGCTGTGCAAATTTTGCTGTTTTGCAGTTTATTGGTGGTAACCGATTTGTTCAAATGCTGTCATCCTGATTACACTTGTTTTTGAAAAATGAATAATGTTGAATAATGAGTAGCTTGACAAGCTCTAGTCAGCAGTGGCACAAAAAAATGACGTGATGTGTGCTAAGGGCCCTTTCATTGTTCAGACTTTAGATTTTACAAAATCTAAAGTTTTTCTATAAAACTTAAAAGATTTTCTAACTCTTTTCACAGTATCTATTTTGAACCATACTCTCTGCACCAACTGCAAAACAAAGCCCTGAAGATAAAGCAGCAGAAGGGGGGACTGAAGAAAAAAACAGATAAGGAAAGATTAAATACAGTTATATTTTGCTTTTTCAACACGCTCCAAATAGGACTAAAACAAAAGAAATATCCAGACTTAACGTTGTTCAGCAAGCTTACATTTTTGCGTGTGACATTTAAATAAGCCTTGGATTTAGGGGCACATTTGACAGGCAGCATGGAAAGATATACAGCCAGAAGATGGATCATAGTGAGGACCCTTCAGAGGGAATAATTCACACTTAGCCGAGCTCATTGTCGACTACAATTATTAACTGACATTTAAATGTCCCTTGCTAATATTATGTTAACCTATACATCACCAAGCCCACTAGGAGGGGATAAATAAAACAAATGGCACACACTACAGAAAGAAAGGATGAGGCTAGGCCAGATTGGTTCATGCAAATCAGTTTCAGCTATTTCTTTCTCTAGCACACACACATATATTACACATGGCAAATCTTATATTATTGATGCACAAATGACTTGCTATCACAATAATCATTACGTAATTTAGTGCCATTAGTCTAGTGCAAAACATTGCTAGTAATATTGAACTAATTGATCACTTACATCCTAGAGTTCAGCAGCAAAGCACTGAATACATTTGGCCCAAACAGTGTCTATTGCAAAAGTGTATACTTTAATTAACAAACTACTTCTGCACCATTAACTGACAAAAAAAAAGAATAAAGTGCAGTACGGTGGCTGTAGGAAATGACTGCATTAAATAACTTAGGGCAAGCTGCAGGGCCGAAAATGCGACCTGCTCCAAAGTAAATTGGTTTTCTACTGTTATTTGTGACTACCCATAACCCCTGATGCGATGCATCAGTTAGATAACAGCTAGAAAGTGTGTACTAGCCTTTGCCATACAGCAGATCATCATCAATAATCATTTTAAGACATTCAGATTGTTGGCAGATCAGTAGCGGATTCAATTTGGTCTCATGTTCATTGGGTGACTACATTAACACCAATGGCATCATAAATTTTAACATACTTTCCCATCATCTTGTGCAGCAAAATTGCTGGAAGTAAGATAACAGTTTACCCTTTTCAGCCCAATCAGTGAAAACAGTATGTATAAAGACTATTTAAATCTGTAATTTAGCATTACTCTTGAAGGACAGTCAATACTCGCATAGCTTTCAACCTGTGAGTTTCATCTAAAAATTCTGCCACCAATCTCTATTATGACTGCCCAAGCTTTTCATAATAACATAGCGCACAATGATAAACAATCTTCAATAATTGTATTTTTATGCTCCACAGAACACCCGTTTGCAAACAGCACAGAAACATGAGGTGTAGATACTTCCACCAAAACGTATACTGTGGGTTTGCTGTAATGCTGCTAGTCATGATGTCCACAGTTCATTTACCTCCAGTGTATTATGTTTTTCATATAATATGGACACAACAGATGGTGTGGGGAAAAAAAAAAAAAAATCTAAAATGACAAATAATAACTCTCCAGGCCACAGAGAAACAACTAAACGACTCTGGTTATCACACAACAGATTGAGATGCAGAGATTATACAATATCATAATCACAATACATAATATGTATATGTCATGGATCATAATATATGGTTTTTATCACTTGATAATTTTTTTTCCTGAGGACAATATATCGCAATATCAATAGAAATCTTGGAAAAAGTAATAACAGAAATTATTACATACAAAATTAATAATTACACTAAATTACATTTTGTTTGGCAGAGTGTCAAATTAAGTTTATGAGAAGACAGGAAAAACATGCATTAAGAGCAGTAAGAAAACTTTTGAAATTTTCATGGTAAATTTAACTAATTTTGTCTTCTTGGAAACATGCAAGTATCTTCTGTAGCTTCTGAAGGGCAGTGCTAAATGAAAAAAAATTGATATTTAGGTAAAATAAGCAAAATGTATACATTTCCATTCTGTTCAGCTCTTAATGCATGTTTTTTTTCCTTCTGGAGCATCAGTGAGTGTTTGAACCTTCTGTAATAGTTGCATATGAGTCCCTCAGTTGTCTTCAGTGTGAAAAGATGGATCTCAAAATCATACAGTCATTGTTGGAAAGGGTTCAAATACACAAAAATGCTGGAATTTTTTCTGATGAACAGCAGAAAGTTTAACTGTTCAGGACAAACAAGGGACTCATGAACAACTATCACTAAACAAAAAAACACAGCTGTGGGACATTCAGGTAACAATACAGTATTAAGAATCAAGGCTATGTAAACTTTTGAACAGGGTCATTTTTATAAATTCAAGTGTTGTTTTCTCTTGTGGACTATATGTAAATATCTTTTATGTAAAATATCTTATTCAGGTCAGTACTAAATAAAAAATAACATGCATTTTTCCTGAAATTAATCGCAATTAATCCTACCTGACATTAATTATACTTTTATATTGCAATAGTGCAATAATGCTTTAAATTAATGTAGAAACGACATACAGAATGTATATTTTTAATATTTGTTTAATGCCATCTTTTTTTATGACTGAAGGTAAGTATCACTGATTCCAACTGATGTCTCTGTGATTTTTTTCTTAATATTTCACCATTGAATATAACCATTCAACATTACAGTATAATTGAAAGCTATCACTTCAACATTTATTAGACTTAAAAAAAAAAAAACTTCTAATTTAAGCAAACTTGAAACAATCTTCACATAAATCCATTATAATAAACGTCATATAGGCTAGCTACCTGTGGCCTTCAGCAAGAAAATATAGCCTGAAGTTATCAAACACTAACTTATATAAAATTCTAAATTATATAAAGATACATTTAGGTTATTAGCATATTTGCTGCTGTTACTTTAAAAGCTGCTGCTTCTGAAGCTGATGCGGATCTGACACAGCTCATAAATAATAAATACTTGTATGCACAGTTTTGAGGCAGCTTTAATCGCCTTTCTTTGTAAATGTATGTCTTAACTGATGACATAACTACAACATTGCATTCTCACAGTTTCATTTTTGTTTGAATATGATACAGCACTTTAATATAGGCCTATATACATTTGTGTACTACGAGCACAGTATAACAGCTGACAGAACAGATAAATTTGTTTTTACCAACATATGGCCTGACAACATCTCATCTGACCACAGTTCACTGATGTTCTACTGAAGCTCCTCATCACCAGCTCATTCGACTTGCGTCTGGTGCTGAAGTGAAGTTGGAGCGCACGTCTAAAAAGTCTCCCGTTTGATGTGCTTGTAAGGACGCTCTGCGCATCTAAATAAACGTATTTCTTTAGCAGTTGTGAGTGGGGTGGCCAAACCTAGCCCCTGTGTTAATTGTGCTAATTTTGAAACCACTAATATATATATTTACTCACTTTTTACTATAAACTGATTCTCATTTTATAGAGTGTTTTCACAACACATCATCAAACGGCCAAATTGTCAGCAGTGAACCTAAACTATGCCACTAAAGTGAGAGGAACTCACATGTTTTGCTGATTACTGCTATTGAAATGTATCCATTATTGTCATGTTTTGGGCTGTACTACAGGCCGAGAAAAACATTTGGAGTACTATAGACTGCAGTTATAACAAATCAAGGAGAAGAGTGCAAAAAACTGTCTGAGGAGCAAAAGGTGTTTGCGGTTGGCCAAACTGAACCAGGATTTCCAGTCAGGGAGGTAAAATATTAGGCTAATCTCTTAATTAACCTATGAACTTTAGTTAACCATTGTGCAAAGAACAGATTCTGACTTACAGATTCTGTCAACACTGGTATCACCTTGCTGTAGTTATTAAAATGTTACACAGGAGAGTAGTTCTGTCTGACTATATGCTGTGAAGGGGAACATCTGTCTTTCATGGAGTTTCAGTGAAATAATAGACCAGGCGTGTCCACCCATCCCTGATCATTACCACTCACCAATTACGCCCTTGGAACATTCAATATTGATGAATTCATCCTTCATTTTTTTCACATCTCATCGCAGAGGAGTCTATCTAACTTGCATACTCACAGAATGATACAAACACCCACAGAACAAGCTTGCAGATCTGTTGTAAACAGGTTCAGCAAAGTCATATACAAAAGAATCTCAGGCATGGGTACATAAGACACTTTTATTTTTGCTTACACCAGAGCAGAGCTATAATTGCTGCAGTGTCCCTGAGTTATAACTGCAACGGTGCAGATAAGCAACTGAATTGAGCTGCCAGTTCCTTAACAATCACTCTCAAAGCAAGCAATATGTTCCTCTGACATTTTCTCCATTTGGGCTAATGCAAGACTCTTAGACAACTTTTAACAGCAATTTCCTTGTTGTTATGTTTCCTAAGGAAGTGCCATTAAGGCAGTCGAAGTTGATCAAATCTACATGGAGTGCCTTGGATGTGAAATAAAGAGTAGTGAACATTACCCAATTGCTCCAGAATGTTCATAAATATCCTGAGATTTCCTCTCATTCGGAAGGCCTTATTGATGAAAGGGAGAGATGATATTTATCTTGAATTTTGCGTAAACAGACCCTTGTAGAAGGCATAGAGATAAAGATAAGTTTTTTAAAGGTCTAGTATGTTTACAAAAGATTGTATTTCAGAGTGAAACAGATACTCAACAATTTAGGATATAGGGCTTAATTTTATCCAAAAATAATTCACTGAATTGTGAAAACTGTGCATTAAATAATTTCATAGGTCAAGCATGTTATTACACGTTGTAAGATTAGGACAATTTACCACATTTTATCCTCTTAAATATCATCCACTGATGAATTATTCACAACAAGCCCAGGAATATGCATTAAATTGGCCCCTCTGCTGTACTGTGTAACCTCTAATCACACAGGCCTGAGTTTGTTTCTCTAGGGTAGTGGCCTCCATATTGCACTGTAACTGTAAATATTTTGGTAACATTGCTTACAGGCTCATGATCTGTGCTTCACACACACATTCTGCCATGCTTCAGGGTAAGACAGCTAATCGTGGCTAACCTCACTCTCTTCAGAAGTTCCCATGGTGACTGAATGCCTATAGGCTGTAATGCATGAAATCCATTATAGTCTCTTTGTTTTCATAAGGAGAAATGCAGGAGGCTCTCATGTACGCACTTACATCTCCTGCTTCCAGTAATATTGTTATGCCACATACTGTGGTAACAATCAACAAGATGTTGCCACAAGACCTGGGACATTTAGTGGTCAAATAATATATTTGTTTGGTTTATGTAAATAACATGCAGCAGTAATTTGAATGGAGAGCTATACTTATATAAAATAGCCATAATTAAATCATGCATTAGCCAATATGTTGTAAAAAAGTCTAGATTTACACTACAGTTCAAAATTTAGACTGTTTCAAAGCATAAACACACCATAATACATTCACATGTATTTAGGAAACATACAAGTTCGCATACAGTCAAACCAAAAATTATTCAGACACCAAATATAATTTTTTATATTTTTTAGTAGTTGGTTCAGGACACTATAGTTCATTTATGTAAGTGAGGAAAGCAAAAAAAAAAAAAACAACCTGTGACATTATACCCAAAAATTCTTCATACACTGGACTACCAGTAAAACTGATAAAAACTGGTCAAAGAAGAATTGATAGTTGTGTAAATACTAAACATTGTCCAAATTTAGTTTGATTGCAGGGCTCTAGACTCATTATACCCACTGGTCACTCTTTTGTGACTAACTTGCTCAGTTAGTTGCAGAAGCACATCATTTAATCGCTGTTTTGTTTTGTTTTTTTGCTACAAAATGAGATTAATCAGTGCATGCTGATGAACTTTTGTAATCGTTTATATTTGTGGTTAACATCCAACCTATTCTGTTTCATCAGTAGTGTTATTTGAATTTTGTGAACGGGAGTTCCTCTTTTGCATGTTATAAAGCAGGCTGGAATTTTTTTTTAGCTTGCGAATTTGCGATCTTGTTGTTTTTTTCCAACAAGAATATCAACATGTTCACCTTCTCTGGTTTTAGAAGCGGTCTTTTACTTTAGCTTGAAAACCAGATCCTCCATCTGCCATCATTTCCTCAGTATTCATCATTTTTGCCGTGCCCTGCACACACCTTCGTGCTAATGCTAACGCGGCAAGTAGGTTATACCTGAAGCACTCACACTGAAAGCACCTCTCTTCATGGGATCCGGATCAGATCACTCCTGCTACAATGTGCCACACTCTGCAATGCGCGCTGTATGGAGCAGCGCAGACCATGCACTCACAGAAATGCAACAATGTCAAATTTTAACTCGCACATTCTCAAAAAAATTTCGCAGAGCCCTGGTTGATTGTAACCCATTTCATACCTTTCTATCAGTTATCTGATATTATCAAGATCATTTTGTTCTGACACAGTTTAAAGTTCTTGTCATATTTTATTACCATTTTCTAAAATGTAGCGAATAAACTGCAATAATGTGAGAAATGTTGAGGATGTCTGAATACATTTTTAGTTTGACTGTATTTCTCTGAAAATCTACGCTACAGCCAGTTATTCTACTTTGAAAATGTGCTTTCCGTGTCAGAATGTCTGTTTTTGTTTTGGTCTGTGTGATTCCACCCACTGCCAGTTTGACCAATCGTATTTCAACACCCAGGGTTGCCAGTTGGTGGAAAACACAGTGCATTGAAGCCATGAAAGGCATTGAACAAACTGGTTCATAGACCGCAGATTCTACCCAACCTAAAAAGCCTCAGCATCAATCTAAATAGCTCTATAACCAGAAAAATATTAAAACGTGGATAAATCAACTCAAACTTACATGGCTTGTTCCTCTTGTGTGTCCTCAATCTGACAACTCGCCTAAACTTGGCGTCTGGAGCGGAGGAGCTAGAAGAAACAATATTTTTCATTTGGACTGCAGTACTTATTTCATCCACTAGCTAACAATACTGCACCTTTAGAATGTTTTGAATTTTCTGCTGTCACAGAAATTAACTACATTTCAAATGGAATAGTTATTTTAAATTGTTATAGTATTTCACAATATTATTATTGTGTAGTATTTTTTTTAAGAGACAAAACCAAATTTTACCAAACCCATATTTTTGAATGGTCATGTTTATATAGAAATTTTAATAATCAATATTGCTATTGAAACAACTGTATGGATGTTTTTTTGTTTGTTTGTTTGTTTTTTGAAATATCCATTTCAAAATCATTCTGACTCCTAATAAGGCAAATGGCTTTGTTCAAAAGTCCAATTCTGAGGGGGGAAAATACTATGTTCTTATATGCGTAACTTGCGTTTGTGGAAAAAAGTGTCACAATTGTGAGATATAAACTCAATTCTGAGGAAAAAGTCAGAATTGTGAGTTTATCTATCTATATTGTGAGTAATGCTATATCACACAATTCAGAAAAAAAAATCTGAACCGAATTTATATCAAGCAATTCTGACTTTATAACTCATAATTGTGAGTTTATATCTTAGAATCCTAAGAAAAATAGTCTGAATTGTGAGATAATTACGTTTTAATTTTTTTTAGTGGTGAAAACGGGCTTCCACATTTTGCAAAAAAAAAAAAAGGCTCATCTTACTTAGTTACTTACTTATTTTTTTGTCTTGTTTCTATCATAAGATATTTAGTCTTGTTTCGGGGGGGAGGGATTTTGACTAGAAACAAGACAAAAATACTAAGTAAGATAAAAAAAGAAGTGCAGTTCAGTTCTGGGAACATGTAAGTTTTATGTAAGTCTATGTAAATTTAGTTAGCAGTTACGAAATTCAGGGAAATTCAGACAAAAACAAATGCACATGTAGAGCTATCCAATCTTCAACAGTGAATTCCACTCACTTAACTGCAGGGGGCTTCAAAGTTGATGTAACAGCGCTAAAATTGTGCTTTTTAATCAAACCAAAATGATTAATTGATAGCAATCTTATAATTTGGTAAGACATAGCAAACTTTTTTTGTTGTTGTTTTTTTTTGTAATTAAAATCTCTTTTTTTTTTTTTTTTTTCTTTTGTAGTAAACTTTCCAGTATTAAAACCTAGATTTGTCAGTAAGATCCAAGGTGACTTGCAGTGATGTCCATACCAACACTGGAGTCACTGGAGAAGTAGGCATACTTTTAAGTAATTCACCCAAGGGCATAACACTGCCAGTCAAAAATCTGCTCTCACTAAAGCCATGGACAGGCAGCATCACCCTTCAGGGATTTGAGGCACCAGCATCCCAGCCAAATTCCAACCACTTCTTATAGTTCATCCAAAATGACAACTGTTATCATTTACTCACCCTCTTGTTGTTTAAATTTTTCATGCTCTCCAGTGAAAAATAAACCGTGTTTCAGTTTATTCTGATCAATCTTTTGTGTTCCACAGAAGACAGCCACACTTGGTTTGAAACACCCGAGGGTGAATAAATGATGAGTATTTTCATTTTGGTATGAACATAAAAAATTCTCCACAGCAAGGTCTTCTCAAGCTCAATCTGTCTAATCACAGACATTTTAAAAGGTACTTCCGAAAGACTTATCCAAGGAACATTTGTCTGAAATCGCTTCTAGCGCCTTAAAATTCCATTCAATCAAAGCAGTTGCCTGACATCTGCACACTTCATGCCACACTCTTTCTCAACACCAATATGGTTTTGATTAGTTGACTTTGCTGTGTACCGGTATTTGAACTTTAACATCCAAAAACAATATCCAAGCAAGAAAACAGTGCCAGGCCTACAGAGCAATACATACTTTCACATCATCCCTTTGAAATATGACTTCCTGATCAGAGCATTCCAGATCACATTGTCATTCATCTCTTCAGCAAACATCTAATTAAATCCAGCCTCAATAGCCAGAGATGGAATCTTCGATTCTGTGAAGTTTATCCAAAAGGAATAATCATGATAGCAAGATGAATATGCATTAGGGCGCTAGCGTTAGCGTTAGCGGTATTAGGTATTGCATGTTAATATTGAATTCATAGAAACATAATTATGTAGGACACACTGTGAGCAAAGCCTGATCACACATTTCAGTAATTCATATTTAATATACACTACTAGTCAAAAGTTTGGAAACACCCTCTCATGTTTTTAACAGAATGCCTAAGTCTCTTATGCTCATCAAGGCTGCATTTACTTGATCAAAAATACAGTAAAAAAACAGCAATATTGCAAAATGTTATTGCAATATAAAATAATGGTTTCTATTTTAATATACTTTACAATATAATGTATTCCTGTGATGCAAAGCTGAATTTTCATCAGCTGTTACTCCAGTTTTAAGTGTCATATGATCCTTCAGAATAAAAATTTACTGCCCCAAAACTTTTGAACAGTAGTGTATATTGTTAGAAAAAAAAAGTATCACAGGTTCCAAAAAAATATTAAGCAGTGCAACTGTTTCTAGCACTGATAATAAATCAGCGTATTAGAATGATTTTTGAAGGATCATGTGACACTGAAGACTGGAGTAATGATTCTGGAAATTCAAACATTGATTTACATCGTAATAATATTTCACAATATAAAATGTTTTTTCTGTATTTTTGATCAAGTGAAAACAGCCTTGATAAGCATAAGAAACTTCTTAAAAAAAACAGCCAAAAAAAAGTTTTGACTGGTAGTGTATGTAACCCTGGACCATGAAACAACTATTTGAAAATCTGGAATCTGAGGGTGCAAAAAAATCTAAATACTGGAAAAATCGTCTTTAAGTTTGTCCAAATGAAGTTCATGAAACATGATCTTTACTTAATACCCTAATGATTTTTGGTATAAAAGAAAAATCAATCATTTTGACCCGTACAATGTATTTTTGGCTATTGCTACAAATATTAAATACTTATTAAATACTGGTTTTGCAAATTTAGGTCGTTTTCAGAGTTGAAATTTCCTAGTCTTAATACCCTAAATGGATAAGTGAGAAAATTTTAAACAGCAGGGGGCAGCACTTTGTCCTACTGTCTTTACTTAAAAACAGACGTAAAACAATGACAACAAGTAATGCTTGCTTGAAATGTAGCTACAGATTCTTGCATAAACAATAAAATCTTAAACACATATTAACATTGTTATAAGCATAAACTATCCTAAATTGATTTATTGTATGTTTATTATCACTTGCGTCACTTTGTAGGGTCTGGAAAGTATGCATTAACATAACACTAGAAACTGCGACAACACATTTCATTCTGTGGATCTGCTGCTGGAATGCTGCCTAAAACACTATTCTAATTTGAAAAAGGACAAAGAAGCCATTTATCATCCACTTACAGATTTAAGTTAAGGACTAGAGGAGTTCTAAAACACAAATGTTTACATTCAGTTCTTCTCCAGTGCTTTACACAGATTTATGCACATTTAAAATTGTCAAACACATGATGTTTTGTTCCTTTACAGGATAGCGATGATAATATGTATGTATTTTACAATGTGAGTTCTCAGAATGGCATTAAAGCAAGCCTAAGCAATGTTGAGTGCTGATGTTGTCTCCATTTTGTCTTAATTGTCTTAACGTCACTTCAAACGACTAAAAACATGCAATTTGAGCTACTTTGGATATAGACACTATACTCCATAATTACAACACAGCTCAGGGGAATGAAGAAAAGAATAGAATAGAGTGGAACGGCTGTAGTAGTGAGTGGCAGTGAGTGAAAAAGAGAGGGGGGAAGGGCCACGCATGAATCTATAAGAGCACAGACATTGGCTTTATCCCTTGTGTGACACTCACAGAGAAACAAACCCAAACCTCACCCACTCTCACAGACAGTCACACCACATGCTGCAGGACCGTTCGCTCAGGATGGCCACACAGAGAAAATGCCACAAAGCGTCAAATGTTGCTTTCTTAATCTGTCTTTTTGCTGTCTTGTTTCAAGGTGAGTACAATTTACTTCACTTCTGTCCTTCTGCAGATGTTTGGACCCAAGATTGCGTGTTATACATTAACATTTTAGTCTTGCTCCTAAGTTTTAGTAACTATTAGAAAGAAAACTTTTAATGTAAAAGTTTGAGTGCTTGCTATAATGCATGCATTTCTCTACTCCGCTCCGCTCGTACGCTGTCTGCGAGGCTACCACACCCCTTCACAACACAGCCATACGCTGTAAATAAAGTTGATGAGTTCCCTCTCAAGTTAATGGCTTGGGATCAATTGATTCGCTCTCTCCTACACAGTGTATCTGTGCATATATTATATCACCAGGTGGCCGTGTGTGCGGCTGTATGTGAAATAAAGAGTCCATCTGTTGTTATTCCATTAGGCATAAAGAGGATTTTGCTAATTTGGTGGACTATGAAGCATCCAGGTGTTTAGAAGACCCTGGGCGGCAAAAGTTGTGGACCGTATGATGTAATACATATTTCAAATTCAGTCAGAGACAGAAACAAACACTGGTGTTTACAATGGAAGAGCTGCATGGGGAAAACCTCAAATAGCAGATAAATCTGCATTTATTAATTATTAATATTTTCCTGTAATGTATGTAAACTAATTTATTATATACAATACATTTATTTTATTTTTATATTTATTTTTACTTATTTTTAAAATTGCATTAAATGTTTAACTTTAAATTTATATTCAATTGTAAACTTCAAATTCCCTGACTTTTCCCTGACTTTTCACTTTCACCTATAATGAACGGATCCATCCATTTGCAAGCTTTATTTACTTGTTCACAGATGTTTTTACTACAAAACACACATTTACACCATTTATTTTGTTATTAGTATTTTTTATTTATTTATTTTATTTGATTTTATTTATTTGTTGTTTTTTGCTTTTACCCGTTAAATGCACTTTGTTTTTTATGCTTTCATAACCATAACCTAACCATAACAATAGGCAAAACTTGTGAAACAGCATGATAAAACAAAATACGGTATAGAAAAATTACATTTTGATTAATAGATACAAAAAATTTAAAGCAACAAACAAAAATCCTTTATAATCCATGACTTGGACAAAATAAATACAAAATTCCCTGACTTTCAATGTCTGGAATAGACCTTTTAAAATTCCATTATATTCCAGAAATTCCCATGGGAACCCTGTTTTTGTTGTTTTTCTTGTTTTAAGCCTATATCCATCTATAACTAATATATTTTGCTAATTAAGATATTTTCTCTGAAACAATAACTGACAGTTTTGTGCCTTGGTTAAATTCTGTTGATTTAGACTATAGATTTTGTTACTGCAAAACAACAAAAATATCTATTAAGAAACAGTTTAAGAAATACAGTAAATTATGCCTAACAAACAACATTGTAGTAAAAGAAAATCAGCTCAAATATGGCTAAATTGCTAAATATGAGTCAATTTTTGTTTATATTCTAATCTATAATTTTAAAATTTCATATTTTCAAGCAAATAATAAATTTTAAGAAAAGAAAATTAATTAAAATAATCATATTAATTATAAGTCCACATAAAAATATATTATTTCATCAATTAAGGTGTCAGAATACTCCTTTCCATTTGTTTCAATCGTCACATTATTCTAGTCATACTGTAAAGTATGTTTATTTTCCAAGACATATTTGGGGCATTCCCTTGCCTACTCCTTACAACCAAGAACAGCTTCTACTCTCATTGGCTTGGGTCCCATAACTCAGTTATTGTAGCTTAAAGGGCTACGAGCTCTGCAGATAATGATGCTTTGGCAGAAAGTGTAGGGGTTGGGCTGCTGAAGGAGTGTTTGATTAGAAACATAAGAGGCTGTCTTTCCTCCATATGTTTGCTGCCCTCTCTATGGGTGGAGACAATGTGGGCCCCACACGGGGCTAAGGGGTCGGAGGTCGGGGGGGCATGCTGTTAGAGAGAGAGAGAGAGAGAGAGACAGACAGACAGAGAGAGAGAGAGAGAGAAGGAGGTCCAAACTTACATTCCTGCTTCCCTTTAACTGGATTGTTTGAGTCTCAAATTCCAGCATCCCTAAGGGAACGCTCAGTGTAGCAGCAGATGACCAGGCATCATTTAGTAGAGCGCTGCAACACTGAACAGAACGTTCTATACCATCGCTGCTTTCTTAACTTTAGAGAGAGAGAGAGAAAAATATTATGAGATGATTATGTACAGTGAACTTAAAGGTTACATTTTCTAACACAAATGAGACAGTATATCACAAACTATTATTGAAAAATACTTTTGTTTGTTTTTTTCAGAAACTACCTTTTTAAACTGAGGTCAATGAGATTTTCTTTTTTTTATTCAGCAAGAACACATTAAACTGCTCAAAAGTGACATTAAAGATATGATATTACAAAAGATTTCTATTTCAAATAGTAAATGCTGTTTTTTAGGGCTGGGTATTGACACAAATTTCACAAATCGATTTGATTAGATTCAATATAGATTATTATTATGCATGGCAAATTTTCTCAAGAAAATCATCTCTATTCCTCAACTAATGCTGTAAACTATACATGGGAGACTGGTTAAAATTAACTGATTTGTATGCAAATACACAAATTACACTCAATTACATTTTTATAATAATAAAGTTATGTACTAACTTTACAATTACATAATTATATTTCCACTCCAATTTGTTTTTTGAAATATGAACATTTGTTTGGTGGCTGACTGTCATAAAAACGTAAACATTTAAACACTGAAGAACAGTAAAAATGATAATGAAAATGTTATATGGCACATATATTTAGCAAAATACTCCTCTGTAGAGTTCATTTTTCTGGCTGACTAACAAGTTTATGAGTTTTCGGAGGTAAACGTTACATCACATTGTTTACAAGCTGTTATACCAACATCTTTCCATGGTTAAAAGTGAAACACTGATTAAGCTTTTAAATGAGACAGGACAGATTTCGGTAAGTTGTAGTCTTACTTTTAACATATGATGTTCATTCATGTTTATTTCGTGCTGTAACTGGAGGAAATGATCAGTTCACTTATGCTTCACATTAAACAGCGAAAAAAGGCCTTTATTGTTTGAATATTGTAGCAAAATGGGCAGAATTTGAAATCTGAGACTTTAATATCAAAAGTAACAAAGCACAAAGCTGATGGCACAATGTTCTGTTCATTAACTAAAAAAAAACAGACTAAACGAATACATTTTTAGATTTTTTGGGTAAAAAGGAGAATTGTTTCAAATTGAAAAATGTTTTTTTTTTATCCTGAAACAAATATGTTCTGTGGTTTCCACAATAATATTAAGCAGCACAACCGTTTTAAACATTGACAACAATAATAAATGTACTGAGAGAACTAAATCAGGATATGACAATGATTTCTGAAGGATCATGTGACACTGAAGACTGAAGTAAAGGTTGCTGAAAATTCAGATTCGCGGTTCAAAAATAAATAACATTTTACTATACATTCAAATAGAAAGCAATTACTTTCAATTGTAATAACATTTCAGAATATTACTATTTTACTATATTTTTAATTACTATTTTTAATATATTTTTTTAATTTTCGTAGTTGTTATGCTCTTGCTAAGGTGTTCTGAATGGTTGCCAGGGTATTCAGAGTGGTTAGTGACTGCTAAAGTGAAGTGAATGCTTGCTAGGGTGTTCTTAATGGTTGCTAGGGAATTCTAAGTGGTTAGCAACTGCTGGGGTGTTCTGAATGGTTGCTAGGGTCTTCTGAATGAAAAGCCAATCCCAAGCCTCTTTGACATTCTAGTGCACCTTCAAACGTAAGTCTATGGGATTCCTTCTTGCCATATCGTAAGTCACTAAAAAAAGTTAATTCATGACCGAGTTTTGAGGACATTTTCTCTGCCTTTGATAGGCAAAAGTGACAGATGTAGCTGAGACGGGGGTTGGAGGCATATGCTCATGCATCTGCTGTAGTAAAGCTGATCTCTCATAGCAGCTGACGAACTGTCAGTGTTATCAAGTGTGAAGCAGGGCATGATGTAGCGAGCGTGCTGTCGGCTCCGAGAGAAACTGCGACGTGGGACCTCGCCAAGTAGCGCGAGCAGCCTTGAGGATCACAGTCC
This sequence comes from Cirrhinus molitorella, assembly GCA_033026305.1. NCBI lineage: Eukaryota > Metazoa > Chordata > Actinopteri > Cypriniformes > Cyprinidae > Cirrhinus > Cirrhinus molitorella. The sequence goes on from CM065130.1 coordinate 30,919,145, forward strand.
AGATGTAGAACAAATACATACCACTTTATTGACACCCACACCCCTTCTGCCTTTCTTTCCTCGCATGATAGGCTCCTTTATCATTCCTGCTTCCCGGCAGCTTCAAAGGAATCCATCCAATCCCGTTATTCAAGCATTCCTAGAGTTGGAATGTCAAAACATTCCATGACTGGAAATTCCCAGAGGCTTTGAGGGAAAAGCAGGAATAGTGAAATAAAAGATAACTTCCTGTTATGTGACGGGAAATATGGAGGGAATGGGGTGAAGATGGGTTGAGGAATAGGGGGGATGGGGATGAATAGATGTAACATGTGTGGAAGGGGGTTGTAGAAATGTTCCCTATGGTTGTAAGAGACTCACTTGTAATTTTGGTAAAAAGATAAACCCCAATGTCCATAATTAGAAACAATTATACAGTAAGAAAAAGGGAAACACTATCAGTTTTTACAATACATTTTTACTTTTTTTTCCTTAAAGGGATAAGTTCACCCAAAAATGAAACTTCTATCAGTGCTTTCATTTTTCTGTGAAACACAACAGAAGTTTTTTATTTTATATTTTTTAAAGAATGTCCAAACAGTGAAACACACTGACTGACACTGAATGGACAAAATTTCTTCTTTGTGTTCCACAAAAGAAGGTCATACAGGTTAGACGTAATGCTAAGTAAATGACAGAATTTTCATTTTGGTGTGGACTATTCCTATAATTTGGCTCATTATGAGGTTTTCTTTAATTTTGTCCCTTAATTCCTTCTATTTTATCCAGATATTCATTCCCAGTGACCCTGATGCTAACACATCTCTGCCACTTACTATGGTGTTTTGAGCATTACATTTGTACCACCATAACAAAAATGGTGGGGGAAAAGCTCATTCTTGTTCTCATGTGAACACAGAATCTTTTTTCACATCACAACTGGGTCACTAATATCCCTTCTGGCAAACTGAAGCCATGCTTTCATATGATTCTTTGAGTAATGGGCTCTATTGTGCCTTCTCTCTATACAGGCCACTGTTATTCAGAGCTAGTGATATGGTTTAATTTATTCTTTCAACAACTGAACTATGTAGCGCCTTCAGAGCAAATGCTTTAATGCTTTCAAAGTAGTTTCAGTTCAGTGTAGTTTGCTGTAAAACTAACAGTGCTCAGACGTTGCTTTTTACTGTTCTTTTAATGTATGCTTTATATATATATATATATATTTTTTTTTTTTTCCCTGTAATAAGCTATAATATTATCTGATGCATAATCGAATTGATGTCAGACGAGTCAGGTGGATGGATTGAAAAAGTCAGAAATTTATTCATAAACTTACATATGAATATGCATAAAAATGATTAGAAGATTACAATAATCATAAGGTTAAAAGATGAATACAAAAGATCATAATGGTAAGCATAATTATCATAATTAACATAATTCTAAAATCGCAATCATCAATCATTATTAATATCAATTACCCAATTGCTAGATCATCCAGTACCAGATCAAAATACCAAAATTGTAAGAATAATAAAGAAAAGACCCAATTAATATTGAAGTCCAAATTAATAATTAAGCATGTACAGAACTCTAAAGTCTGTTAGTCTAAAAGTAATCTAATTCTAAGTCATCCAAGTCTGCTAAGTATTCTAAGTTCTGAGAAATCCAAGTCCAATGAAAGAATAAGAAAAATAAGTGCACCCAGTATCAGAGACAGAGAGTCAAGGAGAGCGGAGGAGAAGAAAAGAAGACGTCTAACTGGTGTGCATTTAGAACATCTCTTCTTATACTCTTAGGCTTTGAGCAAAGAAAGGGGGGTAAGTTTCCTTTGTATAATAAAATGTATTTATTCTAATCTCTGTAATAATCTCTGTACAGTTAGTCACGTCTTCACACCTCATGGCAGAAACACATCTAATTATAACTTGGGTCCCTAGAATCACTTCCTCTTTCTCAATAAATCGAGGCCCCTTTAAGTTTTGGCCAGCCCTGCAGCTTTTGGACTTGCAACTTCCTTTTAGTTCCAAGAAAATCTATATGTATTAATTTAAAGTTATTACCCTATAGGAATAGTTTGGAGAAAACCATCTCTGAAAAACCATATGTTCGAATGAATAGAATATTTTGGCACTCAGACTACGTGGTATAAGGATCAGTTATAGTGAATGATTAATTATAACAACAGGTTATTATAACAACAAGAATTTTAGCAACAAAGATGATTAATAAATGCACAAACAATATTAATAACATAATATCCTTATATGAATATGTTAGAACACTTATATGGATAATGTAAGTTAATTCCTTAAAAATCCAAAATCAACACATCATTATCTATTTTTATATCATATCTATCAAACGGGTCTGGCTTCCAGTCTCATCCGTGTCCAGCGATTTTTAACTGTACAAAACAGCTCGTTTTGCTGCTTGATATTGCAAATTGGTATGTAATTAACAATATTATTTTAATGTATCATCTTAATTATGAGCACACTGGTTTGTAGTGCAATTCTTAGAAGTGTATTCTTCTCGTTATTTTCCTATAGCAGATAATGAACTGTATAGAATGACACACACACTAAATCGGTGTCTAAACAATCATTCAACAAGACAAGCACTGAACAATCTATACCAGACACAAGTCACAGCAGTGTTGAACAAGACCAAAGAATGACACTGTAGATCTCTTAGAAATGTATGTGAGAAAAAAACGTTGGAATGAAAACGTTTGCTGCCTTTGCAATGGGCCTTGCACAAGGGTCCAAAAGTCACTTGAGCGACAATATAGTCAAAGTGTATTGTATATTAAGTTGCTAATACCTCAGATACAGCATGTTTTGGTGCTTATGGTGATGGGCAAGTGTGTTACATATTAGAGTAAAATTTGGTGCCATCTCAATTTTATCCTTCTTTTGCTGTTCAATTGTCCTAGAACCCTCTTCTTATCAAGAAAACTAAATGCAAGCTATCTTTGACTGTATGTTGTATTGATGTTATTTTATATGTTTTTACACCAGAATTTTGGTTTCTGGATGCTTTAAATCACCAGGATGGTTTTAAAAGGACCTAGATCAGCTCTTATAAATGTTCTTCTGTGAAACCCTTTTTCCACATTTTCCTGTTTTTCACCATTCTCTTTGAATATTAACAGGTTGTGATTTATCACAACTGCTGAAAGATAAACTTCATTAAAACCAATCTGTCTGTCATATTACAGGAAGGATGGAAGGAAGTGAAGCAGAATAAATGATTCCAGCTGAGGGTCAGTTTAGGGTTATCTCTTTGTTATCTTTGCACTGGAATATACCTAATATAATGTTTTGGTTCAGCAAGCTTTCCACTGTGCAAAGCAAATCTTTAAGACAAAAAACAAACTGTCTTGGTTAAGATATTTGCACAGTTGCTCTGTTTGCAAGTGCCTCGAAATTAAATTAAACCATCAAAACAATACCAGACACAGAAACACACACGCCTGATACCACACACATTTGTCTCCATTTAACCAATTAATACGAAGGGAAATAAACAAAGCCGTATCAGGCTGGTAGGCGCCCGGGGGAGTGAGTGAATGAGTAAATACCGCTGAGGTGAGGTCATTTTAGGAACGAGGGGCTCGGAGAAGCAGGAGGGTGGATTCTGGAGTAAAGGAGGAGGAGAAAACAAGATTTAAATGTACCCATCTGGTGACTTCAGCTCACAGTGATGGAAACAAAATCCTTGGCATGAATTAATCTGTAACGTCAGAAACTGAAGGAACAATTTACTACTCGTAGTTCAGGAGTCTTAAACACAAAAATAACTGAAACAATTGCTGGCATGTAGCTAGAATATAGAGCTGCTATACAGTAAAATTATAAAGGCTATGACTTTTCATACTGAAAGTTTATACTGAAAACTAATGGCAAACCTAAACAGTTTCAGATGCTAATATCTCTTCTAAACGTCTAGACACATGTCTGGGGTGTTTCTCTCAAGAGAAAAAGGTAAAAGTCTCCATTTGCTCTCATTGCTAATAGCTGATCTTTAAGAGATCACATTTGTGCTTTTTTTGCATTTAGGAACATGCAAAAAGCAAATAAAGGGATTCACATCGATTCCAAGGATAATGAAAACAGTATTTCTGAGGGTAATTTCCACAGCAAACCACTCCTGTCAGTAGAAAGGAGAAATATTACACATTTCTTTAGTCAGCGATACTAATAAAAATGTCCAGCAAGTGACTGAGTGTTTTGATGACAAAGAATTTACTGGTTTAGTACCTATAAATTCTCAAGTTTAAATCTTTTCACTAAATCACTAAAGTGTATTACACAGAAGTGGAATGTATTATTCTTTGGAAGCTACCTAATCCTGCTTATAAATCTAATTTACAAAACACTTAGGGACGAATTCACTAAACAGTTATGCCTCCACAAACTAACACTCAAACCCGGTTAAAAATATGGGGAATTGCATCGTGCAAATTGCATTCAGAGCTAATCTTTGGCAGTGTTTGTGCCATTACCGATTTGCATAACTCTTTTAGTCAAAACAAACCAGAGCATCCAAATAAACCCAGTTCACTCTTACTGAATTTCCCCTTGAAACCTTAGCATGGAATAATCTAGATGCTACAGTTACATACACCTTGTCCAGACTTAATATCTAAAATAATATACTAAATCGCTACTATATCATACATAAGCACTTGTCATGGCTATTTATTTACAAAGTAAAACATGGGAAATCTGGTATTTTTTTTAAGAAACACTATTCACGGACAACTATTGCTTATTAGCATGTACAGTTTAAGTCAAAAGCAGGATCTGTACAATGTTAATTATTTTACCAAAATAAGAGGGATAATACACAATGCATGTTATTTTTTATTTAGTACTCACCTGAATAAGATATTTCACATAAAAGTTGTTTACATGTAGTTCACAGGAGAAAATTTATAAAAAAATAACCCAGTTCAAAAGTTTACATACACTTGATTCTTAATAATGTTTTGTTATCTGAATGACCCACAGCTGTGGTTTTTTTTTTTTGTTTAGTGAAAGTTGTTTATGAGTGCCTTGTTTGTCCTGAACGGCTAAACTGTCTACTGTTGTTCAGAAAAATCCGTCAGGTCCCACAAATTCTTTGGTTTTTCAGCATTTTTGTGCATTTGAACCCTTTCCAACAATGACTGTATGATTTTGATATTCATCTTTTCACACTGAGGACGACTGAGGAAGTTATATGCAACCATTACAGAAGGTTCAAATGCTCCCTGATGCTTCAGAAGGAAACACAATGCATTAAGAGCCAGGGGGTGAAAACTTCTGAACAGAATGAAGATGTGTCCATTTTTCTTATTTTGCCTAAATATCATATTTCTTTTCATTTAGTACTGCCCTTTAGAAGCTACAGAAGATACTTACATGTGTCTTAGAAGAAAAAATAAGTTACATTTACCCTGCTCTTCAAATTCAAAAAGTTTTCACCCCCCAGGCTTCAAATGCGTTGTGTTTCCTTCTGGAGCATTAGTGAGCATTTGAACCTTCTGTAATAGTTGCATATGATGCCCTCAGTAGTTCTCAGTGTGAAAAGATGGATCTCAAAATCATACAGTCCTTGTTGGAAATGGTTTAAATACACAGAATTGCTGAAAAACCAAAGAATTTGTAGGGCCTGAAGGACAAACAAGGGACAGAGTATTAAGTTTTAAATTAACTTTTGAATGGGGTCATTTCAACTACTATTTTCTCGTGGGCTATATGTAAACATCTTTTATGTGACAAATATTATTCAGGTCAGTACTAGATAAAAAAATAACATGTATTTTGTATGCCCCCTCTTATTTCGGTACAATAAACATTTTGCAGATTCTGCAAGGTATATTTAAACTATTTCATTTATTATTAGAATATTAATGCCTTATTACCTAATCATAACTGCTACAACAACTACCATACTATCAATAAGCAGCAAATTAGGAGTTTATGTACAGAAAAAGCTCTTAGGAATATGAACATGTGTTCTCTAATCTAAAGTGTTAACAGAATTCTCCTTTGCTAACAACCAAAACTTTTAAAAATGGCAAAATTTTGTGCGTAACCAAACAAAAGATCGAAAAGGAATTAATTAGAGCATATAGTGAATTTGAGAAAACTTTTTGTGTGCTCAAGAGAATTATGCAAATAATACTAAATGATCGTTTCATCATAATGGATGGAACGGATGTCTTAGAGCACACTAAATCATCCTGACAGTGATCTGAGTACTGTCTCGCTTTAAGTTTCATGTGCATCATGCTGAGCACTGACACATGACCGAAGACAGAAAAAGGCCTCTCTTTTAAAATAGAATCACTCCTTTATTCAAAACATCTCTAGCAGAAAATCACATAAATCACATTTTTCAGCACATAATCATGTGCAAATGAGAAATGGCTCCAGAAAGATCTCTGAGACATAAATAAAGAGTCTTTTATGTCCTCGTTCCATCTCCTGGCCTCCTTTTCTTTGCCTATTCTTCTCTTTTTAACCTCTGACTGACTCTCTCTGCGTCGTCCAGAGGGGAGTGTGTTGAGGAAGAGATGGAGTCAGAGGTCAGGACCTTTGGTGGCAGGAAGGAGGGTTGAGGTTACGGTTTTATTAGCTCAGTCTGTGCTGATATATCTACGCACAATCAGTCTATTAATTACACACAGCACATTTAACTCATTGATTTAAACCAGTGCAGCCTTTGGCAGAGCTGTTCAGAAATTAGGTCAGTGTTCATTCCTCTGGCTCTGAAAAACATTATGCAATTTACTCGACTTGACGCTAAGCATACCTCTGAATTTCAAAGACTTGTAAACTTTTGTCACTCAATTTAATTAGTTTGGATGTGGCCAATTAAACACAGTCGGTTATGTTGTATTTTAAGCTCTCTAGTCAAACTAGGACCAGCTTCACCAACTCCAGCACCAGCAACATTTTAAAAGGAAGCGTAAGAGATAGAATAAGATAAATGTTTGCCAGCCAGATTCAAACACATCGCCCACATAAGCTCCATGGCTCAATGTGCCGACTCTAACACAAACTACAGAATTACCCAAAGTTACATAGTTATCTAAATTACTATAAAACAATGATACTATGTTTTTTTTATTACAATTTAGCATCAGTCTTCAGTGTCACATGATCCTTTAGAAATGTGCTGCTCAAGAAACATTTCATATTATTTTCAATATTAAAAACAGCTGTGCTGCTTAATATATCTGTGGAAACTGCAATTAATTTTTTTCAGGATTTTTTGTTAGAAAGATCAAAAGATTGCATTTATTTGGAAAAGACTTTTTCGTAACAATGTAAAAGTGTACTGTAACTTTGGAGCTTTTTAATGCATCCTTGCCGAATAAAACCATTAATTTATTGCTCAGATCCCTCCTTCTGTGCAAGTCTATGGTATTTGCTAATTTATTTACATTAAATACAGTTACTTGGATGCAGTAAGTTTGAATGAGCTGCTCTGACAACATTTACCTTATATTTCAGCTGTGATTTGTGGTGACGTGCAGGAAGATGTGGAACGCTTCCTTCGTGGGGATGGTGATCCACTCTTTCCAACAGCAAAAGTGCACAACAAAGGTAAAAAAAAAAGAAAAAAAAAGAAAGAAAGAAAATAAAAGTAAAAAAATAATCCATGTTAAACTCGGCAAACAAATATATGAATAATTAATACATTCATGAATTAATAAAGGTGCTATTTGGTCATGTTACCCTTATGTGCATTCTTTGTAATTAAAAACATGAATCATTTTTAATTCCTTTTCCTTTGTTTTCTCTTGAGTTTTGAAGCTAACAATCCGATTAACATATACAACATTAGTCAGTAAACAAGCAATAAAACCATCTAGGGATTTACAACCAAAACAAGTGATGTTGTTGTTTGAAATGGCATTATAATTCAAGTTTGGTTTGCATTAAATCCAAACATATAATCCATATTTGCACAAATATTTGTGATCTATAATTTTATGAACCAAATGGTATAACATAATTTGCCTGAAGTCTAAAAACAACTCTTTATGACAATGACCACAACACTAGATCAACTAATTATAAGTATATTTCCCTCACAGAAGATCCTCAGATCCAGATTTTCATTTTCCCCACCATGTCACCTGATTCGGAGACACCACATGCTGAGACCACTGAGCCAACACAATCTTACACACAGATCCCAGACCAGACCGACAAAAACCCACCAGAAAAAAACAGTGTGACTTCTAAGGTGGGAAAGCAACAACATTATGTAAAACGTGATAAAATAATTGATTATTTGACAAGCTCTATTGACAGATGATATGTGCTGTTGGATTAAGAAGACTTCTAGTCTTATATTTGTGTTGATTTTGCAGGGCAATGTGGTCTGTGTGGATAAAATACCAGAGCGATACAAAAATGATGTGCTGCTGAAACTAAAGGCCTCCTCCACATGTGTAAGTACTGGTCTGGGTTTATGCTGTGATAATTGGGTAGAATCTGGGGAAATAATATTACATAATAGTAGCAGTGGCCGAAATTAACTCACCTACGCTTTAACTAAATTTAAACGATAGAGACAAAAACAGACCAGTAGTACTCAAACTGGTTCTTTTACAATTTCATTCAAGTAACAAGTAGGTTAGAGTTAGCCTAGAGTATCTTATAAAAGTGAGTACAGCCCTCACATTTCAGAAACCCTTTTAGTATATCTTCTCAAGGAACAATAATATAGAAAATAACTGAAAATAACTGTCCACTGAAAATAACTTAACATACAGCCATTATTGTCAAAATAGCTGGCAACAAAAGTGAGTACACCCTAAGTGAAACATCAGTATGCTGTTTAACCATGCAAAGCCACATGTCCAATTCATCATGTTTATGTTTTTCTCTGCTTGACAGGACAATACAAAGTTGTGTGTCTTGTATTCGAGCAGTTAAAATTTGGTGCTTTAAGTACAATTCTCTCACACTGACCACTAGATGTTCAACATGGCACCTCATGGCAAAGAACTTTCTGAGGATTTGAGAATTAGGATTGTTGCTCTCCACAAAGATAGCCAAGGCTATTAGAGGTTCAGTAACACCCTGAAATTGAGTTACACTACAGTGGTCAGGGTCATATAGAGGTTTTCCAAGATGGGTTCCATTCAGAACAGGCCTTGCAAGGGACGATCAACAAAGTTGAGTACTCGTTCTGTGCGTTAGGTGCAGAACCTGGCTTCAAAAACAGATGCATGAGTGGTGCCAGCATTGCTTTAAAGGCTGCAGAAGTAGAAGGTCAGCTTGTCAGTGCTCAGACCATATGCCACCAAGAAAGCCTGCAAACAGTTTGCTGAAGACAACCTGTCCAAGAGCATGAATTACTGGAACCATGTCCTTTGGTCTGATGAGACAAAGATAAACTTGTTTGGCCCAGATGGTGTCCAGCATGTGTGGCGATGCCCTGGTAAGGAGTACCAAGAAAATTGTGTCTCGCCTACAGTCAAGCAGGGTACTTGTAGCATGATGGTCTGGTGCTTCATGAGTGCTGCTGGTACTGGGGAGCTGCAGTTCATTGAGGAAAACTTTGATTCCATTATGTACTGTACATTCTGAAGCAGAACATGATGCCTTCCCTCCAGAAACAGAAGTTTACCAACATGATATTAAACACCTGTGGGGCATCCTCAAGTGTAATGACAATCATAACAATGGTGCTAACACAAAATACTGACACTTTGGACATAGTTTTGACAAGTTCACTTAGGGCGTACTCACTGCTGTTACCAGCTATTTTGACAATAATGGCTGAGTTGAGTTATTTTCAGAGGACAGTAAATATATACTGCTATACAAGCTGCACATTGACTAATCTAAAATATATCCAAGTATTATTTCTATAGTATTGTCCCTTGAGAAGATGTATTAAAATGGTTGCTGAAATGGGACTTTTGTGAGATACTGTCTATGCACCCACACTGTCAAGGTAAGAACACATGATTAGTAAAAATAAAAACATTTACAGAAAATATATTTTAGATTTTTTCAGTTAAAATGTCCACATCCCAGACCCCACTTTGATAACCTATATTTGCTTAAATAAAAAAAGGCAATTTTTATTACCATGCCATTTTTTGCATTGTATTGTTAATATTCATGACAGTTAAGCACTTTCCCCAAATTCTCATTGCCAGAAATCCATAAAATGTGTTACATTGTGTAAAAAAAAAAAATATATATATATATATATATATATATAAAACAAGCATTGCATTAATGTACTACATTTTAGCAATGAGAATTGCTTTTACAGTGGAAATTTAAAAAAAAAAAAAAAAGAGTGTGACCTTCCCATGCTTTCATGAGGATCGCCCATTAACAATGACTCAGACACACCCACACACCTTTAAATTTCAGAAAATATGAAATTTAAAGGAAAATAACACTAAAATATGATCTGCATAACATTTTTTTTTTTACATTTTTAGACATAACAATAGAGAGATTGCTAGATGTAGCCAAGATGTTGAAGTCTTTTTATAAGTCATCCTACAGAGACCCTAATAAGTGTACTATGCTATGTGCTAAGGTCTCACTGGGTGGACCCGTCATAGAGGCCTTGCGGCCTGCACATCAATGGCATTCCGTTACATGCTATGGGCGGCAGCAGTTCAGCATTCACGCCAGGAACTTTGCCAAGATACACAGTCGGGCCTCTAGGTTTAGTTTCAGAGCCAGTAAAGTCTCTCAATAGAATAAAGTATCTACTACAAGTAGTAAAACAGAAAAAAATACACCCACACGCATCTTGAATGACTTGTGTATTTGACTAAAGCAGTCTTCATGATATCTAATGGTTTCAGACAAAAATTCAAAACGAGTCTGACACTTATTTTACATTTTAGCATATAATACTTTTAATTTTTGAAAGTTTACTCAGTTTATTAGCAACATAATTATCGATTTTAATATTTTGATATTATTTCAGTGTTAATAGTAAGGTTTATGATCAAAATGGCATATTTATATTTATGAGGCTCTTATGCCTATTCCTTTGGAGAACCATGATTGAGTGGAAGGGGAGGCTGTTGCTATGAGAGAGAACCTGAACATACAAGCGTCATATTACAACACATTCCAGGAAGAATGAAATATGATAGAGAGTGAAGGAAAGGGGAGAAAAAAAAGAAACCGCTTAATGCATTACTCTGCTTTCTTTTCCACAGGTTTGCATATATACAATGTATTTAAAGTGTCTTACACTTATTCAAAAACCCTTTTGTTCAATAGGAAGAGACTAAAATCAGGATACAGAGTGTTCTAGAACATCTCTGCGGTGAAGACTGCAAACTTGAAATCTATCAGAAAGACAACACGGATGAGATCATTGTCTTTGGAGACAGCATTGAAGGTTTGTATTGTTGTCATTTATTTGCTTGTTTTATATCTGCTGAATATTATAACATGTACCACAAAAATGCTGCTATCAAGTCACGAAATGACCAAATATAAAGGATTAAATATCAATATCAGTTCATTAAAGTTCAGTTAAATTGAGTGTGAATTTAACTTGAAATAGGCCCACTCCCCAAAAATAACAAAGGTTAATTAATTAAATAAGATTTTTTATGTGTTTTTAAAAAGCCTCTTCTGCTCCACCAAGCCTGCATTTATATGATCCAAAGTACAGCAAAATAATTTATTTTGTTGAAAACGGCTGAGTAGAATTTTTTTCAGGTTTCTTTGATGAATAGAAAGTTCAGAAGAATTAAATCTGAAACAGAAATCTTTTGTAACATTATAAATGTCTTTCACTTTTGATCAATTTAAAGTATCCTTACTTAATAAAAGTATTTAATTAATTGTGAAACTGAAGACTAAAGAGTAATTTAGCTTTGATCACAGGAAAATTTAGCTTTGATCACAGGAATAAATAACATTTTAAAATATATTCAAACAAAAATATATTTCAAAATTGTACTGTTTTTGCTGTACTTTGGATAAAATAAATGCAGGCTTGGCGAGCAAAAAAGACTTTAAAAAAATCTTTTAAAAATCTTACTGTTCAAAAACTTTTGACTGGTAGTGTATAAATCTAAAATTATAATTCCAATTATAATTGATTAATCTATCCATCTTATAGAGCATCAAACTTAAATTTTTCTAAAGCCAAAATTTAACATTTATCTTAGTATTCCACTTAAAAATTAGCATTTACAGTGAATTTCAATTCAAAAACTTCAACATACTGTTAGCTATCTCCCTTCAAATTCAGGAATTTTAAATTTTTTACAGACTAAATTTATTGGCAAAAAAGTATAATCAAAATATCAAAATATAAATCAAAAAGTGGTATATTGTGGATGCATGTTAAATATTCTAGTGATGTGAATAATCAGATTAAAATTTGTAATTTTTATTTATTTTTTGTTTCATAAAGCTGATCCTGAAGGAATGGCTGGGAAGTTCAACAATGACAACATCACAGATAAGGTCAGCAACACTGAAAACTTCATCATATAATCAAGTACACAGGGTGAAAAACAGAGAATGCACGTGTACAAAAGTAAGCGTGCAGTGGTTTAACAAAGCGTTACTCCCAGATTCCAGTCCATATGAATAACACACACCCTAATAGGCCTCTGAATCAGAAACACTGCATAATTTACCATGTGGTTTAGTTTAGGGTTAAGTTAGGGTGAGGTAGGGCTGTAACTCATTATAAGGGTAAACAGCTGTGCTGACAAATAAGATTAACACACTATATGATGCTTCACAAACCTAAATCACACAATATAGTAACACAAACCTATAAAAACGAAAATACAACATCTAACATGTTTCGAAATTTCGTCTGTGTTTAGGTGGAAGTAGAGGAGGTGGTATCTCGCATGGGCCAGCGCTCAAAAATTGTCCTGATCTCGCTTCTGATCACGGGTTTGCTCCTTGCTGCTTTGCTAATTGCTGGATACTTTCTAAAGACTAATCGAGCACAATCGAAAGGGCTACGACTGGTGAGTTTGACCATATAATCACTGCACATTCCAAATGAATCAATATTAGGGTTAAGGTAGGATCAATGCTCAGTATATCTATCCTATGTCTCGTCTCAATCAAGGCTGAGGATTCCTTTCAAGTGGATCAAGAGAACCAAGGCAACACACTGCTGTCTGTCGCTCCCTTACCTCAACAGGAGCCTTTGGACAAGCCTATCATCAATGGAGAGTCTCCAGAATCTCCCCCCACCAATGGACACTCAGCAACCCAGACGCAAGTGGCCGATACTCCGATGTAAAAAACATGGAGTGAACAAACATCAAGGGTTATCATACACAACAACATTAGGTGTGATAAAAACAGCAGCGGAGATGATGCTGAGAAAAACAATGATGAAAGTACGAGAAACTTATGTGACAAGACTGATTGCTGGGCAGCCTTTTGTGTAAACACAAGAGATAAAAGAACCAAATCTGTTTCAATTGGGCCTGAAATGTTAGCAGATGAATAACCTTTCAGAAACCACATCCATTATATACAAACATCAAACATTCATGCTTTCAAATATGTTTGGATTCCATCAGTGCAAAAATTCTCTTGAGATCTTCCATGCTTAAGGAATTCGTAAACTGCATATAATGAATAGGATTTGTATTGTACATTTAGATGAGCCAATACCTTAAGTATGTACAATATTCATGCTGGGAAAGCATTCTCAAGTCTACAGCTGCTGCTTTACATAATCAAGCATGTTTGTTAACATTAATGGATTAGGTATAATGAAATAATAATGAACAGCATTTATTAATCTAGTTTAATGCTAATTTCTACATGCACAACATGATAGTTTTTTAAAGGGACACTCCTCTTTTTTTGAATATAGGCTCATTTTCCAACTCCCCTAGAGTTAAACAGATGAGTTTTACCGTTTTCAAATGCATTCACCCAATCTCTGGGTCTGGCGGTAGCACTTTTAGCTTAGCTTAGCATAAATCATTGAATCCGATTATACCATTAGCATCTCACTCAAAAATCAAGAATCAAGGAACTTTGCTGTCGTACCGTGGGTGCAGCAGGCGCAATGATATTACGCAGCGCCTGAATATAGTCCTCAGCTATTTTACTATTAGCTTAGTGGCTTAGTGCTGGTCACGTTGGAAGTTACCTAGCTGGGGACTATTTTCAGGTGCTGCGTAACATCACTGCGCCTGCTGCACCCATGGTACAGCAGCAAAGTTCCTTGATTATTGCACCAGAAAAAGAGTATAGTTCCTATCCATAACAGCCTAGAAAATTGCAACTTTTAATTTTCTGTCGGTATTAGTATGCAATAAAACTACAGAAGAGTCAAGTTTTAAATAGGAAAAATATCGTTTTTGGTCATTTTGGAGCGAGATGCTGACGGTCTAATCAGATTCAATGATTTATGCTAAGCTATGCTAAAAGTACTACTGCCAGACCTGGAGATCGGCTGAATGGATTTGAAAACGGTAAAATTCATTTGTTTAACTCTAAATGAGCCTATTTTCCAAAAAGGTGTTCCTTTAACATATCAAGTTGTATGAACAAGCATGAGTTAATGAGTATTGGTGTATTCATGAACTAACATTAACTTTGATTATTAAAGGCCAAACATTTTTTTATGTCAAAGTTGTTCATAATATCGAATTCATTCATGTTAACAAACTGAACCTCATTGTGAAGTGTTATCCTTGTAACACTTGTATTATTGTCTGCATTCAACAGTTCTTAAAATTAGGATTCTCATCAGCTAGAATGGGGTTATCATCCCCGGCCTTTCAGTGACAAATGTAGTATCATTTTCAATCGCCTGTGTTAGTATTTTGCATTTGCCACTCTTGATTTGATTCATTTCAGTAAGGTTCAGGACATTCATGCATTTTAGATGTTTTTGCATTTGGCAGATGCTTTTATCCAAAGCAACTCTTGCATTCAAAGTGCATTTAATCAGTATGTGTGCTTTCTAGAAACTAAACTCAGGACCTTGACATTTCTAGCATTATTCTCTGCAACTTGAGCTTTGGAAAACTTTGTAATAAGTAAAAGGCTTGCGTAGTAGAGTGATAACGCAAGTACTGCCAAGAATCTTGAGTGTCAGACCCAGAAGTCACTCATTAAACACATTTGCAAATGTTGATGAATCACTGCAACAAGCAACAAAGACAAAACAGCCCCTACAATAAATCACCAATTTTACCTTTACACTTTTTTGTAATTGCATATATTTTTATACAAAGTATATTTTGTTTTATACTTTTTTGATTTGGTGTGTAATCTAGACATTCAGTTACTCAGAAAAACATGAAGATGTAGGACTGTTGTTTAGCATGTGTAAGTGTATGTGTATGAGTGAGTGCTTATAATGTTTTGTTTGTCATATCATTCAATTTACTGCTGAGAAGGCAAATTTCCAGAATAAAACACAATTTTCATAATTTTTGAACACAATATCAATAATTTAGAGTGATTAGCATAGTATGTTTTTATTGTAATTATCTTGACATTCTGAGAAATCTTGAAAAATTGAATAAACTTGTGTTTACGTCACATTTTACTATATTTTAAATAAATTCCACCAAAATCATTCTAATATTCTGATTTGCAGCTCCAAAATATAGATTTTTTTTTTTTGCGGCTGAAATATTTCAAAATTGTACTGTTTCTCCTGTACTTTGGATCAAATAAATACAGGCTTGGTGAGCAGAAGAGACTTCTTCAAAAAAAAAAAAACATTACAAATCTTACTGTTCAAAAACTTTTGACTGGTATTGTAGATGTGACTAATGGTGAAAATCAACATTATAACCTGCCATGTAAAAAAAACAAATCACTTCGTTTGGACAAAAATGCAGTCACTTAGGATTCATAAATCACATAAATCTTTGGCTTTGAATCGTTGTTTAAGTAAACAAGTAAATCTACTAAGGCTATAGTACAAAGAAAACACTAGTAAGGCAGTAGCAATGTCCCCTGGGCCACATCAAATCTGCTACATGCATGAGATTTCTGTAGATTCACACGGTTGTGGGATCAAGTGAAGTGTGTTAAACCCTCTGTGGAGCCCCACGGTTGAACATTTTGTACTACGGTATTGTCTTATATATAGGCAGGGTGGAGAAGTTGAGTCTGCTCTAACCACCAGATGAATTCAACAACAACACGACAAAAAAGACCAGCACTGCCATGGCAAAATAAAGGCAGAGTTGATGTTTCCCTCCAACTATGAATCAGCCAATCACTGTCAAGAAGGGGGAACACAGAACTCATTAACATTTAAAATCAATTAAATCCAATAAAATAACAGACAAAATACCACCAGCTAAAAAAAAAAATAGCAATTACAGTTGTGCTCAAAAGTTTACATACCCCTTGCAGAATCTGCAAAATGTTAATTCTTTTAGCAAAATAAGAGGGATCATACAAAATGCATGTTATTTTTTATTTAGTACCTGACCTTTTGAACAGAATGGAAATGTGTACATTTTGCTCATTTTGCCTAAATATCATATTTTTTTCATGTAGCACTGCCCTTCAAAAGCTACAGAAGATACTTGCATGTTTCCAAGAAGACAAATTTAGTTAAATTTACCATGATCTTTAAATTTCAAAAGTTTTCACCCCGGCTCTTAATGCATGTTTTTTCCTTCTGGAGCATCAGTGAGTGTTTGAACCTTCTGTAATAGTTGCGTATGAGTCCCTCAGTTGTCCTCAGTGTGAAAAGGTGGATCTCAAAATCATACAGTCATTGTTGGAAAGGGTTAAAATGCTGGAAAACCAAAGAATTTGTGGGAGCTGAAGGATTTTTCTGATGAACAGCAGACAGTTTAGCTGTTCAGGACAAACAAGGGACTCATGAACAACTATCACTAAACAAAAAAACACAGCTGTGGATCATTCAGGTAACAACACGGTATTAAGAATCAAGGGTATGTAAACTTTTGAACAGGGTCATTTTTATAAATTCAACTATTGTTTTCTCTTGTGGACTATATGTAAATGTCTTTTATGTAAAATATCTTATTCAGGTCAGTACTAACTAAAAAATAACATGCATTTTGTATGATCCCTCTTATTTTGCTAAAAGAATTAACATTTTGCAGATTCTGTATGTAAACTTC
Organism: Cirrhinus molitorella; assembly: GCA_033026305.1. Taxonomy (NCBI): domain Eukaryota; kingdom Metazoa; phylum Chordata; class Actinopteri; order Cypriniformes; family Cyprinidae; genus Cirrhinus; species Cirrhinus molitorella. The sequence continues at coordinate 30,936,249 of CM065130.1, forward strand.
TGAGCACAACTGTATATTCAAAAACCAAGCATAAAGTAAAACGCATTCTTGACAACAAGATCTAAACTAAATGTGGAGGATTTTATTGTTATTCTAAAATGTGTATATGACTTTTGTATTAAATGAAATACATAATATTTTTACAAAATACTGTGTAGATACATGTCATAACATTACGTGCTTTTATTTATAGATCTCAGGCGCCAACAAATAGTCTAAATACCATGGAGCTAAATAAAGACGTCCAGTCAGACCCAGCTGCAAGCTTCAGATGTTCAGTCTAAAGAGTTTAGATAGCACAGGCACGCATAGTAACACTAGATCTACAGCACACTCTTCTGTAACAACAAGCAAAGGCTTAATTAATAAACATGATAATCAGAGACAACTTCATCTATGTCATTCAGAGACTGAAAAAGAACTATGGTGCAACACTGACTTAGCTTTAGGTTGTATACCACCCAACTACTTGTATAGAGTAACATTTAATAATTACAAAACTCTCCTGCTCTCCTGAATGAATCAACCTCCCTAACCAGGCATATGGATACACTGCTTCATTTCACACGCACACACATAGATAAACCTGCCAGCTATATAATCCCCATGAGCATGAACATGACTGGTGGTTTTACTCAAACACATGCCCTCCCCTGTTGCTCAGTTTTATGACCAACACATGTATACTTCATGCTCTACTCCCAGACACTTCCCTCCACTGCTTTCTCACATATGTGCACTACTGTATACTGTGAATCACAATGTCTCCATCTCTGCTATAGGCCTAGTACACTGCATAAAGAACAACAATTCACAAGAATCGTTGATTATTAGTGTCTGTTGAGGTTTTGCATTTGAAATAAAATTATCCTGTTGCTAATTTTTCAAAATATGAACTTAATCATAAATAATCCACTTTGTAAGTGGCAACAACTTCAGCAATGGCTTCAGTAAGGATTTTTAGGGGGTTAACGGTGCCCTCTAGTGTGTAAAAGGAGCTCTTACATAGAAAAAATATTTTACCGGACAATAACAATCTGAGAGAACTGAGAATTCTTCAAGGAATCCTGCCTTAAAACTCCTTCCTTATTGTCACAAATTAGTTACAGAGATGACACTTTCTCAGAATGTTTTCTCTCCATCAAGAAAAGATGTGAAACGTGATTTCATTTATACAACAAGAATTTTTGTGTTGTTATTGCCCAAAGTTCTGGTGCCAAAAGTATAATAAAAATTGCATGACTTCTGAATATGTAAAAATGGTAGATGTAAAGTAGACCGTTGAATTGAATTATCATTGAATTATCTAACTGATTATTCTTATAGTATATTATATGTGACTCTGGACCACAAAACCAGTCATAAAGGTCAATGTTTTGAAATTTTTAGAATAGGACAATATTTGGCCGAGATACAACTATTTGAAAATCTGAAATCTGAGGGTGCAAAAAAAATCCAAATATTGAGGGAATTGCCTTTAAAGTTTGCCTTTAAATCTCATTACTAATCAAAAATTAAGTTTTGATATATTTACAGTAAATATCTTCATGGAATGTGATCTTTACTTAATATCCTAATGATTTTTGGCATAAACGAAAAAACAGTAATTTTTACCCCATTTTTGCCTATTGCTACAAATATACCAGTGCTATTTAAAATGTGGTCCAGGGTCACATATTATATTATATTATATTATATTATATTATATTATATTATATTATAATTATTCTTGACTTATTGGCTGATCAACATATTTTATGATATGATAACTTGACAATACATAAAATAGCCTAATGTGAATTTCATTTAGACTTAACTTTATTATTTACACAGCGAAAATAATTAATAATACAAAAACTGTAAACTGGAACATAAATCGCAGTGAAGAAATGTTTGGGGTTTTTTTTTTCCCACTTTTTTGCTTTTATGAAAACTTAAAAATATATATGTTGATAACTTTTACAAGCTAATCTGTTATTACTATTTAAAAAAAAAAAAAAAAAAAAAAAAAAAAATATATATATATATATATATAAAAATCACATGGTACATGCATAATACTGAGCTAACAACAGTTGATCATACACAGTTACAAAAACTGAGTTGTCCAAAACTTCAGAAGCGAACAGTGGATGTTTTTTTTGTCTTCTAGTCTCACAATGTTCTGTGATGTTCCAGAAAGCACCCGAATATTACAGAATCTAACAGAAGTTTCTAGAATGTTCCCATCCTTGAAAAAAAAAAACCTGACCTAAATATTTACCAAAATACTGATGCTACATGAAAATAAATAGAACAATAATAAGCACCACACAATTACAGAAAAAAGTTTAAGTGAAGCAATATATTATTATAACAAGAAATTGATGAAAATGATTGGTCATATATGTATGCGCCATTATTTGGTTATGAGTTATGAAAGAATTTTTGTGAGAATAAGATCAAATAAATGAGCTTATTAGTGTTTCGGATCTTTTTAAACACGACGGCATGATATAACACTTTCGTGTAAGCTTAGATTCCGGTGCTTTTGTTCTCTCTTGTGAGACGCTGCGACAGTACCCTGCGATGCGCATTAAATGGTCGCCTGTACCATGTGACCTCATTCAATGTTTGTAAACACGCGTCAAGCACATGTGATCCCAAAGTGTTTAGGAACGTGTAAAGCGCGGAGGCCAATCAGGTGCCGGGGGAGTGTCCGGGGGCGGGGCTTGAGTATTTCGCCCTGGAAAAATCGATAGGGATCTTGTAATGATGCGAGGAGACTACGTCTTAAGAATGGAAACTGAGGAGTTGGGTCGGATTGAAACAAGTGAAGAGTGCAGGCATCCGTGGCATGTAGATCACTTAGAAAAAGATTCCACTGGAAGTCAACAGTTTGAACGTATCCATGTACGTAAGTAGAAGAATTTCTTATTATGAGAGGTATAATTAATTTATTTGTTTGTAAGACGAGGGATAATTTATGAATCCTTTTAAATACCTTAATAGTTTTAGCTAAGCATAATTTAGAAATACCACCTGACAAATAACGTTGACGAATTGATGTCATCACCTGACATCTGAGAGAGAAGTGTACTGATAATTATTCCAACAGGCCTTCGTTAAGATATATTACTGCGTCATAGCTATTGCGACAAGAATATGGAGATTCGTTAGGGAATTTCTCCTGCGTAAGAGATTTCGTAGAGCGCTCATTATTTATATTAACGCGTCGCGGCTGAACATGACATAATCATAAGTGAGTGATCCACTGTCTCCTCTAACTGCATGCGTCGCGTTCAAGACAACGGCGAGAAAAGGATGCTGCGCGATCGAGAGATGCGTTGCGTACGTCACTGGCTCTAGTTAAAGTGCGCACTTCTTGTCGTTTCAGACCATCGCTTAAGCTAATCTGTTTAAAACAGGAAGCGTAAAGGGCTATTGACAAACAATAATAGTGGATCACGCATTAAAATGGGCTTAACATACCTATGGTTACCTAATTAACAGCTAAACTTTTAGGAATAGACACTTCATCTAAAAAAATAAAGCTTAAGATGTCAAACCGCAAAATTATCGGTCTTAGCTTAGTTAAACAATAAACTTGAAGTAGTTATTTGCTAGTGCGCACTTGACCAAACGAGGTAAACAAATCATTAGCGCAGTGCTCAATTTTCTCTCCAGGTGGCGCAGTCTGACTGCATTATACGCTTGTTATGTATCCTATTGAAGTGATTATTAATATAACTATGGCTACATTTTTTGTAGTCTTTAAAATTTCATAAAAAGACTAGTGAATATATAAACAATATTTCTCAGATATACTGGCATATTTTGTATTTTTAAAATCCCCCTGAAGTATTATTATGCTCTTTGTTATCATTCAAGTTATCATATGTTTTAGTTTTAGTGTTAATATTGACGTTATTATTTGGGAGAGGTAAATAGAGGGGGAGATGATGGTATTTATAATTATTTACTTATCATTTCAAAACAAGATATTTAGTATCCTGGCCTGACTCTTGTCCAGGAAAGATGAATTGCCCCTTTTGTAACCTTTGCTTTGAAGTAGTTCTAGACCCAACAATACACTTAGTGATAATGATAAACATCCTTTATAAACATATTAAATAATCCCAAGCCAAAAAGTCCCTGAAGACATCTTCTTAGTAGCTAAGTAAACAGTGTATTGGGAATAAACGACCTGTTGAACCCAGGTTCAAATAATATGCTTTAGGCTTGAAAATATTCTTTAAAAAAAATATAAAAGTTTACGTTTACGGTTTGTAATTTGCTGACTGTATATTCACTGCAATATTTTCTCTTTTCCACTTTAAATGGCAGGTTTCCGAGCCTCAATAAAGATGCCTTTCCCTTTAAGAGCTGGATCAGCATTACACAAGCTGTCAGGTGCGCAGAGGCAGCAAACCAAGAATAAACTGATGTACTTGAGTGAAAAGGAAACTTGTAAACAAATGCTCTCCCCTCCCTCTTGGTCACTCTCTACACGTTTCTTTTGTACTCATTCTATTGACTCAGGTCTACAGGAGTTTAAACATAATACCTCTACACAAACACACAGCATGCTTCGGGAAACAGCGTAGGAAAAGGGTTTAACATGGTTGCACATAAATAAATCCCATTAAAAGAATGCATGAGAACGAACTGTCTTGACACAATGAGGATTTGTATTTTGTTTTCCAGTGCCGTCTACTCCTATGCTGCTCCTGGAAGCTGAATTCAGATGGTGCCATAGAGTACTTTATGGCATCTAGCACCATTTGAAATCAGTGTTCTTGGGTCGGTCCTGACATCACACAGGAGACCTAAATGCTGTGGACTACTGCAGTGTTTTGATGTCTGATTTGTACAAGTTTCATCAATTTAAATAAAACTAATTTATTCTTATTAAGTGGTACTCGTTTCTTTTTTCCAATCCGATACAATTACCAGGCTATACAGGGCCTCTGTTATAACCTTTTCATGGTATGTTCATCCTTCTGACAACCAGAAGAAATGTGCAGACTTTATGTTCTGTGATCATAATCTATGTGTGCGGCCCACTAGGAAAGTTCTGAACCGGCTCTCTGCCAATCTAAACCAATGAGTTTGGGAGGGAAACTACCTGTTTGAGAACGGAAAAGCAGTGATGTGGTAAACAATGCCACTGAACCAAACGAAACTCACATATTTTGCTGATTATTGCTGATTATTGGGCTGTACTAATCGGTCAGACCAGGAAAAACATTTGGAGTACTATAGAGTTATAACAAAAAGGAATTTGCAGTTGGCCAAACTGAACCAGGATTTCCAGGGCAAGAATCTTGACAACATTTGTGTTTGTTCTTATCATTTCCCGTTAGGTAGGTTAATTATTAGACTAATATTTTAATTAAAACTGCTCAGATGTATTTTTTACCACCTATTAGTTTTAGTTTGTCAAAATATTGTGCCCTTTCCTGTTTACTAAGCCTTTTCACACATTTTTCCATGGTTTAGACAGCATAAATTAGCAGAACAACATATTCAGTAGTACATTACATCCCAGTATCGCTAATATGGCTGCACATCCGGGTAACTGACCTTTTCATGGTATGTTCATACTTCTGAAGACCAAAAGGGTTACAGAATTGTGCAGACTTTATCGACTGTACAAACATCTCAGACATATGATATGTCCTGTAATCATTATCTAGACTGTGTTCTAGCCAATCTGACATTTTTTAAAGTGGCTCTCTGCCAATCTAAACCAGAGAGTTTGCAAGGTAAACAATCTTTTTGAAAATGGAAAAGCAGTGATGGAAAGTTCAAATTATTTTCAAAAATTAGTTCTTTAGTATTTTACTTTAAAAGAACCGGTTCAGTGATTCTTGATGGTTAATGTACTACTGAATACATTGTTCTGCTAATTTATTCTGTCTAACACACAGAGTGTGTGGAAGCTGCTAAATCATACAGAGAAGGACTTAGTAAGCAGGAAAGGGCTCAATATTTTGACAAACTAAGTAAACAGGTGGTAAAGATATGTACTAGCAGTATTAATTAAGATTAATAGTATTAGTATTAATTAAGCCTAATATTTCATCTACCTGACTAGTAATGATAAAACACAAACACAAATGTTTGTCAAGATTCTTGCTCTGGAAATCCTGGTTCAGTTTGGCCAACCACAAACACCTTTTGTTCCTCAGACTTTTTTGCACTCTTCTCCTTGATTGGCTGTAACTTTCAGCAGACTGTAGTACTACAAATGTTTTTCCCGGTCCGATCTATTAGCTGATCATTTTGAGAAGCAATAATCAGCTCAATGGGCGTGTTCAATCGGTTTATTTACATTCAGTGCCGCCAATATGGCCGATTGATGCCGCGTCGTGAAATCCCTCTATTGCATTTGATGTCAAAAATTGTTTACAGTTCCTTTAACAAGTTAAATGTCTTTACGTTTATTACCTGATACCTCCATCTTGTTCACCCTGGACCTCCACCCCAGCACCAGCCATACCATCTCAAAAGTTGGGAAATGTTGTACAATTTCATTTTAAGAATGTACATTTAATATAAAATAAGAGTTCACCACTTAAGTTCAAATGTCCACCGAATGTGTATTAATCCACCACGGCACACATGTGTATGCTAAATGACACTACTACAGGGAGCAAAGTGGGCAATATATCGATTCGTTTTCTACGGGGAAAGAGGAGTGTCAAATACAGGCCTATAAATCTGCTTGAGCTCAGGTTGGTTCAGGAGGAGCTGATGACGTTTGTCGCTACTCGCCACGTAACTCATTTCCCGCTTCAGTCCTTCACCACTAGATGGCACTGTGTGACCTCAAAACGTGCTCTAAAAACAGACATGCATGGATACAGTTCTCCTCAAATACTCTAGGCGAGCATCAGAGCTAATCTAAGCCAAGATGAGTTTATTAGCATTTATAACTTTGAACTCGGGCTCACTTTCCCAGCATCTGTAACTGATCCCAGTTACAGTGATTGCATTTAATGGCCTAATGGCTATATTAAAACAGGATGTATTCTAATGTATTCATGACACAGCTGATTGACCAACACTAAGTGAACCCAGGGATGCAGCTTTGAGAACTCTTGCTTGGCATATTCTGTTTTTAGCTGCTGTTAACAAGTCAGCATTATAACAAAGTTCACAGTTTCTCTTTGAGCAGACAGGCTTTTATGTGTCTCATATTAAAAATATGATCTAAAAAGCCACAACCTTTAGGTTGTCCACAATGTGGGGGATGCTAAATGTGAGCTTGTTCTAGGGTTGAGGCCCAGGAAAAGCTGCATTCATCAATGACAAATGCTAGTAGCTCTTCCCTTCTTTGGGATAACCTTAGGTCAAATAATGAATAACAAAGATGTGGGTTTCCTTTCTTCCCCGGAAAGATCTTTTATATTGCTGTATAATTTTAAGAGCACCATAAAAAAGAACCAAAAACAACAAAATCTCGACTGAATCTCATAAAACCTTTAGTTTGAACAACAGGTTGACTCTATGCGTAAACTGGGCGTCTTACTAAATGTCCTGTTACTGGATGACCCTATAAATAAAGCAGTAACTGGTCAGTGCTCTGGTCAGAGCTGACTGACCACAGCTTGAGTAAATACACACCCATTCAATATCCTTTTTAATTAACAGTCTCCTGCAAAGCATCCACCCAAACATTGAATCATCTCTAGTACTGGTCCTATGTGAGTTTTCCAGGAAGATGACATACGTGATATTCTTAAGTATATTTGATTACACGCCATTTAGCCACATTTAATGGTTAAGTTCCTCTCTGTAATTCTTCATTTTGCTGTCTTCTCCCAGATGGCCGGCAGTGATTGGAAGTTATGGGCCCTCGGACTGCTGTGTGAAACGATCTGAAGTAAATGAGGATGCTTACTCAAGCGTATAACAAAAGATCTGGGTTACTACGAGACAGCTAAACCTACTGAGAAGTTTTAACACTGATAATGGATTCATTCTTCCGAGTTAAAAGCTTAGAATAGCCCTATTGTAAGTGATCAGCAGTAAATTTGACATTAAATTTGCACCATTCTTGTCAGTGACACCATAATAACTTGAAAAACCACCACATTCTTTGCAGTTTGGGAAGATACACTGTCCTGCTAAATGTCTCTATACAGTTGTCTACATTTTTGATACTTTCTTCTATTTAATGCTCTTCGAACTTAATTATACAGTAAACATTTCTGTTATGAGGACATAGGCTAATTATTTCCCCCAATAGTTCTTCTTCTTCTTTCTTTTCATTCATTTTTTTGTCTTTTGTGTTAATAATACCCACCACCAACACATAAATTAAATAAAAACACACATATGAAGACAATAAATAAATAATAAGTAGATAAATACGTACTTTTATATCTCTATGTGCAGCCATTTAACGTGTCTGGCTTCAGGTCTCATCCACGTCCAGATATTTTTAGCTGTACAAAACATCTTGTTTTGCTGCTTGATATTGCAAATTGGTGTGTCTTTCGATGTTATTTTAATGTATGATCTTAATTATTAACACACTGGTTTATAGTGTAAACAGTATGCTTCCACGTTGAAGAATAAGGCGGATGGATAAATAAACTTGTATTCACATTTATATCATCCACTTATAACCAAACTTATAATAATACACCACTGTAAAACATTTATCATTAAGGTAATACATAAACACTTTAATAACGAATAAATAAATACTAATAAAACCAACTTAATTGCACTTCATTGTGTAACAATTTTTAAAGAAGAATGTTATTACTTTTCTAAGAGATCTGAATTACAACAGGAAGTAATGAAAGTAGATGAAAACAATTCACTAGATGAATTAAAAAACACTTTTAATCCACATTTTTGTTCCTGTAAGTAAATTTTATGACTTTAGGTCTTATTCACTTCCAGCTATTTTTATTATTTTAAAGGGGGGGTACAATGGTGTTTCGTCTATTCAGAGTTGTTTACAGTGTTAAAGAGTTGGATTCTCATGCTAAACATGGACAAAGTTTAAAAAAAATAATTGGAACAAATGACAGAGAATTTCTTGGTACAAGTTGGTACAACCCTCAACGCGCTTCATTCGCTTGCACTCTGCAAGGGATTCACTCGGGAAGAATGTCTCTAAAGAAGTGTGGTTTTGGTTGTAAGGCAAAGATAACTTTGCTCAGCTTGCCGAAGAACCCAGCGTTACCTGAACAGTGGATGCAGTTCCTTTTTCCGGGGCAGCAATGGAGTTTAGCAAGTGTGTGTTTGCTGATGAACGTTTCATATACAAGCCCCAGTTCGATGCTGGATTTGCACATTGTTTGATACTGAAAGATGGAGCGGTCCCAGCTATAAAAGATCCTGGTCATGATTCACAACTGCAGATGGTAAGTGAAACAGCATCAAATGTCTGTTTTAATGCCAATCCAAACGCAAGTGATCGTCGAACTTAGCTCCGCCCACGGCGCGCCTCCAGAAGTTCGGCTTTTTACAGAGAAAAATCGGAAAGCTGTATTTTTCTTTTATAAATAAACCTAAAGACTTTTTGGAGATATTAAGGATACAATATTACTCTATAGGTACTCAGGATTAACATGAGATTAGGTGAAACTGTGTATGTTATGTACCCTTTAATGTCAGAAGTCTCACCCATAGGCTTATTCCAGTGCTATTAGGAAAATAGTGGATATATAAAAAAAAAAATACATATATTATTTTAAATTAAGCTTTTCTTTTTTTTTTTTTTTGGAGAACCACATTTAAATGTAGTTTCTCTTTGCAAACAGGTTTGGCCAAGGTCTTTGTAAAGAGCAAATTGTCTAAATGGCAGTTGAAGTATTTGCCTTGAATAGCAGCTACTATCTCTGCCATTGTCTTGGTAACCACATTGCTGTGTGGTCTACTGCTTACGTAAAAGAAATTCTTTTGAAAGGGCAGTGAAAAATTATTACAGCTCACATTAGATACATTTACTCATTCAGGATCAGGTTTCCTGTCACCATATGGTCACAAAAAATCTGACCCGGCTCACTGTCAATATCTCACTTTACAACTTCTCACTAAAACAGCACTTTTAAAAGGTGAAAACACATGAGTGGAAACATCTGCAGGCGACTGGGTGGATTCTTGGTAACAACATGGGGAAATTTAGATGTCATGATTCAGTCATGCTGGAGGAAATGAAACACACCCAAGTACTTAAAAAATCTTTAATCAAACATAAAAAAATATCATCATATGTTTTTTTTAATAACTAATATATTTCAGAAAGCAAAGTATTTTGTAGTAGTATTAAATAAATACAATATCTAGTTTATAAAGTACAACAATAACAAATCCGTGTGCAGGAATAATGCTAAAGGAGCAAAGGAGCCGTCCGATTGTTTGCCCTGTGGTTAAGAGTCCAGAAAAAACACATTAAGGACAATAAACACAGCACAATAAGATATTAATAATAATTAAGACTATTTTGCAATTAATGCCAGAAATAATTCAGAACTAATGAGTGTATTAGTCATTCGATGAAGTCATCACAACAGAAAACTCAAAAAAAAAAAAAAAAAAAAAAAAGCTAATGAAGATTTATATATGGGGTGGATACCTTGAGTTCATACATTTTGCAATAACTCTTCTTTTTTCCTCTGATCTTCACCAGTATTGTATGAACTATGCAGCATTATCAAACAAGGAGATAAAGTCATTATAATTCATTATTTATTGGACAAATTCATTTTTTGTTAATCTTCAGTTAGCCATCCGCTCCGCATGCTGTTTGGATGTAATTAGTATCTGGTCAGACATTAGCTCTGCATAGTTATTTTTGACATTTTGCTAGCAGCACCAGACCTCCTTTTCCTTTGTGACAGCACAACTTTTAATTAAAACTATGGCTCATTATGTACCGAGCCGATGTACTCTAATACATGCTCACAAGGCACATCAGCAATAATTTACTTGAGATTGAGGTTGTTTGCCATTAATTCATGATTAGCATGCTGGGAATTGCTGGAAAAGGTTAAGGGTGAGCACTTTTATGACTTCCTTTAAACCAGTACAGTGGGTCACACTTAATTTTCTGTTCCTTAGTTCCTTAGTTTTATTAGCTCAAAAGCACTTATTTTGTCATTGTACAAAAGAATCAAATTAATAAATGAATGGAACAACTAATAGCCACAAATCAAGCGCAAGATGAATTTACTTTCTGAATAATAGTAAAAGCCTGAATCAAAGTTTGTGTAAATTTTTTGTTCATCCTCATCATAAGGCAACACATTATGAAAAGATGGAAACAAGAGAAAACATGATGTTAATTGTGTGAAGGAATGCATGTGTACAGCAGCATGCAGTTGAAGCGGAGTGAAAGTTGGCCATGCTTAGCTCAGCTGCACTAGAATAACATTAAATCAACTGACAGATAAGAGCGTGTTCACACTTGGTGTCATTTTCGACAAGAAAACGTTGCTCCAGAAACATAATTCATTTTGAGACTTGCTAGTGGTTACATTTTAGTTATTAAACATTACAATTAAGGAAAATAAGAAAATGCATTTAATTAATTATCCAATTCTGACCAACAGAAATAAATTAAAAAAAAAATATTATATTTGTTAAAAAAAAAAAAAAAAAAAAAGTGTACACACAAGTTTTAATAAAGAAAAAAGAAAAAAAGATGCACCCGCTCAAACACAGGCTCGTGTCCACCAAAGCGTTTTTATAGCGTTATGCTGAGACGCCGTTGAGACGCTGTGGTTGCTATGATATAAATACACTTAATTAATATGGCAGACATGTTGCAAATTAAATGTTTCAAGCAATATTAACTTCTCCAATGTTGTATAATCGTAGAGTGGTCAGTATTAGTCCCGCCCCTCCTCCACTGTGATTGGCCCGACAGTGATAAACACCAGAAAGCTCAATGTGAAAAAGACGTTCAATCACCCAGCATGCTCTTGCCGTTTTAAAAAATGCAGCATTCCCAATGAGAAGAATTGAAAAAGGTGCGTGTCCACCAAAGCGTTTTTAGATGACTGAAAAAAAAAAAAAGAAGCTCCCATTGAGAACAGTTTTGAAATTTTTTTTTGAAGCTGTCAGCATCGGTTTTACATTATAATCCTATGGAGATCGTGTTTTTAAAAAAAGTCCTGAGCGCTTTTTTAATGCCCCCGCCAATATCTTTTTCTGCATCTCAGAACATCTTTTCAAGTTGAAAAAGTTTTCTAAAAAGAAATTAATTAATAAAAAAAAAAAATAACGCCCTACATCAAGTGCCCCCCAAAAAAGATTAAAATAATTTTGTAAGTAGTATAAAACTTTTAATAATAATGTAGTAATAATAATAATAATAATAATAATAATAATAATAATGATGATAATGAGTGAGTGGTTGCGGTTGAATATCTAAATAAGAGACGTCGTCAGTTCCAGACACTACCTAAAATACTATGTGGAGGACGCAAAAATAATTAAATAATTATAATATGACCGCATGGTGAACCTATGAACCGAACTCATATTTGAACACGGTCTCCATGCTATGAACACATGCTGTGTACACATATCTGTCCTTACAAGTAGTTTGATGTTTATTGTCTCCCCCTACTGTTAGATGAAATTTATGACCTTGCAAATAGCGAGACCTGTTGTTTCTATAACAAAACACATCTGTTCATGGGCACAGATTAATTTCACCAGTGCTTTGAGCATAAAGAACGAGTGGACTGGACTGGAATGTCGCCGTAGTCCTGCTCAGTTTTCATGGCAACTTAAATTTCTTTTGGATGCACTTTCTGGAGCAACGCTTCCCCGTTAATGCACTACGGATGGTGCTGCGGAAGCTGCTGCTGGACAAATCGTCACCACGCCGCTCAGACTAAACAAAATTTGCAGCTGTTGTTATAGCAACAAAAGATGCCCTCAGCTGCTATTTGTAACCAAGCAGGAGAAAAGCACCCTTGTCAACTTTTTCTTGTCAAAAAAGACACCAGGTGTGAACAGGCCGTAAAAAAAAGCACCCTTGTCAACTTTTTCTTGTCAAAAAGGCGGCAAGTGTTATACTCACCCTTTCTGTTTAGAATCAAGATATACCAAAAGCATTCCAACTGTGGAAAGTAAAAAGATATTACTACAATTAAAAAAATAAAATAAAAATACCTCATACTGGGTCAAGAACAGTTGTGGATCACAGTCAACGACAACCAAAAATCTTTTTACTTTTTATTTTTTGTAAAAGGTTTGGCATTGTATTCATTGCACTGTAAAATAAATGCATTGGAAATCTACCAAGTCCAAACTGTTAAGTATATGTACACATACCATTCAAAAATATGGATATTAAGATTTAAGATCATCATTAAGATTTTTTAATGTTTAATGTTTTAAGTTTCTCATGAACACCAAGGCTGCATTTATATAAATCACAACTACAGTAAAAACTATAGTATTTTCAGTCTCCAGACCTGAACCCAACAGAAAATCTATGAAGGGAGCTGAAACTCCATGTTGTACAGTGACAGCCACAAAACATGAAAGATCGGTAGAAGACCTATATGGAGGAGTGGGCCAAAATCCCTGCTGCAGTGTGTGCAAACCTGGTCAAGAACTACAGGAACGTCTGACCTCTGTAATTGTAAACAAAGGTTTCTGTACCAAATATTAAGTTCTATTTTTCTATTGTATCAAATACATATTTCATGCAATAAAATGGAAATTTCATTATTTAAAAATCATACAATGTAATTTTCTGGATTTTTTTTTTAGATTTGGTCACAGTTGAGGTGTACCTACGATGAAAATTACAGATCTCTCCATTCTTTGTAAGTGGGAAAACTTGAAAAATCGTTGTTTTGGGCCATTACGCTTTGACACAGTATTTGTCAAATGAACTAAAACCGGAAGCATAAATAAAAAGAGGGTTGAGTCCTCTTGAAAGTTCAGGAACAAGTCAATTAAAGTCCCACTGTAGTAATTTTTTTCCCCCTTAAAACCCATATTTGATCATCAAAATTACATATTTAAATGTTTTTTTTTCTTATGCTTTAAAATTGCTTGAATGTAATTCTATTCCCCTTGCCTCATTTACTATACGCGGATCTATGAATATACAAATTAGTCCCACCTCCACTCACTCACACTAGCCTGCGCCTCCTGACCCACTACGTTAACTAAACTGTAGTAAATGCGATACAATGGCAAGTGGAAATAGTGTTTAATTAGCCATAAAGCATACCAGAAAACTGGTATGCTTACTGTAAGCAAGGAGACTGATGGCAAACTTCATGAGGTAATATAATCCGTTTGCTCTGGTTCATACACAGATAATGACTGATAAATCTACGTTTTTACTAGCGGACAACTACAGTGGATACTGCAACAGTAGTTAGTCCTCAAAATGCCTTGAATACTCGAATGCAGCCTAGTTTTTGATTCCTAATTGCGCCCGCGAGCATAACGTTATGAAATGCAGACACCAATGTTTGAGAGGTGGGTCTGACTCCGGGCTACTTTTACACTGTTGCCGGTTGGTTGTTGTTAAAGTTAGCGGTTCTTAATACGATAAATAAGCAGTTATAGCACATGCCGGCATTAAAATAGTGAAACATATCAACAGCTAGCGAAACATCTACAAAAAATTTACCGGATTAACCTGGTTGCCTTCTCACTAAACCCCCACAGTTAATGATATGCAAATAATAGGATCCCTTTACGTGATTGGTTGTTCTATTTTGTGATGTAGCAAAAAAAAAAGAGCTCTTTCAAACCACAATTCTGGGACATCCTTTGGGAGACTACAGTTTTAAGGAGAAACTACTCAGTAATCCTGTTGATTAATAGATTGGCACATGGTTTGTCTTGCAGCATATTAAAAACACCACATAACCAATATTAAAACATAAACAATATTAAAATACTTGATTTTCACTACAAGGGAACTTGGGTAGGAACATGGGTTGGAGCGCTTAATTTTGATTTCTCAAAGTGCATTAGATAGAAAAATGTAACATTAAAATGTACATCATTTGTCTTTTTTTCCCAATTCTTTATTTGTCTTTTTAGTAATAAATATTGTATTGTGGACTTCATATCACAATATTATCATATTGTGAGATTTAGATATCATTACATCCCTACCATCTTTCTATCTATAGTCTGACATAAATCCATACATTACATAGTTTAATTTGAATCATTCATGTACTTACAGCCAGCAATTAGACCTACTGTAGTCCCAATCCCAATCCCAATCCCAATCCCAATCCAATTCGTATAGTTACCTAAAAAAATCCATGAACAAAAAGAAATAAACATTGAATAACAGTATGCATTGGACCTCAGTTACAGTAGTGATCGCTTCTCTTATTTGGAACTTGAGCAAGACAAAATAAGCCATTATCGTCACTGACTGTTATTTCATATCGTGACATATGTTGTACAACAAACTACAGTCACCACCATCTACACTAACCACATTACTTTCACTTTGGACACATGGAGGTTGATGCAGTCAGACATTTCATTTAGTACTGTGTAAGTACCGTTGAATTTAATGGATAACTCACTCGGTAAAGCAGCACTGGGCTGTTCGTCAAGTCTTTCTGCAATAAAATACATCATTAAATAACCATTACTGCATAACAATGGCATAATTAGTGTAAAACCTGGAAAAAAAAACATGATTTTGTGGCCTGGACTTCTTACCATATGAAGGGGTGGAGGCTGTTGTTGTGCTTGTTGTTGTGGCTTCTGTCGGTGTTATGACGTAAGGAAAAAAAAAAAAAAAAGAATACATTATCTGCTTTTGCAATCTTCTCCAATTCAACTTTCCACATGTTGTGCAAACATCTAGACATTTCAGTTGATTTGAACAATGTATACGGAATGCAAAACCACTGGAGAAAGATCCACAGATTTTTGAATCCTACACATCCCTCATATCATGAATGCACCTTGGAAAAATAAATTCCCATCCATTATAGTGTTCAAAAGGTTCCTCTTACCTTCAACACAGACAGGAAGGGGAGTCCAGCCACTCTTTTCGCACACTGATGTAGCTGAACCATTCATTATGTAATCTGGCCAGCATTCAAATGTGGCTTCACTTTTAATAAAGTATGGAGGATTTCCTTCAGTCTGCCTACCGAAAGTAATTGTAGGAACTGGACATTCCATAACTGGGAATAGAAAGGAAACTTGATTAAAGTCCATAAAACATGAACGTGTTTTTGTAACAGTAGTAAATGCTGGCAGATTGTAATTAACAAAATATAGTACTGAAACCACATCTCAAGACATCTGACACACTGCAGCATGCATGGCATTTCAGCAATGTAAGTGAACCAAATAAAAATGCAAAACAAAATTCCAAAGCATTTTAGAATCCAAGACTATAAAAGAATGTTTCCCTGGAAAGAAACATGTACAGAAAAATGTCTGCTTTAACCATTACTAAAATAACAGGCAGATGGATTGTAGCAATATTTTTTTTAATGAATTAATTATTTAGTTGTTCAATATCAGGTGTACCAATAAATTGCTAATTTATATTTAATTATATATAATTATTATTAATAAAATATTATTATTATTATTATTATTATTATTATTATGTTGATTACAGCTGAGTAAAAATTCTTATTAGGTTACTTTTAATCATTCCTTTTGAGAGTTTTAAAATTGATGTAACTCAATTTAAAGCATCTTTGCTAAATAAAAGTATTAATTTCTATAATTTCTTTGCCCAGAAAGAATTTTACTGACTCCAAGCTTTTGAATAGTATAGCGTATAATGTTACAAAAGCTTTATATTTCAGACAAATGCTGATCTTTGGATATTTCTATTCATCAAAGAATCCTGAAAAAACAGTTTTAAATATTGATCGTTTAGAATATTAGAATGGCTTCTAAAGGATCATGTGATGCTGAAGACTGGAGTAATGATGCTGAAAATGTAGCTTTGATCACAGGAATAAATTAAATGTTAAAATATATTAAAATAGTAAACATTTATTTTAAATAGTTCAAATATTTCAAAATTTTGGATCTAATAAATGAAAGAGTGGTGAGCAGAAGACACTTATTTAAAAACATTAAAAATCTTACTGTTCAAAAACTTTTGACTGGTAGTGTGTGTGTGTATATAAAATAAAATAAACACGTTTTTTTTTTTTTATTATTAAAAAGTAAATAAAAAAAGGTTCTGCATATTGGCTAAAGAAACCTAAAAGTGATTGGTATTGTTTGTTTAAAAGCTTTCTACTCCTTTCACTATTAACTGCATTTTGAATATTATTCATCCACCACTGCCAGGCACAGCTATCTGATACTCCCTAGTCTGCACCATGATGGTTCCACGGAAAGATACATCTCCCTAGAAAGATCATTCAACAGCTGCCACCACCAGTACTATGATGAAGTGGAAACATGAGGCTGAGATGATTCTATAGGGCTTGGAGGTAACAGACCGGGAGTGGTGAGTCACTGAAGACTCACTATTACAGATCACTTCAACATATACAACTAAGACAAAAATAATCACAAAAGACCTGAAGGACCTGCTGAACAAGAAGAAGAGGACCTTCAGGTAGAAAGTTACCTAGAGATGTGAGTGAACATAAACAGGTCAATAAGAGGACAAAACAATAAAATGCACTAAAGTGAAAGGGCAAAGTAACGCAACTGCTGTGCAAGAATAAGAGAATGAGTTCATCAGGTTGAGTTCTAACATGCTGTGCCCTGATGGTGCTGCAACACCAGTTACTGAGTCCAAATACATGCTCAAACTGGTCAAGGGTCAGATCTTGAAACACCCTTACTTATTCTTTTACTTAGATATGTGTTTACAGAGCGTTTGAACCTTCTGTAATAGTTGCATATGAGTCCCTCAGTTGTCCTCAGTGTGAAAAGATGGGTCTCAAAATCATACAGTCATTGTTGGAAAGGGTTCAAATAGACAAAGTGCTGAAAAACCAAAGATTTTGTGGGACCTGAAGGAATTTCTGAAGTACAGCAGGCAGTTTAACTGTTCAGGACAAACAAGGGACTCATGAACCACTATCACTAAACAAAAGACACAGCTGTGGATCATTCAGGTAACAACACAGTTTTAAGAATCAAGTGTATATGTACACTTTTGAACAGTTTTTACTGTAAAAATTTTAATTTAAAAACTGACCTTTGCATTTCGGAGGTGGGGAACTATATTCGCCGTATTCACCACATGTAATGGAGCTGCTTCCAACAAGGATGTAGTTTTCATCACAGGAAAATTCAACAACATCATTAAACACAGGTTCATCTCTGGGTGTATTGATCTTGCCATGTTCAATTTGATCTGGTGGTTCACATGTTGTCACTGAGAAAAACATGGTGAAAGAGAAGCTGTTACAACATCTCTGACTGTGAAGTTGCTCATCAGCATTCATCGGGGTTGTTACAGTAAACTAAAATCATTAAAAAATCCTGAAAATGAATTTAAACATTTTATTTCACCAAGTTTCCCAGGCAGTTTTTTCATTTTCAACTTGATGTATTAAAAAGAAAATCTACCTGATCTCATTATGAAAACGTACCTTTTTTTCACAATATGCAACATGAAATGAACACTAGAGGCAGTAAAACAGCGAGCACTTGTAATGGGTACGAATCCCGTGAAAAACATGAAACACGATGAAGGCTCTGAAAGATTTGAGATCGAAAAGCAAGCTAAAACTGCATGCTTGTTATTGCAATTTTATGTTACTCACATTTGCTTAGGTGTAGAGCTGATGGTACATTATTTTAAAATGTCACAGAGCATTAGAGTTATAGTGCCACTCAACGCCATTTTAAGTCTGAACTGAGGTGGATGTCATATAAAACGTACCGTATGTATCTGTTTCAGGAAAAAACTAAACAACTTTTAGTACCACTCAGTGGGCATTTCACACTGAATATGTCACAAAATGTACATGGCGGTATGTATTTCTTGCCTCGCGGGAAAGTTCCCACAGGTACGTTTTCATCATGAGATCAGGTTGAAGAAAACGTATTAAATGAATGAATGAATCAATCAATCAATCAATAAATGAATAAAATTTCAAAAACAAATGAAAATTGCTTTAACTAAAACTTAAAATCAAAACAGAAAATATATGATAACACTGATATGCATCTATCCATAGATGAGAACTCACATATACATTTAGCATTTCCACTCCAACCAGAAACAAGACATTGCCTGTAGGTTGTTCCTTCTAGATCATACCTGAATTAAAGATAAAAACAAAAGTCAATTACAATTATGAGTTCAAACTGGACACCAGGAGCCACAGCAGGGGTCACAGCAGTGCTTACCCTGTCTCACAAATGGATTGTATAAAGTCACCAAACAATGTTCCATCTTTGATTTTGTAGCTCATATGTGGTGAAGGTGAAGGTTGTCCACAGTCTTTCTCTGAAATGAAAGCAAACACAGCAGTTTAGTATAACACATACTTCTGAAACATCCCAATTTAAAAGTCAAAAGTGAATTACTTTTGCATCTTAATTCCACTTCACTCCAGTCACCATTCAAACAGGTGATGAAAGACGGACCGTCCTCTTTCTCGTGTCCTTTAGCACATTCCAAAAGCGCTTGTGAATTTTCCGGGAAGCTATTCTTCAGTATGGTTTCCAAGGACAATACATAACTGGCATTCAAACTTGGAAGTAAACAGCCTGTTAAAACAGCCACAGCAATGGATTTTAGACAAAAGTTTAGGGTCAGTAGGCTAATACTTGTGACCTTGGATCACAAACCAGTCGTAAGTAGTATGCATATCTGTAGCAATAGTAAAAAATGTATTGTATGGGTCAAAAAATGATTTTTCTTTTATGGCAAAAAAGATAATTAGAATATTAAGTAAAGATCATGTTCCATTAAGATATTTTGTAAATTTCCTACTGTAAATATCTCAAAACTTTTTTTTTTTTATTAGTAATATGCATCGCTAATAACTTCATATTTAGATTTTTTTGCACCCTCAGGTTCCAGTTTGTCAAATAGTTGGCAATAGTATAGGCCAAATATCTCAGCCAAATATTGTCCTATCCTGACAAACCAAAGCTTATTTATTCAGCTTTCATGATCACACTTTCAAAAAATGACCCTCATGACTGGTTTTGTGGTCCAAAATCACATTAGTGTGTGTGTGTAAAGAAATAAACACCTTTATTCAGGACACATTACTTTGATCAAAATTGAAAGTAAAGACACTAATAGTGATACAAAAGATTTATATTTCAAATAAATGCAAATCTTTTGAAATTCCATTTTTGAAGTATAACGGTTTCCACAAACATAATTAAGCAGCAGAACCGTTTTCAAGCTTCGCCATCTGAGGTAAATTACATTTTTAAAATCTATTCAAATATAAAAAGTTATTTTGAATTGTAATAGTATTTCACAATTACTGTTTTTTACTGTTTTTAATTAAATAAATGCAGCGTTGGTGAGCATAAGACACTTACCAACCTCAACATTACCGCAAAATGCATTTTATTTCTATTATAAGTTAGTTAGGTTTATACACTTGACAATTAAGGCTCCACCTGCAGGAAAGTCTTGGGATATCCTGCTTCCAGAAAGATATTTTTCCACTTGACTATTCATTTTAGTGATTCTATTAAAAACATACAATCAAAATTCGAATAAACAGACCAGCCCAACCCAAGGTTGCCTGTCTCGTGGTTTAGCAACATCTGCTCAAGAAATTGCTCAGGCTGTTGAAAAGTTTCTGAAGTTAAAAAACCGACTGGCTCAAAAAAACAATCATTCAAGACGTTTAATTTAAGGAAAACCAGCTTACCTTTCGCTGTGGAGACAAATGCAAACTGTAGCAGAAGCAGTAGCCAAACCTTCATTGTTGTCATCCTTACTTGAATAGATTTTGTTTTCCTGCAACAACCACTTGTCGTAAATACATAACAACTTAAAAGAAAACCTTAAGAAAACTTAACGGGCTGTACGAATGAGGATGAAATCGCGATAAAGAACTACACGGACAAAGATATCCTCCATATTAGTTTCATTTGGTCACTTTCCCGCTGCAGATAAACAGAGAACCTAGAAAATAAAAGGAAAGCGCTTCATAGATTGGCGTGGACGACTGAACATTTGAAGGGAACCTAGTTACTCATGTTCGAAGAAACACGCCCATTCGGTAATGCATTACCAGACTGCCCCTCCCTCAGATTAAAAGACCGACAACATTCAAAGAAATTTGATCATTTTGAACCATACGATGTATTTTTGGCTATTGCTACAAATATAGCCATGCTACTTAAGAGTGGTTTTGTGGTCCAGTGCCACATATTCAAAAAGAGTATTTAATCTGTAGCCTTTATAGTGTGTAACAATAATTGTTTTAAAAAAGTATGAATTCAGCAAGGATACACAGTAAATGTAGAAGTGACAGTAAGGACAGTAATTATTTAAAAAAGATAATTATTTTTCTATATCAAATAGGCTAAATGCTGTTCTTTTAAACTTCCAAAGAATATAGCCTACTTTATACATTACTTTTATTTGTGTATTGTATATCACAATATTCATGTTTGACTGTATGTTTAATCAAATAAACATAGCTTACATTGTGGATGACTCTGAGATGTAAAACATGATAGAAACATCTCCAAAATCTGTTCACGATTAGGAGTATTTATTGTACAGCATAAATAAATGAGTGCTGTTGCTATAGTGTGCATGTATTTGAATGACAACAGTAGGCAAATGAATCCAGCCTGGTGAGGTCTTGAAGGCAGTCTCCAGAGCTCATGGAATGTGTGAGTCAGTGTAAGGGTGTTCCCCAACAAGGGCGTCCCTCATGTAGTTTTAATCTAATGATATTTCACAGTGTAACCTAGTTACAATGGCATTTTTCTTACTCAGAGCTTTATGGTTACTATTTACCACGCGTCTGACTGCTAGCATCATTATATGGATTTATTTTGAGCGCTTTTTGGGCATCTTGCTTAGTTTCAGTCACACTTGGCTAACTTCAGTGTGTGTGGACTTCCATAGAAACTGTGGTTTGGATTGCTATAGTAACTATGTGTACTTAAGCACAATAGCTTTTAATGATTCAAGCATCATAGCTCACAGGGAACCCTGACAGAGTTTAACTGCTAATGACCCTTGTGGAAAAAAATATCCATCATCCTTCAACATCACTGATGGTAATATAACTCCAGAAAGTCAATGGAAAATAAATGCGAACTAAAGTGTGAAACAAATCCATGTAAACTGCCAGTCATACGTTTGAAATGTTTAAGATTTGTAATGTTTTTGAAAGAAGTTTCTTTGATTGCTAATGAAGGCTGCATTTATTGGATCAAAAATACAGTAAAAACAGTAACATTTGAAAAGATTTGTTGAAAATAACTGTTTTCTATTTGAATATATTTTAAAATGTAATTTACTCTTGTGATTTCAAAACTGAATTTTTAGCATCATTACTCCAGTCACATGATCTTTCTGAAATCAAAAAAAAAAAAAAAAAACATTTATTATTATTATTATTATTATTATTATTATTATTGTTGTTGTTGTTATGTTGAAAACAGCTGAGTAGAATTTTTCAGGTTTCTTTGATGAATAGAAAGTTCAGAGAAATGGCATTTACCTGAAATAGAAATAACATTATAACATAAATAACATTATAAATAAATATATAGGTGCAGCTCAAAAAATTAGAATATTGTGAAAAAGTTACTTATTTTAAAAAATGAAACTTTCATATAGTCATATACATGTAAAGTAAAACATTTCAAAAGTTTTTTTTTATTTTTTTATTTTGATGATTAGAGCATATAGCTCATGAAAGTCAAAAATCCAGTATCTCACACAGTGAAAGGTAAGCTGGTTTTCCTTAAATTAAACGTCTTGAATGATTGTTTTTTTGAGCCAGTCGGTTTTTTAACTTCAGAAACTTTTCAACAGCCTGAGCAATTTCTTGAGCAGATGTTGCTAAACCACGAGACAGACAACCTTGGGTTGGGCTGGTCTGTTTATTCGAATTTTGATTGTATGTTTTTAATAGAATCACTAAAATGAATAGTCAAGTGGAAAAATATCATTCTGGAAGCAGGATATCCCAAGACTTTCCTGCAGGTGGAGCCTTAATTG
Source organism: Cirrhinus molitorella (assembly GCA_033026305.1). Classification (NCBI taxonomy): domain Eukaryota; kingdom Metazoa; phylum Chordata; class Actinopteri; order Cypriniformes; family Cyprinidae; genus Cirrhinus; species Cirrhinus molitorella. The sequence goes on from CM065130.1 coordinate 30,959,368, forward strand.
TCAAGTGTATAAACCGAACTATAATACTTACAATAGAAATAAATTGCATTTTGCCGTAATGTTAAGGTTGGTAAGTGTCTTATGCTCACCAACGCTGCATTTATTTAATTAAAAACAGTAAAAAACAGTAATTGTGAAATATTATTACAATTCAAAATAACTTTTATATTTGAATAGATTTTAAAAATTTAATTTACCTCAGATGGTTCAGCTGCTTAATATGTTTGTGGAAACCGTTATACTTCAAAAATGGAATTTCAAAAGATTTGCATTTATAATTTTCACATTTGAGTTTCATTAAATGACCATCCCTACAGTATAAATTGTTCTTTGAAATCACACTAATGGGGAAGACTGCTGACTTGGCAATGGTCCAGGAGACAATCATTGACACCCTCCACAAAGAGAGTAATTCACACAGTTACAGAGTGATGTATCAAAGCATATTAAATGCAAAATTGACTGGAAAAAAGAAATTGACAAGTGCACAAAGTAGACAAAGGCACGCAAAGCAACAGGGATGACCGCAAGCTCAAGAATATTGTCAAGTGGGAGAGCTTCACAAGGAGTAGAATGAAGCCGGAGTCACCACATCAAGAGTGACCACACTCAGGAAAAGGAATACCAAGCCACTTCTGAAACAGAAACTATGTCAGAAGCATCTTACCTGGGCTAAGGAGAAAAAGAACCGGACTGTTGCTCAGTGGTCCAAAGTCCTCTTTTCAGATAAAAGTCAATTTTGCATTTCATGTTGAAATCATGGTCCTAGAGTCTGAAGGAAGACTGGAGAGGCACAGAATCCAAGCTGCTTGAAGTCCAGTGTGAAGTTTCTGAATTCAGTAATGATTTAGGGTGCCATGACGTCTGCTGGTGTTTTATCAAATGCAAAGTCAATGCAGCCATCTACCAGGAGATTTTGGAGCACTTTATGCTTACATCTGCTGACAAACTTTATGGAGAAGCTGATTTCCTTTTCCAGCAGGACTATAGCACCTCCCACAGTGCAAATACCACTTGCAAGTGGTTTGCTGACCATATTACTGTGCTTTATTGACCAGCCAACATGCCTGACCTGAAACCCAATAAGAATCTATGGGATATTTTCGAGAGAAACATGAGAAACAGTCAATCCAACAATATACAGACGATCTGAAGGCTCAGTAGTGCCTCAGCACTGCCATAGGCTGATAACGTCCATGCCACACTTCACTGATGCTGTCATTTGTGCCAGGAGCAAGTCATTTGCTGTAATATGTGCTGCAGAACACGTATTGAGTGCATAAATGAACATACTTTAAAGAACTTGAACTGTTTTTTTTTTGTAAATCCGTTTTTTGATTGATCTTAGGAAATATTCTAATATTTTGAGATACTGTATTTTTGACTTTCATGAGCTTTAAGCTCTAATCATCAAAATTAAACCAAAAAAACTTTTTAAATAAATTTTACTTTACATGTAATGAATCTAGAATATATGAAAGTTTCAGTTTTTGAAATGTTACAATAAAAAAAAACTTTTTCACGATATCCTAATTTTTTGAGCTGCACCTGTACATACTCCAGGCTAGTATAGTGCATAATGTACTTAGCTTTTTTAAATATTGATAATAATAATAATAATAATAATAATAATAATAAATGTTTCTTGAACAGCAAATTAGCATATCAGAATGATTTCTGAAGGATCATGTAACACTGAAGGCTGGAGTAATGATTAGATTTAATCACAGGAATAAATTACATTTTAAAATATATCCAATAGAAAACAGATATTATAAATAGCAAACATATTTTAATATTTTACTGTTTTTGCTGTACTTTAGATCAAATAAATGCAGGCTTGATGAGCAGAAGACACTTCTTTAAAAAACAAAAAAATCTTACTGTTCGAAAACTTTCACTTTTGATCAGTTTAATGCAAGCTTGCTGAGTTTTTTCCTTCTTCTTTTTTTAAATCTTACTTACCCACCCTTTAAATGGTAGTCTTGCCCAAGCAGCACAACTGTGACAATAATAAGAAATGTTTTTTAATCATATTATGACTAATTTCTGAAGGTTCATGTAACACTGAAGACTGGAGTAATGATGCTGAAAATTTAGCTTTGCATCACAGGAATAAATTATATTTTAAAATATATTCATATAGAAAGCAGTTATTTTAAATTACGAAAATATTTTACAATATTCCAGTTTTACCTGTACTTTTTGAAAATTCCAAGAACTGTGATCATTTCGTTGTATTCAGCAGTTTTTTCTTCCCCTTAGTCATTGAAACTGAATGACCCTTATAAAGTCAACTTGGTTCCCTCAGGAAGTATTTTAAACGGTCAGAGCTAGAGATATTAAAGCAGACTCCAAATGTGCTCTCTGCGCTTATCTCTGAAACACGCACCCCACCCATTTTATCCTGGCCTGACCAGACAGATAATACTCATTCACCCTTTCCTTATTTATAGCAGAACCTGCTCTGTTTTTCATCAGCTTGTCCAGAGCAATTACGGTTCAAAGAGTAAAGTTCTAGAGCGGCACATAGTTATTTGTTTATAGCATTCCTGTTTAACACCTTGTGTTGTAGCCTTTGGAATGACCTCACTGCTATAGCATTCAACTATGCTATAGCAGTGACTATGAAATTTCAACAAGAACACAGCGGTGTATTTTTATGTTATAACAAGACTACATTAAAATGTGTATTCATTATAAGTACATAAACAAACCTTCATTATACCACATAAGCAAATGTTTCGTTTACATTCGTGACGAAAACGACTCACTACTGACACCAGGTGGCGGTTCGTAGAAACCGCAAGGCCTGCATGTTAAAGAATCCTAATATATTTCACCCGTCAGACATTTATTATCCACTTTCACTACTGCTTCAATGGTTTGCAATACATTTATCTGCTCCTTTATATCTCTGCTACCGCCTAAAATACCTCCTCCGGTCTCTACGGTACTGAGTACTTTACACATCGCTGAGCAATCATGAAATGATACAGCAGTGTTCTGCTTAACTCAGCAGAACAATTGCCGCTTAGACTGGCATATTTCTTTACTGTAAGCCATTTAAAGCAGTCTACATTTTGTTCTGTGTGACAAGCCATAGGTTTTATCATCTAGACAATGCTGTAGGCGTGACGGGCCAGGATAAGACACTCTGTAGACAACTTGAGCTGGGATAATAAATGTCATGGTCACAGTCTTTGTATTTTTAAAATCGTACAGCTTCAAGTCATCTTAAAATAATGAAATTAGTCAAACATTTTCTCTTATCTGTGGGCGCTCGATTTTGTCACACCGCCTGTTCCTCTGCAAAACTCAGCAGAAAATGATCTAAAAATAAATTAAACCGAGCTGATGTTAAATATAGAAATGATATAGCAATTAAAGAATAATCCACATATTTCAGTAACATTAGTTACAAGTCGCAAGATTTAGATTTTTATAATAACTAACGTTCATTTGAAGTAAAAGGAGACCATTTGGTTTAGCATAAAACGTTACATGACCAGAACACCAGGATATGATTTTATTTTCTTTACACTGACTTGAAATATCTTCCCCGCCATACTTAAATAATTACTTAGAAAAATAACGGAACAAATATACATATTTCTATTCTTTCTTCTGAGAGACCACTCAGCTATTGTTTTATAAAGGTGCTGTACATTATTTAAACATTTACATGAATCAGACCACATTATATTGAGCCCATATGTACAGTTAACGTCAAAAGTTTACATACACTTTGCAGAATCTGCAAAATGTTAATTATTTTACCAAAATAAGAAGGATCATACAAAATGCATGTTTTTTTTTTATTTAGTACTGACATATACTAACATATAGCCCACGAGTTGGATTACCTTGAATGACTCAAAAGTTACATACACTTGATCTTAATACTGTGTTGTTACCTAAATGATTTTTTTGTCTAGTTATAGTTGTTCATGAGTCCCTTGTTTGTCCTGAAAGTTAAACTGCCTAATGTTCTTCATGTCCGACAAATTCTTTGGTTTCTCAGCATTTTTGTGTATTTAAACCCTTTCCAACAATGACTGTTTGATTTTAAGATCTATCTTTTCACACTGAGGACAACTGAGGCACCATATACAACTATTACAGAAGGTTCAAATGCTCACTGATGCTCTAGAAGGGAAAACAATGCATTAAGAGCCAGGGGGTGAAAACTTTTGAACAGAATGAAGATTTGTACATTTTTCTTCATTTTTTTTTTTGTCTAAATATATATTTTTTTTTTTCATTTAGTACTGCCCTTCAGAAGCAACATAAGATACTTACTGTTTCCCAGTAGACAAAATAAGTAAAAATTACCCTGATCTTCAAATTCAATGCATCGTGTTTTCTTCTGAAGCATCAGTTTGAACCTTCTGTAATAGTTGCATATGAGTCCCTTAGAGTGAAAAGATGGATCTCAAAATCATACTGTCATTGTTGAAAAGGGTTCAAATACACAAAATTGCTGAAAAACCAAATAATTTGTGGGAGCTGAAGGATTTTGGACCCATGAACAACTATTACTAAAAAACACACAGCTGTAAAACACAGTATTAAGAATCAAGTGTATGTAAACTTTTCAACAGGGTTATTTTACTCAGGTCAGTACTAATTTTGTATGACCCTACTTATTTTGGTAAAACGATTAACATTTTGCAGATTCTGCAAGGTGTATGTAAACTTTTGACCTCAATTGTATTTAGTCTAATATGAGGTGATCCTAGGCCTCATTTTGAAATATGAACACTGAGATGAGTTACTTATGTACAGCAGATGCTAACATTGCTTTCATGACATTTCTTCACATTTTGTTGCGTTTTCGAAGTCATATGCACAAAAACACACAATGTAACACCACCACAGCTTATCGTGAACAATAATCTTGTCTTTGTAATTAATTTGCGTTCTCATCGTTTATATCAAAGCTGTGTCACAGCTGTTAAGTTACATATCCAAACCCTGAGGTCATAATCACACACAGCATATGGAATGGCCACCGGTCCTTTGGTATTAACAGATCATGTCACTTCCTATGAATTCACACCTTACGCATTTATCTTGGCCACATTTCAGACCTCAAAATCACAATAAATCAGCCCTTTCAGAAACCTCCCACAACTGAACGTGTTTCAAGCAAGCATGGAGAAATTTAGCTGATGGTCATCAGATAGATAGTTAGATAGAAGACATTATACCTGCAACATTCCTGTTTTTAGGAGGGATCGTGTTTCCCTACTTCATGGTCTGTAGTTAAAGACAGTGAATCTTTGCACATTAGGGTGAATCTCTCTGAAACTTCTGTGGATCATATTTCACCTCTAAAATCTAAATCTGCATAAAGACAATGAAGCCTAATGAAGTCTATTCTTCACATTGTGACAGTATGCATGAAGCACATTTCTTCCCTAAAAACTTCAGATTGATTCAGAATGTTAGTTATATTTATAAGATTTTCATTATTTTTGCAATATATAATATTATTTTAATATTAAATGTATTATTTAAATACATTTGAGTTTTTAAAAAATACCATGATGCATTTTTTGTATATTATTAATTATTTATTATTATTATTATTTAAATGACAGTAAGTTTGAAGAGAAAATGTGCCTAATTGTCATAATATTAATAAGAAGAAGAACTAAAAACAGGCCTTATTTTATTTAAAGGAATAGTTTACCTAAAAATTACATTTCGCTAAAAATTTACTTCCCCTCAGGCATCCAAGATGTAGATGAGTTTCTTCTTCAGAACAGATTTGGAGAAATTTAGCATTACGTCACTTCTGATCAATAGATCCTCTGAAGTGAATGGGTGCCGTCAGATTATTGCAAAACGATGCAATAATCCAAAAGTAATCCACATGACTCAAGGCCATCAATTAGTATTTTATAAAGCAAAAAGCTGCATGTTTGTAAGAAACAAATCCATCAATAAGTTTTTAACTACAAACGGTTGCTTCTGGCTAAACTACAAGTCCTCGATCCATGATATTGCTTTCTTCAGTGAAAAAGTTGTCTTGTGTGAATCCTCAATGCCTTAATGATGGATTTGTTTATTGCAAACATGGAGTCGTGTTGATTATTTGTGGATTATTGTGATGTTTTTATCAGCTGCCCGGACTCTGATGGCATCTATGGTTTTAGGGTGAACTATTCCTTTAATGCAAAATAGTTGCTTCTAAATCTAAATTCGAGATCAAATATGACCCCTTGACAACCTTCACAAAGTTCACCCATGTGCATTGGCTTGTGATGGCCATAAATAGGAGCTTGACTGCTGTAAAGTACAGTATAGCCTCGTAACTGAGGGGTTGAATTGCTTGCACTGTTTGCCTTCATCTTGAGCAGACTGAAAAAAATAAAATAAATATTTACCATATTAAATCTGATTTCACAGAATATTGAAAAATACATTTGCATGTACCATTTGTTTTGTGACAAGTCAAAACAGTTGCTACAAGGTAAAACTACCACGGTGCTTAGCAAGAGCCTGGATCTCTACACCGAAATCAATGTCACAATCTGTTATAGCTACATGTGTCTATTCATATACATATTTCAATAAATAAACATTTGATCATGTTCTTGGTATATTAAAGCACAAGTTTCTGGTCATTTGCAATTATAATATTTGGAGATCAGGGAACGAAAGACATGGAAGAGAGAGAGAACAGTCTGAAAAGTCCCTGGTAAATCCCCCGATCTTCATGACAGTTCTTATTTACACTGTTTGAAAGCATCAGAGATAAATTGCACGGGTCTAAAAGGCATGCAACGGAACGAGGAGTTCGTGTGTTCAACTTTGCATGCAGGGAAAACAAAATGATTCTTTGGGGTAGGGACGTGCTGTTCGTAACCGAAACATAAACTTGCATTGTCGTTTTGGTGATTGATGGGGCGTGTTCCCTTAAATTGCATAAGGAAGGATTGCATTGTGATGTCGACAGAGTCCTCATGTTGTTTAATGTCAGCTGGCACGAAGGAAATTAAACGAGGCAGTCCGGACAAAACAGAGCTCCATGCGTTTGACCACAAAGCTTCAGAAATTGCCTGTCCGAGGCGATTAAGCGATGATCTCCATAAAAGCAGTTTAGATGAAACTTCATGTCTGTTTGAGAGACTGCTTATTACAAACGTTCTGAAATCATTTGAATGAGACGCTCATGCTGTCCAAAGAGAAGCTCGTGAACATGGTTCACATGATACGCTCTGAAGCCAAGCAGGCGTAAGCCTGGTCAGCAACTGGATGGGAAACCACCTAGAGAAAAACAAGGTTTAAGGCCAAAAACATACTGTTGGAAAGTGGACAAACAAGTATGTGAATGCTTGGCTTATGGCGGTTTTAAACCTCACTATTCAATCAAGACCTTGAGATGTCTGCGCCTCTGAGCTGTCGACCTGTTTATAGCTTCCTATCCAAAGAATATACAGGGATCAAATGAAAATTAATCTATCTACTTTCTAAATGCATGTTACTGAGCGACTGTAAACAATTCATTCATTTTTTTGGACTTTAGAAATTTGGTAACCAAACGGTCCCTTTTATAGTATCCACCTGTTTCCTCAACACAGAAGTAAACTTTGGGTGAGATTTCCGGTTCATTTTCCGCTATAGGGAGATAACGAGAATAACAACAATGTGCAGTAAATGGTAAAACTCTTTGCACCACAAACTATTGTGCTCATAATTAATATAATACCTTTAAATAATATGGTAAGACACAACAATCTGCAACATCAAGCGGCAAAACAAGCTGTTTTGTACAGCTAAAAATAGCTGGACCCGGATGAGACTGGAAGCCACACCCATAACATTTACAAATGGCTGCGCCCATTTTTACGGGGGAAAAAAGGGGATACTATGGAAGTCAATGTCTATCTGAGTAATAAACAACCTGGTTTAAAGTTGGTGTAAAATAAAAATTCACCCTATCTACATTCTAAATGCATGTTATTAAGCTTATTGGGAACAATTCATCAATTTTGTTGAAATTTGGTAACCAAACGGTTTCCAATCTTACTGACTTCTAGTGTTTGTTGTCCATACTATGGAATTCAATGAAGCCAAAAACATTTAGGCTATAAAAACTGGCAACCAAACAGTTTATTACCTACTCTATCTGAGTAATAAACAACCTGGTCTGAAGTTGTTGTGAAATCCATTTTGTTGGACTGCAAAAAAATATTTTTGGTAACAAACGGTTTCAGATCCCACTGACTTTTATCCACCTTTTTCTTTAACGCGGAAGTAAGCCCATGGGTGAGACTTCCGGTCATCCGTCGCTATAGGGGAATTACCAAAAGAATAATAACGTGCAGTAAACATTAAACCTGTTTGCATTACAAACCAGTGTCCTCATAATTTAGATACATTGAACTAATATGGTAAGACACACCAATTCGCAATATCAAGCAGCAGAACAAGCTGTTTTGTACAGCTAAAAATAGCTAGAAGACCGGAATCCACATCTATACAATTTACAAAAGGCCCACTGTTACAGGAAAATATGGTGGATAGTATTTGTTGTCCACACTATGGAAGTCAATAGGACCCAATACCATTTAGGCTATAAAAGAAGATATTTTGAAGAAATCTGGCAACCAAACATTTTTTGGCCTGTCTGAATAAAAAACTGTCTGGTTTAAAGTTGTCGTGAAATGTCAATTCACCTATCTATCTTCTAAATGCATGTTACTGAGTTTATTGAGAACAATTCATCCATTTTGTTGGACCGTAATAAGATATTGTGAAGAAATTTGGCAACCAAATAGGTTTGAATCACATTGATTCAATTAAGTATTTCTTGTCCATACTATGGAAGTCAATGTGAGCCAAAACCATTTAGGCTATAAAAGAAGATATTTGAGGAAATCTGGCAACCAAACAGTTTATTTTCTATTTGAGTTATAAACAACCCGGTTTAAATTTGGCATAAAATACATAAATGCATGCTATTAAGTTTATTGTGAACAATTCATTCATTTTGTTGGGACTGTAAAAAGATATTTTGAAAAATTTGGTAACCAAAATATGAACATTTAAAATCCAAGCTTATTTACTTTGGATTCACAAGTAACAAACAATTCTATTTTTGGGGTTATACAGTAGTACTTAATATGTATCAATTTTAAGTTGATTGAACTTTTTTTATTTTAAAAAGTTCAGTGGCTGATTGCCTCATGCTTTTGAGTTTTCTCAACTTCTGAATTTTTTAGAGTATAAAGAACACAGTAAGAGAAGTTAGGCAAGGATAAAGGGTTAGTTCAACAAAAAGAGACAATTCTGTCATTAATTACTCACCCTCATGTTGTTCCAAATCTGTAAGACCTCTGTTCATCTTCAGAACACAAATTGAGATATTTTTGATGAAATCTGAGAGCTTTCTGACCTTGCATAGACAGCAACACAACTGACACGTTCAAGGCCCAGAAAGGTTGTAAGGACATTGTTAAAATAGTCCATGTGACATCAGTGGTTCAACTGCTGAATAAATTGTTATTTTTGTTTTCTTTGTTCACAAAATGTACTCTTGTAGTTTCATAACATTATGGTTGAACCACCGATGTCACATAAACTATTTTAAAGTTTTCCTTTCTACCTTTCTGGGCCTTAACATGGCAGATGCATTGCTGTCTATGCAGGGTAAGAAAGCTTTCGGATTTCATGAGGGTGAGTAATCAATGACCAAATTTTCATTTTTGAGTGAACTAGAATCTTGTGTAGAATCTCTTTAACATTCTACATGTGCAAGTGCTTGAAACGCAGCCTTGAGTACCCCTTGAAGATGTTTAGTCTGTTATTCAAGAGCGTGATAGATTTCTTCAAATGCCTGTGCCAATAAACCAGATGTGATGTTATTTAGGTAGCCTGCTATAAACGTGTCGACAGTTTAACTAACTTGCTCAGCAAGATTCTCTTTCGCAAGTAGATCATTTGCGCTAATTCCCATGATAGTGCTGAAATGCTGAGAATGCAGCTTGCAATCCATGATGAACTGTGTGAATCTTAGCTAGAAACTTTCGCATTCACGTACTTGCGTATGTTTCGGGTCTTAAACCTTTAAGTATCACCAAACTATTCGCAAACATCTCGCATGGCTTCCTCGTGCGTAAGGATGCGTGCAAAACTAGGGATCTTCCAAAGGCCGTCACTCAAGGGTCCAGGGTGGTCAAAGACTAGACTCGCCCTGGTGGAGACTGGAGCAGCATCTGTGACGACAATGTCATCCGTCCTGTCTTCACTCTCATTTCCTTTTCTTTTGATTTCATTCTTATCTGAAATCATTTCCTTCCTGTTTTTTTCCTTTTGATCCTCCTTATTCTTTGTTTGTTTGCTCCTCTTGTCTCCCTCTCTGCTCGATATGTGGGTGTCTTCATTTCGCATGTCTCTCTGTTTTTTCTTCTTCTGCGTTCTTTTGAGCTCAGTTTCCCCTTTCGGCTCAAGCGCTTCATTCTCTCGTTTGCTTCTCACTTTTCTCTCAGCTCTCTGCCTCTCCTCCCCTTCTTGGGTCTCATTTCGCTTCCTTCCTCTAGATTCCTGTTTTTTCCTCCTTTCAGTGTCACTTTTCCTCTGGTCCACACGGCGCTCTTCTTTCCGTCCCTGCTCTTCGCCAATTACTGCTTCCTGTCCTTCACGCTTTGACTTCTGGGGACTGACTGAGCGACTATGTTGGCAGGACTTTCTGTTCTTGTGGGAGTCTCGAGTGCTTTGTTGCAGATTTTCTTTGTGGCTGTGAGCTTTGTCTTTGGCTTTGGGTGGGCTTTTGGATTTCTCTGTATCTCCGAGATCAAGGAGATTCTCTGCGGACCGACTCTTGCGCTGTCGCTGCGGGACTCTGGAAGAGCTGGTGTTTGGTGGTTTGGCACGTTTCTCCCTCTTGCTGTCTTTAGAGGGAGGATCCTCGCAGTCCAGATTCAAGAAGCCACGAGAACGAGCAAAGGAGCTTGTCAGCTCTGACGTTTCCTTCTTTGCTGAGGTGGATGATGGATAAAGAGAACTGAGAGGAATGTTGGAAGTGTTAGATCCCAGTGGATCAGGAAGGATAACATCTCCTGCAGAACCTACGGGCGAAAAAGATCTGCATTAGTTACACTGCCTAGAATTAAAATACCATACCTAATTAAGGCCTCATAAAAATTAAACCATGGTAGCCAATTATATTTGGGTGGTGTTTGCCTATTCTAAAATCCACAATACTACGATTTCATGACTGACTGTTAATGCACTGCTATGCAATAATTTTGAGTGAAAACATTTTAATCTCCAAATAGCATGAACATGTTCCACAGATCTAAAAATGTACGCAATAAAGCAGAGGAAAGACTAGCAATTAAGGAGCAAAGAAAGTGTATTGAAAGTCCCATTACCAAAGAAAAAAAACACCTAGAGGAAAAGAGGCTGCTAGTGATGATGCTCCTGGGGGCAGTAACACACCGCAGAGGAGCTTACACAACCTGCACAGAAGAGAACAAGAGGAAGAAAGAAAGAAAGAAATACAGAAAGAAAGAAAAAGCTGAAGTTAGCAAGCAACCCGTGTAGTCTTGACGTCTGTACAGTATGCTTACGTAGCAGCATCATCATGTGTTTGTGTGTCATAACTCACTGTTCTCTGATAAGAGGGCTTGTGGTCGCAGTAACAGTAGCACTTTGTTTCCTCCAGCTTGGATCAGCTCAATGGCTCTGGTGTGACTGATGCCTTGCGTCTGCTCTCCATTGATCTCCACTACCTGATCTCCTACCTGCACATTCAGGCATAAAATAATTTATGTGTTTTATCATTATTAAAATATCTTATTGGTCTCTGGTCCAGGATATGAGAGGTAATGAGTGTAGCTAAAGACTAAAATACCAGTCCTGCCTTAATGCCATTGAAAAATCCTAGCAATTGACTACAAATAGGAAGATGATGACTGATATGGCCTTGAAAGTCAATTCACATTTACATTAATTCTTTTGGAAGACACTTTCATTCAAAGCTAATTGCATTCCATTCAAACTATATGACTTTTCATTCATTTCCAAGGAATCAAACCTATTAAATGAGTTTTGTCACCTTCATTTACTGTTGGACTTTACAGAACTGAAAACAGCATCTCAAGAAATATTTAGAGTGTATAAAAACTGTAGTATTCAGCTTCCCTTAAAGGAACATTCCACTTTTTTGAAAATAGGCTCATTTTCCAACTCCTCTAGAGTTAAACAGATGAGTTTTACCGTTTTCAAATCCATTCAACCAATCTCCGGGTCTGGCGTTAGCACTTTTAGCATAGCTTAGCATAAATCATTGAATTAGATTAGACCATTAGCATCTCGCTCAAAAATGACCAAAGAGTTTCAATATTTTTCCTATTTAAAACTTGACTCTTCTGTAGTTAAATCATGTACTAAGACCGAAGCTGTGATTTTCTAGGCTGATATGAATAGGAACTATACTCTCATTCTGGCATGAAGTTTCAGGATCAAGGAACTTTGCTGCCATACCATGGGTGCAGCAGGCGCAATAATATTACGCGCCTGAAAATAGTTCCCAGCCATTTTACTATTAGCTTAGTTGCTTAGTGCCGGTCACGTTGGAAGTTAACTAGCTGGGAATAAATTTTCAGGTGCTGCGTAACATCACTGCACCTGCTGAATTTCCTTGATTATTACGGCAGAATGAGAATATAGTTCCTATCCATATCAGCCTAGAAAATTGCAACTTTTCATTTTCTGTCAGTTTTAGTACATGATGTAACTACAGAAGAGTCAAGTGTTAAATAGGAAAAATATCAAAACTCTTTTGTCATTTTTGAGAGAGATGCTAACGGTCTAATCAGATTCAATGATTTATGCTAAGCTATGCTAAAAGTGCTACCGCCAGACCCGGAGATCGGCTGAATGGATTCAAAAACGGTAAAACTCATCTGTTTAACTCTAGAGGAGTTGGAAATTGAGCCTATTTTTTTTTTTTTTTAAGTGGAGTGTTCCTTTAAAAGGATAGTTTACCCAAAAATAAAAATTACCCCATGATTTACTCACATTCAAGCCATCCTAGGTTTATATGACTTTCTTCTTTTATATGAATACAGTCAGAGTTATATTTAAAAATGTCATGGCTCTTCCAAGCTTTATAATGCCAGTGAAAGGGGTTTGGGATAAAGTCCAATTAAAGTGCTTAAATCCATCATAAAAAGTACTACACGCTGCTCTGGGTGATTAATAAAGACCTCCTGAAGCAAACTGATGCGTTTTTGTAAGAAAAATATCCAAAACATCCTACACCATCCACTGGAACACCATTCTTTCGTGAACACATGTACAACAATTGGTGGAGGCTAGAGATTATAGTTTATGAAGTTTTAAATATGGATATTTTTCTCACAAAAACAAATCTATTTGCTTCTGAAGGCCTTTATTAACCTCCCAGAACCATGTGGAGTACTTTTTATGATGGATTTATGCACTTTTATTGGACTTTATCCATCCAACTATATCCTAAACCCCATTCACTATAATTTTAAAGCTTGGAAGAGCCAGGACATTTTTTATATAACTCTGATTGTATTTGTCTGAAAGAAGAAAGTCATATACACCTCAGATGGCTTGATGGTGAGTAAACCATGGGGTCATTTTCAGTTTTGGGTGAACTATCCCTTTAAACCTTTTTACTAATGTATTTAAATACACTCTGCAGATGTTTCCCCAAAATCACTGTAGAAGATGGAAAAAGGTCAGCAGATTCCATCCGCAATGTGTGAGTTATTAAAGAGTGGTTTGCTGTACTGACGTGTATTCTGCCATCCTGTAGAGCAGGACCGTCCTCAGCCAGCCGCAGGATGTAGAGGCCCATGTTATACTCCGTTCCTCCTCTCAGACTGAAGCCAAAACCACGAGATCCACGCTCCAACTCTACCGCAATACAGCCCTATGGAGAAAATACAGACATACGCTAGCTTTAAAAAGTTGTGGCTACATTTATTTGATCACAAATAAAATAAAAAAAATCTGAACTTGTCTATTTTAATGTACATTTAAAATGTCAATTATTTCTGTGTTGGCATCAATATATGAATGATAACTCTGGACTAAATGACTGTGAATTTGATTTTGATGTTCCATTTGATGTTGATTTTGATTTCATACAGTATATAAATATTATTACAATTTCACAATTATTTTTTTCTCAGAACTGTGAGATATAAACTCACAACTGCGAGGTATAAAGTCAGAATTGTGAAATATAAATTCACAATTTTGAGAAATAGTCAGAATTGTGAGACAGTCGCAATTCTGAGAAATAAAGTTGCGATTCTGAGAAATAAAGTTAGAACTGCGAGATATAAACTCACAATTCTGACCTTTTCTCAGAATTGCGAGTTTATTTCTCAACATTGATTTTTTTTCTAAGAATTGTGATATATAAACTCACAATTGCGAGTTATAAAGTCAAAATTTGTGAGATATAAATCGACAATTCTAAGAAATAAAGTCAGAATTGTGAGACAAAGTCACAATTCTGAGAAATAAAGTCACAATTCTAAAATAAAGTCAGAACTGCGAGATATAAATTTACAATTTTGACCTCTTCTCTGAATTGCGAGTTTATATCTCAAAATTGTCATAATCTCAATTATCTCATAATTTTGATGTTATAACAAGAATTTTGAGATAAAAACCCGCAACTGTGAGAAAAAAGTCAGAACTGTGTTTTTATCTCACAATTCTGAGAAAAAAGACAGAACTGCGAGATATAAACTCACAACTGCGAGAAAAAAAAGTCAGAACTGTGAGATACAAACTTGCAGTTGTAAGAAAAAAGTCTTTATAACTCACAATTACGAGTTTATATCATGCAAATCTGACTTTATAACTTGCAACTGTGAGTTTATATCTCACAATTCTGTGAGAAAAGTCGCAATTACCTTTTTATATTTTTTATTCAGTGGCGGAAACAGGCTTCCATTCAAATTACCCTAGATGTGTCATCTTTAAAGTTTAGGTACATTTTATGATGTAAGTGTGACTCTTGCCTGTTTGGAGTTGGCGACACACAACGTTCCCTGTTCACTCATGGGGAGAGCTTTGTACTCCTTCCGTGCGAGCTCATCCCTGATCTCATCCATATCCAAATTATATCTGCGCATAAGTAACACATTTATAAAGCAGAAATATGGCTTAAATTATAGCTTCATTTTATCGGCTGTAGAATTGACATGAATTTACAACAAATACACAGAAGGAAGTAACACATTTGAAGTTGCTTAAACACAGAACAGTAGCCTGCACCTCTCATCCTGAGCAGATTTGAGAATCTTGTGCTGCGGTGCTGGACTTTGTTTGGCCGAACTGGCTCCTGAGGGCGGGCCTTTGTACTCTAAACAGCCAATCAAAACAGATTGTCATATGAAATTATGTGACATATTAGTGATTAATGTTTCACAATAAAATCAGGAAGGTTTGGACTCCAAAAGCCTGTGCTTACATTGGAGATAACACATATTAAACATAACAGATATAAATGAACTGAGTATAGTCACGTTTTGTATTTGAAGTAGGGTAATAATTAGTCTAAGCGCCGGTAATAAAGCATTCAATTTAAATATGCATGCATAATTGATATTACATTTTACTGTGGTTATTAGTGTTTCAATTTAAGCTACATTATTACCCTGGTGTGACAAATCAAAGCATGAAGCACAGGTTGAAAAAGCACAAATGTGTGCTGCGGCAGTATTTATGTGATATTTCATTATCTTACCGTCCTCAGGAACCACGGTGAGTGTGACGGAGTTACCCGCGTCTTTGATAAGCTGAACAATGTCATTGTGGGAGAGCTCCACAATGGACTGACTGTTGACAGCGGATATGCGGTCACCCACATTCAGCAACCCACAGCGGTCAGTCGGACTGCCCTCAATTATTCGACCGATCTTATGAGGAATTACTGCAACACACACTTAGGCAAATCACTTAGCAGAATTGGAATGGCTCGTGTTGTATTTAGAATCATAATGAATGAATCATAAGAGATGAAACAATTCTGGGGCTGTGTAAAACTAAAACAGCAGGATGAAGTGGAATGGAACAGAGCACAGAAGCCTTAAGGCACTTGTATTTTGTATTTTTAAAATGACATCTTAAAATCTAAATAAGTGAACATGCAACTCTGATGACGCAATGTTCTCAACTAACAGTGAAAGTTGCGATACAACCACCACTGACTACCACTTACTACAGTGGCGATAAAAGAGGGTGAAATTAAAGTAACATCTTTTACTGTGGAAAATGTTAAACACTTAAAAAAGCACATTGTCATCATGACATTAAACCACAACCACTAAATTATTACAATTGAGTGAATTTAGTAAAATTTTAAATTAGATTATTAAATTGAAACAAAAACATTAATAATACAAAATCTAAAATTAGTCAAGTTGATTAGTTATCCATCTTGACCCATTTATAAATTATTGGGGTTCTGATTTTTTTTCCAATTCTACTTAACAATTCCAGTGCAACTGACGAATCTTTTGAGGAAATACCTGGTCATGCCATGTCATGTCATAAAATAAAACAAAACATTTATAAGGTAATTATTACAAATGCAATTAAATTAATTGATTACTGTTGATCATTTTGATAATTTTAATGATTTTAATGTTTTTTATTATTATTTGCTGAATGACTTTGGATGGTCAGTGCAACCGATTTTTTGTATTTTTTATTTTTTTAATAAATAACAGGTTCTAACTATATATTAAAATAAAATAAAATCATAACCATGATGAAATAATTACTAAAATAAAAAAATAAATTATTAATGTTATTTTAATGTTTTCTTTTAATTAAATAGCAATTTATTCTGAATTTGTATATTAACAATAGATTTTCAAGATTTGTGAGTCTTTATTATTATGAGACTTTATTATATATAAATATAAACCTTCAGTTTTTTTAGCAGTTTCTTTCTGAATAATAACCGGTTTTCGATTCCCAGTTCTAATGATATCTATTTTTTTTTTTTGTTTGTTTATTTGCTGAATGATTTCGGATGGTCAGTGCAAGAAATTTTTAAAGAAATACCGGGTTCTAACTATATACTTATATAAAATATAATAAAAAAAATAATAAATAAAATAAAATAAAATGTTTTCTTTTTATTAAATAGCCATTTATTCTAAATGTGTATTTTAACAATAGATTTTTTAAAGATTTGTGAGACTTTTTTAATGATTGATTAAAATATTTAGATTTATTAGCAGTTTCTTTCTAAATAAGAACCATTTCTTGATTCCTAGCTCTAATGATAGATTTTTTTTTTTCTAGTTTATTATAATTCTTTTGAAGAAATAACTGGTATTAATTATATACTTCATTAAAATAAAATTATAATATTTCTAACATAAATTAAATTAAATAATTTTAATTAAATTATTATATTTATTAATATTCATTAATAAAATATTAATTTTAGGAATTTTATCCATTTATTCTAAATATATTATAACAATAGATTTTCAAGATTTGTGAGTCTTTTACTGAGTCATTACATTTTTTTTAGATTTATTAGCAGCGAAATGTTGGTGCATAAAACATTATGGTTGGTGCATTAGACATTATATAAAATATTAGTACGCAACCTTTCTAAACAAGAACCATTTATTTTTTCCCACATCTAATGATTGAATAATATTTTTTTATTATTATTATTTTCCAAATGGCTGATGCATCAATGAATCTGCTGTTACCTCCAGGTGGTGGTTTGCTCTTCGACGTGAGAATGACAAAGCCAAAGCCCTCGTTATCTTTACGATGGAGCGTGATATCAAACGACCCCTGGTCCTTGATGCTTGGCACCTGGATACGTGGAAGTCGAGGTGAGCCATTCACAAGGGTCAGCGCTCCGCTCCCAACATCCTCCAGGGCGTCTATAGAGCAGAAGATTACACGGACTGACCTTTAATGAAAGCTTTTCAGGCAGTTAATTACACTCCAGCGCTGGTTTTATGTCTAAGGACTGTCAGTCAGCGGTGCTCACCTCTGTAAATGACCTTCCTGCGCACTGAAAGCAGCACTTGCCCGTTGCGTGCTGCGTAGGTCATCAGATCCAGAACTTGTTTGTGAGATTTCCCCTTCACAGTGATGCCATCGATGCCAACGAGCTCATCTCCTGCCCTCAGACGGCCTTCCTTCTCTGCCGCCCCCTGGGGAATGATGGCACCAATGTAGACCTAATGAAATTAGACAGATAGCTTGTTTTAGAGTTAAGACAGAAAGTTGACCTGCTAATAAATCACATGAGTACAGTCTAAGAATATAAATAAATATCCAGTAATGTGGTAACAGAAGTATAAGGGACTCACTGGTTGGTCTGCACCTTCTCCTCCAAGCACACGAAAGCCGAAGCCTGTCTCCTGATCTCTCTTGATGAACACATCCAACTCTTTATAGAGAGGTACTGTTTACAAACATACACACAGAATTACATGTAAGTAAAATAAATAACTTGGAAAACATGGAATTAAACACATTCATCACAAAGAAGCAAAGCCAAATAAAAAAGCAACAGTATGTATATATATATATATATATATAAAATCAGCCACGCATATGGGTTTTTCTGTTTCTCTTCATTCAGATCATAAATTAAAAGGAAAGTTCTCTCTCTCTCTTCGTCTTTTTTTTTTCCATGAAGCTCAGATTAAGCAGCTGCTCTTTTCCATGCAATAATAGTGGTTGGTGATTCAGACTGTAAAGCTCCAAAGGGAAAAGTACTATAAAATACTACACTCAAAGTCTCCCAAAGCCATTCAACAACTTTTTAACTGAAATTAACTGAAAATCTTCTGCACATAAATCTCCATAAAAGTTTCACACACTTAAATCAATTGTGGAATATGTGCAAGAACAAGACGTTTGCCCACAGCTCTCATTATATTGTCTCCAGTGTGCCTTTTTTCATGTATTATAAATGTGAAAGTGGGGGGAAAAAAGAATTATTAAAAAAAAAAACCCTGTTCTGAATTAGCATTTTAAATATTTTTTTTAATATAATAAGAAAAACTAAAATAGAATGTAAATTTATATTCCATAATTGTGACTTTTTATCTTATAACTGCAACTTTGTATCTTACTATTGTAGCATGCATTGTTAAATAAATTAAATTGGCGATACAACCAAAATCTTATATCACAAAATAAGTCATTTTATTTCATTGCAATGATACAACTGAAGTCAAAACTTTACATTCACCTTGCAGAAATTTGCATTCTTTTACCAAAATAAGACGGATCATACAAAATGCATGTTATTTTTTATTTAGTACTGACCTGAATAAGATATTTTACATAAAAGATGTTTACATATATTCCACAAGAGAAAAAAATAATAGTTGAATGAGCCCGTTCAACAATGTACATACACTTGATTCTTAATAATGTATTGTTACCTGAATGATTCACAGCCTTAGGTCACACAAATTATTTGGCCTATCAGCATTTTTGTGTATTTAAGCCCTTTCCTACAATGACTGTATGATTTTGAGATCCATCTTTTCATACTGAGGACAACATGAGGGACTTATATGCATCTATTACAGAAGGTTTAAATGCTCACTGATGCTCCAGAAGGAAACATGATGCAGTAAGAGCCAGGGGGTGAAAACTTTTGAATTTGAAGGATAAATGTAACTTATTTAGTCTTCCGGGAAACATTAAAGTATCTTCTGTAGCTTCTGAAGGGCAGTACTAAATGACAAAAAAAAATGACATTTAGGCAAAATAAGAAAAACTTACACATCTTCATTCTGTTCAAAGTTTTCACCCCCTGGCTCTTAATGCATCGTGATTCCTTCTGGAACACCAGCCCAATATTTCTTGATTTTCAACTCAGATTCACATCTTGGTGCTGTAACATAAAAGAGTTTCTTTCTTGCTGGATGAGCTCAGCAGAGACTCACCTATGCTCTCCTGCAAAGCTTTAGGTTTGCTGTAGTGGAGGGAAGCGTCTTGTTTTGGAGAACTGCATGGCAGTGTATTTGAGTGATAGGTCAAAGCTTGGGGAACCATGATGTCATGGCAACGGTCCAGAGTCTCAGTGCTGGCACTCAAGCCCGGTCTCTGTTGGAATAAAATGTGTTTTAATACCACTTCAAAAAGTGACCAGCAGAGTGCACACAGATGAGACCTGTAACAAGCAGCATTTAAACTGTTCACTGGGTATATCCGCTGAGAAAAGAAAATTAAGTGCATACAGATAGCCTATATCAACTGAAATACTGTTATGCTTTGGATCTGGCCTTCTGGTTTCTGTGTTATGAGTGATACTGAAAAACAGCTGTAATGGAATATTTAAAGTCTGTCAGATGGATAAAACCCAGACTGGAAAATGAAGCTCAACACAGTTCATGTTTTTGCTGTTTTGCCTCATGTTACTAGTCTTTCAAAACTAGATTTTTACATTTGTTGTAGTAATTGTGAGTGATGTTCATACAAACTCACTAATTTGATACTAGGGTGGTTGCCAGATTGTTGTAGAAATGGGCCTACTTATAAGTCTCTTCTTTAATGTACAGTATATGGGATTGTTTTTGCCTGTTTAGAAAATCATACATCCTCCCAATTAAACAGTAGTACAAGTCACATTAGTACATACAGAAAGGGGTTTGTTCAAATCCCAAACCCATTACATGCAAAGCATTACATTTTTAACACTAGACATTTTTAAAACTAGGCCTTTACATTGATTGTAGTAATTGTGAGTAATGTCCATATAAAACTCACTAATTTGATACTAGGGTGGTTGCCAGGTTGTTGTTTATGGGCCAGAGTCAAAAGGGCCTACTCATAAGTCTCAATGATATTCTGATCAAAACATGCAAAAACAATCACATATACTCATAATAGAAGGGATCCCTTCTATTATGAGTATATGTGATTGTTTTTTGCATGTTTTCTCACACTCAAGTGTAAATCGAACATCCTATCACTTAAAAAGCTGTACAAGCCACACAATTCGGTACAAATGGCGTGAGACGTGCCAGCTACTGAACTTTCGCACTTTCAGAAAGGCATTTCTTCAAATCCCAAACCTATTACATACAAACACAAGATTTTTACACTTATTGTAGTAACTGTGAGTGATGTCCAAATAAAACTCACCAATTTGCTACTAGGGTGGTTGCCAGGTTGTTGTTTACAAGCCAGCGTTGAAAAGGGGCTATGTGTATTTATAATTCTCAATGATATTCTGATTCCTCAAAATCCTTCTTCAGTGTAAGTATATGAGATTGTTTTTGCCTGTTTCGTCATTCGAAAATCAGACATCATATCACTTAAAAACTGGTACAAGCTAGGCTTGCTGCAATAGTCTGTGTCGAGGGTGATACCGGTGTGAGTCCGCAACACCGGTTTAGTCACTTGTTTACCACGGCACCACCTGCACCGTCGTTTGATTTTATTTTTTATAGTAATAAACATCATTTAGTTCAGTTAGAGAACAGACAATACAATTAAAATGGAGTGTGGCTGCTCAATGCAGTGTGCCAAACAACAGTCGCATCACAGATAAGATTTGATTTATCACATGAAGAGAGTGAGTCCAGCTGATTGACAAGATGAGAGAGCTTAGAAGAACAAGGCGATGGTGGAACAGTTTCAAAACCAATTACAAAAGCGCCTGTATTGGATTTTGAAAAGCCTGTTGACTTCTGCCATTTATCTGAGGTGATTGTGGAATTTTCATATTTATTTGGTTCCACAGTGTTTGCTGATTTTTTTATTTTACATTACATCAAGGTGCATGCCGTGCTTCCAAGCTTTCTTATTTGCTAATAAATAAAAATTTGTGCAAGTTATTTGTTTTTAGGAATGTAACGGAATGGTGTATTTGAATTTGTTTTGTTAATTCTTCATTACGTTACCTTAACAACTTTCACTTAATTTAAAAAAGAAAGTAAAATACCATGCCACTTTTACAAGCTAATTAAAAGCAAATGAAAGTGAGGAACAGAGGGAAAATGCAAACAAACTAAAAACAAACAACTTGAAAGTGAAAGCAAAATGTGCACTGCTCTTTTATCAAGGAAAGCAGGAAAAGAGGGAAAACTCTAACTAACTAAAAACAAACAGTTGCTAGTGAGAACAGCTGCTTGACGCCTAACTGAGGCTAATTTGAAAGTTAAAAGTAAAATGCGAACAATACTTTTACAAGCTATTTAAAATTAAAGGAAAGTGAGGAACATAGGAAAACACAAACTAAAAAAAACTACTTGAAAGCGAAAGCAAAATGTGCACGGCTCTTTTATTGAAGGAAAGCAGGAAAAGAGGGAAAACGAACTAAAAACAAACAGTTGCTATATACTGAATTGCTGCTAATTTGAAAGTGAAAGGATAACTAAAATGACCCCCAACCCCCCACGGTGATACTGGTATTACCGGTGTTGTCACACATCGATTAACCGGTGGGAAAATTTCCTCACCGTCACAACCCTAGTACAAGCCACACAATTCGGTACAAATGGTGTGGGACGTGTCAGCAACCGAACTTTAGTACTTACAGAAAGGGGGTTGTTCAAATCCCAAACCCATTACATACAAAGGACTGCATTTTTAACACTAGATTTTCACATTTATTGTAGTAATTGTGAGTGGTTTATATAAAACTCACCAATTTGCTACTAGGGTGGTTGCCATGTTGTTGTTTACATGTCAGAGTTGAAAAGCGCCTATGTGTATTTATAATTCTCAATGATATTCTGATTCCTCAAAATCCTTCTTCAGTGTAAGTATATGAGATTGTTTTTGCCTGTTTCGTCATTCTCAAGTGAAAATCGGACATCATATCACTTAAAAAGAAGTACAAGCCACACAATTCAGTATAAATGTTGTGGGATGTTTCAGCAACCGAACTGTAGTACTTACAGAAAGGGGTTTGTTCAAATCCCAATCCCCAAGTATGAACAATAATTGAGAAGAAATTTCATCAGCACAAAATAAAATATTCAACCATTTCCTCAGTTCTACAAGGTCATTATCACCTCTGAAATCTATTATCATACTCACAGGTCTTAAACTCTTCACAGGCGATGTCTGACCTAGAAACAGAGAAAAGGCAAATGAGAGACATAAGTAGCACTGAAGGAGGGAAAAATGGAGGAACAGGCACTCATCAAGAGAGATAAAAAAAAGGAACTCGTTACTGAGATAGAAAGTTTCTACCCTTATTATAATGACAGCGTTTCATGGTTGTTGCCTCTCAAATATGAAAAAGGCATGAGAATACATTGTTTCAATGCTACATTATTAATTCCCATCCATCTAACTAAAAAGCTACTCAAAGAGGAAGCGCCATTCAAGTGCTTCAAAGTGGGGCGTTTCCTGAGCCAAGTTAATCATGACACATGCGTCATCTAGGAGCCATTAAAGATAGATTGAATAAATGTACATAAGAGAAAATTATGAATCCTCCAGGGAGAAACACATTGCAAATGACAGAAGTCATGCATAAAATAATGACGCGGCTACACTTCCATCTGTCAGTTTAGAACCCACGTCGTTTAATTCATTCCCTTTGGTTTTCTCTCTCTGTCTTTCTCTTGATTGGTGTGATTTCCACTGAATTTAATGGCTAAACAATAAATGACGAAACTCACTCAGCCTTTGAAGGGTAATAGAACTGATTAAAGCATTATCTTGCGCTCTTTTCTCCCTTTTTTCCCCCTCCCTCTCTCGCTCTGCAGACAATAAATCCTCACAGAACTCTTTGCAGACACATCCTGAAATTCCCCTGTGATCTAAACTCATTTCCCAAATTCCCAGCCAGCCCCACTGAGTGGGTGCAAAAAAATGCAACGGGGCCTCTCCTGCCAACTGTATCAGAATCAACGGTCCATCATTCTTACATAATGCTCTCCTGAGGGACAGAAACACCTCGAGTATGATCGGTGAGAGTGGTGGGGAGGAGAACAAGGGTGGCTAAAATGTAAAATTATGATTATGGTTTCTCTGATTTCTCACCTGCTGAACAATGGAGATATAACTAAAAAAAGAGACAAGGGGAAAAGAGCCTTTGTGTAATTCCCTGCTGAAAAGGCCAGCATACTGTAGTTGCTCACAATCATATGTAGCATGCATGCTAGTGCTCATATTAAGCTTGTTAATTATCTAAAAAGATAATTCACCCACAAAAAAATAAAAATTCTGTCATAATTTACCCTCTTTGTATTCTAAACACCATGTGTGTGTGTATGTGTATGTTTTTAACTCGAACATGGAACAATGTTTTGCAAAATGTCCATATTCATTTTCTTACTCAGTATTTTTGTCTTGTTTTCCAGTAAAAATATTTAAACATTTATATATTTGCACTGAAAAACAAGACAAGAATACTGAGTAAACAAGTGATTTTTTTTACAGTGCACTCTTTCCATGAATTGGGAATTTTTCAATTTCTGAATTTTTACTGAATTAAAATTAAACATGACGCAGAATTTGAATTTAAGAAAGTAACAAGGAAAAACTATTGCATTTATATGCAATAAGTGTAAGAAGATTTGTCAAGACACTACTGAATGACAGCTTGACAAAGGCTTAAAGGATTAAAGAAGTATAAAAAATAACAGATTTATTAATTTTCACATTTATATTCACTGCATGTTAGTCAAAGTTAGAGTCTTTGAAAGTCTTTTCAGCAGTCTTTTCAGAGTTTTTACTAGAAACGCATAAGATCCGTTTCAAGTGTGTCATGGAGAGCGGAGTAATGTTTTACCTTAAAATAAGCAGGAATACAAAAAGTGCACAGATCACATTTACACAAAAATCTAGACCATCAAAAACTGCCATTGGTTAATCGCTACACTAATTAAATTCTATTTTTTTTGACTACTTTAGTAATTTCCATGTGTACTAATCTTAATGTTTAACCATATAATGATATTCTGGGAATTGTGTCCTTTTAATTTTATAGTAAAAGTTTGGACAGGAGTCACAGGACCCTTTTTTATTCTAACATGACAATGCCTCTGTGTATAAGGCAGGGTTCATAGAGGAATGTTTGATTCAGTCAGTGTGGAAGAACTTGACTGGTCTGCATAAACCAAGTTTTAATCCCTGCTGAACACCTCTGGTGTGACTTTAAATGCAGACCTTGAGCCAAAAACTCATCACCAAACACCAATGACTTGTACTGTATGACATACACTACATGGACAAAAGTATTGGGACACCCCCTTCTTTAGAACAGAAAAAGGCACTTCCAAAACTGTAGCAACAAAGATAGAAGCATAATTCATGTATTTAAAAATCGTATTTCCATCTGTGTTGCTTCAGTTTTGGAAGTGTCTAAAATGACCGTACCCATATGCATAAGGTCATTGAGCATTTAAAGCACTACCAGAGGTGTTTAGCAGGGATAGACTAGTCAAGTTCTTCCACACTGACTGAATCAAACAATTCTCTATGAGCCTTGCTGTATACACAGAGGCATTGTCATGTTAGAATAAAAAATGGTCCTGTCCAAACTTTTGCTATATAATTAGGACACAATTCCCTAAAATATCATTATATGCTTAAAGATTATGATTAGTACTCATGGAAATGACTAATGTAGTCAAACCTGTTCTTTTTTTTTCATGCATGAATTTTGTAATTTAATGCAAGATTCCTATAAAACCAAAAGGTAATTGAAACATGCATTTTCCGAAAGCTGCTCTGAAACACTACAGGAACATAAACATGATGCTGCAAGAGTCACCAAACCATCAATTACTGTAAACCTTCGGCTTGTTCTGCTTGTGTAGAGTCTGTTTACGGCCTAAATAATCAGTGCAATGTTCCATACACCCTCCAGCTCTCTTACCTCCTCTCAACACCAACAGATTCACCTCGCTGCCCACAGGGAGGTCCTTCAGAATATCCACCACCTGCGCATGGCTCAGCGTTTGCACGTTCTGCCTGTTAATCTCCTTTATCACATCTCCTTTCAACAGGCCTCGGCACCACTGCTCATCCAGGATCATTTTCACCTTCTGCCCCAGCGGACAGTCTGCAATGGCGAAGCCAAATCCTCCAGGTCCCTTCACGATTGGCACGCTCACCAGCTCCGGCTGAAGCATCCCCGTCTCGGGCCTGTCGTTGGCACCGCTGCTGCTGCCTCCTGGTAGCGCAGCGACCACCGGCCTTCCACTGGCATCTGTGGTTACGTAATGAAGCTCTTGGGAGGAGCCGTGAAGAGCATCACCTTTAACCAGCAGTGGCTGGCCATTGATGAGGGGTACGGCGGTTACGATCTCTCCTGACGGAGGTGGAGGGGGAGGGGGAAGGTCCTCGCTGTCTGCATCCACGTCAGGGGGGAGCGAGTATCCACGGCAGAGGACCATGTCCACATACTGGTTAATTGGGATGCACTGGAACATGTGGACCACATCAGCATGGGTCTTGCCTAAGACAAGTGTGCCGTTGATTTCCACAATAACATCACCTGAATTGAAAAGAGAGGGAATTATGTCTCTTTGAACTATTCTGTCCTTATTTACTCACCCTTAGAGTATGTCATTTCAAACGTGTGGTCTTTCTTTGAGAACCTTTGAAAAATGTTTTAAATACACATTTGATAAGCTAAAAAAGTGCAAAGAAATACCAAGTAGTTTGTGCGACTTGTGTTTTATATTTTAAGTGTTTCTGAACTGGATCAGTGAACACATTCTCTTGTTTTTTTTGTTTTTTTTAATGATCCAATTAATGAATCAGATTGATTTGTTTACTCACTTAATGATCCACAGCACCTCTAGTTAACAACTCAATGGAAAGGAAGTTTATTAGTGAACAACTTCAGTCTTTTTTGGTTATCATGTGACTTTAGAAAACCTTGCCACTATGGTCACAATGACCTGTTGCTGTATGGAACCAGGTTATTATAGTTCACTAAAAATAAAAGTATAAAAAACATTAAATAATATAATAGCAATATATATACATATATATATAATATATTGGCTTTACTGTGACTTTTACAAGTTACTAAAAAAGAAACAAAAATTAAAATGAAAACTGAAAATTTAAAAATAAGCTCAATCAAAATAATAAAACTATGATAGTATAAGTAATACTAAAATAAGACTGATATGGAAAAATATGGCATGAATATTCTCCAAAATATCAAACTTTTTGTTTCATAGAAAATAATAAATTATAAGGGTTCACAAGAATATGAGGATGAGTAAAAAAGTCTTTTTTTGTGTAGCTTTTTAATGTTAACATACTTCTCCTATCTCAGTTTAATGGCATAGTTCACCAAAAATCAAAATTCTGTCATTAATTACTCAGCCTCATGTCGTTACAAACCTGCAAGTCCTTTGTTCATCTTTGGAACACAAATTAGGATATTTTTAATGAAGTCCAAGAGCTTTCTGACCTTGCATAGACAGCAACACAACTGACACATTCAAAAAGGTCCAAAAAGGTAGTAAGGAGACATTGTTAAAATAGTCCATGTGACATCAGTCATCATGGTTCAACCTTAATTTTATGAAGCTACGAGAATACTTGTGTGCAAAGAAATAATTTCTTCTCTTTAGTGTCTTTCTTCGACACAAGAGTTCCACAATGCATGTATGTGGTGCTGCTGACACAGGAGACGGACTATTTTAACAATGTTTGTACTACCTTTCTGGGCCTTGAACGTGTCAGTTGCGTTGCTGTCTATGCAGGGTGAGAAAGTGCTTGGATTTCATCAAAATGATCTTCATTTGTGTTCTGAAGTAGATTGAAGGTCTTATGGGTTTGGAACGATTTGACGGAGAGTAATTAATGACAGAATTTTTGGGTGAACTATCCCTTTAATGTGAGGAGATCTATAATTAACTCATTCATAGGCCCCTAATTACCCCTAATGTGAATTGTGGATGTTCCCCTAAACACTTTAAACCAAACAAGACTTCACTCACCAGAGGCCATCTTGTTGTCTTGTGCGGCCGGACCATCGGCGAGAACGTTCTTCACCTGCAGGAACTCATCAGGTCGGTCTCCACCAATGATGGTGAAACCAAACCCCTGCTGGCTCTTCCTAAGAGCCGTGTGATACAGCTCCCCCTTCAGCTGGGTTGGGTCCCGCGTAAACCCGGGCACCCCAGCCGCTCCCCCTACAGAGACAGAAGGAGAGGAAGACACAGACAGACGACATCTGTGATGAGTTCACATAAAATATGCACAAAGACAAAACTGCAAACAACTAGACATTGATACAGTAGACTACGTTATATACAAGCACCATATGAAAAGCATGATGATAAACATGTTTTCAAAATGCATGACAGATCCATCAATAATGTGGGAAGTCACAAACAGACTGTCCTAATATCATTAACCAAAGCACATTATGGGATGCTTTCCATGAATACGATACAAAATAGGGCCTGAAGCACAAAAAAGGGTCTGAAAAACAATTTTTTCACTGAAAAAAATGTGAAAAGTTCACCATCAAACTAAGGAGGTCAAACTAAATAGTGCTATTTTCTATTAATTTTATATGTTTGTTGTAACTAAAACATGGGAGGGACGTGCTGTAGTTAAAACATAGATTTAGACATTTGGAATAGACTTTTTAAAATAGCATTTAAATTACCATAATATTTAAACAGACAAAAATCTATATTTAAAAAAATAGGTAACAGGGTTGCAAACGTAGCATAAAATAAAATGTAATATGGAAGAGTATAGGTTGTTTGGGACCAAATGTTGGTTTGCAGTTATTGATAACCTTTCAATATAAATAAAAAGATCCTCAAATCTTCAAATTGAGCTTTATGAATGCAGTCAATGTTCACTACAATTTGTGTTAAAAATTAAGGAAATGGATGAAATGATTCATTTGTTCTTTCCATGATATTGCTTCCTGTGCGTCACAATTCTAAGGACCATTACATTATTTGCAAAAGGGGGAAATTGTGCAAAAGAGGACTGCACAAAATGCAATATTTTTTATTATGGATGGATGGATGGATGGATGGATAGATAGATTTAATGTTTGATGAAACCATCATTTATTTGTGCAGGAATGTTTTCCAATGTATGACTGGCATGTAATTAAAACCGCGAATCATTCCAAACATCTGGCATAGTAAACAAAGCCATTAACAACACTTTCTCTGACAGCATAGACAAAAGCGTTTATCGTCAGCTGCTCAACCTCACATACTGTACTTGTCTAATATACTGCTATCCTGTGGGTTCCCAGAAGGGCTGAGGGAGTGATAACACTCACATCCTCAGTTTTAGACAACCTTCAGAAACCCTCTCAGCACTGGGTGTGGCGTTTTCCAGCTAATATTCAGCTGCTGTAAGTGAAAGTTTAAAGGGGAACTGTTTGTCTTTTATGCCCATAACTGCGCTGACTCACTTTTTCTGTACTTCCTGTCAGGAAAGATGAAAACAGTGTGCCATGGAATATTGTACTTTGAGAGTTCATCACAAATCACCAAAGAAGTCTAGAAGACTGTGGGGATCACACTGTTTTAATGAGCTATTATATCACCGAACAATAAAAGAACAATCACGCTGAGCTAAAAGAAGCTTGGGTTGTGTGTGTGTGTGTGTGTGCCATGAGAAAGAAGGTTTTGATTGCATGTGCTGTAATGGCAGCTGTGAATCTCTCTATTACAGGGAGGAAGGACTATCAAAACATTGATTTTGCCATTTTGACAGGACAAAGTAGGGAAAAGACAGGAAATGATGACAGTGAATGGATTTTTTTTTAAATTGTGTCAACTAGACACAAAGTAAGAGG
Organism: Cirrhinus molitorella; assembly: GCA_033026305.1. Lineage (NCBI taxonomy): Eukaryota > Metazoa > Chordata > Actinopteri > Cypriniformes > Cyprinidae > Cirrhinus > Cirrhinus molitorella. The sequence continues at coordinate 30,989,147 of CM065130.1, forward strand.
AATCTTCAAAACAAAACAAAAAAAAAAAGAGTTGCATGCCATGTCCAAATCAGAATTTAGTTGTCGATTAGTGCCACCTATTGTAACTGTAACCATTTGTTGGTGATATATAAACAAATATATGTGTGTGTGTGTGTGTGTGTGTGTGTGTAAATTAAAAATGAATAAATAAATAAATAAATAACATATAAAAATCTAAATCATAAATTATATTTATTTTCATGAAACTACTGTTCAAAAAGTTTGGGTCTGTAAACTTTGCTAATGTATTTGAGTCTCTTATGCTTACTAAGGCTGCATTTACTTGATCAAAATACAGTAAAAAACATCATTTTGTGAAACATTACAATTTGAAATAATATGTTTATTATGTTTATGCATGATGTAATATGTTATATAAATTATACATATTTTTATATATATTATAAAAATATAATATAATATATATATATATATATATATTATAAAAATATAATATATATATATATATATATATATATATTATATTCATTAAACTACTGTTCAAACACACACACACACACACACGCACACACACACACACACATATATACATATATATATATATATAAAATATGTTATATAAAAAAATTATACATAAATATTTATTTTCATTAAACTACTGTTCAAAAATGTGGGTTTGTATGATTTGCTAATGCTTTTGAGTCTCTATGATGTAATATGTTATATGAAAATATAAATTATACATATTTTTATATATATTATAAAAATATAAAAAAAAAATATTTAAATATTATAAATATTTATTTTCCTTAAACTACTGTTCAAAAATGTGGGTTTGTAAGATTTGCTAATGCTTTTGAGTCTCTAATGCTTACTAAGGCTGCATTTATTTGATCAAAAATACAGTAAAACATTAACATTGTGAAATATTATTACAATTTTTAAAAAGAGTTTTGTATTTTAATATATTTTGAAATGTAATTTTAATTACTCCACTCTTCAATTTCACATGATCCTTCAGAAATGATGCTTACTAAGGCTGTATTTATTTGATCAAAAATACAGTAAAACAGCAATATTGTGAAATATTATTAAAATTTGAAATAACAGTTTTCTATTTGAATGTATTTTGAAATGTAATGTTAATTACTTCACTCTTCAATGTCAATGATCCTTCAGAAATTATAATAATATGCTAAGTACTTAATACTATTACCATCAATGTTGAAAACAGTTTTTGTGGAAACCTTGTTATATTTCTCAGGATTTTTTGATGACTAGAAAGAACAACATTTATTTAAAATATAAATATTTATTTAATTATATATCTGTGAGTTTTGATCAATTTAGTCATCCTTGCTGTGATGACTATTAATTTATTTAAAAAAAAACCTTACTGACCCCAAACTTTTAAACAGTAGTGTAATTAATTACAGTATGTTAATATTTAGAAACTATAAAAATGTCAGATGCACACAAGTTCCTAAAGTTTTAAAGGTAAGGTAATAAATATACTTGAAACTGAAACAACACTTTCGTCAGTACATTAGTGGCACATGTCCATATGACACCTGTGTGAATGTGAGGGCCAACTGAGTTCATCCATCCACTAAAAACATATTTCTGAGCATTTGTGATTTTGATATCTAAAGCCATGAATCTTGCTGCGGTCTCACCACTGCCATGGTAACTGAGCATTTCAGCAAAGCCAAAGAAAATGTGCTTGTTCCCCTCGTCCTTCCTTCAACCCCTAATGACTGAATAGAGGTTCTGTTACGCCAGTCTCCATCCAATCAAAGCCCTCAGACTCATGTGTCATCTATTTCCCCGCTGTTCCTGTCATCTCTGCCTCGATAGCTGCAGTTCACTTCAGCAGATATGGATTTCCCATCCCGAATGGACAGCAGTCGTTGTTTCCAGAAATTCGGAATGAATGAAGAAGCCATGTTTTAGAGAGGGTCTGATCAAAGAGAGGCAATGTGAATGCATGATGGATGCTAATGTTCTCTTTTATGTTAATGCAGCCCTGTGATGTGCTGCGAAGCAATCTCTATAACATTTATACTCCCATCCATCCACCCTAAAACACCACTCTTCTCGTTCTCGTGTTTTTTCGCTCGCTCTCATATACGCACATGCTCAAACACATCTATAATGCATCCAGTGTAATGGAAGAATCTTTAATTCATCATATTGAGAATGGCAGATGACTCACCGTTCTTTAATCTTATCTTTCTGTCCCTCTTTCCCCCACACACAATCATTCACCCAGCGAGGAGCCCGTGTGTTTATCTCCGGGCTGCTGCCGGGAAACTCTAACATGCTGAGCGTCTTTGCTGTTCCCTTTAAACACTCATAAATTCAGTTTAAATTCACAGTTAGGGAGGTGCGCCTTTGTACCTGGAGGAGGTGCTGCCCTCTGTTGGGTCTGAGTTGCGACTGCAGTGTCCAGACCGAGTTTCCTCTTGGCCTCTAGAACCGGATTTTCAAACTGGGTTCTCTGGTTTATGTGACTGAGGATGAAAGAAAAGCAAACGTTTTTAGGTACTTTCTTTGCCTATACTTTCACAAGCTTAAAAAACTAATCTAATCACAACACTTACTCAACGTAATATGTGCCGTACTGCGGGTCATCAATCTCCTCCCAACCATATGGAAGCTCTGATGATGAAGGAATGAGAGCAGTGGGTTTAAATGCAAATCCACACACATGCATATGGCTGCTGCAACAAAGGCATCTTAAAGGCACCATATCACAAAGGACCATAATTTCCTTGATTTTTTTAAAAATGCAAATATACTTTGACCTTTCAAAGGTTGACTTTCAATCATTATTTACATAGAGAAATGTTACAGTTATTTTAGGATATGAGAGTGGGTGTAAAATGGTTATAAATTAAATTAAATAAAAAATAAAATAAAAAAAATAAATATTAGGGTTTTGGTGCAAAAATCATGACACACTTCAGGAAAAATTATATAAATAAATGTAAATATAAAAATGAATAAATAAATGAGCACTTTTCAACATTTAAGAAGAGAAAGCATTTAAATTATAATTCAATCATTTTATTTTTGTGTTTTCTCCAGCATGATATTACAATAGTTTTTAATAAAATATATAATTTTTTATTACATCATTTTAACCAAAATAAAGATTATAACAAAATTATATTTTTAAGAATAAGGTATTTAAGATGTACTTTACATATTTAATAAAATACATATTTTATATGCTACCCTAACAAGCAAAAAAAGCTTTTGTAAACAATAATAAAATAAAATAAAGCATAATTAAATAAAAAAAAAGAAGAAGAAATAAATGACCACTTTTCAGCATTTAAGAAGAGAAAGCATTCAAATTATAATTCAATCATTTTATTTTTATGTTTTCTGCAGCATGGTATTACGCCAATTTTTAATAAAATATATAATTTTTTTATTGCGTTATTTTATCCAAATAAAAGATTATAATAAAATTATATTGTGAAGGATAGGGTATTTAAGATGTACTTTACATACTTAATAAAATACATATTTTATATGCTACCCTAACAAGCAAAAGAAAAAGCTTTTGTAAACAATAATAAAATAAAATAAAACATAATTAAATTAAAAAATGAATAAATAAATGGCCACTTTTCAACATTTAAGAAGAGAAAGCACTTCAATTATAATTCAGTTATTTTATTTTTATGTTTCTGCAGAATGATATTACAACTGTGTTTAATAAAATATATTATTTTTTATTGCATTATTTTAACCAAATAAAAGATTATTATAAAATTCTATTTTTAAGGATAGGGTATTTAAGATGTACTTTACATATTTAATAAAATACATATTTTATATGCTACCCTACCAAACAAAATAAGCTTTTGTAAACAATAATAAAATAAAATAAAATAAAACATAATTAAATTAAAAAATGAATACATGACCACTTTGCAACATTTAGGAAAGGAAAGCATTAAAATTATAATTTTAATAATTTTATTTGTATGTTTTTTGCAGCATGGTATTATGACAATGTTTAAAAAAATAAAAAATAAATAAATAAATAAATAAATAAATAAATATATATATATATATATATATATATATATATATATATATATTCTTTTTTATTACATTATTTTAACCAAATAAAAGATTACAATAAAATTCTATTTTTAAGGATAGGGTATTTAAGATGTACTTTACATATTTAATAAAATACATATTTTATATGCTACCCTACCAAACAAAATAAGCTTTTGTAAACAATAATAAAATAAAATAAAATAAAATAGAACATAATTAAATTAAAAAATGAATACATGACCACTTTGCAACATTTAGGAAAGGAAAGCATTAAAATTATAATTCTAATAATTTTATTTTTATGTTTTTTGCAGCATGGTATTACGACAATGTTTAAAAATATATATATTCTTTTTTATTACATTATTTTAACCAAATAAAAGATTATAATAAAATTATATAGTGAAGGATAGGGTATTTAAGATGTACTTTACATATTTAATAAAATACATATTTTATATGCTACCCTAACAAACAAAATAAGCTTTTGTAAACATAAAATAAAATAAAATAAAACATAATTAAATTAAAAAATGAATAAATAAATGGCCACTTTTCAACATTTAAGAAGAGAAAGCACTTCAATTATAATTCAGTTATTTTATTTTTATGTTTCTGCAGAATGATATTACAACTGTGTTTAATAAAATATATTATTTTTTATTGCATTATTTTAACCAAATAAAAGATTATTATAAAATTCTATTTTTAAGGATAGGGTATTTAAGATGTACTTTACATATTTAATAAAATACATATTTTATATGCTACCCTACCAAACAAAATAAGCTTTTGTAAACAATAATAAAATAAAATAAAATAAAACATAATTAAATTAAAAAATGAATACATGACCACTTTGCAACATTTAGGAAAGGAAAGCATTAAAATTATAATTTTAATAATTTTATTTGTATGTTTTTTGCAGCATGGTATTATGACAATGTTTAAAAAAATAAAAAATAAATAAATAAATAAATAAATAAATATATATATATATATATATATATATATATATATATTCTTTTTTATTACATTATTTTAAACAAATAAAAGATTACAATAAAATTCTATTTTTAAGGATAGGGTATTTAAGATGTACTTTACATATTTAATAAAATACATATTTTATATGCTACCCTACCAAACAAAATAAGCTTTTGTAAACAATAATAAAATAAAATAAAATAAAATAGAACATAATTAAATTAAAAAATGAATACATGACCACTTTGCAACATTTAGGAAAGGAAAGCATTAAAATTATAATTCTAATAATTTTATTTTTATGTTTTTTGCAGCATGGTATTACGACAATGTTTAAAAATATATATATTCTTTTTTATTACATTATTTTAACCAAATAAAAGATTATAATAAAATTATATTTTTAAGGATAGGGTATTTAAGATGTACTTTACATATTTAATAAAATACATATTTTATATGCTACCCTAACAAACAAAATAAGCTTTTGTAAACATAAAATAAAATAAAATAAAATATCAATTTTGGACATTTAGGAAAGAAAACATCTAAATTATATGAAATAATTTTATTTTTATGTTTTCTGCAGCATGATATTACAATAATATTTAATACAAATATATATTTTTATAACAAAATAAAATAAAATAAATTACATTTTTTTAACATTTACGAGGGGAAAGCATTTAAGTTTTCAGCAGCATGATATTATGGCAGTGTTTAATAAAATATGTTATTATTAGAATAGAAAATAGAATAATATTTTTCTAACTTAATTCGGCTTTAAATATACCATATATCATATGTGTTCTTAATAAAATGTTTTAAAGTATAGAGTATGTACTTAATATATATATATATATATATATATATAAAATACACATTTTAAAATGCTATCCTAACAATCAAAACAATCTAGTGTTTAATAATGTGTCATAAGATTTCAATATCTTTTGTAAAATAAAATAAAATAAAATAAAATAGCCAAAGCAAGATCTCTTTTCAAGACACATTTCTGGCTTTTCGCATACATAATATATTTTTATATGCAAGTGCAAAATATGTCATGTTTACAAAACTGTCAAATAAACAGGCAGTGTAAGCCACTGTGTGTGCCTGTGTGTATCCCCTCTGCTGTACGCACATTATGCCCAAATGAACTAATAAGGAGAAAAAAAAAAAGAGCTGTTCACGCAACAGAGAGCTTCACACACACACGCGCAAACACACACAGACACACACACACAAGCAGAAAAGTATTGTGCACCAGTGAGCATATAGCACAGGACTTTAAAACTCCCATAAAAGAGCAGCTACATTTTGTTAGACATCATGTGTGCTCGTGTGTATATTACAGAGCGAAAAGGCAAGAGGAAGCGAATGCATTCAGATGAGGTTATGCAATCATGCCCTCCGCTATGTGAGCCGGCATATGAATGTGGAAGGGCACACACAACTGATTGAATGCAATTGAAGTTCTATTTGCATATGCATGTAGCTGTCATACATGTTTACGGCTTCTTGTATAAATGTGTAATGCAAACATTCACCTCCATCCTCACACTTTTCAGGGGGCTTGGCTTTTTTGACCAGACGTGGGTCCAACCACGTAGTCGACTTTGTGTTGTGGCTATAAAACAAAGAAAGAAAATGTATTAGATACCAGAGCTGAAAAACTAAAACCGTGGGCTATGTAACACCACAAGATTCCATCATTTTGCTAGACTGTTGTTTTGTTCTTATTTCTTTAAAATAGACTGCTGTTTTCATCTAATGAACCTTAATGAACTGAGTAATCACAAGCAGCTGGACCGAACATGTTCATTCATTATAATTAATTAATTCATCAGTTGATTCATTGTTAGTGCATTATGACAATTATTTTATTACTCAAATCTATTTTTGACATTGCATTGACCTCAGTTTGAGAAGCGATGATTTAGAATAATGCGTCAAAAAAGTATTTATTTCTTTAAAAAAATAAAGTTGTATTAATATTTCAACAGTACTAGTAGTATTATGTACATTGTAAATATTAAAAAATATATTTGTCATATATGTCTTCAAGTTAAACCTTCAACGGAAGGAATTACATATAAACTCAGTTGATCTTTTAATTAATAAAAATTAACCTTTTTTTTAGCAAGTAAAGGAGATTTACTATTAACATTAAACCTAAAAGAAATATTGTGTAATTATGTATTAAAAAAATAAAGTTTTATTAACATTTCAACAGTACTAGTAGTATTACGTACACTGAAAATATTAAAAATATATTTCTGTCATATATGTCTGTAAACCTTCAACGGAAAGCATTAAATATAAATGTAATTTTAATTTTAATTAATACAAATTAACCTTTTGTAGCAAGTAAATGAGATTTACTATTAAAATTCAACATAAAATAAATAAGTTTTATTAATATTTCAACAGTACTTGTAGTATTACGTACATTGTAAATATTAAAAATAGATTTCTGTCATATATGTCTTCAAGTTAAACCTTCAATGGAAGGCATAAAATATTAATTTCATGTATCTTTTAATTAATAAAAATTAACCTTTTTTTAGCAAGTAAAGGAGATTTACTATTAAAATGAAAACATCAAAGAAATATTGTGTAATTATTTCTTCAAGAAAATATATATATTTTTCATTTTTTGTTTTATTAATATTTCAACAGTACTAGTAGTATTACGTACATTGTAAATATGAAAAATATATTTCTGTCATATGTCTTCAAGTTAAACCGACCATATTTAAATATGTTCCGTGAAATTCTGCATTAAAATCCATTTTTATGACTGGATTTCATGAAAATCATAGGGCCCTACTAATTACGTTACTTAGTTACATTTTTTACTAAGGGGATGAACTTTTTAAATCTGGGCAGGGCTTACTTGTTTGTTTTTAATATAAAAAAAGTTCTTCTTTGACAAATGTAAAAGCCCTTTCACACCAAAAGTGAAATTAAGGCTGAAAGAAAAGTAAATTTGTCTGTACAGTGCAGCGCAAAAGAAAGTTCAACATTCTTCAGCAATATAAAAAATGTATCTAAAGTCATTATCTAAAGTAATTTTTGCTTATTAGTATGGTTGAATTGGATCACTGAAGGTCAGCAGCAAAGACATTGGTTAATAAAATGGGATTAAATACATAAAATATATTTGGTGTTATTGAACATTTAATTTTTGAAGGTTTGTGTCATATTCTGAGTTTGCATTCCAATGCTTTTATTCATTTTTAGGAATACTGAATCTGTTTTTTTGAGCGTGAAATGAGTAACTGCATACTATAGTAACCATCATGTTAACACTGCACACACAATGCCTCTGAACTTACTGATGATTTCTCTCAACATGCAGAAAGGAGAGCTGTCAGTCAATAAATGGGAAAACAAAGTAACTGGCGTTACTTATTTGAAAAAGTAACTCAGCTATTTTCTTGTAAATTAAAAAGTAATGCATTACTTTAGTCTAGTAATCTGATTACATAACTCGCATTACTTGTAATGTGTTACCCCCATCACAGGTTATGAGTCTTATAAACCGAACTGGAAAATTTTGCAACCACTAAAATATTCATGATTGCGACCCCAAATGCACACATACGCACACACAAACAGATCTTTGACTCTGTTCTTTAAAGAGCATCTAGGCCACACTGCGAGCTATATTTATTCTTTCGTTCTGACAGCTCTGCTCTTGACTTTTAAAAGCAACACTACTTTTTCAGAGTGAGAAAAACATCAGATATCAGCAAGATGGGGAGAGAAACTGATAAAGCATGCCGTTTGTGAAAATAGCAATTGGAATACTATGTTGATGGAGTTTGAGATTTGACCTGAATAGAATCAGACGGTAGGCTATGGAGGGGAAAATGCACTGCTTGCTAACAAATATCGCTGCCTGTAAAAGGGAGCAAATTTAAAGCCAGTAAATAAAAGCTTTGTATAAATATACACTTTACATATAATGTCTTTGCACCAAAATATTACATTAAGAACCTCCAGCAATAAAAAATGAAAACACTCCACAGGAATAATACAGTGGCATAATAAATGCAAAACAAAACACAAAAACAAACAAAACAATATTCTGCCGTATTGTGAATAGTGCATCAAATACCACATGACATCCAGTGGTATGAAAACAATAATAAACACAAAAACAATATTCTGTGATATATGCTGTGTCAAAGCAGACACAATGTGACAACAGCAAAAAAAAAAATCATTAAGACTTGAAGGCATACATTCGGTTCAAAAGTGCAAAGCCATGGGTTCAAAGAGACCAAAAATAAGTCTGTCCTGGATAATATTAATATTATACAATATTTACAGAATACATAATATAAAATATATTTATAATTTACAATTTATAATTTATTTTTTATCAAAATTATTAAAGACTGAAAGTCTTGTCGATGTTGAACACTAGCGTTGATTTCGTTAACAAAAAAAGGTTCCTTGACAAGCTTTTTTACCATGACTAAAACAAGACGATGATGAGATGACAATAGGTTTAATAAACGATAACTGTGACTATATCAACGTGCAATATCGTTGACCATACAGGACAAGACTAAAATGTATTAAAAATAAAAAAAACTACTGTACACGCATCTACTATCTGAAATTTCATGTGTGCGGTTGCCAGATACCAAGAGTTCAAATCCGCAAATCAGAGATTCTCTGTTAAAGGTCCACTGAAGTGCTTTGAAGCAAGGAGCATTATTTTATATGTTGACGTAATTTCAACTGAAACAGGAAAACAGGGAGGGTCATATCAGCCTTTGAGCTCAGTAAAGCCGCATTTGACAGCATATGGCAGCCACAATCTTATCCATATTGCTGTAAATTCTACCATTCTGTGTAGAATTTAAATGGGTCCGATATGTTTTGTGGCCTGCGTCGACTCGCGCATATGATCCGCTCCATGCTATCATGTCTCTGGAGCGGAGCAGACTGTTTGCCCCAATGAAAGCATATTGCCACTGAATCTGAATCGTTCTCGACCCCCGATATAGTGCACTAAGTGCAATTCACCTTACAGAAAATATTAATTATGTGAACAAGTGACTGATTTTAGCCTCAGCTTTAATTTGTAGGGGGTGGGGACGTTTTGGATTGTAGAGAGCATTTCATTGGATAGAAAGTTTGATGAGAAGCTGAAGTGCAGGGTGATGTCACTGAAATCGTTGAACCATATTGACAGATGTTAGAGACTGTAAGTTTGAATGCTTTTATTTTCTGTTTGGAGCACACCAGCTTATAGATACCCTTAAGGCTAACATATTTCAAAGGATACATTTTCTGCGTGTTTTGCTTAATTTTTGCAATCTGGCAACCATGCACACATGCTCTTCATTGTGGAAGTGCCGATGATTATTGGAATAACTATTAGGAATTTAACGGTTGTAATATTTTTTGTTTGTTTTACTAGTTTTCACAATGTAGACAGAGAGAGTGCATAAATATTTGATATTATTTTGTATAATAAATCAGTACAAGAGAAAATAAACATTTATATTGATTTGTGCTTGGTTAAACTGTACTATACCTGAAATGCAAAAATACATTTCTCAAATGACAACAATCATTACATTGATAATTTTGAGCAAAACATTTTTTTGTATCAATTTACCTATTATACGGCATGAAGAAAATGTGATTAAGATTTCACTGACTAAAACTACACTAAAATGCTAAGACAACTAAAACTAAATGTTAGTTGTTGTCTAATATACAAATCTGACAATGGACCACAAAACCAGTCATAAGGGTCAATTCATTGATATATGATTTGTTAGGATAGGACAACATTCAGCCAAGATACAACTATTTGAAAATCTGGAATCTGAGGGTGCAAAAAAATCTAAATATTGAGAAAATCGCCTTTAAAGTTGTCCAAATGAAATTCTTAGCAATGCACTTTACTAATCAAAAATTAAGTATTGATATATTTACGGTAGGAAATTTACAAACTATCTTCATGGAACATGATCTTAATATTCTAATGATTTTTAGCATAAAAGAAAAATCTATAATTTTGACCTATACAATGCATTGCTGGATATTGCTACAAACATACCCATGCTACTTACGACTGGTTTTGTGGTCCAGGGTCACAAATAGTATTTTGTAACTGAACTTGATGCAACAAGCTTGAATATGCGCATAACAGTAACGGCACGTTTTTTTTTTTTTTTTATGAAATACACTTTTCTCTGCTGATACATCCCTACTACCAATGCTACGCCTACGAACAGGAGTTATTATTTATGAACGGACCGTAAAACCAGAAGGTGACCTGAAATTTATGAGTACAGCAGCAGCAGACCTCATGCAGTTAGTAACGTCTAAATCTCTCCTCTGACGGCCACACACACTTACTCTATGAAGTAGACCATGCCCGTCTCCGTGTAGGCCATTTCCCAGTTGTACGGCAGGGGCTCCAGGCCGTCGTCTCTGGCTAAAGAGCTCCAGGTGCGGATTTCCAGTGTCCCACTGCCACCTGCGCTGCCTCCGCCACTGGACTGAGTGTAGCTGGGCACCGCTTTCCTCCACTCCTCTGTCCTCTCTGCAGAAGGAAAGAAGATAAAAACAATGCAAAACTAACGCAGGAGAAGGATTTGCATGTCAAAATAGGATGGTGTGCAAGCAAGATGTTTTCCTGTTTCAGGCATATATAGAAAAAGTATATATAGCCACAATTTTAATTATTTACACAAATTAATTTTGCATGATGATACTGTATAGCATATACTGTATAATACAGTTTAGGTCAAAAGTTTACATCCCCCTTTCAGAATCTGCAAAATGTTAATTATTTTAGCAAAATAAGAGGGATCATAGAAAATGCATGCTGTTGTTTATTTAGTACTGAACTGAATAAGATATTTAACATAATACTACATGCCCTTGATTCTTAATACTGTGTTGTTACCTGTTTTGTTTTGTTTTGTTTGTTTGTTTAGTGATAGTTGTTCATGAGTCCCTTGTTTGTCCTGAACAGTTAAACTGCCTGCTATTCTTCAGAAAAATCCTCCAGGTCCCTCAAATTCTATAGTTTTCCAGCATTTTTGTGTATTTGAACCCTTTCCAACAATGACTGTATGATTTTGAGATCCACCTCTTCACGCTGAGGACAACTGAGGGACTCATATGCAACTATTACAGATGATTCAAATGCTCACTGATGCTCCAGAAAAAAAACACATGCATGTAAAAACTTTTGAAAATAATGGAAATGTGTACATTCACATCGACTCCATTGTAAAAAAGGCCCAACAAAGGTTGTACTTCCTTCGCCAGCTGAGGAAGTTCAACCTACCACAGGAGTTGCTGAAACAGCTCTACTCAGCCTTCATCGAGTCTGTTCTGTGCACATCAATAACTGTCTGGTTTGGCTCAGCTACAAAATCAGACATCAGAAGATTACAGAGAACAGTTCGGAATGCAGGGTGAGGAAAAGAGCTCAGAAAATCACCCTGGATCCCTTACATCCAAGCCATTCCCTCTTTGAACTTTTGCCATCTGGCCGGCACTACAGAGCTCCAAATACCAGGATAACAAGGCACAAGAACAGTTTTTGTTGAATGTTCCCCCCATTGTGCAATAAAAAAATGTGCAATAACCTTATATTTATTTGTTACCACCTCCATCCTAATACATCCCTGCATCTCTTTCTATTCTATTCTATTCTGTTCTATTCTATAGCACAACTGTACATACCACTTATTTCTTAATTTATTTTTCTATATATTTTTTGTCTATTTATATTTACATATGTGTATTTTTTATTCTCATCTTATTTTTAACGTCTGTGTGTTGTTGTCTCTGTATACTGGAAGCTAATGTCACAAAAACAAACTCCTTGTATACGCAAGCATGCTTGGCAATAAAGCTCTTTCCGATTCTGATTTCTTATTTTGCCTAAATATCATATTCTTTTCATTTAGTACTGCCCTTCAGAGGCTACAGAAGATTGTTTCCCATAAGACAAAATAAGTAAAATTTACCCTGATCTTCAAATTCAAAAAGTTCTTAAAGAGCTCTTAATTCATTGTGGTTTTTTTTGTTAGTTTGTTTGTTTTTTGTTTTTTTTTTCCTTCTGAAGAACAACAGGCAGTTGAACTGTTCAGGACAAACAAGGTACTATAAACAACTATCACTAAACAAAAAAATACAGCTGTGGATTATTTAGGTAAGAAAACAGTATTAAGAATCAAACTTTTGAACGGGGTCATAATTCAACTGTTATTTTCTCTTGTGGACTATATGTAAATATTTTATGTGAAATATCTTTTTCATTTTGCAGATTCTTTTGACCTCAGCTGTATATAAATGTGAACCATGTGCTACTACTATATAGCAAATCTCAATTTGCTTGTCATATTGATATAAATGTTGAAAAAATATATTATTGGCCAGCGATATATCAAACAGATATAGCAAATTGGGGCTATTTGATAATTTATAGGGCTGTAAAATGTGAACGGTATTATCACACAACTCTATACTTCTAAAATCTGAGTATTTTGAGCAAATTCTAAGCAATAATATGACTACAGTTAAATAAAAAAGGCAACAGCATTGTACTTTATTTCCGCAACACTGCAGCACAGGAAGAAATGCCCGTGGTAACAGCAGCTGTCCGTGTTTGTACGTAACAGCAGTAAGTATGCGTGTGCATGCACGATAACTAATTCACTGCCATTTTCTCTCTCTTTAAACACACTTGAAGTGGCAGAAGCCTTTAAAGCAAATATGACACTACTCTGCGGCAAGGACACTCCCCATTAAACGTCTCTTTTAACATGAGCCAAGGGATTACTTACTTCAGCGAATATTCAACAACTATTCCCTCTCCACTAGCTTATGCCAAGGCTGGGAGGGAAGACCTCAACAGTCCCAGTAGTCAAACATGACTATACAAACACAACAGCTTTTAATTAATACCAATACATTGCGGGGAAACAACTGTGTCAAGAGTCTTTTTGAAGCGTTTACTATAAAGATGAGTTCAATACAGTATGTTACACACACCTATATATCCCACACGGCCTACACACAAACAGATAGACCTAATAAAGAACTTTAAATAAAACATACATAATTTAAGACAAAAAAATACTGAGGATATAAGCTTGGTTCCTCCTGGGGACACTTGAAGCTTATGCTGTCTAAAGTCAAAAGCTAGGGTTAAAAGTTAAAGCCCCGTAAACATCTAAACAGCTCATTTATGTTTAAAGCTGATCGACACCAGGGTCATGGACACGAATCCTCCACGCATTAATCGAGCCATTATGGAGCAATGTGACTCGCTTGCCAAACGCTACTCTGAAGTACTGCAGTATACAAATAGAGCATAAATTTCAGGCCTGGAGCCTTGAAAGCACAACTGCTGATCTCAAAAGGATTATAAAGGTTATACTGTGAACTAATGAGAGCATGTGAGCAGGGGGTTTGGCTCTTTTTTAAGCAAAGCTTGCCTCTTGGTGCTGATTTCTCCTTGAGTAAAGGACAGGGTTCTTCTTCTCGGAGAGATCATGTAAGGCCTCAGACTGATCACTCGCACATGAGCGAAGCAGACTGCAGGTTAAAGCCTCAAGCACACTGCGATTTTGGCAAAGATTTGCTGTCTGAGACAAATTTCAGGAATATTAAACACTTCTTTCTTGCGGGGCTAAATCGGCAGCCTTTGATCACTTCATTTGACGTGCTCCCCAACGGCCAATTAATTGCCTTTGCGATGAATCTTAACCTCCGATGAAGTTCTGACAGTTGCAGAAATTTCGGGTCGCAGTTCTGCAGCATGACTACTAATAAAGAACTGATGAAAGCACAGCAACTGAAGTAAAATTAACATTTTTTATTAAATTATTTAAATATAAATATTAGATTAAAAGCTTTAACTTAAAAAAACACATAAAATGAGAAATGTTGATTTGGCAGCTATCTGAAGTAAATACATTTAAGTTACTGAAATGACTAAAACTAAAACTGAAATAAAAATGTACAAAAGCTAAACAGGAAAATAAAACAAACTAATAAAAAAGTCAAAATAACAGGAAAATTACTAAAACAAAGTTTTAGTAAAGTTTTTTTTATTAAATTATTTAAATATAAATACTTCATGAAAAGCTTAAACTTAAAAAAAATAAATGTTGATTCGGCAGCTATCTAAAATAAATACATTTAAACTGAAGTACTAAAATGACTAAAACAAAAGATTAAAAAAGAAAGCTAAAAAGGGATATAAAAAAACTATTAAAAAAGCAAAATAACATGAAAATCTAAACCTAACATTTTAGTAAAATTACTGATTTATTAAATTATTGAAATATAAATATTAGATGAAAAGCTTAAATAAATAAATAAATAAATAAAAGAAAACATAAAAATAAGAAATCTTGATTTGGTAGCTATCTAAAATAAATACATTTAAGCTGAAGTACTAAAATGACAAACTAAAACTGAAAAAAAAAAATTAAAGTTAAATAGGAATAAAAAACAAATTAAAAAAAAGCAAAATAACAGGAAAATTACTAAAACTTAAAGTTTTAGTAAAATAATACATTTATTAAATTATTTAATTAGTAAATGAAGTACTAAAATGACTAAAACCCAAAACTGCAAAAAAATGCTAAATGGGAATATAAAAAAACGAATAAAAAAGCAAAATAACAAAAATTAAAACCTAAAGTTTTAGTAAAATAATTTATTTATTCAATTATTTAAATTTAAATATTAGATGAAACGCTTAAATAAAAAAAAAAACACATAAAAATGCCAAATGCTGATTTGGCAGCAGTCTAAAATAAATACATTTAAGCTGAAGTACTAAAATTACTAAAACTAAAACTGAAATAAAAAAAAAAGTTATTAAAGCTAAATAGTTATAAAGAAAAACAAATAAAAAAGCAAAATAACAGGAATATTACTAAAACTTAAATTTTAGTAAAGTTATTAAAACTTAAATATAAATATTAGATGAAAAGCTTAAAAAACATAATAATGAGAAATGTTGCTTTGGCAGAAATAAAAAATATATACATTTAAGATGAAGCACTAAAACAAAACTAAAACTGATATAAAAAATAATAATTAAAGCAAAATAGAAATATAAAAAAGCAAAATATCTGAAAAATGACTAAAACTTAAAGTGAAATTAAAATGTAAACTGAAAATAATAAAATATATAGATTTGGTTTTTTTTTATCAAATGTAAATTCATGTCCCAGTCACATTTTATTGGTTAAATAAACATTTTTTACACTATCAAACAAAAAGAAAACAAAATCTATTTTATATTTTATGTTCCAGTGTAATCACTGTAATCACTTTTTAATGTTATATTTTGTAATACTGGCATTGCTTTATTTTTATACAGCTTTTTTTCCATCCAATATTTTGAGGATCCTCAGAGGAAATGTCCCTGTAAAAAGTATTATATAAATAATATTAAAATAACATTGGGCCAAAATTCTAAGTGTGCTAGTTTTGACAAAAAAAAAAAAAAATGAAGCACAGTCTGTGTCAATATGTGTGGGAATTTTTAGACTGCAATCGTACACGTTTTAGTTAACGAAAGCACAAACACAATAAAGTCTGTCTGTCTACTGACCTGGGATGCCGTTTGGGAGCTGCGGCCGCTCTTCATCCTCTTCCTCCTCAGGGACCACACTGTCCTTGCGGTCCATCTTGCTGACAGAGGTGGTTCGTTTTCGTTGGACTTCGGTGCCATAATCCTCCTCAAACAAAACCTGGTCGACCAGGTCAGGCTGAACCAAGTTGGGCTCCGCAGGAGGTTTGGGAGTGCCATAGAAGTTACCTGAAAAAAAGAAAAAAATAATAAGAGTGCCTTGTTCAAAGACAAAAACTCTTGATTCATGATACCTTTGAATAAGTCATAAAAGTAGATACTTTAGAAGTATTATTCAACGTTTTTGCTACACTAGCTTTGATTTAACAAGCCACAAACCTCTTGATGAAACAGCTGATTCTGTAACACCGAGACTGGAGCTGCCTGCAATTTATCTCTTTATCGCTACCTTCGCTTTCTTCCTCAAACTGCTTTCTCAAAAACGCAGATCTAGGTGTCGACTATCCAATATGCAGTGTGAAATGTTATACACTTTCCATTCGGTGGTGCCTTGAAAGTAATTACACTCACCACTGGATTCAGTAATGAAACTTTTCCCACTATCTCCTCATGCAAAAATCAGTTCATTAATATGCATCAGAAACAATGGTACAGCCAATCAGTGGAGCAGCATAATGTATTCAAATGAATTTCTAATTTGGTGGTACGTGTCAATGTGTGTGTATGCATGTGCGTGTGTGTGTGTGTGTTTATATGGATTGAAGAGTTGCGCTTCATTATTCCCCCTTGATGTAAGACTAAAGAAATCACTTTCAGTGTGATTAGATTCAACCAATGGAAAGACATTTTTTCAAATCAAGCGTTCAACCTTTACCAATTATACGCAGATTAATTTAAATTATCCAAATTTGTTGTTTTGTTTGTTCGCTCCCTTCATCCTGAAAATAATTATGCTGCCCCTAGACATCATTAATGTCTGCATAAGTAAAAAAACAGCTTTTTAAGGTCACATATTCATCTTTTTCCAATGTAAAATATAATCCCTGTAATCAGTCGAAAGATTAATCCTCTCCTTTTTAGATTGTAAATTCTAAAGAGTTTAATTAGCAAATAGAAACTGAAACCATGTGGGAATAGGCTTTTTCACAAGCAATTAACTACTGTTGACAACTTCGCTCACCTCTCATGAATATGCAGTGATGAATATTCACTCGTTCCCTCTGTCTCTCTTCATTATACAAATGAGATCTCTTGCTATCCAGCGTCACACAGCGTAAGGAAACTTTTTGTGCCACTACCGTAACATTTGTTATACATTTTGTGCGTCGTCATGTAAAAACACCACGCTTCCAAGAGACAGACATTTAAATATATCGGCATAAATTCCAGTCCAGTTTGCAGCTTATTCTGCCGAAACAGACAAGGATGCTTGCAACTAACCACAGTTTGACCTTGTTAATGTGACATAAAGGGGCAAGTAAACCTATGAAGCACACAACTGTTTTCATAACTGATGAAAATAAGAAATGAGCTTACTTGAGCAGGAAATCAGCATATTAGAATGATTTCTGAAGGATCATGTGACACTGAAGACTGGAGTAATGATGCTGGAAATTCAGCTTCACAGGAATAAATGACATTTTAAAATATATTCAAATAGAGATGGCTTTTTTTCAAACTGCTATCATATTTCACAATATGACTGTGTTTTTTATCAAAAATCTTGGTGAGGCTTTTTATACTACTTTGAAGATTTACTAGGAAAACTGCAACAGAATGGTACTTAAAGAGACAGTACATTTATTAAGTTTAGTATCCCAATCAATTTCTCTTTACCAGCAATGATAATCTCCTTCCACAGATAATTACAGACTGGTAACGCAACTCTTTATTATATACAACATGGTTTGAAATAAATGCTAGGTAAGTGCTTGGCTAATTAGAGACGTCGCATGACGCCGTAACCCTGATTAATCACCACATATGCACTCAGCTAACCATGACAGAATCAGAAGGTATGTGCTACACTCAGTATCAGAGCAGATTTACAGCGTCATCTGTCGCCTGTAATCTGCAGAGAGCCGTATAATCCCACAACGAGTGAAACGTTGTCCCAGCGTTCTCTTAACGTTGTCAAAAACATTTTGGTGCACATAAAGCGCAGCTATAACATCAAAATAGATCAAATGATGGAATGTGGACAGATTGCAGAGATTTGTGGGATTTACACAACATAAGATGTCCAAAGTAGCAACCATATTGCCTACATTTTATAATAATGTATACTACTATTAAGCAAATTCAAAAAAAGACTTTTCAATAAATACACTAAATGAATATGTAATAAGACATGCCACATTTTCCTTTACAATCAAAAGATTTTTTTTTTTTAAATTTAAGATTTGTTCACATTCTTTGCAGATTTTCATAAGTACAAAGAGCTCTATGTTGTTGTTTTTTTGTTTGTTTGTTTTTTCTTAGGAGCACTTGTAATCAATAATCTGATCAAAAATTTGCCTTCCCATTACGAGGTGGTATTTGATTCCTGTGGTGGTTTACAGGGGAATTTTGTTTTTACCTTTGTAATGGCTTTTTTGGCAACTTTATGAAAAGTATGTCTTCTTTTATGTCAATTTTTTTTTTTTAAATTATATATTTTAAGCTTTTTAAAATTCCTAATTAAAACAACAGAATCAGAACAAGTAGAATAAGAGTATGTTATCAATCAAATGAAATTAGCATTAACTAAATTCATTTGTACTACAGAGGTGGCACAGAAGAACACAAAAGTGGCTTGTAGGTGTATTTTCATTAATGAAGCTCAGAGGTAGCATAAGTGCAATCAAATTCATAAATTCATGTTGAGATTAATTATTTACATATAACATTTTGAATACATAAATATTAAATGATTTAAGTAACTTAAAAGATACTTTAAAAATGAAACTAAATCTGCCAGAAGGTGGCGGTAAGTCACTGATTTAATTACTGAATCATATCATTCATTTGATTCGTTGAATGTCTGATTCTTTAAAAACGTACATTCCTTCATAAACAAAACACCGCTGTGTTTGAATGAAGATGCACAGCGGCTCAGTTGTGACTTATTTCAGACCATTTTTGACGACGAAATAGAGCTAAATCAGGCAATAGTGTTATAGTCAGACAATGTAAGTTAATTATTATTAACATCTTGTTTATTTAACAGCTGTATTTACAAACTCCCTTAAAATCATTAAAAGCTGTCACTCATCTTAGTTCATTGCAATCCCAGAAAGTTCCATTATAATCAACAAAGCTCTCTAGACTGCACATTGAATCTCTTATTTAAACTCTCTCTACACTTTGTTTATGAAAAGATTCGTGAAGTATGTCCGTGATACATTACTCAACGTTGCAAAAACACAGAAACTTTTGAGGCTCCCCTCAGCGCAAACACAAATATGCTGATCAGGTCACTCGCACGTGGTGCTCCTAAATATTTTTTAATAGTCGCACACAGTAGTTTTTAGTTGCAAATGCGACTGAAATAGTTGCACTACAGATAAACTCACATCTTGTCTCATTATGAAATACGATTTTTTATTTTATCTTAAATATGTCCAGATTTTTTCCCCATGTATAACTAAATACAACATTCAAACAACTGAACAGCCCTAATCCCTCTTTATCCAAAAAATATATATATATTTCTTATACATTTAGAGAACCAAAGATTATCTTTATCTTTCTTTTTACCCTGTCATTCAATGTGAATTACTGCAAGTGAGCACAGGACATCTATCCGTGTTTTGGACTAAAAATTATGTTGATACATGACTCAACAGGCAGTAAGTACAGTGAATTGTGCCACAGTCTATTCATGTTTACAGATCGCCCCCATTGAGGTTCTTTATGTCTGCGTGCTTTCAACGAGCGCTAAATCTTTATTGATCAGGATCAACTCCTAATTCAACCAAGCTTGCTTAGACAGGATTACATTAAAAGCTGCCTTGAGGGTTGTAAATTTATCCACACTACTGGAATGACAGAATCAGAAATGCCTAGCATCTGTTTGCTATTGCTCAAGCATGACCACACAGAGACATGAAATGCTGTAAATCTATATAATGCTGCATCAAGGGTAAAATGTCATATCATTCCATGAAATATATTGTAAAGGCAGATTGCGACTTCCTGATGGTGAACTATTCCTTTAAGAAACAGTTTGCTGGGATTAGTGTACATCTGTGTGTTAGCATGTGTGTGTGTCCTAGGATCAGAACATCTCTCTCTTCGAGAGCAGAGCACATATGGGCATTTCCTACTGGCATGGCTCCCTGTCCCAGCAGGCTTTGCCTGGCATGAGTCCGGCCCCACTGTCGACGTGGGGCCACAGTGAATGCACTCGCCTGGCACGCTATCTGTCTCTCAGGACAGAGACATCCAAACTTACCAGACTGCAGAGGGGAGGACAAACACACAACGCTTTTTTTGTTTTATTAATGAAGGAAAAAGAAAATGCTCTGAAAATAAATTACATATAGCATTATTTAAAATATTTTTCATGTTCATGAAAAAAGTCTCTTGTGCTTGTGCATTTATTTGATAAAAAATAATATTATTAATATATGAAAATTATTACAATTTAAAATAATATATTATATATTAATAAAAAATAATATATTATATAATAATAATATATAGTTTTATATTTAAATATATTTTAAAATGTAATATAATTCTGTGAAGGCAAAGCTATATTTTTAGGATCATTACTCCAGTCTTCAGTGCCACAGGATCTTTCAGAAATCAGTCTAATATGTTAATATGATTTTATTTTTATTAGCAATGTTGAAAACAGTTGGGCTCAGATTGAAGTAAAAAGAGCAATGCTTTTTTTTTTTCCAGGATGCTTTGATAAATAGAAACTTCAAAAGAACAGCATTTATTTGAAATAGAAATCATTATAAATTATTAAATAATTAATTATTAAATAGATATTTTGTGTTACAAATTATGTAGGAAAACTAATAGATTAATTTATGGCAAGAGTGCACCTCAAAAATCTACTTCATAGCAGGAGTTCTGACCTTTGTCACAAAAAGAATTTCTTCGTTGCCCTTTTCCCCATCACGCTTTAGAAATTATAATTATATATATATATATATATATTATAAACCATTTTAAAATCAGACATTGCATTGCCTTTTCCAACTCCCCTAGAGTTAAAACAGATGAGTTTTGCCATTTTTGAATCCATTCAGCCGATCTCTGGGTCTGGCGGTAACACTTTTAGCATAGCATAGCATAAATAATTGAATCTGATTAGACCATTAGCATCTCACTCAAAAATGACCAAAGATTTTCGATATTTTTCCTATTTAAAACTTGACTCTTCTGTAGTTACACCGTGTACTAAGACCGACACAAAATGAAAAGTTGTGATTTTCCAGACTGATATGGATAGGAACTATACTCTCATTTTGGCGTAATAATCAAGGAGCTTTGCTGCTGGCTGAATGGATATAAAACGGTAAAACTCATCTGTTTAACTCTAGGGGAGATTCAAAATGAGCCTATTTTCAAAAAAAGTGTAGTGTTCCTTTAAATGTACATATTAGAATCTAAATGGTACAACTTTTGTATCTTGTTTACATTATATCTAGTATGCATACACAAACACACACACAAGACAAACTATTATCTAATTAGCTTAGCATAAAAAGTAGCTAGGTACTGCTTATTTTCTAAAAGTTATGCAGCTCCTTTCATAGAACGTTTGTTGAGAAACATATTTTGTACTCTATTGGTGGAAAGTGCCATTACAGGGAATAGACTGCCATATTCGTCTTCCTTATGTGTCCTTTTTCAGCGATTTACCTCAAGCTGTGCAAAGCATGTTTGCATGGTGTAAACCTGTGCTAACTGACTCACTGCCTGTAAGATTTGGAGGCTAAATCCACAGTTCATTTTTGAGGCTGCACTGTCATGGAATTATTTTGGACGGGATAAATGCCTTGAGGTGTTGTTATAGAGAGTTTACTTCAGTCAAGTAAACAACATGACTATTGGATCTTAACGCTAGGTCTGTTTCCAGCAAGGTCAGTGTTTTTGTTAAACTTAGAATAAATGAAAAGCTAAAATCATAATTCTGATCACAGAGAAAAGAAATACCACACCTCTTCTCAACAAGGCGTATGATTGTCAGTTTGGATGAAGAATATTAGTGTAGATACAGTGTTTCGTACCATCATATGTGCCGCTCTCCAGCAGTAATCCACTCTCTTCCAGGATGCGAAAATCCCCCACGCTGATGAAATTATAGTCCACTCCTGGAACCTCCCCGTCCCTGGGCAGCCGGGTGGTACCTTCCAGTAAAACAAACACAATTAGAGACAGTGAACCAGTTCTGGTGAGAATATCCTACACCCACAATCCCCTTCACTGCAAACTTTGTGTCTGTCTAAACAGCCTCAGATTGAGCAAAATTAAAATTGGATTCCTTGGCTGCGTTTCAGAACAAGAACACTCCATCCAAAACTGTAAATAGAACAGATCTCCCATATATGAGATTTGGAAACTGGGATTTTGAATCTGGAACTAAGAATCTGGAAGCATTATATGGAAACATAGCCAAAATAAGGGGGGCATTCAGGAGGCTTTAAAAGATGAAAAAGCACATGCTTTAACATAACTCCTGTGAAAATGGCTTGGAAACACACAGAGAGATGTACTTACTAGTCAAACGGTGTAGAACAAGGACATATTACATCATATGAGAGGAAATGTTGTGTTATTTAGTGCTATTCAAGCATAGTGTATTCCCAGATTGCTCCATTCACATGGGAGTCAGTGACACAGAGGTGGAGAGTGTGCACAGACCGCGTAAAATGAGATTCAGCCTCTAAAGCATTCGGCACTTTTGAAAACTCTGTGTCTGCAGGGTAAAAATACCATATTTTCACCCTTTGGTTGCTCAACCCTGTCGACATTTACTCATCCTAATGTTGTATCAAACTTGTATGATTTACTTTCTTCAGTTGAACACAAAAGCAGATATTGTGCAGTATGTTCAAGCTGCTCTAAAAGCATCTGCAATCTGGGAATAAAAGGGTATAATTTTCCACAAACATCAAAGAGTAGTTATTCATTCTTATGGGGGGATTATTCATAATTAACTCTTCTTTCAAACTTCAACAAATTCAGAAATAAAACAAAAACCTGTTTATTTTTAGACTGTTCGACAGCTGGGAAATAAAAGCCGATGCCTGTGTTTATTGCCACATAAAATGCACAGCTAAACAGCCTCCGCTGGCTGTATTTCAAGCTGTTTAAATGGGTCACTTACTCTCAAGTCCATTTATAATATCAGTCAAACTTTCTTTACTACATCCTTATCTTTCACTTTCATTTACAAGGTGAAAAATATAAAACCATCAACAATTAAAGGTACAGTTCACCCAAAAGTGAAAATTCTGTCATTAATTACTCAACCTCATGTCGTTCGAAAGACCTTTTTTTTTGAAGGTATATTTTTGATGAAATCTGAGAGCCTTCTTGACCCTGTATAGAGAGCAAAGCAACTGACACATTCAAGGCCCAGAAAGGTAGTAAGGACATTGTTAAAATAGTCCATGTAACATCAGTGTGACATCATACATTTTGTGAAATAAATAAAAAACAATGACTAAAATAAATAAAAAACAGTGACTTTATTACACAACTACTTCTCTTCCGTGTCAGTCTTCAACACGGGTTCATTAGAGTACAACAACATATGCAGAAAACTCTCGAATTTCATCAAAAATGTCTTAATTTGTGTTCCAAAGATAAAGTTCTTACAGGTTTGGAACGACATGAGAGTAATTAGAAATTTCATTTTTAGGTGCACTATCCCTTTAACTGAATAAATGTGAAGTCAATGCCAAGTCACTGCCAAGAAAAAATCTTCTAAATGCATTATAAAAAAAAGTTCTGTGTTCAGCAGAAGAAAAACAGTGCTATGGATTTGAACATGATGACAGAACTTCCATTCTGGGTGAGGTATTAATGGATGTCTGCCCCTAAACCAAGATAAAAATGTTAATTCTGTGTGTTTAAGCCTGCGTGAGTGTGTTTGCTTGAAAAATATCAAACATAAACTGTACACGTTTGGACCTAATTTCAGAGGTGGGTTGTTTAGCAGCAAAATCCTCATAAGAGACATCCGAGGGTGGCATTTCTTGCGAATAAAAGGCCAAAAATAAAAGATGACATTTCTCGGCTCTGTTCGCGTGTGTGCTAGGAAATGCCACCAGGCTCTACTGTCATTTGAAGGACATTTACATTAGAACCAGCAAACTGAAATGCCAGAGTCAAGTGTCTGCGGAGACTTGACTCTAACTTAAGAGCAAATAATATATTAAAAACGGGCTCCTTTACATTTTCCTGGGAGAGCAACTGTTTAAATGCCACAAGAAGAGGGAACCGGAACAACGGCACCAGTTATAGATATGTGAACATCCACTGGCAAGGTTAAAAGGGGTTAACTTGCTCAAGATCCATTAAATAATGATAAAGAAGGGAGGAGAGTAGTATTTTCCCTGTCCAGTTGAAAGAAAATGATTTGCAAGTATCATACTGTATGTGACCCTGGACCACAAAACCAATCATAAGGTATATTTGGTATAAAGATCATGTCCCATAAAGATATTTTGTCAATTTCCTACCGTAAATATATCAAAATTGAATTTTTGATTAGTAATATGCATGGCTAAAATCTTAATTTGGACAACTTTATAGGTGATTTTCTCAATATTTTGATATTCAAATAGTTGTATCTCAGTCAAATATTGTCTTATTCTAACAAACCATACATCAATGGAAAGCTTATTTATTTGATCTGAATATTATAACTGGTTTTGTGGTCCAGGTTTACATATGTAAACTGAGTTGATTATTATAAAGTCTATTTTAATAAAGTAATCCAATAATATTGTTGCATATCTTGCTTTTTTTGTTAAAGAAAATGAATGCTTTTATTCAGCAAGCACTCATGAAAGATCAAAAGTGACAGAAAATACATTTATAATGTTACAAAAGATGAACTTTCTAATCAGTCAAAGAATCCTATAAAAATCACAGCTTTCACTTTAAAATAAAGCAACATAGAGTCAGTTTCAACACTGATAATAATCAATTGCAACTGTAACATCAGAAACATTTCTGAAAATTCAGTTTGCCATTACAGGAATAAATTATATTTTAAAATATATTACAATATAAATAAAAAGATACTTCTTTAAAAAAAAAAAAATCTGACCAATTCCCAAAAAAGTACTAAAAATTAAAATACTGATAAAATACACATAATACATCAAATATAATATTACATAATGTATATTGCATTTACATTATGTAATATTACATTTAAATAAAACCAAGTCAGTTTAAAACCACAGGTGAATGATCATAGTACAGTAAATTATTCATTGTTCAACAAATATGACAGTTTAACAAGTATGTTAAACTATTCCAGATTTTAATTTGCAAAATTCAACACCTTTTCCACAAATGCTTTACGTCTTTATGACATACTGTCTCAGTAGAAACTAAGGGTGTAACGGTTCAAATTACTTACAGTTTGGTTTGTATCATGGTTTCAGTACAGTTCAGGGAAAAAAGGGCTATACTGTCAAATAAAAATAAAGAAAATAATAACAAATAATCTAACTACAAGCAACAGCACAAATAGAGGAAAGATACAAATGAAATAAACAGTGCTTTTCAGGTTTTAGGCAGGTCTAACCTTACTTTTTAGGTTTTTGGAAATTTAATAAAGAAATCAAATGTAAAACAACATTGCATATTAAAGTTACAAAAGCTATTCAATCAAGAGCAGTGAGTGATTTCCTTGTCTTTTGTTCCCCAAATGCTTTACATCTTTATGACATACTGTCTCAGTAGAAACTAAGGGTATAACGGTTCAAAATACTTACAGTTCGGTTTGTATCACGGTTTAAGACGATTCAGGGAAAAATAACTAAACTGTCAAATAAAAATAAAGAAAATAAGAACAAGTAATCTAACTACAAGCAACAGCTCAAATAAATACAACAGAGCAAAGATAGAAATAAAATAAGCAGTGTTTTGCAGGCTTTTATCCAGGTCTAACATTAGTTTTAGGTACAGAATTTGAATAAAGTAATCAAATGT
This sequence comes from Cirrhinus molitorella, assembly GCA_033026305.1. Lineage (NCBI taxonomy): Eukaryota > Metazoa > Chordata > Actinopteri > Cypriniformes > Cyprinidae > Cirrhinus > Cirrhinus molitorella. The sequence continues at coordinate 31,015,983 of CM065130.1, forward strand.
AAAATAACATTGCATATTAAAGTTACAAAAGCTATTCAATCAAAAGCAGTAAGTGATGTCCTTGCCTTTTGTTGTTTAATTAACATTAAAAACCGAGCGGTCACTTTAAGACAATGCACGGTTCCTGTACACTGATACTGTACGTTTAACTGAATATGTCTGCTAGGATACTCACCAAGATGGATACGTTGACATAATTTTAGTGTGAATTTCTCCATTCCAGCATTTGACTTGAAAACGAACTCCATATTTGCAGTCATACTGAGACACGAGTTTGCACGCTTCAGATGAGCACACAAATGACACAAATCTCACTGCGCGCACTTCTTATTTGCGTCTGAACCTGCACTAGCACGTTTAAACCAGCAACGCTTACCTTAGTTTAGTTTCAACACAAACAGCAACGTATGCTGTTCAGGTATCACCTGTGTGCGCTATCAACACCTGGGTGATGACGGCATAAATTAATGGTACACTTTTTTTTTTTTGTTCACCCGTTGAACTAAATTGACATAAACATACATTATCCAAACTGTGTTTTATGCGTTGTTATTTTTAACAAACTATATAACAGATGCGTTGTCAACCGTGAGCGGTACATCCTTAGTAGAAACCAAAGAACTCACAGCTCTCTGACGCAACGTAGACTCTGGTGCGCCCAAAGACTTGTAAACAAAGACTGTGATGCGGCAGGTTGTGAGCAGGTTACGTAATAATAGCCAGTTACATCTTAGTCTGCCTCTGAAGTCAGTTTAATCACAGGCCGGTTCTAAAAGAGGTCCGCAGATCCCCCGGGCGAGCACCTGCTCCGGCAGCGTTCTGGTGGAGAAGGGATATGAGTGGCACCTTAGGCTGCTCTTTATTCCTCTCCGTCAGAGGAGCTTTTAAGAGCTTTTGTTCATAGCTCCATAAAAAGCAGCTTTGTGACTGCAAACACCGGAGGCTCTCTCTTCCTCCAACTCTTTTTCTTATACTCTTTTCCCTTCTTTACCCAGGCTCTTCCCATAATTTACTGACTAAGGTAAAGAGAGAAAAATAGAGGGAGTAACTAGGCCAAGAACAGAGTGACCTAAGGACAAGAGAAGAGGATGCTATTCTTAAATTGGCATCCAGTGGAAATTCTTTGTCAATTTATTAGGGGTTCAAGTGTGTAGAGCTGAAACCCTATTGCAATTGTTAGAATGGCCAAGGAACAGCAATCTCCACGTTAAACTGTTTGTAACTGTCATTACGTCTCAGATTTTTTGTAGTATTTTAAAAACCTACTTTTCCGTACTAGTCCTACGTTTTTCGCCCAATCAGAACCAAACCAGTGAAGGAAGATTCTCTGGAGAGTTAATATAAATAATTATCAAAAAAAAGTTTAACTTATGACTCTCCATCGCAAAGGGACGCCAAAACGTTTGAATGGGGCAGGGCTGCCTTCACTAAAATAAGTTTTGAACGGAATGAGATATCTTCGCTAAACTCAATGCGTATGTAAGAGCTGATTCAGAGGTCATGTGAAAAAAAGCACTATAAGATGGAAAAAACACAACTATGCAACTGTTTATCCTATCATTCATGAAAATTGGTCGTCAACATGGTCTCTGTCCATAGTGCCACAAGGACATCTTTAAGGACACTTGAGTATCTCGAAAAACATGAATTTGAGCACCTATTAGACAAGGTTAACGGAGGTCGATCAGAAAGAAACTCTGTGGGCCTGTTTGACTCACGGCTAAAGGTCTGTGAGAAAATTGAAAGAAAACGGACACTGGGGGGCAATATCACTGAATAGTGGTCAGTTTTTTCCAGATTCTCTGGAGAGTGAATATCAATAATTGTCAAAATGTTGAACTTTCGACTCTCCATCGCAAAAGGGACACCAAAACGTTTGAATGGGGCAGGGCTGCCTTCACTAAAATGGCTATAACTTTTGAACGGAATGAGATATCTTCGCCAAACTCACAATGTATACATTATAGCTGAATCTGAGGTTATGTGAAAAAAGCACTATAAGAGAGGGTAAAAACATAAAAACGGCTGTAACTATGCAACTGTTTATCCTATCGTTCATGAAAATCCTGGGTCTGTGGGCCTGTTTGACTCACGGCCCTAAAGGTCTGAGAAAATTGAAAGAAAACGGCCATTTTTCAAGGGCGCAAACATTTGTGCGGTTTTTCATACACATGCATGATTTTCGTATCATACGATAGACCTTATTTCGACCAACTTTGCCTCTAGAACAGTGGTTTTCAAACTTTTTTAAGCGCGACCCAATTTTTTTCTTATTAAATTGCCGCGACCCATATATATATATATATATATATATATATATATCAGGGATGCAAACAGAGGTATGGTCAAAAAGGAGTGAGATTATCGAAGCCTGTGCCCCCGCAGCAAATATCATACCAACCTCTGCCATCCAGGGCTCACCCTATACACACACAAAGTTATTTATATGAAAATACACAGTCCCAGTTCCTTGGAAATTCTTAAAAGTCAGACATTTTAAATTTCATATCATATTTCATGTTAATATCATAACAAAGTGCAAAATAGTTCACTTTACTCTGCCCCCCTTTCTCAATGCGCACTAAAATGTACAGTTAAAATGTATGAACAGCAGTGCGGTTTGTTAAGATAAGCCCACACATCCGTCACTTGGCACTTCTGGTTGCATTCGCGAAAAAGCCAAGACCAGCGGCTCGTTACTGTTCAGACGCCAACAAGCTGCTAGCCTCAAACTAGCACAAATCCTAACCGAACGTTAGCATTAGGCTACACATTGGAAAGGAGTCATTAGGACTACCTAAACATTACACAATGCAAATGGTAGAAATTATATGATTAGAAGATATCAAATAATATGGTTAACCTTACCTCTTTTGCAAAAAGACCAGGCGCGGCACAAAATTCCAGGATCTCGGACTGAGGCTTTTCACACTTGAAATTGTTAACCCTGGGTTATCCTAAACCCCGGATAAATGGAATCCTGGGTTATCTGTAATCACGTTTCACACTGCTCATACTATACCTGGGGTTATCTGTTAATCCTGGGTATTCATTAGCAGACGTTTCACACTGTACATTCCTAAACCCCGGGTTAACGTTCTTATTTGCAGTGTCTCTGTCACTGATTGGGCCCGCGTTAACCTCCCTGTGCTGAGTTGCGTCCTATATTGTGACGACAACAGCCAAAGATATTGTTAAAAGTAGTAGAAGTAGATTCGTGTTTCGTCGTCTCCGAGAGCACTGTTAAAGCGATGTGTTTTTACTTTCACTTTACGTTCACCGGCATAACTATTGCGCAAAGTTTGCACGTTGCTTGTGTGATATCTATTGGCCCGCCTGCATGGTTTAAAGCAGAAATATTTCCAAAATGCGACGTAAACACCTCCTACTCCTACGTTCCGTTTCACACTGAACAAACTTAGCACCGCAAATGCGGTGCTAACCCTGCTCCGGAGCAGTGTTTCATAACCCCGGGTAAAAAGCGGTGCTAACACCGCTTTCAAATTGCAGGTGTGAAACGTTTCTTTACCCGGGGTTAAAAGCGGTGTTTAGAACGTTGATAACCCGGGGTTAAGCGCAGTGTGAAAAGCCCTGGAAATCCATGTAATGCAGTGAAGAGCAGCCGGCAGCAGATAATAGTGCGCAGCTTTCTGACTCACTGTTTTCTTTTCATATAAGTTTCCTATGTTTCATGGAGCGTAACGGCGTTTACTTATTTAGTAATTTTAATACAGAATTTCCTATGATGAAATTATAATCTGACACTCCAACGTATTTATTATGTTTGTGAGGCATGTAGGCGCTGAGTTTTGGTATTTTTTTGTGAAGCGCTGCTATTTAAGTACGAGAGGGTTTTGTTGAAATTGCGAGTACACACAAATGAAAGTACACCCTTAACACTTCCTAATGATGTATACTCTTACCTTTGTAAGCAAAAATGACAGATAATTTTAAATTGTTTCTGTTGAAAAAAATGTAAATGATTGCGCTGCCGCCTGCATGTCCTGCAAAGCGGCTTCAGCTTCCCCTCTCCGCAAAAAAAGATTGGATATGCGCCTAACAGCACACATTTATCTGTTTAACATTTAAACTAAATTTGTTTTATAGCTACTTGAACTGTTTTATATTTATAGATTTTATTTTAGACAAGTTGTGATGATCAAACAGACTATGAACAGTCTTCCGCTGGCTGCTGTTCCAAACGTATATTTAGTGAATAAAATAAACGCTCCAAACGTTTTTCTAAATTAACTTAATAAAAAACAAAACGAAATATAATCACTTTAGCATTGCACTCAAAATTTAACTATTTTAATAGCTGAAACAGTAACTTAATCGAAACTGCCTTGCACTTACTAATCATTTTTATGTTATATTAGTTGTTCTTGCTGCTTTTGTGCAATAGATGAATACAAATTAATTTGTTTTTAGATATTTAATGTTCAGATATTTCTATTTTGCAGCAGTCCCGTGAATCATTTTATTTTCACGCATCCCGCACACACGAGTCTCTACCCGCCCGCACCCGCACTCCCTAAGTTTTGTCCCACGCCGCACTCTGTAGTGTCGGGTCCCGCGAGTCTGGCGTGAGGCGGCTGCCGCTTACTTTCATTTTGTTGGTAATGTTTCTTTTGTTATTATAGTTACATTTGCCGCTTCCTGCATCCTTCTCCCTGAGTCTTGAACTTTGTTACATACGTTTATACATCTTCCTTAAATCATTCTGGCGACCCAATTTTTAAGTCCCGCGACCCACCTGAGGGTCGCGACCCAGGGTTTGAAAACCACTGCTCTAGAACCACTGCTGTCAATCACCCTTTAGTTAAATGATTGAGAAGATGTAAAAAACCTACTTTTGCAAACTAGTCTAAAGTTTTTCGCCCGATCAGAACCAAACCAGTGCAAGAAGATTCTCTGGAGAGTGAATATCAATAATTATCAAAAAAGTTGCCTCTAGAACCACTGCTGTCAGTCAATCAATGCTGTTAGTTAAATGACTGAGAAGATGTAAAAAACCTACTTTATTGAACTAGTCTTAGGTTCTTCTGCAGTACAATTCTCTGGACTCTCTAGGCCAATAATTATTAAAAAATGTAAAAATGTACCCATTGGGAAGCTATTTTAGAATTTTGAAGGTAGAATAGATGTATCCTTCGCTGCCTTTGATATCCCACAAACCTGTGCATTTCATTCCATGACGGTTGAGCTAAAAAAATAAAGATGGAGTCTGAAAGTTGCGTTTGGTGGTCAGTTTTGGTGTAAATGTATATTTCTGACTAACATTTTGCAGTTTTGATGTTATTTCTAGCGAAAAATCAGTATTAAGGCACGTTCACACCAAAAAGGATAACTATAAAGATAATGGTCGAAAATCGTTTAAGAGAATAGCAGAATTCACACCAAGACTATAACTATAACAATAAAGGGGAACGATATCGTTGGGATCACTTTCAGAACTTTTACAGCTGATGAACCATAAAACACTGAAAGCTAATCAGACTTCATTCATTCTTCATTGCTGAGGACGTCTACTGGTTGAAGTCGTGTAGATGCAACAAAAACAACAGTTATTGTTCACTGATGTGGATATAGTTGTATTTATATGTATATCGTTATCGTTCCTGGTGTGAACGGGTCTTCATAGTAATTAAATATTCATTCAGATATCATCAAAACTCAACTAATTTGTTGTAGATCATTAAACCGTTATGCTGCCTCAGAAGGCTGTCTGAAATCAGTTTCATTAGGTGCGTGATAAGGCAGCGAGGCAGCAAGTCAGCTGCCTAGGCTTTTGGATGCAGCCTGTGTGTCTATGGTAAATTACCTGGATTTGCCATATATGCTTTTTTTTAAGTCATTGATTTAGGTGGTTACAGGCTTGCTAAATAATATTTAATGTCTTTTTTCTTATGTGCCTAAATGCCTTAAGAGCTTGAACCCCGGTAATATATTTTTCATTCAGATTGTTTTAAGCCTGCTGATTTTCCATAATCATCAAAGAATGATTCTTCATTCTTAAGGGGGAATTATTCATAATTCATTCTTCTTTTTACTTCAACAAATTCAGAAATGAAACAAAAATGTGTTAATCAAAAAGTCTATTTTTAGACCGTTCGACAGCTGGGAAATAAAAGCTGATGCCTTTGTTTACTGCCAGTGATAAAATGCAGAGCTAAACAGCTTCCGCTGGCTGTATTTCAGGTTGTTTAAATGGGTCACTTCCTCTCAAGTCCATTTGTACTATCAGTCAAACTTTATTTTTCATAACTTTTAGAAACAACAGGTTGTTTTTTTTTGTCGCTGTGCCTTTAAGATGTCTATGTAAACGCCCTCTTTACACATGACACCGGTAACGGTGCTTTGCTGCGCTTTTACTCGAGAGCTGCGTGTCTGTTGTCAAGTCTAATATGGTTTGCATCGCCCCAGGCTGCCTTCAATAACAGCCTCTTTGCAATAGTCTTCAGTTGATTTTGACAGGTTCACAAAACAATTGGCGCTGGAATGTGCTGCGCAAACTGGTGATGAGCGTGATGATCATGGATTGTTAAAAATAAACTTTAGCTGCTCATTTCTTACGCTGAAATCCTTCAGAAGGATATTCAGAGTGACAAGAGCTACAAAGAACAAGAAACAGCTTGAGGTATGGCAGACTTCTGTTGTTTTGCAAAAAAAAGTATCGGAGAATATAAATTATCAAAACATTTACTATACATTCCACATCATAATCTATATCTCATTATATATTTTCAAGCTTAATATACACTAAAAGTTTGCAGTCAGTAAGATTCAGGATCAATTTAGTTTTGTGGCAAACTTGCATTAAAATGAATCTGTATAATAATGACCAATCAATTTTACATGTTTGACGAATTCTACAAGTTGCAACTGCATAGAAAGGTATGAAAGGTAGAAAGGTAAACATATTATACAGCAGGTAGCATGCAAGACAGAGATATTTTTTTTGCGGTGAAATACCACGTACTAAAGTGTCGTCGTAAATTTGCCCCTCCGAGTGTTTCATGACACGTCTGTCACTGTCACTTATCAAATTAGACTAAATAGGGAATAACGAACTAGCTGAATGAGAAACTAATGAGCAGTGTGCTAGTGCTTGGAGAAGAAACATGCTCTCAGAAAGCCACTCCACAACTCTCAAGAGAAACAGCATCTCACGCTGTGCATCACAGAGGAGAGCTGACGATGTGCTGCAGAGGGCCAGACCAACAAGGGAGATTTCGCCTGAGGAGAAGCTCTGTCTCCCCAACTACACTAATAGACACACCAGTCTGAGAAATAGCCAAAGGATTCAGTCTAAACACCAAATGGGAAAAGACTGAGGTAAGATGAGATAACCAGACTGCCAGAGAAAGACAGAGTGGACTTATATATGCTGAAATGTCCTTACTTTTCATGAAAATAATTGTGTCTATTTTTGTGTAACCCTTGTCTTGTCAGTAAAATAAAATAAAATACAATTTTTGCAATAAACATATAATTAATTTTCATGAAAATTAAAATTCTGTCCATGCAGAACCTTGCCTTATAAAATAAAATATAATAAAATACATTTATTGTAATGAATAATTAATTCATTTTCATGAAAATAAGAATTCTTTCCATGCAGAACTGCAATTTTTGTTTGCAGTTATGTTTTAACAATAAAATAAAATAAAATAAAATGATTGTACTAAAGAAATAATTAATTTCCATGAAAATAAAAATTCTATCCATGCAGAACGTGCATTTTTGGGTGAACCTTGCCTTGTAAAATAAAATAAAACTAAATAAAACTTAATAAAATAAAATAAATTTATTGTAATAAATAAATAATTAATTGGCACTTCTTTGTGTGAACTTTGTTTTATCAATAAAATAAAATTTAATTAAATGATAGTACTAAATAAATAATTCATTTTCATGAAAATAAAAATTCTTTCCATGCAGAATTGGCTTTTTTTGTGAACTTTGTTTTATCAATAAAATAAAATAAAAAATACCTTTATTGTAATAAATAAATAGCTAGTTTTTGTGTAAACTTATAAAATATATTTTTTGTAATAAATAATTCATTTTTTATTAAATCAATAAATAAATGTCCATGTTTTATCAATAAAATAAAATCTAAAATGAAAAGAAATGAAATTAAACACACTGTATGTATTGTAATAAATAAATAACAAATTCGCATAAATAACTTTTTTCCACGCAGAATTGGACTTTTTTGTGTGAACTTTGTTTTATCAATAAAATAAAAAAATACCTTTATTGTAATAAATAAATAATTAATTTTAATGAAAATAAAAGTTCTTTCCATGCAGAGCTGGTATTTTTGTGTGAACATTGTTTTGCAATAAAATAAAATAAAATTATTGTACTAAATAAATAATTATTTTTCATGAAAATAAGAATTCTGTCCTTGCAGAATAGCATTTTTGGGTGAACCTTGTTTTGCAAAATAAAATAAAATAAACAAAATACATTTATTGTAATAAATAATTCATTTTCATGAAAATGAGAATTCTGTCCATGCAGAATTGGCCTTTTTCGTGTGAACTTTGTTTAATAAAATAAAATAAACAAAATAAATACATTTATTGTAATAAATAATTCATTTTCACAAAAATTTAAATTAAATATCTATGCAGAAAGTGCATTTTTTGGTGAACCTTGTCTTATCAATTAAATAAAAAAGTAAAATAAAATAAAAAGCTTTATTTTAAGAAATAAATAATTCATTTTCATAGAAATGACAAATCTGACCATGCAGAATTTGTGTAAACCTTGTTTTGTCATCAAAACAAAATTAAATTAAATTAAATTAAAAATGTCAATACATTTATTGTAATAAATAAATGATTTATTTTAATTAAAAAGCAGACTGGGTGTGTATGTGTGTCTTACATGGAATGGTGCGCAGGTACAGGTTGTCTCGGATCACTTGCTGCAGTTTGTGGTCGAGTGATCCTTTTTGGAACTGCAGGCTAAGATAATGCCTCAAATCAGCATTCAGCACTTTACCTGCAAAGAGAGAGAGAGAGAAAGAGATTTATAAAAGCTTTCAAAGGTTATAGAACCACAAGTAGGTAGGCTTGGCATTATAATGTAGACTAACTCCCAGAAGGGATACGTTATTGCTCTGAGGTTGCTCTTTCATAAGATAAAGAGACTTTCACCCCATTTAAATCATAAAAATTCTGAGAACTATCACATGACTGCATCTGAAAATTAGACAATTGTTGAACTGTTACAGTGAATATGAATACTATCGCTCTGATCACTTGATCAAAAAGTTCTTATTAAAACTATGAACAGTTTGAGACATTGTTAAAAACTCTTGTGAAGCCTTAGGAGATACTGGAGAAAAATCTGCCAAGACGTATAAAACACGTCAAATTATGGAATTAAAATAAAAGCAAAATTTCAGTTTACTCTCTGGCTAGGAAAACAATAAAGACGTGTCATACGAGATCCTACTTTCCTACTGGGACTTTCACTGTATGAAAAATACCTTCTATTAGTGCCCAATTGTTTTTCATTTTCTAGGACTAGAGTGACATCTTACTCTGCACATACACAAGCGCACACTCAAAGTGAGAGCCAGCTGCACAAAAACAACTGGCGTAAGTCTCTTATAAGCTTTGCTAACTCAGAAAAGACTTCACAAACAAGCTGACACAGTGTCGAAAGCAACTGTGAAAAGTGAAACCTAATGAAAACCCTCCGCACAGAACTTTTAAAAGCCTCACTTTCCCTCTTTCTGCCAAACTCCAAAGACGCAACTCTGGAAGAGTTCACAGGGAGTTGGGCAAAGTTGCTCTGCAGAGAAAGACGGAGGATGTTTGCTGATACAGGCCGAGGGTGGGTGAGAAAACGGGTAAGGGAAACAGAGAGAGACACAGTCCAACAGCACAACTCCAGGGAGGAGAACAAACGCTATTAAAGGGGTCATGTGAGATATCACATTTTCTTTGATCACATCAAAACATGCTTTAACTTTAACATTCACTTCTTTTTTCATCCCCCCAAAAAACAAAGTCTTAATTATCAAAGCCATTTTGATTTTCTGAGTAGTATGATGTCATGTTGATCAAGCCCCGCCCACAGCTGTTTTGTATTTGGATGTAAAAGTGAACATAAGAGTCTTTATTTTCTCCCGACATCAGGGCCACTGAGGACGCAGTGGATTAGTTTGGTTTTTTTGGTAATATGCCACCAAATACACAAAAAAGGACGAAGGGGCGGGGTGAGCAGTAGCTCATTAGCATTTAAAGAGACATGCACCAAAACTGCTCACTGTGAACAGAGTTGTTTTCGACAACTTAAAAATTGGTAAACATCATTATTGTCTATTAAACAGTGCCACCTCAAGGAATAAAGGTGAACTGCATGTATTGAGTCATCAGAGTTAAAGTTAAATATTGTTGTGCAGAAAACGTATACTAATAAAAGTTTTACATGCTCTTGTAAATTACATTTTCTGATTAGTAATTTGTTTTAACAATGTTCCTGATCATTTCAATCTGGATTTAAAAGTTCATATGACACATTATATATATATATATATATATATATATATATATATATATATATATATTTAATTTACTTATTTATTTTATTTTTTATATATATATATATATATATATATATATATATATATATATATATATTTTTTTTTTTTTTTTGCATATTGAACTAATTGTCATGGGTGTAATGGGGTAATTTATGGGTGAACTTTGTCTTGTAAAATAAAATAAATGTATTTTAATAAAAAAATGTATTTTAATAATTAATTTTCATGAAATTTTTGTCCATGCAGAATTAGCATTTTTTTGGTGAACTTTGCCTTCAAAATAATAAAATAAAATAGCAGTTTTAATAAACATATTAGTTTATTAATAACTTTTTTATATTGAACTGTTTGTCAAAATTGGTCCAAAAACTAGACTTGTAACTTCTGAGTGAACCTTCAAAATAAAATAAAATAAAATAAAATAAACTGACAGTTTACATGTAAATGATAATTCTGTCCATGCATGTGAACTTTGTCTTTAAAATAATATAAAATAATATAAAATATTAGTTTTAATAAACAGGTTTACAACAGGTAAACAGGTTTATTTTATTTTTCTTTATTTATTTTCTTTATTATTATTATCATTTTTTTTTTTTTTTGCATATCGAACATATTGAACTGATTGTCAAAATTGGTCCAAATAACCTGACTTGTAATGTATGAGTGAACCTTTAAAATAAAATAAAATTACATTAAAAATTGGGTGATCTTTGTCTTGAAAATAATACATTAAAATAAAATAAATTATTAATCAGTTTTAATAAACAGATTTGTTTATTAATAACAGATTATTTATGTATTAAATTTTTTGTTTGCATATTGAACTGATTGTCAAAATTGGTCTAAATAACCTAAATAACAAGAAAATTAAGTTAGATGAACTTCAAATGACAACATGATGATGGTGATGTAATTTTTTCACTTACAAAAATACATTATTTACAACACCACAATAAAATAAAACACGTACAAAAACTAAAAATAAAATCAAACTTAACATATTATGATAAATATTAATATAATATTAAATAAATAAATATTATATTAAAACAATAAAAAAAACTAAATAATAAATAAAAACATTAAAAAAATACACTATATTTAATGTACACTTGTTCATATGTGTTGATTCTCGTTTACAATAAGGTACACGTAAAATAATTAATAAAATAAAATAAAAAACACTTTAAATAAATGTAAAACACACATAAAATATAATTAAATACGCTTTTTTAAAAAAAATATTAATTAATTAATTAAAAAAAAAAGAAAAAAAAAGATGAGTCTTCTCATAACTGGCAGATGTAAAACAATTAAACCTGACAGCAAACCATCCAGCTGAACAATGTTACTGACTTTATATTTAAAGAAGGTGTTTACACAGTCATATTATAGGTTTCACTGGCATTTTCTACCATCTCTCTTGGCAAAATGTGCCACACAAACTGTTACGTTCAGAATTTTTTGGATTGGGAGAAAGTTGCAGTATTTTTCATTTTCAAATTAGATAGCTCATTACATGAATTCATTAAAAGACTAAGAGAAAAAACAGAGACTATGAACAAAAAAGAAAAATGTAAAGATAAAAACATGTATATGACTCCTTTAAGAAGGAAAGTGTGAACGTGTGCAGACAGACGCCACAAACCTCTAAACCCCTCGCCCGTAATCTCCCGTCTTCACCCCTGTGCCATGCTGCCAGTCCTCATAAAGCACCATAATCTCCTCATAAACACAGCGTGACCCGTTACGTGTCATAACCTTTGGGCGGAAAGGCAGGTGTCCCCGTCAGAAGTCCTGAATTAAGCAGGATTTATGAACCACGAAAAGCTGAAATATCACATCATTCTCATTTATTTTGACAGGGATAAAACAGGAATTATCATAGCGTTGACACGAGGAGCAGATATCAGCAGCGTTTTAATGGCTTGATGACTTAACGTGACTGGGAGATGAATGCTGTTTTTACGCATGAACATGTAGCAATGCTTCAACCTGCATGGACGCTATAGATACTGTCACTTTAGGGAAGGATGAGAACACTATGCTGCTCCTTGAGTAGATTTGATCAGTAATGTATTTTACCTGAGATGGGTGAGTCAGTTTCAAGAAATAAAATAAAATAAAATAAAACAAAACAAATTTTACAAACTGTTACATAAATGAAATAAAATATAACATTTTTAAATATTTACAAAAATATTACATAAATAAAATACAGTTTACAAAAACACATTTTATAAAATTAAAAAAAACATTACAAAAATAAATACAAATATTTACAAAAATGTTACATAAAATAATGTTTACCAAAACAAAACACTTACAAAAATAAAAAAAAAACTGTTACATAAAATAAAATAAACACATACAAACACGTAAAAAAAAACATTTAGAAAAATAAATAAAAATATTTTTAAAAAATTTTACATAAATAAAATAATAAAATAAAATAAACATACAAAAATAAAAAACACAAATATTTACAAAAAAATGTTACATAAAAATAAAATACAATAAATAAAAAACATTTAAAAATAAATTAAAATATTTACAAAAAGTTATATAAATAAAATAATAAAATAAAATACAAAAATAACATTTAAAAAAATATATTTACAAAAAAACATGTAATAAAATAAAATATAATGCAAAAAACATAAACTTACAAAAATAAAATAAAAATTAATAAAACATAAAAAATTCAATTCAATTAAGCTTAATGAAGCTTTTTCATATGTGTTGATTCTTGTTTACATGTACATGTAGTAAATAAACAAATAAGTAAGTAAATAAATAAATAACAATACCGGTAATAATAAAGCATGCTTACGTGTTGATTCTTGCTTACAAAGTAAGTTACATGTACGATAATGTATCTTACTGTAAGAAATGTCTGAAGCTTAACAAAGATGTCTTGGCGGAATTGACCAGTACCTTTTCTGTTTTTCAGTGTATTTACATTAGCATCCAAATTCGCTCACTTATCTGCATTCATTTCTTCCCCATATGGTGCACCATGTGGCACTAACTCTACAGGGAATAGAGAATGAGTGAGTGAGTGAGTGACTCTGACACAGCACATGTGGTCAAGGAGAGCAACATGGAGCAGAAACACTGCTGAAGGGTCTAGTGATGAGTCTCACCAGGTGAATATGACTTTTCATTAACGCTGCTATAGGTCCACCACCCAAACCACTTCCACCTCTTCATTTATCTCACTTCCTAGATAATGAGAATACCACTTTGTTTTCTTTTCATTGTATTTTAATTCCGTAAAAGCCCATCTGAGCCACTTCATCTCTATTGCCACTGTCTTCAATGGACATTACTCAGAGAAGACAGCATATTTAATTTGACGGGAATGAAAATGAGACTGTGTGAGAGAAAAGCACACTGTACGCTTTTAAGTCATATCTTATTTTCACAACCCATTTTTTCCTAAGAATTATTCAGAAAGGCGTATTTTCAATGTTTTATTGGTTTCCCAATCAATAAAAAGGTACAAACAGTGCAATCCATTGTACAAACTATACATTACATCCCTCACAGACTAGTTTTCATTCGCACTGAGTAAAATAATAGTGTCTACTCTGTATTCAAACTACAAGATCAAATGCACAGGTCCCATATTTTTACATTTTATTTTCCAAAAATAAAATAAAATAAAATATTTATACAAATAAAAATAACAATCTTACAAAACACCACCACCACCACCACCACCACCAACAACAACAACAACAACAACAACAACAACAACAACAACAATAATAATAATTATTATTAAAAAAATATTTTTACATGTTTTTATTTATTTTTTAATAATAATAATAATAATTATTATTATTATTATTATTATTATATTCTTGAATACAATAAAAAACAACATACTGTAAAACACTTTAAAAGATAACAAATAATAATAATAATAATAATAAAGAACATATTTAATAAAGACATTTTCAATGTTTAATCTATTGAACAATATATTTAACAATTAACAAATTATTTTTATATATCCAATAATTGCCTTACATTTACTTTATAATATTAAAATTATATTACATTAAAATATTCTAAAATAATAAACTGTTTATTAAAAAATTAATAATAAAAAATTAGGAACATGCAAGAAAATTCAAGTGTTCTGTGAATTTATCAAAAACAAAAATAAAATGGTTACCAACAAAATGACATAAAACACTTTAAAAATGTACAAAAATAAAACACTAAATACATATAAATAAATACACATAAATATAATACAATTAAATAAAAATCTTACAAAATAACAATAATATGAATAAAATAAAAAAAACTAAATAAACACCTTAAAAGGTAAAGTAACAATAATAAAACTTATTTAATAAAGGCATGTTTTCAATGTTTTACCGATTTAATCTATTTAACAATTTTATATATATATATATATATCATTTTCTTATATTGGCTTAAAAAATTTTTAACATTATAAAATGATAAATTGTTAAGAAAAAATCAATTAGAAACATGAAAAAAATTAAAAGTGTTCTGTGACTTTATCCAAAAATAAGATAAAATACTTACAAAAATGAAATAAAACGCTAATTACAATAATTAATTAATAATAATAATAATAATAATAAATTATTATTATTATTATTATTATTAATACAAAAAAAAACACCTAAAAAGGTAAAATTAAAAAATATAATAAAATATATTTAATAAAGACATGTTTTCAATGTTTTATTGATTTAACACTCTATTTAAAAATAATTGATTAACATTTTTTTAGTCCTGCCTTATATTTGGTTAAAAAAATATTGAACCATTATAAAATAAACTGTTACAAAAACATATATATAATTTCATTAGAAACATGCAAAAAAATTCTAAAGAGTTCTGACTTAATCCAAAAATAAAATAAAATACTTACAAAAAATAGGAACCACAAAGAATTCAAACGTGTTCTGTGAATTTGGACAGCAGCATGTGTATCTTTGATGTTTATCTGTATATTCATTTATGGCTACATTGTGCTCAGCTAACATGTGGCCCAAAAGGACCTCAAGAAGAAGACTTTTACTGTCTATTTCTGGCCTCAGCAGGACAAAGGTCTAGACTCTCTTCATCAATTTCAGCTTAACTTCTTGGATTGTGAGTTCTGAGGCAGAGCTGTCTGAGGCTATAAGACAGATGCTCTGTATCTCTCTCTCGCCCTTCCCTTCGCCCACCTACTTCTTCCGCCAATAAAATGAGGTAATAATATAATAATCCTGTCAAGGGACGACAGAGAATTTGTTAGGAGGGAAGACCAGAGGTTTTAGAGAACATTATCACTATGCCACTCTCTTTATTTCCCATTTTCAACTGTCAATATCTTGGGTCATTCCTCATCTGCCTTGGTTTTTTTTATTTCTCATAACCCTTTTAACATTGACATTTTTTTCTCTCCTTTTTCTTATCTCTGTCCTTCTCTATTTCCTTTCCTACGTGTCAGAAATGGCAGAGCAGCTTTCTAATCCTCCCTAGATTCTCTCCTGTCACAGTGCTGCTCACAAACCATGGCAAGAACATACAGCAAAGAAAAAAAAAATCAAAAACGCACAACAAACAGACGACACCGGGGATTTAGCATTTTCTGCTCTTTGTTTTACCTTGAGAGAGGAAATCTCTATTTACTACTGCTGGGGATCACTCTTATTAAAGTATACTGTAATTTGCATAGTTTCATTCAAATTAAAATACAGTTATAGGAAAGTACTGAAAATACTTCTTTTCAATCTAACTTTCATGATTCTCTTTAAATATTATTAGCATTTTCTAATATATAAAGCATAGTGAGAAAACAGGACATACATACATTTCATTATAAATTGCATTCTGAAACTTTTTTGGATAAAAATTGAGCATGCAAAGTTCTAAAAAAAATTATATATATATATATATATATATATATATCTCACTGATGTACGGTGGTGTCCTGAAATGTTATTATTATTATTATTTTAAATCAAATGTACATTTATGTCCCAGTCACATTTTCTTGGTTATTATTACTTACACTATCAAAAAAGGGGAAAAAATGATTCTATTAATATTTTTACAGTAACAATGTAGCTAATATTTTATTTATTAAAGCATGTATGAATCTGATCAAGTTAGTGTTTTTAAGCATTTTACATTTATTAAAACTAATAATAACTAATAATTAATAATAATTAATAAATAACAGTAATAATTTAAACAATATATTTTATTTGCAAACATATGTTCAGCTATTCTTTTTAATAGTTAACTTTTAACTAATTTTATTCTTTTTAATAGTTAACGTTTAACTAATTTTGAATTTTTCAGATCATTGAACAGCTCAGCAAACATTGGTCATAGACAGAGATTTACATTACACCAAGCTGATTACTCACTAAAAACTGCCACAGATCATGTTTTCATGTCATTTTAAGTCTTATTTTGATGTAACAAAGTGCTTATATCTAAGTGTGTGAGTTGTTCACAGCTGTGATTGGTTCTTGCGATAAATCCCACCTCGTGTTTGTGGTTGTTCCGCGTTCACGAATCAGTTTGAATGAACAATATAATGGCGTTATTCGCCTCCTCTCATGTGACTTTCTCCCATTCATCCTTTCTCTGTTAAAACTCAGTGGGCTCAGGGGAGGCAAGAGAGATGCGGACTCCTGCTGTAACTTTATCTGCATTGTTTTATTTTTGTACTACAAATAGTTTTTTTTTCAACCAATATTCTGAGGAGACACTGCCTCCTCTGAGAAAACACCCCTGATATACATATATATATATATATATATATATATATATATATATATATATATATACACACACACACACACTGTGTGAATGGTCCCTTCAAAGAGATTCCTTATTAATTCCTTAAAATAAATATGCTGAAACAATTTGGCTGAATCTTTGGTTACCATGGTAAATTTTATAAAGGCCATCTTACAGCCTTTTTGCCCCCTCAGACAGCGCATTTATCTAATTGGTTAAGCTTCTATATACTGTACAGTTCAGGAGCAGATGGCTCTTTCGCCTGATTTGGCTCGTTTGCCACCGACGGCTCAAATAAGGGTTCGTTTTCTCAGCTGTGCTCCGATTCCCCATTGATTCTCTACAGCACTGCTGAGGAGGCCTGTTACACATGCATCTATTAGACGTCACTGATTATGTGACTCAAATTAGCTGTTTTTAGCTCCTGCAAACGTCTCCTGAAGCTCTCAAAGGTAACAGCACTTCTAAAGCCGAAACTGCCGCTCACAATCACTGCGGAAATGAGAAGAGTCGAGAAACAGCTGGCAGCAGAACGGATTGAAAACAAGAGGTTGAGGACAGCGACAAGACAGCTGAATCACTATTTCTGATCGCTCCCCCGACCTCTCAGCGACCGTGTCCTCAGAACAGCCCGGATAAAGCCACTCGCTCATGACAGATTCGAGCCAAGACAACAATCGCTAAGACAGCCACATGAACGCAGCGTGCGGTTATTGTTGAAAGCAGTGTGGAGAGCCATTACTTGTATTTCTTCACAAGAATGCAAAAGCTCTGTCTGTCACAACACTGAGGCGAGGGAGTTATGATTTCTGCCTAATGGCACTATGACCTAAAGCTGCTACTGACGAAGAGAACAAAGCTAATCAGAATCGAAAAACAGAGTCAGACAATGAGCAAATGAGGAACAAAATGAGCGAACAGGAAAGCTGACAGAACATAAAACTCAGATCTTACTCTTTCATCTGCATCTTTCAAGAAAGTTGTGAAGTTTCTTCCCCACTACAACAACTACTGAACAAATGAGTGGGATTTTCCTGTGCAAAACAGGCTGTCATGATGAAGTGGCTGGTTGCCAAGGAATTGCTATGCTGTTGCTAAGGTGTTCTGAGAGCTATGTGGTTGCTAAGTGGGAAAAAAAATAGTTTTCTCTGTATTATATTCTGTTCTTTAGATAAATCTAGCAGGCAATATGGCAAAAATATCAATGCACCTTTTTTTCCCTAGAAATATCACGATTTTATCACGATTCTTTGTCATGTTGGTTTTACTATTTTGCAAGTTATCTGAGCAGTACAGCCAAACTAATTTCTTTATTTTAAATCCATATATAAAATAAACATTTTAAATCAAATAAAGCATCAAATGAAAAGAATTTGTCATTATTTTATCTTTGTAATTAAAAAATGAGAACTAAGATAAGCCAACCTACATATTACAAATACACATTTTACTGTACTTTTCAGGTACAGTAGGTGTATTTAGCAGATGCAGTCAAGAAACTGAATTAATATATATATAAACATATACATAAAACACTGTCTTTTATTAAAGCAACTTCTTCAGTCAAGAGCACTGGGTGATTTTTCATTGTGCTTTGTTTCATTAGCCTGCCATCACCCAAAAATGACAATTCTGTCATCATTTACTCACTCTTGAGTGTTTTTGAAACTTAAATTAGTTTCTTTCTTCTTTTGAACATAAAACTAATTTTGAAGAATGTGTGTAACCAAACATTTGCTGGCCCCCAGTTACTTCTACAGTATTTTATTTATTTTTTCCCACTATCAAGGTCAGTGGGGACCAGCTACTGTTATCCACATTCTTCAAAATATCTTCTTTTGTGTTCAGCACAAGACAATTTTTTATAGAGGTTTTGGACAATGTGAGTGAGTAAATTTTTGGGTGAACTGTCCCATTGTGACAATTGGTAGAATGTTTAGTTCTGTCGCTTTAAGAGCTGCACGCATCTAATATACACAGGCGCGCATCCGTTTTTCTCTCAACTGTTTACTTTCACTTTAGACACAAACCAAGTGTATTTAAACGTATTTAATGTAATCATTGTGCGTTTGACAGCATTAGCGAATCAGAAGCGTATGCCAGAACAGCGTGCAAAGGAAATATCGTTATTTAACAAGCAAGGCTTTAGAGCACATGCACATAATGTACTTTTGTGATTGCGAATAAGTGCAGTGTCCCGTGAGTGAATGTATGTTGTGTTGTACAGTATATTAAGATGGAGGCACACTGTACCATGATACAACCATTTTTTTTTTCATGTGAAGACATTTTAATCGTCCACGGTCAAAAAGTGTCATATCGCACAGCCCTAATTCTGACAATTAATTGAGTAACCGGATAAAAACAATAGCTTTTAAAATCACTTTAAATACATATATAATAGTAATGAGAAAATAATAATTGGTTCAAATAAAGTATCAAAAGCATTTTTTCATGACAGAAATGCTACAGCCACTGTAATTTCTTGAATATGTGGACATCAAAATGTGTAATCTCAGAGTGAGGGTTTGAGCTTTTGTTTTGAAATTGCGATATATAGTTAGCATGTTTAGAAAGATATTAATGTATTCGCTTCTATTTGTGTAGGTTTATAAATTATGTACCTTACAAATCTGATGAAATTACACATGTTGCATTCCCAGATGAACGTTATAATAAACCCAAATTCACAGCAACATGCAAAGATGGAGTTTGAGATGGTCCACGCATGTAAATGATAGTTTGTGTGGAGCAGCATTTACTGTGAATGGAGCTGCTCCAAACCTACACGCATGTAAATATTAAACCTGCATTGCATTATATTTTATTGAATCGTAGCTTTTGTGAATTGAATAATATAATGCTTTATTGTGATTTTTTTAAATTGGTTTAATATATCATGCAGACTTAGAAAATAGTCTAAAAATGCGTTTCATGGACTCTCGTCCGTGGAATGTGCCATTTCCTGTATTTTGCCGGTTACTCGACAAGGCTTTCTTATAATTGAGCACTCCAACTGAATCGAGGAATCATAACAGCCCTGTTGCTGCTGTTATATATAATTCAGTTCATCTGAAGGATGGGGAACCTCTTGTTACTTTAATATATAAGGATAAGGAACGCTGTCTGTGACAGAATGCGGTGAGGAAGGAGGGATGCTACAAAGGAAAAGGATGGTAAGCGTTTGATCCATTGAAGCTAAATAGAGAGGCATGTGGCAAGCCTGTTGCTGACAAAGAGAGAGATGGGGCTGCTGCAGTGGTGACAGACGTTGCTGTCTACATGAGGACAGATTTGCTGTATAACCAAGACCTTCAAGAACCTCCAAGAAAGGATTTGTAACAGAAATATGAAAGGACTTTGGTAAATCATGACTGAGACGTCTATCAACCTGTAAGACCATATGAGTGACTGAAAGACCATCCGGTAGGAATGGTTAGCTAGTCATCCAGCAAACAACTAGTTTATCTAGATTTTTTAAAGGAGTCATCGGATGCCCATTTTCCTCAAGTTGGTATGATTTAGGGTCTTCATGAAATGTTACCTTGTCAAAAACAGCTCTGCTCACAGTGAGCCATTTCGGTGCATGTCCCTTGAAATGATAATGAGCTACTGCTCACTCCACCCCCTCTTCTGTTTGAAAACAAAACTAAGCCACTGCGTCCTCAGCGGCTCTGATTCAAATACAAAACACCTGCACTACTTACAAGGCGTTGGTGCTACAGCTGCTCGAGCACGGAGAAAATGACTGACTAATACATAATACATAATATGCTAATATAGGACAGTCCGTCAGTGGCCGTGGGCAGGGCCTGAGTAATATGACATCATATTGTTTAGAAAATCAAAACGGCTTGATAATTGAGACAGTTTAGGTTTTTGTGGGATTAAAAAAGCAGTGAATGGATTTTTAGAATTATGCTAAAACAGATTTATATGCAAATTTTGCATCCAATATCCTCTTTAAAATTAAGTCTAGGTGTTTTTAAACACCTTCAGGATTTATTTTTTTTGTTCATTCTCCACATAGGCATTTAAAAATATTCCTTAATAGAGCATGAACCAACCCAAACAGCTCTGAAGTAAATCATATGATTGCAACATTTAACTCCCATCAAAAAAAAAAAAATTAAAATTACTTATCAATGTACTTATTCCATGAAGCTTTATGAATGATATAACCTAGTCTGAAACAATGGTATAAAAATCTACTGATTACGAGAGATTGATTAAAACACAAACACATGCATATAAAAAAAAAAAAAAATACATTTAAATAAAATATTCAGTTTTTAATTGAAAATGTGTAATTCCACTTTAATGAATTATATCTAAAATTAATACCAAAAAAAATGTACAATATAAAACCACTAACTTTATTAAAGGTGCTGTATGTAATTTTTTCTAACCCTAATTATACTAAAGCATAAAATAACAAGTTTACAGCCAGTTATTCTGCTTTGAAATGTGTATTCTGCGTCGGAATGTCTGTTTTTGTTTCGGCCCGTGTGATTCCACCCAGTGCCAATGTATTCAATAGTATTTCAACACCCCGGGTTGCCAGTTAGTAAAAAACACAGCATGTTGCAGCTATGGAAGCCAGCAAAAAAAGGTTGCAGACTGTACCTGAACTAAAAAGTCTCAGCATCCATCTAAAATGCTCTATGACCATAGGCATATTAAAACACAGATAAATCAACTCAAATTAAAGTATAAGGCTCATCACCTCCATTGTCAATTGTCATTGTTTCTGTTGCGTGTCCTAAATCTGGCAACCTGCATGACTATTGAGTCTGAGGGGAAGGGGACGGGGGGAAACAATGCTCTCTGATACCTCAGAATTTTACGTACTGCAGCTTTAACTCAAATTAAATGCATGAAGTAAACAATGCTCTCTGATACCTTTGAATTTTACGTACTGCAGCTTTAACTCAAATTAAATGCATGAAGTAAACAATGCTCTCTGATACCTTTGAATTTTACGTACTGCAGCTTTAACTCAAATTAAATGCATGAAGTAAACAATGCTCTCTGATACCTCAGAATTTTACGTACTGCAGCTTTAACTCAAATTAAATGCATGAAGTAAATAATGCTCTCCTATACCTCTGAATTTTACGTACTGCAGCTTTAACTCAAATTAAATGCATGAAGTAATCAGTAAATAATGACTAGACAGACACTGCATAGCTCTTTTGCTGCAATTCCCAATTCAATGCTCACAGAAATGTATCTGAAATGTATCTCTATTACAGGAGAGTGTAGTATATCACTGGGAACACAGCAATTAAACATGATGCCTTGAAAGAAAAAGCTGGAATCACACTGACTTGTGCCTTTCCCACAAGCATATATCATCATTTAACAACCTTGGACCCCACATTAGGTTCATCTTGAAAGGTTTATACATTATCTCTAAAAAATCAATTTCTCTATAGAGAAAATGAATGGGATTTTTACTTCGCCCTACCTACCATTGCGCCTCTATACGGTGTGCTAATTTGTAAGGATGTTGCTGCAATTGTGTGCAATTTTTCACTGCTGTTATTGATCCCTCCCCTGTCCCACTCTCTCTCACTTTGTTCCTCCATCCTTATAAATTCTCCAACCAATGAGCAACAATCAAAGAGTGCAAAGAGCCTTGAAGCTCAGAGAGTGTGAAGAAAGGTGAGAGGGCTTATAGTGGAGAAAAGTGCAGATTTTGAACCAATCCTGTTAGCGGTCACAGTCAAAGTCAACGTTTTTTTTTTTTTTTTTTTATCTCCTGGATTAAAAAAAAAACACAGGAAACAAAATACAAATGCTCCAGCAATATTTGCAGATAGTGAAAGTGTCTGTGTGATGAGGCACTGCACTGAGGTAGTTACTGGTGTGCACGCAGACGTCAGCATGTGCCATATTGAGCAGTGTAGCGATAGATAGCAGCCATAAAATAGACAATACTGGTGTAAAGTAGTTCAGAACACAGTATGGAGAAAGTCCAGTAAACTATAGAGACAATCTAATAAAATACAACAGAGAAAGCAGTAAAAATACTGGCTGTAAAGACTAAAGGGCCATTAAAGTAAGTAAACACTTTAATTAACCAACATTATATATGAAACATTATTAAACATTATATATTTTTTTTAAATATTAATTTATTTATATTTTTTTATAAAAATTAAATGCAAATAAACATGTAAACACATGAATGCATATAATACTAATAAAACTTTGCATATATGAAACATGAACAAACCAGCAGTTATTTATATCTATTCTTTTATTATAAATTATAATTAAAATGTTATGATAAAACTGTAAAATGTAATATATAATAATTATAATAATTTGTATATATACATATACAATATATATATATATATATACACATATACAATATATATATATATATATATATATATAGTATATGTATATGTGTGTGTATATATATATATATATACACACCATGTCAATTATTATTGGTAAAATATGTTTTTAAGGAGTAGTAAAAAAAAATAATAAAAGCAGTATTGTTTTTATACACATTTCTTGGTCTTTTCTTGGAATTTAATGTTTAATTGCATTCAGTTGAACACCCTGCTATATGTGTCTGACACATTCAAAAACTGAATAAAGCTCAACCTGACTGTTGGTCAAAAAAGAACCTATGACGTAACGTTACTGTCATTTATATTTAGAAACAACTTACCAGAAGTTCATTCAAAAGACATTTAATTGGAACCAATGCTTTTCTGCTGCTCGGAGCATGGGTGATTATAGATAATGCATGAGAGAAGAAAGAAAAAGATAAAGAGAGAGAGAAGAAATGAGAGCGCACTTGGTTTCTCTCACTAAACTGCCCTTGTTAGTGATCTTCGTGAGCATGCGTATGTTTTCTAATTGGCATATTATCAATAATGAGCCCCTGTTCAGAATGTCATTCTCAGCAGGTATATAAGAGAGCCTGGGTGAGTGTGTTGCATGTGCATGCTTAAAACTCCCCGACGCTCAGCATGTGACTACAAGCTGGTGATAAATTATATAGTTGGTCAAAAACGCACACCTGAGGACTTTAGTGTAACTGACAAAATCAATTACAGCAGCCCTGTCAACTTGAAGATGACACCGTCAAATCTACTGTAGGCATTTCACTGGCCTGAATTTGAATGGCTTCTCTTATGTTACGCTGGCAAATCTTGCATATTTGTGTACATTCTTAGATTTAGATTTTTCCATACATTTGAAAATAAATTAAATACACATCTGCGTATCTCTTTACCTATCAATCTTGCGGTGGGGGATACACTGGTAGACACGATTAACCGGTAGAGATTTTGGACTATTGTCTCTAACGCGGTTACACGCTCATGTGACTTATTCTAAAACATATTTTTTTGCATACACTGTTAAAGAGGAAAGGAATTACTGAATAAAGTTGTTATTTTTGTTTTCTTTGTGTACAAAAAGTATTCTCGTAGCTTCATAAAATTATGATTGAACCACTGATGTCAAATGGACTATTTTGTCAATGTTTTTGGTACCTTTCTGGGCCCTGAAAGTAGTAGTACTGTCTACCCTTACTGTCTCTAGAGGGTCAGAGAGATCTTGGATTTCATCAAAAATATCTCAATTTGGGTTGCGAAGACAAACAAAGGTCTTGCGGGTTTGGAACTATATGAGGGTGAGTAATTAATGACAACTGAATTCCATTTCAAACAAGTGAAGGCATTGAAACACAATCGTCAGTGAAAGAGAACTCATTTCGCTATGCAGACATGTGCTTATAAAGGGTGGGAGTATTGAAATAGCTTTATAGGTGTTGAATATGCATCTTAAGTGAAAGCAAACATCTGAGAAAGAAAATACAAGTGTAACAGTATACTGGATTCAGGCAGCTCTTAAAGTGACAGCAGTCCAATATTCCTGCTGTCTGTCATTCATGTTAATCAAACAACAAAAGAGAAAAAACTTCTCACTACTCTTGACTAAATTACTTTAACTTTAAATATATATTTAATTTATGCAGCGTTATACATTTGATTACTTTATACGATGTACAGTTGAAGTCAAAAGTTTACATGTACCTATTATTTGGTTTTTCAGCATTTTTGTATATTTCAATTTTTGAATTTTAATATCAGGGTAAATTTAACTTATTTTGTCTTCTAGGAAACATGTAAGTATCTTCTGTAGCTTCTAAAGGACAGTACTAAATGAAAGAAATATGATATTTAGGCAAAATAAGAAAAATGTACACATCCTCATTCTGTTCAAAAGTTTACACCCCTGGCTCTTAATACATTTTTTTTTTCCTTCTGAAGCATCAGTGAGAATTTGAACCTTCTGTAATAGTTGCATATGAGTCCCTCAGTTGTCCTCAGTGTAAAAAGATGGATCTTAGAATCATACAGTCACTGTTTGAAAGGGCCCAAATACACAAAAATGCAGAAAAAACAAAGAATTTGTGGGACCTGAAGGACTTTTCTGAAGAACAGCAGACAGTTTAACTGTTAAGGACAAACAACGGACTCATGAACAACTGTCGCTAAACAAAAAAACACAGATACAGAGTTCTGGCATGAAACTCTAGAATGCAGTCCGATGGGTCTAACTCAATCTGACAACATTACATCATAGTCACATGGCACAGCCAATTGGTTCTCACCTGTATCAGCAGCCAATGAGCTCAATGCTCAATATTCAAATACATGACTAGAGCTAAATGTAGCAGTTTGCAGCATGGTTCAGAAACCCTCCACCTTCCCCAGCTCCACCTGTATAGATCTGCTACGAGGTGATTCATGTCTGCTATGGGTATTAAGAATCAAGTGTATGTAAGCTTTTGAACAGGGCCATTTTTATAAATTCAACTATAATTTTCTCTTGTGTACATGTAAACGTCTTTTATGTGAAATATCTTATTCAAGTCAGTGCTAAATAAAAAATAACATGCAATTAATATAATTTCTCTAATTTTGGTAAAATAATTAACATTTTGCAGATTCTGCAAGGTGTATGTAAACTAACTAATCTATCGATTTATGTAACATAGAAATTTGTATCAATTAAAAAAGCGGCATTAATCTTTAAGACAAAGATTTACCAAGCAACATTCAATGCTGAATTAATGCATATTCTTAACACAACTATGGGTTGCTTTAAGTGTAAAAACCCACCAAACTCATGTCCTGTTGTTGCTTTTACCAGCAAAGTGCGGAGCTTGCTAACATGCTGTCTCTGTTAGATGGTAAAACTTAAACTGCATGTGATACAGCAAACCTGTCTTTTATTTTGACAAACAAGGAAATTCCATTTCAGCCTCCCATTGCAACATAAAAATTGTATTCATTAAACTACAAAACAAATTTGAGATGGAGGCGATCCGGATAGCAATCAGCTCCAACAAACCGTCTTGGGTAAAGGGGTTGATGGGAGTTTGTGAAGTCAGAGTTTATAGTTTTGACACGTTACATAAGCAGCCTCCTCAAAAGGTGTGCGCTCGGCACAGCTGTCAAGTCTGAGAGGCATTTGGGCGGAAGAGTTTGCTGAGTAAATATCTCACATCATGCGATGAATTTTAACAGCGTGTGGCTCAGACTACATGCTCTTGTGTCTCATCCAACTAGACTGCAGCTGCAATGAGAGATGCACGATTATTCCTCATTTAATTGACTTTTCACACTACTAATCTGATTAAGCTCACTAATCCCGTATTAATCTATAATTATCCTATATTTTTAGATGTTATCTGGGATTGTTTATGCTTTTCACAATCTTATCATAACGTGACTGCATTTCTAGTTTAGTCTTCTACAATTACAGCTCTGTTTTGAACTCGGCATGAAACACAAAATAGCGTTCAAACAACTGAGTTTGATGTCAGACTGTTGCTAAAATAAAAATGTAATATTCCAACACACAAACACTATATAACAGCTCATAATTGACAGTTTTATTATTATTTTTATCAATCTACCTTAGTAGATCTACTATTAACTACAGAACGCCTATTGCTAGGTTTTAAAAAAGAGCTACAATCAAACCTTTATCCATTAAACTTGACTCAACTTGACTCACCACAATGAATTTAAAATATCCCTATAGGCAAGAAGCACCTCAGACAAATAATTCAGTTCCTGAAAAAGTTTGTGGCTTATGAAGTTATGTTTGGTTTTTAAAGCTCCAGCTGAGGACATCATTACAATGAAGGATGATATTGTTTTACAACAGAGACACTTGGGAGGGAGAAAGAGCAGTATGAAGGACAAAACAGCTCAATCTTCTAAAGGTTGAGCTCTACTCTCTATTAGTAAAGCCTCATTGATTATGACCAATAACCATTTACACAAACACAGAGGCCATTTCTTCCACAAAAGGTTCTGACAAAATTAGCATCTTGTGAGAACAACTTGGAACAGCTTTCATATTCATCCAACAATACGTAAACTCATTAAAGAAATATACCTGGTTAAGTACTTAAAATGTAGTTGTTTTTTTTTCTTCTCAAAAAAATCACATCACTTAGATTGTCATGGAGGACACCTGAATCCACTATAATTTTATAATTAATACTGTTTTTGTGTCACGGAAATGTTTTAAGAACTTTTTAGGTGAGACTTCAAACATCCGGTCCATCTTCAACATCTTCAGAGATCTGAGCTCCAGAGTGTCAGCAGCTTTTCAGTGCCCATGAACCCGCCTAGAACAGCCTTACCTCGGCCAAATCTTCTGAAATTTGTTGCTGTCTCTGATGTCTTTAAAGTGGTTAAACATGAGATATAATTACTGTATTTTGCTGTATATCGGTGTATCAATGTATCGCACTGCTAGTCGTGTGATGTTGCTCATTTACAAAATAAAGGAACACTCACAAGGATTTTCTCTGTTAGTATGTGGTAGAGTTTAAAGTAAGCTGAACCCAGAATATTTGTCTAATGAATACCACTTTCGTATAATTGCAGCACTGCTACCAAAATAGATCGTCATAATGCAGTTTTATTTTTATTGAGGGTGCAAAAGACAAATATGGAGTTTGACAGCAGCCACACTTCGTCCTCAAGCTTTTGCTGACTCCTACTGCACTCTCTGGACACTAGTGCCAAGATTCCCTTTAGCGGGGGTTGGATTAATTAAAGATTAATTAAACTGCCAGAAACCTTTATTTATTATGACAAATAGCCCAAAGAATGTTGTAGAGAAAGCGTCAGGGCTTATTTTCGGGACGACAATGATGAATTTAATCAACTGTGCTAACGTTTTTCGAAATTTATACCACTTAACACTGTAATCCCCTTCCTGGAGTTCAGCACAAACATGGTTATGGCTTGCGGGGAGTCAGCATTTGTTGCAGAACTATTATGAACAGTTAAAGACTTAATTCCTGAGATCCTTGACAACCATTTTTTGGAATAATAAAGCATTCTGCACTATAAATAGTGAATTCCAGGAGATATATGAGTTGAATTGAGCCTTGCAATTTCTTACAGTGGAGTGGAGACAAAAGGCCCCAAGGGCAGCTGCTGAATACAGTCAGAGACATTATAAGGAGAATGAGAAAACGCAGAAAAATTGAATGTGAAAAATTGAATGTGAAAAATTGCAACACTCAACGTTGCAGCGGTGGGGAAGAAAGTTCTTGCCTTTCAATTACCCAAGCCAACTGGGCATCAGCTGCTTGGTAGAATAGTCATAACACTGAAAATTGCATGCACATTAACTGAACCAACCTGAAAATGATTTTTAGAGTGTGATTTAGGATAAAAAAGGTGATTTGTTATAAATGATTGGCACATCAAGAATGTCTACTACTGGCTAAATGGCAGCTCTACCTTCATGTTTCAATCTGCTGGGCAGACTACAACTCTTCCATCCCACCTAATTCCAGTGTGGCATTTCCCAATCTACAAGCAGAAGGAGATGGATACTTTTTTAAAAGGGGGGTTTCAATGCTGTTTCATGGATGTTAACACTGTTAAAAAGTTGGATTCTCATGCTAAACATGACCAACGTTTCAAAAAACAATTTGAAAATAACAGAATTTCCGTGCCAAATACACACTTCCGGGTTTCTTACAAGTTTCGGAATTTTTTTTCTGATCATGGTCCTTCATGACGTACTGAAGGGTGGAACTCCTTGTATGGGCATTTCTCACAGAAGACCGCATGCACACATCGACCAGAGTGGGCGCAAAAGCACGCCCATCAACGCGCTTTGTTCGGCTGCACTTCTGTGCGGGACTCACTCGGGAAGAATGTCTCAAAAGGAGTTTGGTTTTAGTTGTAGGGAAAAGATAACCTTGCGCAGCTACATGAACAGTGGATGCAGTTTGTTTTTCCAGGGCAGAAACTGAGTTTTGCAAATGTTTGTTGAGGAACGTTTTATAAACGAGGCCCAGTTTGATGCTGGATTTGATACTGAATGATGGAGTGGTCCCAGCTATAAACAATCCCGGTTATGATTCAGAACTGCAGGTGGTAAGTGAAACGGCATCAAATGTATGTGTTTTTATAGGCAATCGTCGTGCGAGTGCTCATCAATTTTTAGCTCCGCCCACGGCGTGCCTCCAGGAGCTTGGCTGTTTTCGAAGAGAATCGTACAGTTGTATCTTTCTTTTGTAAATATGATAAATATGATAAAGCTATCGCATGACCTCAAAAAACTTAGTGCACGAGTACTTTTTCCACTTTTTTACGTTGTAAAAATCCAGTTCGCTGTAACTGCATGAGAAAATGACCAGTACATTTAAAAAAAATAAAAATAAGTCACCCTGTGTGTTGCACACAAAATGAAAATACTGTCCTGTAATGACATAAGTGTGAGTAAACGATGACAGAATTTTCATTTTTGGGTGAGCCATTGCTTTAATACCTGGATAAACATCATTAGAAGAAAGTAAAGGCTGTGGAAAATACTTCTCTGAAATGTCACATAAGTGACACAGGTTATTACCTTCCCAGCAGAACGCTGGGTGCGCGGTGACGGAGAGCCATGCCTAGTTTACCGTGGTGCATCCCATCAAAAGCCTGACACTGAAAAAATGGAATGAGTTTCTGTAAAAACTGGGGACATAACCTCTGCGCTCTCAAACGGTGAACTCCATTTTCCCACCTCATTGCTCTCAATATGATTGATCTTCCCATTACATGAGGACACAGGGATCAAATGAAACATTACTAATGGAGACAATCCCAGGCAGTGTACAGAGAGCTCAGGTTCGCCCCCTACTGGGACTGATAAACTATGGATGTATAATGCTATTGAACTGCAGCGTGCATCACAGGTGGGTTGAGCAATGAAGTCTTTGGAATCATGGGACTAACTCATAAAATCTAAATGTGTAGGTAGCAAAAATAGGCATGCTGACATGTGAAATATTATTACAACCTATTTTCTATTTGAATATACTTTTTTACAATTTTGCTGTGATGACGAAGCTGAATTTTCAGCATCATCATTACTCCAGTCTTCAGTGTCACATGATCCTTCAGAAATCATTCTAATATGCTGATTTGAATACTGCTCAAGAAACATTTTTTTATTATTATCAATGCTGAAAACATTGATAAATCTGTTAAACGGGTCTCACTGCGTTTTACTCAACATGCCTTTAAAGTAGATACCAAAGATGATCATAACCAATGTCCATCACATATGTGGATTGATATATAAAAGTTTTTTAATTTTTATTCTTTTCACTAACATTTATATATAAAAATCGAATTAAACGTCAACAGTAAAAACAGCTATCTAGTTTAACTGATTACCTTCAAAGTCTATAGATATCGCCATTATTTATGACGGCTATTAACACATTCTCCAAACAGCAGAATTGATGAGACCTGTTTTCCGGGTTTGATCAGGCGACATTTGATATATACCCTATTGTGGCACTTAATATTTTGTGGCAATCATGATACAATTTTTAAGATTCTTTGATGAATAGAAAGTTGAAAAGAACAGCATTTATTTAATTTCATTTCTCCTCAAATTCTTTTCTTTACAGCTTAAATTTTTCACAACTCTAAGTTTTAGTGATCAAAAAACATGTTGAATTAATTTAAATCATGAAACACCGTACAAAACTTTATTTTAACAAAAAAAAATATTTTTTTATTTTTCCCCAAATTCCATGTTTTCTGTTTTTTTTCTGGATTACATTTTAATACGTAAAAAAAAAAATATTTATTCAGAAAATCTGTTTATCATTTAATACCAATTTATTATTAAATAATTTAATGAAGGCATAAAACATTAACAATTCAATGATCTTTTAAAATGTAACCAAATGAAAATTAGGTCTAGTCCTTAAAAATGTGTTGTTATTATTACTAAATGTGTTATTATTAGTAGAAATGCACTCTACTGTAGATAGTATTACTGTAATAATAATATTTCTGTCACAATTTCTTCAAGTTAAACCAAACTTTTATTTTGATGGGACATTTCTGTGTGCATTATGATATGGTGATATGTTTTCTCAAATGAAATGGTAAAATGCTCATGAAATTCATGTGTTCATGTCCTCATATCAACAGCATGGATTACTTAATTCTGTTTTCTCACTAATTTAATGCACCATTGCTAAATAAAAGTATTAAAAAGTATCACATATGTCACCTGGTCAAATGGCACAATCAGCACCCAGGACCATTTTTATAGGTCTCTCTGTATTTCACCCTCAACATCCCCATTTTCTTGTCTTATCTGCACTCTCTGCACCAATCAAGCAGTAAACGTTTCTCTCTCTTTGCCCCCTTTTTATCATTCCCCTCACGGCAGCGCTGATGGAGTGAAATGCTTTCTCCCGCCGTCCTCATCATGACCGCCCATTCCTCTTGTCCCACCTCTCTTTGCTTTCATGTTTTGTTCCCTCCCCTCATTTACCCTCGAGGGAAGTGTAAGAGGACATGCTAACATTTGTAGCTCAGACAAGAATACATTCAGAATTTCTCAGTGGTCACAGGATGACTGTGTGAGCACATCATTGTCAAGCTGAGTTTCTGGCCAGAATTATGACAACAGTGTTGTGCCAAAACAACACTGTTGTACAAAGATGACACACAGCAGTTGTATGGTCTGCGTTCAAACCCAACTTTAAGATTGCGGTGCACATGTGAAAATCGTTACAAATGGGAGAGCCAATCATAAGAATACTCATCTCAAATGCCTAGGCAGTTCCCATGGCAATGGCAATGCCTTTGGGTGTATTGGAACGCAGCATTTATAAGGTTGTGGAAAGACCTCTGCAATAATGCGCCATGCAGATCTTGATTGAGTTAAGCTGAGCGCACAATTGCTGTTGTATCAACATGGCTAAAGAATCTATAAATTCTGTATAAGTTAATATAGAGTAATATGATATACTATGAATAAAAGTTGGCAAATAAGGACAAAAATGCATTTTGGTTTGTTTTTTTGGTTATTTTTAAATGATTGCACTACTAAGATGCTGAATTTAAGCAAAAAAGGTAAAGATAATCAGGGTATAGAAAGCGTGTCAAAATGTTTCAGACAAACAGTTGTGATTATAGGTGCACTGTGAAGCACTGATCATTACTTTACCTGTTTAGCACATATGTGACCCTGGACCACAAAACCAGTCTTAAGTCGCTGGGATATATTTGCAGCAATAGAAAAAAATACATTGTATAGGTCAAAATTATTGTTTTTTCTTTTATGCCAAAAATCATTAGGATATTACGCAAAGGTCATGTTCCATGAAGATATTTTGTACATTTCCTACCGTAAATACATCAACACTTCATTTTTGATAGGGGATTTTCTCAATATTTTGATTTTTTTGCATCCTCAGATTCCAGATTTTCAAATTGTTGTGACTTGGCCAAATATTGTCCTATACATGAACGGAAAGCTTATTTATTCAGCTTTCATATGATGTATAAATATAAAAAACATAAAATTGACCCATATGACTGGTTTTGTGGTCCAGGGTCACATATGTATAATATATATATATATATATATATATATATATAGACAAAACAAAATAAACATTAAATGTCAGCCTTTAGCCTTACACACGGTAACCTTGCAGATTCACAAATGTTAATTATTTTACCAAAATAAGAGGGATCATTCAATTCATTGGTTTTTCAGCACTTTTGTGTATTTGAACCCTTTCCAACAATGACTCTATGATTTTAAGATCCTTCTTTTCACACTGAGGACAATTGAGATCTTCAAAAGTTTGTTAAGGCTCTTAATGCATTGTTTCCTTCTGAAGCATCAGTGAGCATTTGAACCTTCTGTAATAGCTGCATATGAGTCCCTCAGTTGTCCTCAGTGTAAAAAGATGGATCTTTAAATCATACAGTCATTGTTAAAAAGAGTTCAAATACACAAAAAAAAAACAACAGAAAAATAAGAATTTGTGGGACCTGAAGTATCATTTAGGTAACAACACAGTATTAAGAACCAAACGTATGTAAACTTTTGAACAGGGTCATTTTTAAAAATTCAGCTATTATTTTCTCTTGTGAACTATATGTAAACGTCTTTTATGTGCAATATCTTATTCAGGTCAGTACTAAATAAAAGAACATGGGTTTTGTGTGATCCTTCTTATTGTAGTTAATTAACATTTTGCAGATTCTGCATGGTGTATGTAAACGTTAAGTTTATATACATATATAAGCATTTTGTTGTAGTGCACAAGTCCTACTTTTTGGAAAACAGAGATACTTATTGAAAGAGACTGTTACTCTACTAAAAATGTTCGTTACTACAGTAGGTTAAGTTGCTACATTTAGTGGTTTGTACTCCAGGTTTATGGTGTGTGACACACTTGAGACACACATCTTCTGTAGCATAGCATAACAGTGCATGGTGAAGGGTGGCATGCATGTGTGTGTGTGTCTGTGTGTGATGTCAGACAGCAGGGGCGCTACTGACGTCTGATGCCACCACAGCTTGAGGGCAAACTGAGATGCCTGTCTGGGGCTCAGGGGCATCTTACACACACACACTCACACACACAAGCAGGAGCTGGCATAGCTTGTCACTTCATGTTAGAATGAAGACTGAAAACATCTAGCTGAAAAACTGTGTGTCATGTGTTTACAAAACGCTTATAGTCATGGTGATAACACCCAGAGATGATATAAATAAATATATACCAGCGTATCCTCACCTTTAGCATAGCAACAAAATGTGCGTGTGGGTATGTGTGTCGGAATGGATGGAGAAGGTGTGTGGCGAGATCCAAACGCCGCAGGTACCGCAGGTCAAAGCAATTCACCCTTAGATAATTAAAGGTAGATACACTGTTGACCTTCATGTGTGTGTGTGTGTGTGTGTGTGTGTGTGTGTGTTTATGGCCATGTTTTGTGTGCCTACGTGTTGCTTAATGCTCCTTTAAAATAAATTGTTGCATGCTTAACAGTTACGAGTCAAAATGCATGAAAGTCATGGAATGTTGACTTCTGTTAATTCCTAAATAGGGTTAATTATAATCACTACTTTCTAACCCTCTTTTAATTAAAATATTACTTCACTGTATTAATATTTTTTTTTCTTCACAATGTAGCTTTAGAAGATTTTAAAGTGCCCCTATTATGCCATTTCAAATACTGCCTCTTATGCAGTGTGTAATGTAGGTATATGTGAATACAAACAAAGTTGGAAAGCCAAAACTGCACGATAAATAAAGCTATTGTCTGCCAACCGAAAGAACTGACTCTGAACAGCCTAAACAACCTTTGAGAATCGCTGGATTCGAAAGCGTTGTTTGACCTTGCATGCATGTAAACCTATTGTAGGAGAACCCCAAAATAATATTAAGAACCTTAAAAAATGGCATAATAGGGGCACTTTAATGTGTTTGTGAGACATTTTCAGAAATGTAGCCTATATAAATATAGAAAATGTATTTGTTATTTGTAGTATGAGCTGTCTATACTAACAAATCATGGTTGTACTATGGTATAGGTCTAAGAAACATATGGTATTACCATAAAGCAAGTCCAAAGACTTTTACCATGGTACATATAAAAACAAGCCGGTATTATTATACCTAATTATAGATAGCAATCAAAAGCTGGAATAATTACATTTATTCATGTTTTTTAAAAGAAGTCTCTTACACGCTCAGGATAATTTTTTTAAATGGAAAATACATTACATTAAAAAAATTATGAAATATTATTATAATTTAAAACAACTGTTTTCTATTTTAATATCAAATTACATTTATAAAAGTGATAAAAGCATATTAAATCCTTGTAAAGTGTCTGCTTTAATTTAATGCTTCAAATAACTTTTTTGCAAAATAAAATGTCAAAATATGGCTGAAATAATCTTCCATCTTCATTCAACATAAATGAATGAACTGAATAAAAATGAAACAGCATACTTGTTCTGACATGCACTTATTGAAATATATAAAAGAAAAAAATTATCATACTAAATTACTATTTTATTATATTTTAAATCATCAAAAACTTGCTGACAAATGGATAAACCTAGTGGCTTAAAGACTGGTAAAGATTTAAAATGGCAATTAATTTAGTTTTGGGGGCTGTACTATGATCCTTAAATAGAGTCTTTTATTGACATCTACTGATCACTGGAAAATGAGGTGATAGATGCATATTTTGAGAGAACGAAAGTGTTGTTTGACCTTGCTTGCATGTAAACCTATTGTAGGAGACCCCCAAAAGAATATCAGGAACCTTAAAAGGGGCATAATAGGGGCATTTAATGTGTTTGTGAGACATTTTCAGAAATGTAGCCTATATAAATATAGAAAATGTATTTGTTATTTGTAGTATGAGCTGTCTATACTAACAAATCATGGTTGTACTATGGTATAGGTCTAAGAAACATATGGTATTACCATAGAGCAAGTCCAAAGACTTTTACCATGGTACATATAAAAACAAGCCGGTATTATTATACACAATTATAGATAGCAATCAAAAGCTGGAATAATTACATTTATTCATGTTTTTTTAAAAGAAGTCTCTTACATGCTCAGCATAATTTTTTTTTAAATGGAAAATACATTACATTAAAACAATTATGAAATATTATTATAATTTAAAACAACTGTTTTCTATTTTAATATCAAATATCACATATCACATCACAATATCACATTTATAAAAGTGATAAAAGCTTATTAAATCCTTGTAAAATGTCTGCTTTAATTTAATGCTTCCAATAACGTTTTGCAAAAATA